>RPOG01000211.1:0-601600 GCA_008086565.1 Thalassoma bifasciatum
CTGAAAGGATGTGAAATAATGTCCAAAATGAAAATATGAATGGGTGAATTGAAGAATAAATGGAAAAGAAAGGAAATCAATGAATCACAATGAAAGAATTTCTTATCCCTAGAAGTTGTGTTGGAATTATCAGAATTATCAGATGTTTGAGACAGTGAAGTGCATGTGTGTGTGTGTGTGAGAGAGACAGCTTGTGTGTTTGTGTGTGTGTGTGTGTGTGTGTTTGTTTGTGTGTTTTTGTGTGTATATGGTTAATGTGCTGGTGTGTGTGTGTGTGTGTGTGTGTGTGTNTGGTGTGCTGGTGTGCTGTGTGTTGGTCAGTGGTGCAGAGAAACAGTCACTTGAGTATCTTTCTTCATCATTGTTTTGATCTGTAGGTATAAACAGGTGTGTCAGATCCGAGCGGCAACCTCCGGTCTGAAAAAATGAGACAACACGGAAGTGCTAAAAAGCTGCTGTTCCTCGAGTGACCGCTTGAGGCTGGCTCCAGAAACACCGGAAGTACTGTATTAGCAGACGGGAAAAAGGCCGTTTTCAGAGCCGAAATCGGCGTATTTAAAGCCTGGTACAAACTCTGTCTCCCGTCTGGATCGCTAATTTTGCTACCGGCTCCCACTGTGAGGGGGGTGAATTTTTTTCTCACTCTGCCGTTTGGAGGATATTAGGACTAAGAGCTTACCCAATCAGAGCCACAGCACAGATCACGTGACTGACGGGCGCCCAATAGCTGTGAGTTTGGGCACTCGTCACTCGTCCCATTTCCAATATGGCCGCGCCCGTCGTTTAGCCTCAAAACGGAGCTGCAGTAACAGACGGGTGACGTCACGGAGACTACGTCCATGTTTTATACAGTCTATGGTCAGATCACAGGTCTCCATGGTAACCTGCTCGTTAGGCTGTTTGAAGCTGCAGCTGTTTGATTTAACTGACAGAGTTGATGAGGAGCTGGATTTGAGCCAGGGACAAGGGTGTGAATATCCTGTTCCTGTGCAAAAACCGTAAGGGCTAGCGGAAAAACCAAAACCACCATTAGATTCCCAAGGCTTAGGAGTATCTATTGATGTAAATTTCATGTCTGTTGAGCCACAGGTTTTACCAGAAATGTGAGTTAAAAAAGTGTTACTTTTTCTTAATCTCTCAGAAAGTCCCTTGAGATTTAACATTAGAGCAGATGGGGACAGATGATGACTTTCTGTGACAGTTAGCCACCTGTAGGCTTTGTCCTTTGTCCTTTTGGTGTCAAGTGTCCTTAATCAGAAGCAGAACAAGATTACCTACGTTTTGAGCCCAAATTTGAGTATGTGGAGTGAAATTTGTGGCCCCTAGGCCTGTTTGTCCAAAAAGTTTGCAGGTCATTTCTCTCCTGGTCCACACTCTAAAATTCAAATCCTCACTCTACAGTTTGAACATTCCACCACATACACACCAATATTAAACTGCTGCAAGGGCTGACAAACTTCATGACCTTTGAAGGAGTTTTGTGAAGAAACTATAAAAGCTAGAAAGAAGCTGAAATATACTGAAAAAAGCCAAATGATGGCTGAACATTTTGCAGGTAGAATGAAGTTTCTGGCTGAAAGTATGACTGAATGAGAAGGGTCTGAATGAGGCTGAAGAAATTCCCTGAATGATTCCAAATCAAATTTATTCTCTATGCGTGTGAAAATCGTAAAAAAAAGTTAAATATCTCTGAAAGTATAAGTGAAATCTGTCTGAAAAGTCATAGCACACCAGTCCTTAATGAGCCGGTCGTTTTGAAGTTTGAACGGTGAAAATCGGTTGAAATTTGTGGAAGAAGAAGCGATCCAAAAAAGTGGGCGGAAGAAGAAGAAGAGGAATCTTAAACTTTTTTGACATAGAAGAACATAAGCTGTGAATGCCTTGCTGCATTCACAACAATTAACAGGAAGACATTTGTATTGCTTTGTTTAGGATTTACAGATATGTTCTCAAGTTTGCTAAAGTTCAATATACAAACAATTTCACATCTTTCCTGTATGCTGTTTACACCCCTGTCATTTGAACTTCTTTATTGATTTCTTGTTTATTAAATTTTTAATTCACAGCTTGGTAGAAGTAACAAGGTGTTTTCAGGGTCTTTTCTTTAGACGTCATGATGTTAAGCTGAGTAAGTTTTTGTTTTATACTCATCTTTCCTGTGCATTTTATTGTAGCCACAGATGTACTTTGACTGAACTGCAGGGGTACGGTGTGCATGGCCGACGTAACCTCTCCCCCAGTGATTCTCCATGCTCGCCCCCTTTCATTTAGCTCTTATTTTGATCAGCTTTACTCCTGCTCGAACAGACTGCATGATTAGAGCTGCCAACTCAAAATATGGCCTCCTCTGCTCTCAAAGCACAAAAATGGTTTTTGGATCCAGAAAAAGAAGGTGACTCCCCCCCAGTGCTCCTCTCGTCTCCCCAGGAGACAGACCGTGTGAGACATCCATCTGTGATAATGGAAAAGTGCTTTGTGGCTCATCTCAGGGATATTTCTGCTTTTTGTTGGTCGTGTCTGTGGTTCAGGTGTTTGCCTCTCTGTGGACTTGTTGGCCTGCTGGGAGGTTCAGAGGAAAAATGCTGTTAATGTTTTCGAGCTGTAAGAAAGAGAGGTCATCATGGTCATTACAGAGAAAAAACAAAACTAGACTCACAACCAGCTGTGCTTAGTTACATTTCTTTCCTTCTTATCTTGTAAAGAATATGAATTTGTCCACACAAGAGTAAATCCTTTAAAGTTCTTGCTCAGTTACAAAAACTTGTGCGTTGAACTTGTAAACAAGACTGTGTGTTTCATGAATTGATTACTAAATTTTCATTCTTGCGCATTTTAATGTGAGTATTATTTGGTAAAATGTAAAACAAGTCTATTATATTAAACAAAACTAGAGGAAAAATAGAAATATTGAATCCAGAAAACAAACAAACAAAAAAAAAGGAACAAATACATGTTAACAAGTATACCTCAAGTATAAAAATACTGGTGAAAAAGCAGGTGTGAGGTTAGACATTGGTTGATAGAGGTAAGAACCAAGGATACATCAAAAGATTCTCAAGAAGCCACTTTGCAACAGCCTATTAGTAATTAAAAAAAAAAAAAACTTATTCATAATCGCCTAGATTTTTAAGAAAAACAAAGCTAAAAAAAAAAAAAAAAAAAAAAAAGACTCAAGTTTCCTTTGGACAGATTAAAAATGGGAATCTTTTATATGGTTTTAGATTAATTACTATCACTCCTCCACTCACTGCATCCAGATGGACCTCAATCTGGTTTCTGTAATCTTAATCCGGGGCCCCGTGTCTCATCGAAGCACATTCACATTTTAGATTACTGAATTAAAAGAAGCTTTATGTATGCACACAGTTAAGGCCATTGCAATGTGTATAGGCTGAAATGACAGCAGAACTCTAGTAAGAGAAGACAGTTATTAACGTTGAAATTTTTTAAATATAAATTAATGATTAATGAAGAAACATAAATATGGACCACAGCTGAAAAGAAAATTCAAGTTAGATTTCAAACTAGAGCAGGGCAAGTGCCAAATTTAAACACCAGGGGGTGCACTAACTCTACTTTTTAAACTCCATCCCCTCTTACTTAGATAGACAAATGAAGATACCCATTTACTCCCTCTTTTCATGGTAAAAAGCTGGTGATGGTGGTGGGTGGGTGGGTGGGGGAGGATTGTCTTCATTTTCCCCTTTGAGTACTTGTTTACCAGAGCCTGTTATCATAACTGCTCTAACACCAGAGCACTAATGAGCATCTTACCTCTAATTTGATCATGGCACGTTGGGAAATAAATACCACAGTCCTCCAGCACTTCCAACCACAAAATACCAAGAGTGAAGACCAGCCCTGAATAACGTAAAAATACATCAGAACAGTCATAAGTCTGATGGAGTGAGACTGTTCGTATCTGTTGTTCTTAAACCAGCACAAGTTATGAAACCAGGCTCAGTACTCAGTCAAGAAGTTACTTCAAAAATCCTAGAGGTTTTGCAAAAGTAACAGCTAATATTCAAATTTTTAGTACAAATAAGACAACAGGGGAAGAAAAAAGTTTTTGATAGACACCAGGATTGACTGCAGCAGTCACTTACTTGTCCTAAAGTTACAATAAGACACCTGAAGTTACTTAGCACTATTTCAAGGAATTCTAGCATGATGATTGCACAACAGACCACTTAATTATATATCATGTATTCTGCAGTTCATGAGGTTTCTCTATAAAAATCAAAATGGAAATGGAAATAGAAATTGTATTGTATTGTATAAAAGTAAGCTTCATGTATCAACTTTTGTTCAGGGATCCATAGCTATGACATAAAAAGGTGAACTGTTCACCCATCTGTGACATAATAGCCAGTCATAACTGTTTTTTCATTTTCTCTTCTGCTCGGAAGTGTGTGAAGTCAGCCGTCTGTCTGGCACAGATGTGTGTTGGTGTGCTTCCAGCTGTTTGTGGGGAATCATGAAGTCTAGACCTATAGTGTGGCCGGATTGGAAGACCCTCCCTTCAACCCGCTGTGAGATCATCACACTTTTAATTAGACCGGGTCTGTCAATGAACAGGAAGTCAGCTGGTTTCTTTCAGCCTTTAAAAAGCAGTGGACATCAACTTCTCGCAGGATTCTGACAGACACTCAGCCAAGGTGGGTTACTTCATATTTCCCTAAAGCAAGGACGAGTACACCTATGACAGAGTAAATCTAAGTTTTTTGTTCTTTTTGTGTCTGATGCTTTGTTTCAGATTGAAGAAGGGATGGCTTCCACTACATTCTGTGCTGCTTTTCTGTTGGTGTGTGCTTTGACATTTAGTGCTGCTCAGAGTGAGTATGAATTATTTCACATACAATGATTTAATTGGGAATTATTTGACCAACAAGTACTCTTTAGTATTGTGATTGTCAGATATTTTTCTTTGAACTGAGGTTTACCTGGAACACATCACGTGTTTTAAATGCTTCATGTGTACTCTCTTGACAAATAGTTTGCAGATAAACATCAAAAATCAATATATGGCAAGATCTAGTATTAACAGACCGTGTCCTGAAACACCCTGAGTCACTAGAGGGGAAAAATAAAAACTTTAAAGGCACAGACTTCATTTACACTTCTGCTCATGCCTGTCTAATAGATTTTGTTCTGTGCTTTTATGTCTCATAAACAGCGAGTTGCAAAGGCCGGTGTGGTGCAGAATACTACAGGGGTTACATGTGTCAGTGTGATTACACCTGTCTGTCATATGGAGAGTGCTGTAAAGACTTTGAAGCCCGATGCACAACAAGTAAGAACTGACCACTGGATATGATTCCAGCCCCTCATTAATTTTGAAATGAGTGGTTTAATATGGGTCTATTTTGATAAAACTTGCTGGGTTTTCGTTTAACAGGAGACTCGTGTCAAGGTCGGTGTGGAGAGAGTTTTAAAAGGGGTCGGCTGTGCAGCTGTGATGCCGACTGCGTGAAATACAAACAGTGTTGTTCAGACTTCAACCAGCACTGTGATGCAGCAGGTGAGCCTCTTTCCAGAATGACTGATGCGTGTGTGTTATGTTCTGCATGGAAAGACATTTCTCTTGGCAATTCTATACTCAGGAGTTTGAAATTATGAATTGTCTTTCAGATTGAGTGGAAGATAAATTGTTTGTGTAAACTGGTCACAAATCTCAGGAGAAATTTGATTAATCAGAAACACAGAGTGATGATCATGTGACTGCATGGCAGCAGATTATAAGAGTTTTCATTTTTCCTGGCTGCCTGTTTCTAAATCCCACAGCACATTGTGATTTGCACACGTGCATGGAAGGTGATGTGTAATTACAACAGGGAGAATCTGATACAGAAAACCTGCATGTCCACCAGCATGTGGAGCAGCATGCATTGCATGCAGTAGCCTGCATTGATGCAATGGTTTAAATTTGACAATCTATCTCTATTTTGGGAACTATCACAGAAGAAATCAGTGGAGCAACAGCACCAGGGAAGGCTAATTCTTGTGATAATGACAATAAATACAAACCAAAAGGTATATTTGACTTGGAAAAACACTTTTCCTAATTATAAGTCATTTGAGTGTTAAGAATACTTGACTTTACAAGTTTAATTTTTTCATATCTATTCCTGAACATTCCCCCAGAACCACCTGTGAGTGGAGCAGCAGATCAGTCTACGTTCAGCGAAGGAGACAATGCAGGTGACTTGTGTTATGAAATATTTCACACCTTGGCCAATTTCTCCAGGTTTTAACCCAGAAGAAATACTAAATCATTATTCAGGGAAACAGAAGGAGGATGTTTACAGTCAACCTGAGCACATTGGCTGTTTTGCTTTAGTTTGTGAAGATGCCAAACCAGAGCCAGAACAAGCCAAGAGTACAACCATTGGCGGCCAAAAGGAAGACAAGGGAGCAGTGTTGTCATGAGTGTGTAGGAGTGTTACGGGCACAGGCTCAGTCACAAGAGAGGAAAGCTCTAAATGAAGCCAAGAAAAGATGACAGAACTTTTTCTTGGAGTTTTTAATCCACGAGTTGACATGGAAAAAGCGCTGTACTTGGAGATACTCATGCATCAGTAGAGATGTGGAAACATTTCCGACTGGAAAAGTCACAGTGAATGCTTAGGAAAATGAACGCAGGAAAAACAGAGATGCTTTTGATCAAAATGTGATTAATTATTACATTCATGGTTGATTTGGCCTTTTTTTTGCCCTCAGATGACCAGTCATTTCCCCCGGTCAGCCAAACAACAGATTCTCAAGATGACCCCAGTGATGGTGAGTGATAACATGCATGGGAAACATACTGGTTTTTTTTTTTGTTTTTTTTTCCTTTAGTGAAGTTTTACGATGGTGACATCCTGGTGCTCATCTTACCTTGCATATTTTTAGATATATTTGGAGACATTTTCCCCGATGATGACTTTACTGGAAATGACGTGATGGACCCAGAGACCACACCAATCCCTGAGAGCACAAGTGGCTACGGTTCACCAACAGCTGACCTCATGGATCAACTTTCAACTGAACCCACCCAGGACCCAGATGCTGTGGGGATTGAAGAAGCAGTGACTGACGCCTCTCAGACACAGATGACTGATATGGAAGATGAGCTTACACAGACCAGCGACAACCCGAATACACCTGCCACAAACACTGAAGCAGTATCCACTAACAGTCCAGGTATGTGTTAGATTCTCTCAGTCTTGTAACTTTGTCCTTGTCCACAGTGGCCCAGTGCAGTGACTTGTTACAAATATCATTGGTCTGGTGAACAAGCTAAGAAAAACTTTAATAATTTTACAAAATCATAATACATAATTTTATAGCCAAAATATATCCAAGCAAACCTACTCATCATTAACTTTTCTACATCTAATTAGGAGGTAAACGTTCATAATCCTGTTTTTCCTCCAGATGTCACTGAACCCACAATCTCAGGAACAACTCCCCCTCCACCTACAACGGCAGCTGTCTCCAGCAAACCATCTTCACCCGCAGAGCCCCCAAGAGGAGACTCTCCTGACCCTAACCCAAACATCCCAGAGACAGAGACAGAGGGGCTTCCTGAGGGTGACGATGCACAAACTTCAGACCCAACTGTAGTCCCGACTGATGGACCTGATGTTACAACAGCCCCAGACTCCGGCCCAGCTGAGGTTTCAGTATCTGCAGAGCCTACACAAGACTCCTCTGCAGACGCCACCAGTCTTGCCACACCAGCCTTGGACACAACACCTGATCCAGTCACAACAACATCAGCCCCCAGACCAGATGATGCCACCACAGCAGCCCTCCCAACAGAAGCTCCATCCACTCTGCCAGACCTTGTGGACTCCCTCACCAGTGTTTCTCCTACAGATCCCAGTGTCCCAGCTAAACCTGATGTGACTGACATCCCAACATCCACAGACCCAGTTCAAGAGGATGCTACAGTTGATGTTACACCAGAGGGGACAACAGCAGATTCACTTGATCTCACCCCAGTCCCAACCAAACCTACAGAAACTGAACCCACCTCAAAACCCCAGGAGAAACCTGAAGTGTTTAGGCCATTACCAGTGCCAGTTAAACCAGCTCTGAATAAACCAAGCACTAAACCAGAGGCTAAACCTCTGGACACTTTCAGCGTAGACAATCCTAGAGATTACCAAGCAGGTAAGAAGAGCCCCAAAGATTAATATTGTGACTTAGAATGAGGGAATCCTCAGTCCTGTAACCTCCTCTAGTTTAATGAGACTTTTTCACAACTGCAAAAATGGATGCCCTCAGTTTCTGGCTAATACTTATTAAGCCACAGTTCACAGCTTGCTTTATGAGCCTGGTTGTTTTTCATAATGCCTCTGGGTTAAAAGAACCTCCTTTCAAGTATGACCACAGTATATTAAGTGACAGAGGTGGCTGCTTTCCCACATTGTAAATGAACCAAACACCTATTTAAAATTGGAAATAAGGCAGAAATGCTTAGAATAAATTTAAAGTTCTTTTCAGTTCCTGCCATGGAGAACCAATTCACATTTAACACCCTGTAACTTAGTCTACAATTATGTGGTTTCCCTGTTTTATCTAGCGTATTCAAACAGATGGTTTCCTATGTAAATATGTCTCTTGTTTATCCTTAGATGACAGCAATGATACAAATCTGTGCAGTGGGCGGCCGGTCAGTGGAGTCACCGCGCTGAGGAACGGCACAATAGTGGTTTTCAGAGGTGAGAGCCAAAAGCTGGTATTAAGCTCTTATTAGATCTGTAATTCGCATCCTGCCGTATTTCACACAACACTCCAGTACAACTAAAGAAGAATGAGGGGAGTTGTGTATTATTTTTTATTGTAACGCTCTATAATAAGACAATTCAAGTTTGTTTTCTTTTACTTTTTTGCCCCATTTGACATCTTCTACACATTCCAGAGGATGGGCAGCTTCACTTAAGAATGAGTTTGATCCTCCCTGAATCCTTCTCACTCATTGTTAAGTATTGCTCTTATTTCCTCAGGGCACTACTTCTGGCTTCTGGACAGAAACAGGGTGCCAGGTCCAGCACAAGGCATAACACAAGTTTGGGGCATCCCATCGCCTATTGACACTGTGTTCACTCGCTGCAACTGCCAGGGCAAAACGTACATCTTCAAGGTAAATATACTGGCTCCTTGAAACCATTGTTTTTAAAGTTAACATATTTTAATTGCTTCTTACTCGCCGGTTTTTGGTTTGCAATTTTTAAGGGGTCCCAATACTGGAGATTTCAAAATGATGTTTTGGACCCTGGCTATCCGATGGCTGTTGACACAGGCTTTGACGGGCTCCGAGGCCACATCACAGCTGCTCTATCTGTACCTCAGTACCAGAGCAGAAGAGAGTCAGTTTACTTTTTCAAGAGAGGTAATTCAGTTCTTCCACATTATTATTATTTTATTATTTTTGTGGATAATATTGCTTTTTGTGCTTTGTTGAAACAAATGATCATGAAATGACTCTTGTCTGTCTCTTTCAGGTGGAACAGTCCAGAAATATTCATACCAGTTTGGCACCAGTCCTAAGTGTGGCAGGAAACCCCAGTACACTGTTTACACAGTCAAAAACCGGATAGTCCGACAAGCAGGTAAATGTAACAATAATAGCCACAAAGCAAGGAAACATGGTGCCACCACTCAGTATGACTCTTACATTTCTCACAAACAGTTTGATGAGGGGAAACTCAAGTAAATCTCCCAAATATCCAGACCCTCAAAAATGAAAAATGAGTCTGATCACATGGCCAAACAAATCAGTTTTCCAATGGATTTCTTAGTTTTGGTCCCTGTTTTGTTCTCTTTTTGTGTTTAAGCATGTTTGGGGGTTTAGTCACACGTGTCTATAGGGTAGAGCAAGTGTAAACCATAGTCCACAAAAACTAACTGGTATTTTCCTTATGTGTGTGGTCACATAAAACTTAAACAGTGAGGAGTGTGTTGGCTGTTTGCTGTGTAGTTAACAGATGTACTCATGCTCAAGTAAACATGTTTTGAATTACATAACAGAGGCTTTAGGTCCCTGAAAAAATGAGTCATACCTCTGCAGTGAGGGGCAGCAAGGTCCATCCCTGGTAAATGATTAGCAAGAAGAGGTTTTTCAAAAGCCTTTCATGGCACTGTTCAATAGTGAAAACAGTAAAAAGGAGAAAAGAACATGTGATAAATAAGAGGAACATTAAGTGCTAGCTGTACATTTTACAAATTTTTCATCCAATTGTGGTGTCTCCAGTGTCTGCTCTCGGGCCCACCATCAGCATTCGGACTTGGAGAGGTTTCCCCACCACCATCACGTCTGCGATTTCTGTCCCAAGCGTCAGGGAACCAGAGGGATACAAGTACTACGTCTTCTCAAGATGTAAGTTTCTGAAATTTTGGTAAATAATTGTAACATTGGGTGGTTGTAGTGACAACATAACTGCCCTTATGAGGGATGTGGGTAGTTTTGAGCGCAAGGACACGTTGTAGTAAGTTTCAACTGTCATAGACATTTCATACTATATAACTACGCCCATATTAACTGTTAACTAAAGTTAGGAGCAGTGCATTGTGTTAACTAGTCCACTTTCCAAATTCAAGAGCCCAAAATGTAAATAAAGATACAAGGTTATCATTTACTTAATTTTTGGCTGGATAAATAAATCATCCAAATTTCAGACATTAGACGAATCAGACCATTGAGTTGATTCCTTTTTTTATTTGAGGAAATAGTTGTGGTTACTCAACTTTAAGATTTATTCTTAACATAGGTTGCCTTACTTCAAAAGGATAAACTGGCTCTTTCTTCTCTGTCTGTTAAAGGACTTAATTGTAACTGACACATCACGTCTGAAAGGCTTAACAAAGACCATGTGTGTCAGGGTGAGGTTGAGGGATTATAGGCAGATGGAAAGGTCATTTAGGGTGGTTTCCATCCGTAAAGACTCAAGTTAAATAAGGAGAAACCACAATAAAAAAAAAATCCATTTTCATGTTGATACCTGTGGTTGAAAGAATGCAGTTACTGTTTACATAGAACTTTTACGTCCAGTCTTTCATGACAGAAGAAACTTTATCAGTTGCATCTAACAGCTGTTGAACCTGAATGTTCTGAAGACTCCAAATTAACACTGATAAATATATAATTTAAATAACGCAGAATTGTAATGCTTAATCAACATTTGTTGTCTTTTTCAGCCAAATCATACAAAGTGAGGATGGATAGTGAACGTCCTTCAATTACTGCTTCTTCAGCCAACACCTCATCTCAGAAAACCATCTTCAAATGCCCAAAGAAAGTCTGATGACAAGAAAAGTCCTTCTTGTTGAGTCAAAGTTTATTACGTTTTTAATAAAACACACAGTTTCAGCATGAACTGGTTACAAAAAAGTACTTTTCAAGCACATTTAAAAAAAAAAAACTGAAGAAAATCAACAGACTTTGGAGCAAGTGAACATTTTCCAGCATCATCTGAATACAGGATCCAAACACTCAAGGTTGAAATGTATTTATAATGGGAATGACAAATTATCACTCATGACAGAAAAACTGGTCTGATTAGTGCTTTATCTCTGAAATCGTCTTCCTTGGGAGCCCCGAGGAAACCGAGGGAATCCTTGACCTGTTGATAAAAAGATAAACACTCTTTAAAATGGAATGCCATCTATACTGGTGTAAAAATTCTGTACATGGATGTATAAAATGTATGTTTGCGTCTCTTGTATTTGTATTAACAATAAACTGAATTATATAAAAACATCTGTTTATTGTTATGACTGGTACTGAAATTTACAAAATGCTTACTTGACTGTGTGCACAGTTAAATGGAACATGTAAGCTTAACATTCACGTGTGACCAGAAACATTAAAACATGTTCTATGCAACTATTGCAAGAGTTATTCATGTATAGTTTGTTTGGGATGTTTAAGATGATCAATTTTGTTACTAAATCCAACACATGTAGGTCTTGATCACCTGTGAATTTGTCACTGACTATTTGAGAAGACTAGTTTTCTGCTATTGGGAATGTCAGCTTAATTACCACTATTAGTGGTGTTAGTGTGTGCATGTGTTAGCGCTTTCATGTTACCTCTCTTTATGCGTCCACTTCCACTTCGGCTTTCTGGCCAGCGCTGCAGCTGTCTGCTGGGTCCAGGTCTTGAGGGTTTAGGTGGGGCACTGCTCGTGTCTGGAAAAAACACAGTACCCTTGTGAGAAGTGAGCACTAATTTAAAGAAACAAGCTAATGGAGTAAACGGTAAGGTCACAAACCTGCAGAGCTGGAGGAGGGCTCCTGGCTGGTGGAGGGGAGGCTGGACTTGTCAGATGTCTGGCCAGATTCCTCTGCCTCTGCCTGAGAGACCACTGAATCCCCTGATACCTCTGCACTGGGCCTGAAAAGACATATAACACATAATTAACATAAACATACTCCAGCTGATCTGGTCTTAAAAATACATTTTTGTTAAAAGATAAAAGTTGTGCTTTACAAAAATGTAACTAATTGTTGGCAGTACAGTTTCACATTTGATTAGTCTTTCATCATTGTCTGAGAATGACATTTATCTGCATGTTATAACTTGACTTTCGGTCTGAATGAAGATTATGACAAACGGCAGACAAGAGTGAACCTCACCTATCAGTATCTGGCTCCAGGAAGATGTCATCTCTCTCCTCCCCTGTGCTGGCTCCTCCTGGCACAACAAGACCTGGTGTGGATGTGCTCACCATGGGAACTGACTGGGAGGCGTGCTCTGTGGAGTCAGACTGAGCTGCCTCTGAGAAAACAGCGACTGGAAGAGGAGAACGGAAAAACAGGATTATTGTTATGTTGTAAGAACTGATAGCACTCATACATGTAAAAAAAGAATACTACACAGGCTTTAAAATATTGGCTGAAAGAGAAATATACCCGGGGCTGTAACTTGTAGCGGTGTGGTGGGAACACTGCGTCCTCCTGATTCCTCCTCATGAGTTGACAGGAACAAGGGGCTTTCATACAACCCAAGACCTAAAATCAAGACATAAAATGTTTCAGTTTATAAATGAATCATCTTTGTCTTACAGAGAGCTGTGTTTTGGACATTTTTAGTGTCAAATGTCGCTCTGAACACACGCTGAAAGTTGAGTACCTCCTTGTGAAGCAAGCTGTCCCAAATCAGAATGAGAGGATGAGCTGGTCTGAGGCACGTCGTCTGAAGGGCCAAACCTGAAGCGAGGAACACCGGCTACTTGTGGAGAACTATAGCAAAAACAAAAACACATAATTTCAGTTCCTCTATATTTAGGTTTCTATTAATCACCACCCTTTAAAATCTTACACATTATCACAGGTATTCTTCTCTGTGTTGTGTGTGAAACTTACTGGATTGCCTGGTCAAAACCATCAGGGCGATGCACCACCAGGGTTGGAGTGCTGGGAACCATTCTGTCATCATCATCAAAGAAGTGCTGCTGCAGAAGAGTAGATGAGAGAAAATGATGAATACAAAGATGCAATAATGCAGAATCAGCATCCGACAAGAAACAGTAACAACGGTAAAGTTTACTGTGAGGTCATAAGATGTGATGAAGAACTTACAGCACTGCTCTGCACTCCAGGAGTGAGCTGAGGCACTCGACGAACAGGGATACGCTGTGGGATTACATTTAAACAGTTTTAGTGCTGCACAAACAAAAGTTTAGGTGTTCAGTGCAACAAAAATGCTCCATAAAACATCAGAAGATTTATAATTCTTCATACCTGAACCTGAGCAGGTGGGCCCAGCTCTGAAGAGGGGGCAGGGTGGATGTTCAGGCGAGGAGGCAGCTGATGAGTTGGTCTCCTTGGTGACTGGGGCATCCTTGAACCAGAGCTAGTGATCTGTTCTGTAGAGAAGGCCTCCATCGCACCGCTCTCAACTGAAAACACAGAAGTGCTTGAATAAATGGAGGTTCATTTATGTCTCAGTAAAAGTATCTGCATGAGCTACAAAAAATATTCTAAAATGCACTGAAAACACAGTTACTACTCAGTAATTACCAGGGTTAGTTTGGAATGAACTGGATACTAGCAAATAAAATTTTTCAGTAAGGCAAGAAATCCATAAATACTGCAGAGGTGAAATGACACATCTTGATTATGTCTTTTGACAATTTCAGTCTATTTTTGGAACAAATATCAAACTTTTGCTACTTAAATGTAGGAAAGTTACTGCTTTCTTTGTGTTTTTTATTGGTAACTGAAGAGTTTTTGTTCGCATTGGGACATCTTAAAAATCAAGATATGGATTTGATTTGAAAAGGGAGAGTCTTAGCTCTTTGTCTTTCGAAACAGTTTTCGAAATGACTTAAAAAAAAATATGAAGATGTATCATCATAAGTATTCATTTTTTCCAAAACTTTTGTGCTTCAAAGAAAAAAAGATGACATTTTGAGAAGCTTACACAGTTTTTTTTTTTAGAAGAAATAAAAACCATTTTGTTTGGCATTTTTTTACACGCTATCCTCCATGGGCAGAAAATATTTGAATCATTTGATTCCCTTTCAGAGAAAAGCAAACTCTCTGTGCCCTTTCATGAAACAACCTTTTCTTTGGCTGCTGCTTGTGTTCTGCTACTCCTCCCTTCAGTCAGACAACAACACATTACATCTTTTTCAGTCATCCAGTAGAGTCAGATATCTAATAGGATGGCAGGACACTCTGTGAGTACATGTGGTGAGTCTGAGCTGGATCTACATATGTGCGTTTGACAGAGTTTCCTGGATCTTACAGCTGGGTGTCTGGGAATCTGCTGGTCTCTGGGTGGAGTCGGACGCCCCCAAACTCTCCTCTGTCTCTGTTCCCGGGTCTGTTACGTCAGCTCCCTAAGGCAGGAAAGAACAAAGGGGTAAACACAAAAAAGACTATGATCTCAACAAGAATTTTAAAGGGTTCATGAAAACTTCATGTGTAAAGTGTGAAGGGAAAATGTAGACATAAGATGTAAAGGAAATGGGGAGTTGATAGAATGAGAGGAAGCAGGTTGTGGACTGGCTGCCCAACGCTCCATAGATTCCAGCATGAACTGGAAAATCCCCACATATAGATAATCATCCATTTTCTGCTGAAGTGGAACAATGATGTGCGTCAGAGAGGGCCAAACCACTTTTATTAAGCTAAACATGTTTATGTGACAAATGTGCTCAGTTAGCCAACTGCAATTTGGGTTCCTCAACTTTTTAGCTTGCCCAAAAAAAAGATGTGTGGATTCACTAATAGACCAGTCAAAACAGACAAAATGAAAACCCGGGTCACTTATCTTAGTTGATCCATAGGAAATCACACTACCTTTGAACATATACTGCTGTTTCTTAAATTAATCTGATATCATTGTAAGTAACTGTTAAGTCACCTTGGGGGTCCAGGGGCAAGAAAATGTAGAGAGAACATCAAACGCTTTCTGTTTGCACAACTTTATATCGAATTCAATCACTTTTGTTTTTGTTTTTGAAATGATGAATGAAATGTGCAATTATAAAGTGTTTTTGATTTAGGAAAGCATTTCACAACCCCACTGTCTGTGTTTTGTGACCCTTCAGAGGGTCCTGACCCCCACTTTAGGTTACCACTGGACTGTACCATCAAATGCTGTGACTCTTGCTCGCAGGCATTAGAGCTACTGTTGGGCTAATTATGGTTTGTTTACAGTTGGTATGAACAATTTCCTCTAACACCTGCTCTCATAAATAATTAATTTAAATACTTTAGACAGTGTTTTAAACATGCTCCCAATCCAAACAGTTTTAAAACATGCAGATTAGCTGTAACAGACTTTAAACCGGCCCTCATCAGACACTGACTCATTCCACTGAATACATGCAGCCAAGACTCGAGCAAAAAGGTAAACATCTAAAGTCAACACACGTGGACAGAAAGTTACAACACGAGGGCAAGAAATGAGTGACAGTGAAATGAGAAAATGTGGAAAAACTGAGTATATGAGCAGGAAATGGTTCATAATTGTCTGACTGAAATTGAGCGTGGGAAGGGTTAACAGGGTGTACTGGAAGTGAAAGCTGTTTGGGTGATGTGTATGAGTTTTTTTTTTATAAAGGTCATCAAACCTCTGCGTCGTCTCCTTCATATGCTTCGTTGCCGTCTCCGCTCCCTTCATTACTCTCCTCTCCTTCCTCCCCCATCTCCCCATCATCCTCCTCATCATCTTCTTCATCTTCCTCCTCTTCATCTTCCTCTTCATCTTCTTCTTCTTCATAATCCTAACATGGACAGAAAGTCAAATTTTGAGCCGAATGGATTGTTACAAAAGGACAAAGAGCTTGTTTCAAAAGGCTCAGCAGTGACTCTTTACCTGCTCTTCTTCCTCTTCATCCTCGTCTTCTTGTTCGTCCTCACTCTCTGTGTCTGTCACTATGACGATGACTTCCTGCTGCAGTTGGTCGGGAGTGTCACTTTGGCTGAGGGTGACCTCTTGGTCCATTGAAATGCACTGGGTTGCTGGTCCCTCGTCTTCCTCCTCCAGAGCTGGAAACTCCTCTGTCTGCAAAACAATGCATGAAAATAAATGAGCTAAAATTTTTAACATTAATGCAGCCCCAAAAGATGTGGACAGCACAGATTTGATAATAGGAATTAAGTATTTGTAATTATCATAAATTTTAACTGATGGCCCACCTGGCTTGCTTCAGCACCATCTTGACTGTCTGTGGGGACCACCCCTTCAGCTTCAGCGCTGTCCTCCACCAGCACCTCCTCCTGTGAAAGAAACAAGGCATTACATCACAACCACAGCTAACCTGCACATGTTTTCTTCAGCTTAATAACAGTGACAAACACCTAACCACATGATGCCACGTCTGCCTTACCTCTGGACCCACTCTTTGGATGATGCGCAGTTTCTTTGGTATCGGAGCTCTGGATGAATCCTCCTGGTTTGTTTCTGTGTCTGTGACTGCGGTGGTGCTCTCCTCCTCTTCGCGAGGCCTCTTTGACATGGTAGAGGTTCCTGGTGTTGCTGAAACTAGAAATGATGAGCATTATAACATTTTCTTTCTGGTACTGAAAGAAAAATAAAACCTAAAAACAAATCAGACTGTAGGGAACTTTGTGGCTTAACTATATTATTTTTAAACTCCATGAAACTGTTTCAAACTTTAACTACACCGTTTGACTCTCGCTTTTGGCTTAACATGTTATTTTCTTACCGGTTCCAAACACAGAAGATGTAGAGGACGTTGAGGGCCATTCCACCTGTGTGCTCGGTGTTGCCTCGATGACCACAGGTGGTGGCTCCTGATTGGCTGGCTCTGTGTGGGTCACACTCTGTTGTTGAGTAGGCTGGACGAATGCTGTAGCCTGTGTCTGAGTCTGAGTCTGTTGCACGGTCAGCATGGGGCTGGCTAGAGTGGTCTGGACATTGGGGCTGGCAGAGCGCACAGAGCCGCTGGCGCTGCCGTACACGGTCACATGCTCCACAGGAGGACCCTCAGAGGACTGCATGGCTGTAGGGGAGTGTATAAAAAATAATATCCCATTGAGCCTATAACCTCATTGGTAAGAATAAACAAAGATTTGTTACCAGAAGCTTTTCTGTTTGACGTACCCTCCTGGGACTCCACCTGTGTAGTGGGCATGACAGTAGCTGTAGGTGTTGGGGTGGGGACAGGAGCTGGAGTGATCATGGGTCTGATGCTTGCTCTTGGAGTGGGTTTGTTTCCAGGATTGACAGGTTGTTTGTTCGCTGTAGCAACAGGTGTTGGCTTAATGTTAGCGGTCGGGGGCTCAGATGTGCTGGCACTGACAGAAATCAAGACAGGGGCACGAATTAGCTTGCGAATAAACTATTAAACAAAAAAGATCAATCAAAAAGAAAATCGAAGATGCCAACCAAAGGTATCCAGTGGCAACGGAAAAATGTGCATTTGCTTCTGTACTACATTGCTACCTTTTGAATGAATGAACCATACCTTCCCCGGTCTGCTGCTGGGGTTGTCTTCAGGCTGATCTGTCTCTGTTCAGTGCTTCTCTGCTGCTCCTGAGTCTGAAAATGTGTGTAAATTCCCAGATGTTTTTTTGAGATAATGTCAAATCATGTCAGTTTTCCTAAGCTCAGCTTTGACTGATTACTAAGTAAGAACTGTGTTAAACTTCAGCTGACAGGGAATCTGTCACAAAGAATGCCTGATGTGTCAAGACTTAAAAGCAGACTCACCTTGCTGGGTCCTGCCTCTGGTTGCTCATCTCTCTGCTCTTGGCCTCGCAGGTCTCTCAGCTCTCTCTCCTGTCGACTCAGGCGTCCCTCGTATTGGGACTTAAGAGCGCTCACTCTCACCTCCAGCTCCTCACGCTGTTGCTTTAGCTCCTCGTTTTCCTTCTGCAGCAGGTCTTTGTTGCCTGGATATAAAATGTTTTAGTTTGAGATCCAAATAGAACAAAACTTCAACTTTAAGAAAAAGAGAAACTGAAAAAAAATCAATGACATATGGGTATCATCATCACATGAAAGACTCACTCATGAGCTGACTGATCTTCTGCTTGGCGTAAACAATGGCCTTCCTGGTCTTCTCCTCCTTCTCAGTCATCTGCTGTCGAAGTGTTTCCTCCTGTGAAGCTTTGTCCTGCAGCTCCTGCCTCAGCCTGGTCAACTCTGTCTGCAGTCTGGTGGATTGCTCCTGGGCGTTACGCACTTCAGTCTCACGTTCCGTCAACACCTGTCATAGGCCAGGAAGTCATATTGTTTAGAAACGTGTAACTTGAAAAATACAAGCTTATTTAAGTGGCACGATCAAAATCTTTTTGCACTCAAACTGAAACGTGAAACTTTGGATGTTGGACCTTGGTGATGTTCTCTAGCTGTCCCTCTGTCTCTTTGATCTTGGCTTCAGCCTGGCTCAGAGAATCTCTGAGGCTCTGCAGCTCTTGGACTGAAGCTTGACGAGCTTCTTCTTCTTGGGACGGGCCTGCTGCAGCCTCAGCTACCATCTGAAGGAGATATTGGATCAGTTAAGATGATTATACTCATAAAACTAGGGTAAATGCTATATTCTATACCAAAAAACTTCTTTGACAAGGGACCAAAGATTTACCTTGTCATGTTCAACTTTGAGCTCATCATACTGAGTCTTGTAGCGCCGTCCAATCTTCTTGACTTGGGTGATTGTTCGCAATTTCTCTGCAATGTCCTGGGTCATCTTTGTAACGTCACTCTTTAGAGTATTCCTTTCCTCTACTATCTTATTCAAATTTTCACGCAAGTTCTGCATCTGGCTTTGCAGGGATGTTGTTTGGTTGTTGGTTCTAAGAGGGAAGAACATAAAATGAGTTTTAATGGCTAAAATGATCTAAAATAATACGAAAACAATCTAATCCTTGTTTGTAATCCCATTAGTAATTTAGTTTCACATGCATACAAATGACTGTCTTTGAAGACTTAATAAGACTAATGGTCTTTTGATGACTGCAGATGGAAACTTGAAGGCTAACATGTTCCCAATAAAGTCAGATTTCCTATAAAATATGGCCAATCTATAAATAGAGATTGATAGTCTCTCACCTGGTGACCTCTACTTTAAGTCTTCCGTTTTCCTCAGAGAGCTGCTGAATACGTTTGAGATGTGCCTCCTTCTCTGAGTTCAGGCGCTTGTACTCTTCAGGATCTGAATCTTTTTGCTGGCTCACCAAATGCTGAAACAGCAACAGAAAGCAGAATTTAAGTAGTTTGAAATAAGTATTTAAAACAATGAAACAATCAATGAACCAAATAAATGCTTCTAAGTAGAAATACACTGTTTGTCCTTTTTGTCATCTTGCTGATCTATGCAAACCTGTGTACGGGCTTTCCAGCGTTTAATCTCTTCTTCAAGTATCTTCTTCTCAGCCTGCAGTACTCCACTCTTCTCGCTCAGCTCAGAGTTTGCCTGCTGTAGTGGCATGATCTCTGACTCCAGCTTTTGGACCTGGAACAAAGATATATTGAAACTACGTGGACTTTGGGGTTTCCCTCAGGAATACTTCAAAAAATCCTATTTAATTATCGGTTTAATTCTGTCGACCCAACTACTCCAATTCTCTGTACAGTTGAAATGATACCTTTGCTTGTGTTTGCTGCAGTTCTTGCTCCATCTTTTCTTTTTCCTCTCTCAGCATCTTGTTGGTCTCCATCAGAATGCTCATTGTTTCTGTTTTTTTCATCAGCTCATCATGCTGGGCCAGGGTCTTTGCTGTCACCTGCAAAAAATAAACATCAGACTTTTGGCCACATGCAACATTTGCAGGTCTGGGTGGCCCGATCAGTTTGCACACAAGTGTTTACATGTACTTTATTGATTATGGTGTCCTTCATCTAATCTTAACTTTCTTGGAGGAAAGTGAGTAAAGTGATGAATGAAACAACTAGCATTGAAACCAACCTGCATCCTCTCCTTTGCAGCACTCAAGCTGTCCTGCACCTCCTTCAGCTCATGTTCAAGGTGCTCCACCCTGAGACGGTACCGCAAACTCTCTCCTTGAGCTATCTCATAACGGGACTCTGCAATTTCCTTCTCCCGACGAACAAACCTGTGATGTTGAAGTACAAGATGTTTAAGAATTAACAGGGAGGAATATCTTTGAGATGATTGGTCAACAGCACCCACAGATTAAACTGTCCCTGCTTCAAAACAATCGTGTGAAATGTATTACCTTAAAATCTCAATAACTTGGTCTTGAGATTTTCCTTCCTCTGTCAGGGAGATGTTCATAGGACTCTCATTAACAGCACGTTGCAAATTTTCAGCCATCTTGCTGCTCAATGCCTGGATCTGCTCATGCAGTAAGGTGTTCTGCTTCCGCAACTCCTCATGGCTGCTCTCCACCTTGGACATTTCCTCCTAAAGGGAAAAGAAGATTAAACTATAAAAAGCTGGTTTATATAAAAATGGCATTTTCAACTCATTGCCTCGTAAAATATTATCTGCAAGGTTTTAAGTATAAATTATCATTAAGTAAATCTTGGACTTGTAAAAATTATTATTGCATATGAACCTGTTGAGTCATTGTCTGTGCATTTTTAAATCCCTTCTGAGACCAACCTTTAGGATCTTCTCCTGCTCCGCCCAGGACACCCTTGCCTCCAGCAGCTCAGCGCTGATCCTCTGCATTTTCTCTTCTAGCTGATGTCTGAGCTCAACAGCCTGCAGAGCCTGAGCCTTAGCAGCCTGCAGGGCCTCAACATCTGCTGCATGGAGGATCATCTCCCGCTCGTACTTGTCTTGTGCTTCAGCAGCCAGCTTAGCCTTGGTAACAAGGAAAATTGACAGTGATCTGACATTATTGCCTATGAAACATACCTGGGACTGTAATGAGATACTCTCTAAGATGCATCTTGGACCAGAATTAGTGTTTTATTTTCACATAAACAAGAAAATGTTGTGATTTAATTTCAGATATTACTCTAAAGGTACTTCAGAACAAGAGCCACTTGGGATATGGGTCAGATCATGTAACACATATGCAGGTGGTGCTGGGGGCTCCACTGTTTGACTCCAGAAGAATAATTGTGATCATAGTTATGAATTGTTCTGTAACACTTGGTAAAAGCCATTTACCTGCTCCTGATTATCTTGTAGTGCTTGCTGCTGCTGGGCTACAGCTACATCAACTCTCTGCTGCGCTGCCTGGTGATTTTCCTCAGCATTGGTAAGGCTTCTCTTCAGATTATTGATCTAACAGAAATACAATAAAAAAAACAGAGTTTTTACTTTTTAAATATCAACACAACCAAAGAAAAGGGAGTGTATTATTTCTGGGAAGATCTGCATTTTCTCAGTGTGTGTTCTAACAAACCTGCTCCTCCATTGACTGTAGAGCTCTCCTCTTCTGCTCCTCCAAGTCTTGTTTCAGCCTCTCTGTTTCTGCAAGCTTCTCCTCCAGTACACGGTGCTGCTTCTCAGCCTCCTTCATACGAGTTTCAATAGTTGAGCGTGCTTGCTCTGTTACCTGGTCATTGGGTATAAAGATAGATATAGCTTTCCAGTTACCTTCATTATCATTTCAATAGATTTTAAAAGGTTTGACATTATAATTTACAAACCTAACTTAATTACTACATCAAAGCTCAAATATAACTCAAACTTTTTGCATTTTAGTGGAAGACCAATTTGGGCTTGTTATGTTTTTCAAAGTAATGCTCAAATGTGTCGCAAAGAAAATACTGACTTAACAAAATATTAGTGGTCATCAGCATTTGAAAGGTATGGCAAGATTTTTTGTTCTTGCTGCATTCAGAAATTCAAGGTTCTTAATCACTGTTAACGAAATGTGGAACACTGACAGGTGGCTTTAATTTATTTTGCACCTGTTTCTCTGTGTCCAGGGACTCCTCTAGGCTCTGAGCCATGGCACGATACTGCTCCATGCTGGATGTGGCTGCTTTGAGGCTCTCTGCCAGCTCCTCTGTCCGGGTTTCAGCCAGCCGCAGACGGCCCTGCAAATCCTCCCTGTCCTGGTCTGACCCATGCAGGCCTGAAAGCAGAGTTCAGTTATGTTTTGATGTTTAACAACAGCACAATCAGTGTATGCTTAGAGAGGGGGAGGAAGCACAATGGACGAATGAAAGTACCATTACCTTGTTAAAAGTCTACCACAAGAATTTCAAAGAGTGTGGCTAAGACATATCAACGGCTCTTTTACTGGATTCTGTCTAACAAATGATGCAAACCTCTCATAATGGGTATGGAGGGAGAGCTCAGGATGTGACGTGCTTCTCCGCTGCCTTGCTGCAGCCGCATGTTTTTGAGCTCCAATTCAGCAGCATTCAGCTGCTCTTTGGTTTTCTGGTATAAAGCCACCTGAGTCTCCAGCTGCCTCTTAGTGTCCATAACCTGGATCTGTACATGAAAAGAAACAGCAAATGGTACAGAGAGTAAATTTTTAAGTCGATTAACCCCAGTCATCTTTGGTGTTGTGATTCATAATGTGAAGAATGAGTCTGTTTTAACGTGCTGTTTTTGTAACATTTCTGTATTTGAAGACAGAATGGTTGCAGCAGGAATAATTTTGTACAACAACTGATAAAAAATGAGACAAACACACTCACTTCCTGGTTTCTGCTGAGCAGGTGTCGCTGCTCCACCTCTTGCTCCAGCCTCTTCTGGAGCTGGGAAATTTCTCGTTCCTGCTTCTCCAACTGGCCATTGAGACGCTCTCGTGTATCA
Organism: Thalassoma bifasciatum; assembly: GCA_008086565.1. Lineage (NCBI taxonomy): Eukaryota > Metazoa > Chordata > Actinopteri > Labriformes > Labridae > Thalassoma > Thalassoma bifasciatum. The sequence goes on from RPOG01000211.1 coordinate 23,163, forward strand.
GTCTCAGAACGATCTAGAGTGGCCTAATAGAAAACCATAGTTTGAAGGATGAGGATATGTGTGTATTTAGAACAACTGATTGACTCTTTCCATATTTTTACTTCAGAATACCTGAATGGTCTGGAGGTTGGTCAGCAGAAGGTTCTGGGTTTGTTGTTGGCTCAGGATTGTCTCTTTCTCCTGGTTCAACCTTGACTCCACAAGCTTCAGCGTGTCTCTCTCCTTACGCAGGTTCTCAGCACGACCCTAAAAGGCGGGGCAGGAACACATCAAGTACTCAAAATGTTAGAATTAAGCATCAGTGCATTTTCTACAACCAATGATAAAATGTAATTTAAACAAAGCCTGTTGCTAAAACCAAGGTTCAAATGAAAATTGAATGGAAGCTAGTATGAAGACAAACCTCCGCCATGGACAGTTTCTCTTTGGCCTCTCTCAGATCCTCAGTCAACGTGTTGATGGTCTGCTCATGCTTCTGTATGGAAGCAGCCATTTTTTGTTCTTTCTCTCTGAAGGAGGCGATATCTTTCCTGTAGCCCTCAACATTGTCCTGCAGCATCTCATACCTGATGGTGTTGAAACAGATGAGATGTGTTTGAGCACGCCATTTTTTAAAAACTGATGTGTGCCGTTCATCATAAGGTAAAAGAGTGGTTTTATATAAGTTAAAACAGGGTATTTTTACATAATCAAAACATTTCACATCATCTGTTGTTCTGTTCCTTCTCATCTTTATCAAACTCACCTCTTCGAGGCAAAATCCAGTTGGGTGGATATCTTGGCATTCTGGGAGTGGAGATCAGACAGCTGCTCCTGCAGTTTCTCATTCTGCTCAGTCAGCACCTTATCACTCTCCACACGCTCCCTCTTGTAAGTTGTGAACACTTCTTGCAGCTGCAGATGCAAGCAAGCACTTTTATTTTGGCAAAAAGTTGGAGTCATTTGTTATCCAAGAAACACATTTTTTGGCAGCAGAAACAAACTCAGCACAGGCCTTGAACCACTTTATCGAACTTTTGTAAAAAGCAAATCACTGAAACTGAATGAACCTGAAGCATTCCTCATTAATTTCTTCATTTAAGCCCATGTGGTACTGTTGTGCATTTTTTTGCCAAGCGTCATAAGCACCAAAGGGAGAGAGACTTAAGGATAAACAGTTGAGCTGAACGCAAATACCCTGATGAGCACACACTGCCATCTAGTGGTAAATAAATGGGAAATAAATGGGCATTTTCATTATAATTTCAAATGTAACAGACCCTACTTAATGTAGACAATGGGGTGCAAGGTCTGTATCTCTGCATCTTAGACATTAAAAGATCTAAAGATATTTCCTAACTACAGGTGTTGTCACTATGAACTTATAAAAGCTATCAAGTTACAAAGTGTAACTATCAACTGATAAATCCAGCACTCACCTGACGCAAAGCTGCCTTAGCTTCTAAAGCTTCCGCAGACTCTGTAGCCATGGACACAAGTGCAGTGGGCGTCACCGGGGTGGGAATAGCTGCAGGTGAGCGACGGGGAGTTGAAGTCAGGGAGATCTCCTCAGGTGGTGTACCTAGATGAGAAAGACACTCATACAATCAGCAACCTGTGAAAAAGCATCACTACAATTTACATTTATCGCGCTTAATCATTTTTCCTCTACCTTGAAGGGGGAAGTTAACCCCTGTCGTCTGAGCCAGCAGCACACGGCACATGTCCCTCTGCCTCGCAATGGACTCAGTTATCCTAACCTGTTGATTTCTCTGCTCCTTCAGGTACTCCAGCTCAGCTAGGGCTCTCTCGAAACTCTGCTGCAGCTCACCTTGCCTGTAAGAGGTAGTATTTGCGATCCTTAACTCCTTCCTTTAATAACTTCACAGTAGATAAAATAATTTGGCGTAAAATCTAACTTACCCATTGCCAGTGGCCTCAGATTCTTCTCTCTCCTGAGCCTCACTAAGCTCCCTAAAAGCTATCAGAAGACGCTGATTCTGCTTCTGAAGCTCCTCTACACTGCGGAAGGTCACTAAGTTTTGGCTGATGACCTCTGAAGAGCTGGAGACATCGGCTGAGCTCAGCTCTTCTTCGTGAATAACATGGTTTCCACGAGCCTCTTCCAGCTCAATCAGCAGCACACGAATCTGAAGTGAGAGAAGCAGAATGGCATGGAGAAATACAATGAAAATATTAAGATAAAATGAAATAAAAAAAAAAAAGAATTATTCTTCAAATTAAAATTGAAAGAAACAGCATGAGAGCCCACCTGCCGAGCCATGTCTTTAAGCTGAAGTTCGCACCGCTGGTTGTCTCTTTCCAAAACAGAAGAACGCTTGTTGGCTTCATCAGCATCCTTCTGCAGACGATGCACCTCCTACAGGAACAAAAATAGATATGAACTGTAGGGTCTCAGGTGTGCAGTTGTGAAGAGTGAATTTTTTTTTTTAATCAAAAACTTAATTGAGATAAACAGAAGTAGTAGATTAGTATTATACCATTTTCAAATGTATTTATCAAGTATACAAACCAAACAGATCACCATGTTTAGCCCGACTTAACAAATGCAAATAAAGAAAGAGAAAAAAATGAAATTCTCTAAATATACACAGCACTGGTTTGCATCACCAACCTTCACAGCCTGCTCAAGCCTGGCAGAAAGACTGGTCACTGATTTCTGCATACGCTCATGTTCGTCCCTTTGCCGTTTTAGGATGGGGGCTTTTGCCTCCACTTCTTGCACAATGTCATCCAGATATTTGTTGACCCGCTTGTTTTCCAGTCGCTCCAACTGAAGCTGCTCTTGGCTCTCCAAATATGCTGTGTAGAGCTGACAACACACATATAATCTTTTTTAAAACTCAAAAAAGGCAGTGAAGACATTTAGGTGTGCTGTTAGTTTATTACTGCCTAGTGGAAAAATTAAACTCAAGTGAAACCATTAAAAAAACCCTAAAAGTTAATCAAAATCCCATAGTCCAAATTACAACCCATTTATCCTTCATTAGCTTAAAACACAGCATCAAAAAAGTATTGCTAGTAAGCAGCTGTGACCATATCAGTGCAGTCTCATTCGCTGCAAATCCCTATAGTTGTGTTTACCTCTGTCAGCTTCATGCCAGGTTTTATCTTGGATACAGCAGCAGCTGTTGGAGACATTGTTGTCATTTGCTCCTCTGTGAGCAAGGATGTTGTGCTGACAGGACCTGGACAACCCAAACAAAAAGAGATTACAGAATGTTTTTGTTAATTTGAAGGCTCAATATGGGCTTCGAACATATAGTTTCAATAACACAAAAATCACTCACAAAATCAACTCAACTGACCTCTGAGTTTAGAGCTTGAAAGCAGTTCATTGGCATTGTCAAGCTCTTTCTCAAGAGCCTGGATTCTCTCCTTTTGCTCAGCTACAGCCTTGTCGGTGGCACCATTCATGTCCTGCAGCTTCTCCTCCAGGGCTTTGTTGGCTGTTGTGCAGAAGAAGGAATCATTTGAACTGTCAGTTAACACAAAAAAAGGAGCTAGATCAACTGTTAAACTGCTACAGCTGATGATTTTTCAGAGAATTACATTTGGGGTAAAAGTCAAATGCTACATAATTGGGATACTAGCTCTGGTCCACATTTTACCTTCTCCAGCATCTTTTAGCAGCTTGTGCAGCTCCTCCACTGCCCGACTCAGCTCTTCACTTTTTGCCTCAGAATCTGCAGCTGCACTCTGCCATCAAAAAACGGGGAAAGTTTTAGCAGAATAATCAGCAATATAATAGATGATAAAAACCAAAGCCTCTATACTAGGTCCATTTTGTGTTAAACTCTAACCCGAGTGTATAAAGCCACATCAGTCAGATGAGTGTTTTCATGTTATTATCATCAAAAGGGACACTAAAAATCTCAGGGGATTCATATTTTTTGCACTTAAGATGTAATTAATTGCTGGTAAAAGATGATTCAGCTTTCTTTCATAAACTTTATACATACCTTGTAAAGATTGGACAGCCTAATGTTGGCATTCAGCTCATTTCTGAACTTCTCTTCCATGGTGGCTTGCTGTTCTTTGGCCTAGAAATGGGATATATCCAGTCATGTATATCAATAACTTTACTTCACTTTGAGTGCTAGTGCATAGATGTTGTTGTCCAGAACTTTAAACTAATCCTGCTATTATGTCAAAGAAGACCAGATGCAGACTGGACAGGATACACATACCTCTTTCAGTTTGCTGATCATGTCCTCACTTTGTTTCTGGAGGTGTTCATTTGATGTCTTCAAGCTGCTCACTTGGTCTTGTAGTCTACTCAACTGAAATAACAACAACAAAGAAAAGCAGTCAAGTTTGGGGATGAAAATCACTATAGACAACAAAGTGAATAAATAAAAACTGAAAACAGCAAGATATTTGCCAGCAAGTGACTTAATCACAAAGAACTCGAAATAAATGTTATCAATTTAGGTACACTGAATCGTCTTGAAATTTTAGGCAACAAGAAATACTGAGATCTTATTGCAACAAAGGCAACACTTCATTGTCAAATCGTTGATTGACACACCTCCTCAGTCTTGTCCTCCAGGCTGCACTTCAGCTCCAGAATCTGGTTTCCCTTCTCTCTGGACAGAGACAGCAGCTCCTCACTCTTGGCTTTTAGTTCCTCATTCAGCCAAGATGTTTGTCCATGCAGCAGCTCCTTCTCCTGTTCCATACGCTTCTCTTTGTACTGAAACCAAAAGCCACAAACAACTGCCATTATTTGTTTATAATATAAAATAAAAGAAACCCGCTGTTTGCCATCTTATCTCACAAAAATCAAAGCAACATTAACAACATAGCTCACCTTTATGTTGACTTCAGCTGCTTCAAGTTCATCCAGCTTCATCTGTAAGGCCATCTTTGAGGTGTTGACCTCCACCAGCTTATCACTAAGTTGGCTGACGTCATCTGATTGTGCAAAAACCAAGTGCCAAGTTCAAATGGCAGCATCATATAAAATGAGATGTTGTGATCAAATCCCTTGCTTATAGGTACGTACCATTTAAATGCTGAACTTCCAACGACCTTCTATCCAGTGTCCGCAGAAGCTCTCGCTTTTCTGCCTCCAGTTCCTCTTTGGCTTTTGATAGCACAGTCTGGGCAGATTGCAACATACAGTAGTTGGTACAATGCGGATGTTAATTCAGCATTGGGGAAAGGTTAATGTTTCCAAATACAAATCAAGTAGCTAATCAAATAAGGATCCAGTTTAAACCTACATCTTGAAAACGTTTGTCTTGCAATCCTGCTCTCATTCAACCAAAACTGATAATAACCATTACTAAGAATTTAACAACAGTGTTTCTGAAAAAAGAGCAACCTCCTTGAATGGCATTATTTATATCGCTGGCTGATAAAGAATCCTACATATAGTTTTCACTAGATTGATGTTACCTGCTCTGAGGATAACTTCTCCTGAGTGGATTCATATTCCCTGTTTCTCTCCCGCACACGTTTGAGTTCATCCTCTGAAAGAGACATTTAGGTACAGTTCATGTTATTCAAATACTATTATGCCAAGAAATTGAGTCATGCACCAAATATAACATTTACCCATAGGTTCATCCTCTTACCGAGCTTAGTAAACTCGTCTTTGAGTTTGAGATGTTCTTGAGACTGGGACAAAAACTCTTCCTGACACTGAGCAAGTTGTTTCACTTTCTCGAAGAAATGTTGCTCTGTGAGGTACGTCACCAAAAATATGAAAAACAGAAACGTAAAAGGTTAATCAGGTTCACTTGAATGTCTTCTGATACTTAAGACAACTAACATTTTCTTCAGTGATGTGTTCACTACTAATTCTAGATAAACAAGGTGGGTAACCTTAAAACTAGCGACAATTAGCATTAGCATAAAGCTAACAGACCACTGCTGTTACATCCAGAGTTATTATATTAGTATATTCTGACGCCGTTTGGAGGAAAATTGACCCAGTGATGGCTTTATGGGGCAATGGTATCAATAAAATCAAAGCACAATCAAGAAATTTGACTTTATTCAGTGAAGCCGACATGCATGGTGAGTAACACAACGCACTTTGACACAGTTAGTTTCAAACATCTGCAGCTCTTTCTTACCGTTGTCGACCCGGAATTGCTCCTGTTGTGCCTTAAGAGAATCTATCACATATTGCTGTTCAGATAAGATCCTCTCAATTTTACTCAGAACATTTCTCGGTAGCTTAGAAATCTCCGATTGCTCCAACTCCTGCAGCAACAGTGCCGCCATTTTTGCGACAACAACTCTGGGAACATGCGCAGTTCGACGTTTGAGTTTGTCAGTGTCACTACAGGATTCTGGGAGTTGTATTTCTAGTATTTATTCTAGTTTTCCTATGATTTCTGCCCTTCCTAAAAGTTATAAATTAATATATATTCTTAAAAAGTTACCACGCCCAATGCAGAAAAGTAAAATAAATTTGTATCTACTGAGACTCTCCATTTCCACAAAAGAAAAGAAAAGAAAAGAAAGAAACTGGCTTTGTTGAGTTCTTTTTGCCCCGCATTAAACCGAGTTCTGAGATTAAAGGTTAAATTTTGAGATAAGACAACATTTTGAGGTAATTATGACATAAAAAGTCAAAGTTATGAGACAGTTAACCTTAGCTGTAGCTTTACCTTAGTAAGCTCATGTTTAATTTCATAGACAAATGTTTTGCGAGTGAAATAGGACTAAAATGATTTTAAGGAATAAGCTCGCAAATGAGGGGATGCAGGAACCAAAATGCCAGTTGGAGCACATGAATCTCATAATTCTGACTTAATTATCGTATACTTCTCAGAATTCCAACTTTTTGTCCCATAATTTTGACTTCTTATGTCAAAAGTTTGACTTGATCTCATAATTTTGACTGTTTGTCTCAAAATTTCAACTTTCTATCTCGTAATTTCAACTTCTTTTCTCAAATTTTAATTTGAATCTCAACTTCATATAAGGAAAAAAAAATCAACAAAGCCAGTTTTATTTTATATTACTTATTTATTTGAAGGTATTTAATTAATTTTTTTTTTTTTTTTTGGACTGGCGGAAATGGGCTTCTATACTACAAGAAAGGAGGAAACGAGGCAAGAGAACATTGGTGTTGGGTGTTGTTTGTAACACGGTTCTGTTTACAGGAGTAAATATATCAGCTTTGTGGATATGATGCTAAATACAGACGGGGAGGATGGTAAATACGAGGACTGCACGTGGAAGCTGACGCTGTGAGTTTTGTTTGTTTGTTTGTTTAAGAAGATGTTTTGTGGCTTTTTGCCCTGTCACAAAGCAGCATGGGAGAGATATGTTAAATGAGGGGAATGACATGCACCAAGTCATGCTGACAGTGTTCTAAAACCATAAGTTTGCCTTGAAAGCTGCTATTTGTATCTGTGGTATGCTGCACACCTATAGCTATCAGTGCAACTCAGATGGAAAAGCTACCAAATACACTAGTTTTAACTCATATTATTGTCTAATTGAAATTTATTCACATGAAGCCCCAGAAGTAAGATTTTTACCTAATGATTATCCATATCTTCAAAGACAGTCAGCAGATGGCGCTAGCACTCTCTAAATATGTGCCAATGTGAATGTGAGCTGTGTGATGTACGTGTCACTTAAAGGCAGGGTGTAACTGAAAAAATATTTCTTCATTTAAAATTCTCAACCTTTGTGGAAAACATCTGATGGTAGATTTGGATAAATTACTAAAATGTGAACCTCTGAATTCTTTAACATTTGGTCTTTGTTCTTTTTTTTTTTTTTTTTTAAATTCATGACTCAATATAAACATTTTCTGGAAGAGCCAGGGTCCAAAACTCACAAAACATCTTCTTACATGTGAGCAGCCCCTTTTATTCCTCCTTTTATTGAAATTATTTGACTTTTACTTGCTCCTTTATATGTTAGTTTTCACTGCTTCGTCAGATACAGTTTCAGTCATTTCCTAACTGCGTCCCTGGTGACATATGCCAGGTAGGTATTTAGACCCTGTCTGAACCAGTTTTGACAAATACCACAGTGGTTTATTGGTTCATAACCAAGGTGATACCTGCATGAGACAAAAGACAGACAGCACGAACACTACAAGTATTAAGAATGATGTTTGCTTCAGGCGGCACAACTATTTTTTTGCACTTAGCCGTCACGCCTGGATACCAAAATGTATAGTTGCCTATAGCAACAGTGCTTTGTAAACCTCTTAGTCAGCCATGTTGGTTGTTGTCAGCACTTGTCATAATAGTGAAACTTGGAAGGATGGCTACTACACAGGAAATAGCAACAGTTTTGAGGTGTAATTGAATATATTTTAAAGTTCCCTCTTTATTTACCAGTGAATAATTGACGTTTGCAGCAACAGTGTCCACTCATCTCTTCATTTGGCCACGTTGGTATTTCTCTATTCATTGAGAAACAAGTTTCATTTTGGCGTGACAAAGAGGCCAACCCAAAGATTGATTGCAACGTGTGAGCGATATGTGCACTGTAATTTATTTAAGCGGTCTTACAGCTTTGTTACTCATTCAGTTCAATGAAATGCATTGTAAACTTGTTCCCCTCTAAGAAGTAGCCACTTTTTTCCTTTTGATAGAAGTTTGATGTTATCAGGGAAAGACAAGTCAAATGGCACTTTTCACATCCTCCCTTCCTCAATCAAATTACACAGTAAAACAAAACTTTTCTGTTATAGTGACTTAAGATGAGTTCTCATTCATGGTAAGATGAAGCCAACAAAGTTTACAGTTAAGTAATCTCTTCCACTTCCGTTGTCCATATATGGTCACAGGGACCATGTGTGCCTCAAATCAGGTCCCCACTGCAGTGTCATGACATCTCCCCACTGCAATTGTGCCTTATGTGGGTGAACTAGAGCGTGGAAGGAGGGCTTTCCAAGAGTTGAAACACAAAAATGACCAGAGTTTTCCAATTAGCGCAGCAGTGTATACAAAGGGGGTATCAAAATGTCAGAAATGGGGGTGGGATCACGTGGTCCTTGCAGGGGTAAACATTGAGGTAAACATTTAGGGGAGTGATGACTCAAACCCTGCTCTAGGGGGCTTTTCCAAGAAGCAAGTTTACAGAGGTGGATTCTGGGTAAACATGAAACAACCCCAACTCTTTCATTTCAGCAAAGTTTCTTATATAACTCACTAAACCTGAGTCTTTGAAGAGGCCCGCACTTAGTGTATATGTCATACATATTGAAGCAAAATACACCCCCTCACTTGTTAATGGTTTAAAGTTTATTCTAAACTTACAGATGAATCATTTTGTTTTGAAGTGGATCTTCCTCAAATCTTTGCAAGGAGTCTGTTTCAGAGACTCCTTTTGCACTCACTGAACCCTTTTTTTCTGTTTCAAGTATGCTCTTATATAAGGCATACTGTAAATGTAATAAAAGGAGCTTGAGGGCATACATTTGGGTAAAACTCTTTAATAGGTGTGAACTGTTCAAGCCAGTGCTCATTTGCAGTGCCTAAAGTTAGCTGCTGCTCGTGCTGTGGTCTAAGTCACCAGCGGTGGAGTCAGGCTGACATGTTAAGGCACTTTAGGAAACACCTCTCACGCCGCCAGAAAAGTGTTGTGGGAGGTATCCAAAGGTTTGATAAACCTTTGACACGCTAATACTGTGTGAAGTGAGGTGTTACCACCTAGGGGCTATGAAAGCCGTGCCAGATGCGGTATTGTGGAATACAGACACATGTATTTCCTGAGCAAAATATTTGTTAGCGTGTCTCAGTCTCTGGCTCTTTCATTTGATTAATTACATAATAACCTCCTTTGCAGGCATATGTTGGAGATTATTGGTATTCACCCACATTGAAGCAGACGTCTCGGGATGATGTTGGAGGTGCTTTTCTCAAGGTATAAAGCTGTGGCATAACCCCGTTTTATTCAAGGGATTGAGGACACTCTTTTCCTGAGGATTAAAACAGGTGTAAAATCACTTAGTAACCCACTACTACTAAAACTACAACCTTAATCCTGTAAGAGGATTGCCCTGATAACCTTGGCATAGATCTCTGCACTCCATATCATCAAGGGACTCTCCTTGATAAAGCCTCCATGTTGCCCTCTATTAGCTTAACTACATTTCAAAACTTCTCCAGACATTTTGAGGGTGGATAGTGCTGCTGGGTCACATATACTATGGTCCTTGCTCCTAGATCATAATTCTGTGATTGCAGACATGTACATGATATATTACGGGCATGTTAAAGTGACTGAAAAAAACTTGTACATGAAACTGGGATTCTCTGAGACAAGTTAAAACCAAATCTGACTTGAATTCAACTCGACTGGATGTTGTTTGCCACACAGTGTACAAAGGGCATGAGATCAAAGCAGGGTCCATTAGATGGATTTCTAGATAGCTTGAAATCTTGGACAGTCGACAGCCCACTCTTAAAGCAAGAACATGAGCTGATTCCCCAACTAAAAGGCTTTTTCCTTTTACCTACCCCTGTGCAAAATGGTAGATACCCTGAGAACACTTACAACAAGCCCCATCATGTTAACAAGTTTAGAGAGACACCAGCCAGCCATAAAAATGTGACCACCTGTACAATGCAATTTTGTCTTATCTCTTAGAGCCCATCCCAGCTTGCATTGGAGGTGGGGTACACATTTGCTGGTTGTGAGCCTGCAAGCTCCACAGCAAATTATTTGCCCAGGAACCTTTTAGCTCTAACCACTTAACCACTGTGCAGCCTGTGCGAAATATTACAACTCACCCTGCAAAAAGTGAAATCTAAGCAAGTCATTATGTCTTATTTTTTGTAAAATTTGTCTTACTATTCTTGATTTGAGCCACATTTACTAGACAAGGTCATAAAAATGTCTCATTTCAAGTTTTTTAAAGACGAAAATGAGGCATCAATTGCTTGTAACAAGTAAAATAAAATCTGCCTATGGGATAAGATAAAAGATTGTTGTTTTAAGACATCTTTCTAATTTCAAGAAACTTCCCAGGCGAATTCGTCTTATCCCAGTTTCCAAAGGGGGATTTTATTGACCATTATTGGTTCCTTTTCACTGCTTAACCCACACAAAACAAGAACTTGGGTCATACTTAAAAGCCCGACCATACACTTGAAGCACATGATTTACAAGAGTTTTGGTTTGCATATAAACAATTCTGTTTACAGTATCAGCTGACATCCCACCATGACATGTACACAACCATATATTGTGTGTCTGGCCTGAGGGGACTCAGGAGGGAAACAAATACAAGCAGTCATCAGATAGCTGCAGCAGCTGATGGAGCAGATTAAAATGAGGAAAAGATTAACACCTTTAACAAAGGTAATTCAAAAGTCAAAGAAATACTATTAGCTAAAAAACAAGATATTTTTCAACTGTAGAATCTGTTGAATTTTTAGATGCCACATTCATCAATGCTCTGCCATGAATGTAACAATGGCTGCTTGAATAAATGCAAAACCTTAGCTTTTACTGCAACAGTTGATATTCGTTCCTGCTACTTGAAAGCTCTCTTTTGCACAACTGTTGCTTAGTTATGTGTTAAAATTGTATGAAAGCTCAAAGAATTGTCAAAGAGATGTCCTACATTTTGTGGTGACAATATACTTGAGGAATAATCATTAAGGGCTGTAGAGCAAGGTTTTTGGAAGAGCTTAAAGATATTTTGAAGGTGTCTCACATTTAAAGTGATGATATTACCCAATCTGGGGTCCAATATTTCCTTAAATACACACCTGAGAAATCTGGAATTGTGTAAAAAATTATGCATTAACTACATTATGATTTTGTTAAACTCCGCTCTCTGTGAAAATACCATTTTATAACCTGCAGGATCTGCAACTTAGCAATCAGACAGATAGTGTGAGGACTATTTGGCAAGTAGAGTGATTTTGTTGCCAGCCTGTTTCCGACAGCAGTAGTTAACGTGTTTGTGTGGAAACATGCTTGACAGTTATATGACCTAGTTACATAATTTAATTCAACCTGTGCAAATGGATTGGATGATTAGTTTTACAAGTCTTAAAAAATCTGAACCAGTTTTTATATTGTGGTTTTGACATCCCTGAAGCTCACCGGGGTCACGGGGGAGTCAAGACTGTTACGAGACCAGAGATGAGTCTGTTTGGGTTATGACAGCATGCCTACACAGGTATCCATTGTCTTTGTATGTAACACTGCTTTTCCTGACTTTGTGACTCTGTTTTGAGTTCACTAGTATTGTTTATCAATTCTTTTTTAAATATTTAGTCAGAGACGTCTCATTAACATCATCACCCACAAGCATACGGTCAATGATACTAAAAAAAGGCACAACGTCATCATCTAAGTGTTTGATCCCCCCAGAAACCAGTTTATAACACATCCTGAATTCAGGGAAATTTGTTATCTTCACCCAATGACACACTATTCCCAACTTTTGGTCCCAGCCCCATGACTCAAAGGGTCCCTTATGGTGCCCTCCCATATGTGATTAAAATCAGCACTTAAATTGTCTATGAAACAAAATATTTCTGCTGATGATCCCATGACTCAAAGGGTAAAAAAATTGGTTCATTACTGTATTTGCATTCACGACTGCTCATCAATAGCAAGACAAAAAGCATGTCAATGCTATTAAATAACCACTACACGCCCCTTCCCACTTCTCTGCTTCTTTGAAAGTCTACACAGACAGACCTCAGTATAAATAAATTACACTGTAAGCATTGTGATTTTATGTTTATTTATTCTTGTTTTGTAACATGTATATCAGGTTATGTTTTATCATATTCCAGTAAATACTCCAAAATAATAAACAAACCCCTTTGGAAAATCGAATATTTATATAGACATGAATTTAGTGACAAAATCCCCAACTTATGCCTACTCAAAGACATTTTAGCTGACTTAATTTCATCCTAAATAAAACCCAACACCTCATGTCACCATTCCATTTTCAGAATTTAAAGTGTATAAAAATGAATGGAGACCACATCAATCTCGCACTGAGTATCTTAAAAACCCCAAAACGAATGTTGATTCTTGAAAACCTTTGCACCCCTCACCACACTGTCTCAAGAGAAGCAATGAAAGGTCAGGTTGCACAGGAAAGATGTTTACACATCCATGTTTCTGTATCCAGAGTGCTTCAGCCTCTTGAGTCTGAAGTGTTCCTTCTCTGTCTAGCTCTTTGATGTTTTTTTATTTTCTGTTTTGCCGACCCCCATCCCCCATAGAAACACCTAGCGTACACCTGTTTAAATATTGCATATATGTATATATGAGGGTGTAACTACGCGTGAACCCTGGAGTTATGAGTAACTTTTACACAGACCATCAAATGCTACAAAACACATTTGAATTGTCACATTTTACAAGAACATAAAGCATGTCATATTTTCTAGTTTTACAAAATTCAACAATCTTACACAATATATAACTGGATTTGGCTTTGGTTTGAGTGATGGTGAGGTGATTTGTTAGAGATGATCGATAAATAAACACTGCATGCTGTCACTGTACTGAAACCCTCACTCTTTCAGAGCACCCACATCTGGGATATGGACATATAAAGTATCCCTCAGAAGACAAACAAACCTCAAACACTTGTGAGCTAATGGAGATGTTATGATATTTCTAGTTGCCTTGGCCCAAAGGAATAACCTTTCATTTGTTGCATATTGTCTTTCACTGCTCTCTTTTGCGCCCTAGAGAGTGTTTCCTTTCTATCCAAGGAGCCAAATTCTTTGTTTACTCAATATCATTTTCATCATCATCTTCCATTCCAGGCAGCTCTTTCTCTGGCAGTAAGCCGTAGCTGTTTAGAAAAGCCTCCACATCTGTTGCAAAGAACTCCTCGGTTAGATGCTGTGTGCAGGCCAGGAAGTTCCCTAAGAGTTCTCCGGCCTTGTACACCAACAGCGTAGGCAAAACCTCGTCCGAGAAGCGCTCCGCAGCTCCTGACGCAACAGCATCAATCCTGCAGAACTTTACTGTTGGATACTCTGTGGCCAGGCAGTCCAGGCAGTTGTTAAGCTCCTCACAGCCTTTGACTCCTTCCTTGTAGATGTGGACAACCACCACTGTGCTATAATGCTCCTTCTCTATCACTTCAAGGAAAGCCTCTCCACTGTCCAGGTCATGAACTCCTTCAAACTTGGGCCCAAAGCTGAGTTTATCATGCATTTCCTGCATGCACCGCTTCCTGTATTTCTTTAGACATCCGGCATCCTCCTCCTTAAGCAACTCATACTCTTGGACACTCATCTGAAAAAATATTCAACCATTAGTAACAGATAAGCAACTGAATCCGAGTGACTTTTATTTCTCATGGTTATCTAACTTTAATTCAAAGAAGTTTGGAATTTTTATGGTAGCAGATTTCAGCTTCTGAATAGTTCAGGTTGTTCCTTTGTGTAGTTTTTTCAATTCATGATGCACCAACTTATTTCAATAAATGACAAGTTGAGACTTTAAGTACATGCAAATGTGATTCAGCATTTTCTTGCTGTATCATGTAAAGTGTTGCCGGAAAATGACTGGTTGGCAGCGTGCTGCTCCAAAAGCTGGATATATTTTTCAGCTTTAATGGTTCTCTCCCATATGTGATTAAAAACAGCATGTGTTTATCTAAGAATCAAAATATTTCGATTTCAGCATTTTACATTGGATCTTTGCAGTGTTTTTGATTAAAAATGGGATTCAAATGACTGTAAAATCATCAGAATGTATTTTTTCTCCAACACTTCACATAGCATCCAAACTTTTATGCAATAGGGATTGTGTAATTATCAGTTGTGCTCTGGCCTGCGTTGTGCTACCTTGCGGTTGAGGTTTGCTCTTGAGTCATCTTTTGGCCTGCCTGGAGAGGACATTTGTCTCAGGAGTTCTCTTTTAGCAGGTGGAAGGTTTTCCGGATCCATACTTTCCAGCTTAAACCTCCTCCAGTCATTTATGACACCCTTTGGACCTGTAGGAAACACAAAAAATGTTTTTTAAATTCACTCATCTAATCTTTTGCATTGGCTTAATGTAGTTCCTACCCTATATATCATGTTAAGAGATAGTATGAATGAACTTATTTGGGGTTAAAAAATACATCATAGAATGATATCATGTTACAACATTCAATCCTGAACACCTACTCAAATAAGACACAAATAAAGCCATTTAGTCCAATGGGCTGTTCATTGCTTTGTGAATTGACAATCTACAGCAATGAGTCATTAGTGAGTATGGTGTCCTGCTTTAATTTAGGGATTAAGCGTCATCTCAGCCTTCCAAGAAGTGCAGCCATTGCAACAGTGTTACATAAGACAAAGAAGATTAGAGGGTCAGTTAAATTGCCAAATCTCCATCTCTCTATCTGTGCTCTACTTTGCTTCGGTCCTCCTGTTGTCTGTATGAAGTCGATTGCTCCATATGGGGGCTTTTGTTCGAGGAGTTTTGCCATCCTTACTATCAAAGTGATTTGTTGATGCTGACATGTATGTTTTATTGAAATTTTACTTATGGCACATCAGACCCACTGACTTAAAGATAAATGAAACAAAAATAAAGACAACTATATTGTAGCGATGTCTGCTTCAGTGAACAGTACTTCAATTTTCTTCCACTCACCTGTGTGGGTCGCGTTGTCCTCCAGGTCAATCACTTTGTCAGACATTTTCTCTGGTTGGCTGTATGTCACAGAATGAGAGAGAGGGACAGACAGAGTCCATTAGTTTTCAAGTTATTGAAAGAATTTATTTATATTTTTTTACTTCTGCAACACGTATCAAATTTCCTAACTTCATGGCCACAGATTTTAAATTTCTTCATAGTGATTAAGCCACAGGATAGCAGTTGAGTCCTATGATATTTAATTAAATTAACGCAGTCTAAGAGGATTACTGGACTGGAACGGATCTGTGTCTTGCTTGTAGTTAGCTAATGTTTTCAGAAGGTATGGATAGCACTGACTAACCAAAACAAGTCAACAACAGATGAAACCAACAATGATCTCACCAAATTCGTTAAAATAGGATTATATAAATGTGTGTATGCAAATATCTAGAAATTGTGTTCAATTTTTACATTAAAAGGAAGGCAATTTGATTTTCTGTTCAGATTAGTTGTTATTTTTCAGTATACAGTAAAAAGTGAGCAGTTTATTTTTACTAGATGTAAAGCTTTAATTCACACTGCGTTGTCATGTCACTGGCATCAGTTTTTGAACCAGTGGGTGTGTAAGTGTGATGTTTGCGGAGCCACTATCTCCTGGCCCTTTCCCAGTGCTCCATTAAGTGCAGTCTCTCCTCCTGAGTAAAGTCACAATGCTGATCTGGGTTGATGATCTCTGTAACCACCTCTCTAACCCTCAAATCCACAAGTGGCGATTTGACTTAATTAGTTCCAGCATGAGCCAATGAAGTCTTGTGTAAGGGGCATTGGTCCTTGAAGTGTGAGTATGAGATACTGACAAACTGTTGCGTGAGGATGACTGACATGACTTAATTCAAAAAGGATGCTATTAGGTAATGCACTTATTAAAACTGCTTTATAAAATGTTTCCTCATGGAAAACTATTTGACAAGTGTTAAGATCATGTAAAAAATAAATAATCCAGGATGGCTAAAGGAAACACATTCAGGACTAAAATGTCAATTTCAAAAAAAGTTTTACCCTAGTTGACACAATTTCAAAAATGAAAATATGAATTTTATTTCTTACCTTCCACAGTCAAACTCAAGTCCTCTCTTTGTGTCAGTAGCTAACCTTGCACTGGTCTTCACTCGGTCACCTCACAAAGCTATCTGCAGGTGGACACTGTGTGTTGTTGTGTGCATGCGTGTGCCTTTTCCAGCCAATGAGCTTGGTCTAATGGAGCTTTCAAAAAAAAAAGACCCTGTAGAGCAAACAGAAATAGAGCATAGATCCTAAGAGGATTTAACTTCAGGAATTAGAAGCCTCAACTTTATAGAGGCTCTGAGAGAGAGAGAGAGAGAGACAGAGAGAGACTGAGAGAGAGGGAGAGATAATAGCCGTTAAGACAAGAGGTTCTTTTATTGAAGAGTAATACACAATGGTGGCTGTGTCTCTACTTAAAACCCCTTTTAATGGCACATTAAGAGTTAACTTGAAGCTCCATATCCTGAGAATGAACTCTCACATGATGTGAGCTTGTCTTGAATTCAAAGTTCTTTAAGGCATGGAGCTTCACACGAAAATGAACACATGATGGGAATATTACAGAACACAAAACACCGCTAGCAAGGGGCGGGGAACATCTACAGTGATGCTTTATCACGCACTTTTTAATTATAATCAACATCTTGCAGCCTCTCCTCCCTTCTTGATGAGGGATTCATCTCTCTGGATATTTTGACATAGGCACAGCAAGAGTTATCTGTCTTTTTCATTTTTAAAATTTTTTTGAAGAAAGTTATTTTTTGGGCTTTTTCATGCCTTTAATCAGAGAGGATAGGACAGTAGATAGAGCAGGGGACAAGGGGAGAGTGGGGAGTGTTATGTAGGAAACAGGCCATAGGCTGAATTTGAACCTTAAACCATCTTCACCCCAGAGGCATCTTTTTATATTGTGCATGCAACAAATTATGTTTTTGTGAGTTCATAAAGTGTTTTCCCAACAAAGATAAGTAGCTTTTGATCAGCTTGAACTACTGAGTGTTGGTTTTACAAATGTTTTAAACAGGGTGACATTTGGAGTTAATATGGTACAAGAATTATTGCAAGACACATTTGCTAAGTGAGGGAAATTTAAGAGGCTTACAAAACTGTCAGACAAAAAATATGCTGTTATCTCCTTTTCACTATCTTTCCTTTGTAACACAATAAAATATTTACAAAAATCAAAGGTTCTGTTTTTAAACCTCATCAATAATATGAGCTCAAAGGTACTGAGGCATTGAAAAAAAAGAAATTAAAGCAAGAATTTGTCTTTTTTAAATGTCATTTTGGATTCAATATGAGCCACATTTACTAGACCAGAAAAATATCTAATTTTTAACTATTGAAAGACAAAACTAATGTATGAATTGCCTGAGTTAAAATAATCTGCAAATGAGGTAAGAAAGATTTGCTCGTCAAATTTCTTGGAATTAGAGTAATGATTTCATACACAAAACTTTTTGCTTACACATTGGAAGATTATTTTTCCTTGTTGCGAGCAATTCAGACATAATGTTTTTTCTTTAAATAACTTGAAACAAGACATTTTTCTAGACTGGTCTGGTATATGTGGCTCATATTAAGTCTAAAAGGACATTTTCCACTAAAAACAAGACACAAACACTTGCTTATACTTCAGTTTTTGCAGTGCAAAGGTCGGGAAGTAGTGAAGAATAACATTTTTTTCACATTATTTTTTTCTTTTTTTAGATTTTGCACTGATTTTGACGTTTTAGATTGATCACATTCTTTCCCTCTCCACCTGTTTTATGATTAAAATAAATTAAGCTGTTACATTTAAACATAGACCCTGAAATACTATTAAGGTCAAATGTTTAAAAATACTTTACTATATCTAAACACTGCAACTTCTCCTGCCAAAATTAACCCAGTATTTACTATAAACACTCACAAAGGCATAAATTATTAGTTAAGTGTAGCACAGGGAGATATATTGGTGTTTTGGGGACAATTTCCTTATTTTATTGCTCTCATAGAGGACTGTGAGTAATGAAGAGTGTCAGAGGAATATACTGTGGCTTCACCTAAGAACAACATACATGACACATTTCAGTGCATATGTTCCCACAAGCTGCAGTGTGAAAAGAGATCCATTTATCACTCTTCAGTTCTTAGACTATAACTACATGCCCCACTGAAAATTTCCTTAAGATGAATGCTGATTCACTGTCGTGCAAATAAGAGGGTTTAAAGCTCTACACTCCCTCTAGATATTTTCTGGGATAGCTCATGCAACCCTGCTCGACTTCTGTCCTTCTATCCGGTGTCTGCGTCCTGTATTTATTGGCTTAAGGGATTACTGGACTGTTTTATTCAGGCACACACACAGTATAACCATGTCAGCCAGGGTTACATTATTCTCAGTGCCTCAGGAGAGCTGACATATTTATGTGCTAGGATCGGCTACTTAAAAAGGAAAGCAGTAGATAGTTTGGCAACATCTGTTTGAGAAGTATCTGTCAGCAAGAGATGTATTAGCTCATCCATCATCTACCTATGAATGTGTGTATGTGTGTATGTGTGTATGTATGTATGTATGTATGTATGTATGTGTGTGTATGTATGTATGTATGTATGTATGTATCTATCTATCTATCTATCTATCTATCTATCTATCTATCTATCTATCTATTGCATGCTACATTCATCCCACATTCACAAACAGATGCCAGAAGCTTCTATGTAAAGCCCATCTTTTTTTGATTAATCCCAGTCACACTCTCAATGGAATGTGAACAACAATACCTGGGACTGAACCCCCAACACAGACCCCATGACCTTCTGAGAAAGATGACCAACCAACTGTATTATGGCTACTATTGGGCTGTCACACAAACTGAGCAATAGTAGAGAGAAGCTCACAGTTTCTCACTTTGGTGCATTCATTTCTCTGAACAGAATTGACATTCTCACAACTATTTGTTCAACCTCCACAACAGTTTTTCATTTGTGCACATCCTAGTAGCAGTGTCTCATTCCTTACACCAAATTGCAAATGTTTTGGGACATGCATCAGTTGCTTTCATACATTTCTCTGCTGTTTTATAATATTTTCATTGGCTTTTGCAATGTCAGTCAAAATGAGCTACACTTTTAAATGCTAAATAGTCACTAATAGTCCTTATTTCATTGCTTAAGTCTTTACATACAAATTGTTGAACTAGTTCTCAGAACTTGTCAAGCTAATTTTGAACTTTTCTTTATTATTATTTTTTTTCCTCACAACTAGTTGCAACCAATGATAAGCCACTTCCTTACAGTCAATCGGAGCTGAACCCCATGAACCCTTACTTGGCTTGCATCCATGAACCGAGCAGCACACATGTACCATTTCTACAAAACTGTGACACAGAAATGGAAGGTCAGCGTTCAGGGAGGAAGAGGACAAACCAGGGGAAGAAGAGGGGAAGTATATATTGACAGATTTCTGATGAAATTAGGGTTATACTTGTGGACCATGTTTTCAAACACCATGGCTAAAGTTGATCCAATGGTGAATCCTGACGTTGAGTAAAGCCATGTGAACTCAAACATTTGATCAGGAGAACGTGTGCGTAAACAATCTCCATTCCTGTCATTGTTTTACACAGAAAGGTTACAGTGGGACATTGCTGTGAACAAATTAGAACTGCAAAAAACATATGCAGTAACAATCTGACACAAAAGTATTCAGTGTCTTGTACTTAAGTTTATTTACAAAGAAAGCCAAAATAAGAAAAATAAAAGGTCACACACTAAAATATTTCCTTGAACCGCCTTTAGCTTTGATTACAGCACGCATTCGCTGTGGCATTGTTTCAATAAGCTTCTGCAATGTCACAAGATTTATTTCCATCCAGTGTTGCAAAGCCTCCCACCCAAAGATTCTCAATGGGGTTAAGGTCTGGACTCTGATGTCTCACGCTCCCTGAACCACTCCACATTTCTTTTGCTTAGTTTAATCCTTAGTATATTACTGATTATTATTGTTAAGATGTAACAATAAAAATTAAAAAGTTTTCAAAACAGAAGCAACAAAAATAAACTTACTATTCAGGTGCTGTTTGACTCAGTGACTTCATAACAGAGAATCCATTCAAGTATTTGAGGAAAAAATATTTTAGGCATATCAATCTTCTCTTTATTTTAGAAAAGTTTGTCAACAGTCCGAGGTAGTTTACTGGTGGATCATATCAACAGGCTAAAACAATGATTTACGAACACAAGCACATTTAGGAGCAGAAATCAAATATTTTCTGCATTATAATGACTCCTTAATCATAGCTGGTCAAAGTGGGAAGGATCCATTATGAAATCAGTATGAAACTTTTCCTGTAAGAGTAATGTGAGATGCTTTCAGGCAGCTTTGTGACAGGGGATTTTGTCTGAGTCTCAACTAACTTTACTGTGTTACATAATCATGGATCATTGGATCTATGGACTGTATAATAGGGTTACACTACAGGTCAGCTTTTTAACAACTTTGCAGTGTTAAAGCTAGAGGTCAGTATTCTGCCAGCATGCTTTGTACTAGACACTTAGATTTAGTTTAGTGAGTTAAAGAAATACTCAGGAGACAATACATCTAAACTTTTTTGTGTTATTGTTAGTGTTACACTTATTCAACATATTTAAACTTGTTTTAAAAAAAGTCGCATACCTGCCTGTAATAATTTGATCTGATATAGATTGAATACTTTTACTGTGAGAAGAAAAATCATGTAAAGACCTCCTTTTTCCTTTTTTATGACTCACAAACACCAGTATGTCTGTGTTTGCTTTATAAATATGCAGTGCAACTATCTATTTAAAACAACCCTTTTGGAAATTTGAAAAAATTGTGAAAAGATTTGTGGAGGAGAGCTATAGGAAGAGATGTATTTTCAGACAAATGAGTGTCTATGTGTCTGCCTACATCTTCCTTATAAGTACAGAGGGGCTTTTATAAAAACCATATGCTCCAAGACGTCTGAGGCTATACAGTTACCTCACTCTGTAAAGCCTGTAATTACAGTTTCCCATACATTCACGCAGATGTATGATGGCATAGGCTTTGACTCATATGGTTTAAAGTTTAACAAATGTATGTTTAATGTACATCTCTAGGAGTGCTATATGAGTAAGATTTTGCAACAGACCATTTTTTTTAGCTTGTCTGAGTGTTTTGTCTCATTTTCCTCAAATGACTCAGTCGTGTGTATACTAAAGATAAGCTGGGTAAATGCTAAATCCAGGGTTTCCCCAGGACCATTTATCATGGGCTCACTGGAAGCAATGCACTGATAATTTCTCTTGTTTGCGTCCCCAAAGTTGCGAGACGCCTGTAAGGTCAAGAGGTAAGTTAGACAGAGCAGGGCTCTGGGTTTCGAACATTTTTCTTTCTTACAGGTGCGGATGTGAAGGAGATAAAAGATAAAAATAAAAAAGGCAACTAGAAAGTCTTAAGACTGCAGCTTTCTTCTTTGAGAATGCATTTTTGGTCGACCTTTGATTCAACTCTAAAGCTGCCACACACACACTTCACCTTTCCATAATCAATGGCAGACGCGCCTGATGAGTTCTTGCCTGGTCATTTAGTCTGCAAAAGGAAAACAGTGACAGATCTGTAATTTTCCTCTCGCCAGCCTCTGACATGGAGATGACTTTTCTTGTGACATTTCCATCACCCGTGTGTGCCGGGATGGAGAGACTTCCATTGTTATGACAGCAGTGACTGGTTACAGTGTTATTAGAGGCTGTCTGAAAGTCCAGCCTTGCTTTATTTAAGGCCCACAGCCAACACACATATCTGCTGCTCTGACTCAGGAATTTCACTTCCCGTCCGGTGAGGTCAACTTATGAACCAAGAAAGAACTGCCTGCTGTGTCATACTTTCAATTGGAGTGGTATTTCTCTCCACATGCCAATTTTTTTTACTTGCAATCATTGCTTCCCACTTTAGTCAGTTTCAACCACATCCACTTCTACTGTGACTTAATACTCCTTGCTATGATCCTCAGATTTTGAAGACTGGATTTGACAATGTATTTATCTACATTTTGCATAAAAAGTCATGTTAACCAACTGGTTCGGTGGAAAGAAGATTGTAGACTGAATTTCAGGCTCGACCACAAAATAAAGGTTCATCTTAATTCCCGTCATTCCCACTAAAAAAAAAAACCCATTGTGCGATAAAATTTTCTGACTGACTGTTAAGCAAACAAGTGTGTAAAACATATAATGCGACATGATGACCAGGATATGCTTCAGAGGCTGTTTTAATAACATGACTTTAAATTTAAGGGTACTGTACTAGATGACAGGACAGAAAAAAACCCTTTTTACAAAAGTTGCTTCCAAGCTGACGCATCCCAAACCAAAAGTTCCCAAACGAAACCCTCCTGTTGCCTCCTGGTGCTTTTAGGTGCAAATATGGGCAGAGCTCCTTGTCCACCTCCCACACAAATCCTTCTCTTCACATTCCTTGTTTAATGTACTTTAGTACTTTAGTAATAGCCTCTCATTTCCTGGTTTAATAACCTTAATCCTTGAGAATGCACCGTCTTCCTTTGATTTTGCCTCTGACAAGTTTTGGCAAGTGAGTGGAGGCGTCGCACTGGTGAGCTTCAGATAAATCCAAATGCATCCTTTGGCTTACAATAGTTAAAGCCTAATTCATTAAAATAAAAGTTCATAATACATTTAGGGTAAAGGGTTAAAATTAGGGAGTTTCCTGCACAGGATTTTAGATATTATTGGAAGGATGACTGTGCCCATGTTTTCATGTTTTTTATCAATGGTTTTAGCATTAAAAAGTTTTATCGACCTCATTATGTCTGAATTAAAACGTTTCGACTGCAGGTATCCCCAAAGCTGGACAGAATAAAAAAGTGTGCGCGCAGCATGTCAGCATTGGTAAATCCGGAAAAAAATGTCCCTTTTAAGCTGAGAAGTGGAAGAAACCTAAACCCCCCTCTGAACCACTTTCCCTTACAGCAACAGTTGACTGTGTGCATGTTACTGTAAATGTTAACAGTTGGAAACTGTGATGAAGTGTTAAAGCGGTGAGGGAAGATCTAGTGTGTGCCAACTGAAATAGGGGGAAGATATTAGACCCATATGGTTCTGCATAAACAAGATTGTTTTTGGTGTGATTAGTCCTCTGCCTTCTGCCACGATGTCTGTATTCATTCAACTGATATTCTGAAGCGACTTAGGAAAAACCTTTGTTTCTCCAGTGATTCATTGTGTTTTTTCCCAAAACATCGTCCTTGCATGTGAAATGGCACGAATGTCCTGCAAAGAGAGTCAGGCGAAATGATCAAAACTGAAAAACGGGCAAATAAATTAATCCATGCTGCATTTCTTTTATGTTTAAACACTTTTTCTCCTGCAAAAGAATCTGAGGTGGTTACTGTGGTGATAAATACACATCACCAAAATATCACAATACAAAACTTCAGCAGCCAAACATTTTGTTTTTGTAGAAGTTTTGTTAAAATTTGTTCTGATGAATATAAGATTGTCACCAATGGGTTTTTTTGTTTTTGAGAAATTTTATGTCCAAGTGTCCGGAAAACCTCTGTGCACTGATTACCATGTATGTTATTTTGTAGTGAAATTTATTCTTGGTAAAGCTCCACGTCATGACCAAGGACAGAAATCCTCATTTACCAGCAGGAAGTCAGGTGTTCGGCTCTTGTGTCTCTGCCATGTAGAAACACGATGTTGCAGATGCTCGCTGGTTTGGTGAGTGTGTTCACGTAGCTATGGTCGGGGGCAGTGAGCGTGCTGTGCTGCTTGCACTGAGCCTCAGAAGAGGAGCCAAGCTTCAATGTTGGGTTTACAAACAGTAACGAAAATTGCTCCGGCGTCCACCTGGTGTGATTCTAAATTGCCCATAGGTGTGAGTGTGCTCTTTAAAGGCTGTCTGTCTCTGTGTCACCCCTGGATCTACCCTGTTTTTTGCCTGGAGAGAGTTGAGATAGGCTACAGAAACCTGCGACCGTAAATAGGATAAGCAGTTGAAGATGAGTGAATGATTGCAAAAATATGATTGACAGCACACTGACAAAAGAGTGACTGAACAACCTCAATTAAGGGTCTTTAATTTCTTAATGATGAGTGATATGTGTGTTTGGGTTAACAACAGGTCTGACATTGGTTCTGCTTCTACCAGTTCTGTAAGACAGCACCAATCCAGAAGATATATCAGCTCCATATCCCAAAATGACTATCCTATGGATACTTGCACATGACATGTATAAAGCTGTATTATAGAAGGTGTTATGTTACTCAGAGCTAAGGAAAGGCCAAGGCCAATTTTTGCGCTTTTCACTCGTGTCAGCAGCTGTGGCTATGTGGGTGGGTTCACTAATATAATTTCCTGGCATGATTTACTGACAGGCATCCACAGGCAGCTCTGTGCTGCAAGGAGACACTACAGTCCACGTGCAGACCACGTCTTGTTCCTCCCCAGCTTGCAAACTGCAGAGTAAAGCAACTTCAAAACTGTATTGAAATATGTGTTTAATAAAGTTTAACGAAGATTAAGCTATTCTTAGTGTTTACAACATGTTCTGCCTCTCAACCCCAAATATCAACCCAAGAAAATCAGCAGCCTGCATCAGTCATCAGCTAAGGGTGATAGAAAATAATGATAAATAGGAAATGGCTTTAAGTTGATCCAAAGCATTCCTCTGTCCTTGTTTGGTGATTTCTATGCAATCACACAATTTAGAAAAATGGTGTTCTCATTCTTTGCTCAAACTGTTGTCCATTTTTCAAGCTGCAACAAATGCATTGAACTATTTTATCAGTTTGTTCAATGTTTGCAAAAATAATCTGAATGGATCATGTGGAAACCAGAGCTTCAGCTATAGTTTCGTGGAAAACCTCCATAATCATGGATATCATTATCTAAAACAAACTTTATTGTAGTGGTAAAATCCCCCCTGAGACCCCTGAATCACTCTTTACGCACGTGTACGTTTGTAACTTGTGCAACACAAAGCTGTAGTGTGTAAGAGAAGGGGGGAGGAAGTGACAGCCAGCAGTCCCCCCCCTTTCCCCAGCAACTGTTGTTGCTACTATCCTGCGACCCATTCATAAATATTAGTCATCCAACCGTAATGTTGGTGTTACTGTGTTTGGCGGAGAGGCCCTCCTTAACTGGTTCGAGCAGGGAGGGAAAAAGTGACGCACCACATAAAAATGTTTGGTGTTTAATGTGTTTTATATGTTATCTGAGCTGCCACTGGGAGGAGCTGCAGGAGCAAACAAGAAGAAAAGGTGCAATCACAGTTGGTCACTGTGTGTGTCAGCAACAGGCAGGAGGTTTGGGAGAAAGTGCAGTACTTTGCTGTTTCCTCAGTGTATTGTAGTGTAGGGTTATTGATCTCCTATTTTAATGGTTTAATATCATGATTTAGGGATCATAATTCTAAAGTTTCTGATCACATCACTGACATCGTTTCTGATCAAATCTTAGCTAACAGATCTTAAGTCAAATACACTCAAGTAGAGTGACTGAGTTTTACACAACTTTTAAGAGATGATTTGGGAGATTCTTCGATGTATTCAGGAGCACTCGAAACTAGTGTGTGTGTGTGTATGTGGGTCGGGGGGTGGGGGTGGGGGATATCAAATTAAAGGGTTTTGGTTTAGGATACATTTATTGTAGTCAAGCTGTGACTACAGTAATTTTCCAGCATTTCTACCTTAAATTGCTAATATATAAATAAAATTGTATTTGTCTTCCCCATGTGGTTTTTGAATTTGAAGTGAGAGTAATACATCCACTAATCTGGAAAAGGGCTGATGTGTTTAACGCAGAAGTGAAGTGCAGTATTATTTAGAGCATTTCTAAAGTATTACAGTCAGGGGATTTCTCAGTTCCTCAGCATTTGCATGGGAAAATGACTAAAGGTGTAGATCAACTAGAAACAACTGATTCATGTCCTTTTCTTTGGGAAATTGTAACTGTTTTGTACAGCTTCAAAAACTGACAAAGAGGATAATAAGAGGATACAAAGAGGACACAAGGATTTGAGTGTCTAAAATGTGGAGCACAAGGAGTAGATAAAGATAAAGTGTATTTTGGTTTCCTGTGGTCCCACAAAACAAAGATAGCTCTTTCAATACAACCTACGCTCTCTGTGTGACTCAGCTGTCATTACAACTTCATCAAAAGACACCTGTGGGTGGCTCGGAGACGGGCTCGACCAAAGTCACAAGTTCACTCACAGGATCTCATAACTGTCAGTCTCTTGCCTGGCTCCTGCGAATCCACCAAACCTGTCTCCAAGAAATCATGTTTGTTTGTTGCAGAGACAGAGATCATTTCGTCACTTCGCTGCAACTTTAAGACAAGTCTGGAATCCCTGATACCAGACAAAACATGAATATTGTTTTATGATGGAGCCTCGGGCAACTTGGGAGAGACCTGATGCTTTACGCCTCACAGTTTACTGATGTAAAAGTATGAGCAACCCCATAAATCTCATCTTCAGACATAGACATACAAACATGACGAATGTCTACATAAAGACCAAAACAACAACAACAAAACAAACAATTTGGTGGTGAATTGAAAGTGCTTGTGCAAACTCTCACTCATTGAGACGCTGGTTGCACTAAACTTTCCTGTGAAGATGGAAACTCTACCATAGGTACTTGCCAACACCTGTATTATTTTTTCTATGAAGGAAGTGGTAATCTATTTTCCTTTCCTTGGTATATTGCTTTCCTTTACTTCTCGGCCCACCACTCCCCCTCTCTGCTTATCTCAAAAACCTTTTGTTACAACTCAAGTGAGAAGATATGTTAACATGCAGCCCACGGTTTACATTGACTCACCTTTAAATGCGCAAGCATCTACTCAGAGTTTCTATTTGTTTTCTATCATCATATCAACACTCACAGTCATTTGAAATGCCTTTTGATGTCATACAAACAAAACTGAACCTTTGTGCCATAGAACGGATTCATTACTTTTAATTTCAAAATCTTATGTGAAACATTTCAGAGACTATTTTGTAAACCAAATGTTTAGATGGAAATATTCTACTTTTTTGCATATTCAAATATTTACATTATTTATGGATAAATCAATATACAAATAGAAAAAAGGAATCAATCCAAGTATCAAAATATCAAGAATAGTCAGAGGAAACTTATTTTCAGGAATTAAATCTGAATAAAAACTCAAAAGATTCAAGTCTATAGTTAAGAAAACACTTAAAAACAGTCAGTGTTAATCTTGGCTAAACACAGGATTACTGAGTTTAAAGATAAACAATGTCAAATACAGGTATTGTCAGTTGAAATAATTTCTTTTTTACGACAGATTTTTTGTTGCCATTAAACTAGCAATCTGGGCTCTGCAATTAATTAGGATTGATTTCAGATGAACAGATTATTCCATGTATATAACCTACAATTTGCAGCTCAGTAAAGTCTAAATGCAGTATATGTTTTTCTTTAGCCATGTAATGAACACCACATAGTCTTAGCTTTTCTTCAAATGATCTTTTTTAGAAAAAAAAATCATCTGTTATTTTTCATGGATTTGAGAATTGAGTGGTCTTTGATTTTTTTTTTTCAGAAACAAAACGCAGATCATCTTGAATCTCATAGAGCTGAGGGCTTAAGCAGAGTAATACCAGACAAAGCGACTGTTGTGTCATGTGAAATTTGTGGGCTGCACTCTGAAGGGTTTGTCCACTCCACAGTATCACAGGTGATGTTTTGATGACATGGTTGACCTGGAGAAAATGATGGGCTTCCCTTAGTTAACCCCGGTGACTTACACTTAAACACTGCATGACACTAAGAAAACACTTCTCTGTTTCATTCCATGGCAACACCAGGAAGTGTGTATTTTGCATTAATGACAGGTTTTAAAGCTGCGACTTTGTGTCACCTCTAACCAGACATGTTGTGACAACAGGGGAACGATGACACATGTCATGGAAACTAAGCAGCAGGTTTTGTTGGTGGAAGTTCACACCGTTTGAAGGTGTCTCTCAAGAAAAATGACACGGTGGCTTACCGCTGTAGGAAAACTGAACTTCCTGCTACCTTCAGAGGAATAATCAAGATCACCTCACCTCAGTGATAAAAATCTCAGAAATATTGAGATTCTTTGCATTTTGGAGACAGCCTCAAGTGGTCAGTTATGGAGGTACTGTTTGTAAAATGTGGTATGAGCTTTGTTTTGCAGTGCGAGAGTTATAGGGATTTCTTCTTTGTTTTGAATGAATGTTAATAAAGCATGAAGTGATACAGTTTATATGTTTCTGATTTTATAAAGAATTCATGAAGTTATGTTCATATATTTGAGATTTTTATACATTTACAGTGAAAGTTGTTTACCTTGATCAAAATGTAACCTGCTGTTGCAAGAATTTTAACATATTATTTTGGCGACAGAATTTCAGAAAATCTATTGTTTCTCCAAATTTAGGTACAAAATGGGGTCAATGAAGAAATAGTTCTCTATGAAGAATTGATGAGTATTTTATGAATTTTTTGTTGCATAAATTCTTTACCTCTATGGAAGTTAATGTATTCTTAATAAAATCATATTCACCTCATATTTGTGAATGAAAATGTCTGAGAAACAGATATGTTTACATAATTGCACGCACACATATCTTATAAGGCAGTAGGCACTTAGCAGTTTAATAGCCCCATAAACTTCTGTTTGAAGACTTTTAAAAGAGCTTAAGGGCAGCCAATTGTCAAAAACCTCACATACTTATCAACTTTGATGTTACTTATCAACTAACATCAAAGTAACGTGCAAACACTGGATCCAATTTAAGATCATTCAGCTTAACATGCTCCCAAAGAGCCACTAGTTTTCTTTCATCTGACCTGCCAAGTACAGGATTCCTCTGATTCACTGAGGTTTTCCAACCAACACAGACTCACTTTACTGGCCCATCTGAAATAGGTTAAATATCAAACATGTGTTTTTGATTTTGAGAAGGAAAAGTACTGAGAGGGTTTTTTCTAGACAGGAGCACAACAGCTGGGTCCATGCTAATGTGAATCATATGGATGTCATTTTAAATCATTACTGTAGTCATTGCGTGTATATGACAGTTTGCACTGCAGCGTTTTTGTTTTTGATGTTTCATAATCACCTCTATTAACTTTCTCCTCAGTTGCCAAAAAAGCTGGGCTTTCCTCATTTCAGCTAAACCAATTATGAAACCATAACTCATATTTCTTTAACATTTGTCACCAAATACCACCTTTAATTAATTTCCTGTCATGTAATGTGTTGCATGATTGAAAAGGCTGAGTAGATGGTATCAGGAAAATATGCAAGGTGTGTCAAGGTATGAGAGATTCAGACACCCTATTACTAACATGAGAAACCATTCAGGACAGAGGATGAAATAGCTAACATTGTAGAAGTCAGCTGTAAAAGTTAGTCACAGGAGTGGTGTGTGAGAAAGAGGCTGAGCAACATTGATGTCTACGAATGTGAGTGACAGGAGGCAATTGTCCCTTTAATGGCAACATGTGGACGAATGAGTGTGTTGGGAGGTGGCTGCAGGTGTGGAAAAGATCAATATCAGAGTCTTACCCAAACTGTTACCTAAACTGCTCTAGGTAGTGATTTACAAATTCTTTTATGTATGAAACGCTCTAAAACTGATATCAATTGGAAAAGGGTTCCCCCTTTTCATGTTTACTTTCTGCTTTTTGGAAACACATTGTACATCCAGTTGGTGTAAATCATGATATATATGATTTGTGATACTTTAACAAGAACCTGTGATATGACAAAACTTAAGTGCAAGAAGTTTTAAAATGTAAAAAAGTCAAAGTTTGTGAGTGTACACTACACACAGAGCTAATAATGTAGGGACTTTAATTTTCAGAGTCATATTCCGGTGCCCTCTACCTTTTGTGCAACATGTGGACAAAGGCATCCATGTTATTTTCTTTGATGTGCAACACAAGAAATAAAGTTCTCAGTGTCACCCAATGGAAACCCTTTGCCTAACAAAGTTTAAGCTCTTTTTATATGGTAATTATTATTCAAAAGGGGATTCTGAGGACTATCCAGAAAAGCCTGTGTTTTTTTGGATTACGTTTCCAAAACAGCACTTGCATCCACTGTTTAAAGGACCTTACTCACACTCAGGCATGCATTTGTTTTGAACCAAACGAATGCAGAGCAGATCTTCCTTTTAACATATCCTCGTTCAAGACTATTTTTTTGCAGGATGCAAAGTGACAAGGTCATGTATTTTTTTTAAGTTATGTAGTGCTACTGTTTGCAATGCGAAAACAAGAGATATCATTCATACTGTAGTTTAGTAACCAGCTACATTTAACACATTTAGCGTATCAGCAACTTGTGATGTAAGTGAATCTTTGTTATGTCCAACCATCATCCACCAACTCTCACCTTACCAAGCAGAGCAAACGTATCCTCACACTTTATTTTATTAGAGGACTCTCAGGTTTTAACAGATCACTGCAGTATAACTGCTGCATGTGGGTTTGAATGAACTGCTCAGCCTGTGCTCTGTCACTCTCCTGTTTAGCTTTCTTCTGCTCTTCTGTCCTTTCTGCTTTTTGACAGTTCAGCTCCAGCATCCACCATTCCTTTAAAATAAATCCAAGGAAATTTTTAACAGAGAAAAATACAGATGTCTTTGTCACTGTCAGCTGGCTTTGTGTTGTCATAGGTACTTATACTTGCCATAAATCATTCCATTCTTGAACGAGTCGGACAGGGAAGCAGAGAAATTCTTATTTTGGCACTGATAATCTTGTCTCAATTGTGGATTATGATACAGTTTAAAAATAGAAGTGATAGAGACTTTTCAGAATCATTCAGAAAGTTCTAAAAAAGACAATAACATGAGCAGTGATTTCAAGGTTCAAAAAAGGCTGTTTCCACAGGACAGAAGGCCTCAAAAAGGAAGAATGTATGAATCAATATCTTATCATTTACTTAGATATTGATTTGAATTGAAATTCTTTTTTTAAACTCAGCCGTAATCAGTATGTAATAAGTTGGCCTTGTATTCTTATCTACATGAGAAAACAAGGCTACAAAGTCATACATTGCCATATAGATGGTGGTTGTTTAAAATGTTCAAACGTTTCAAACAAGATGAATATAACACGCATGATATTGTTTGGGTTAATACAGAAAATTCACTTTCTTTGGATTCCATGCTAAGATAAAACATTTGTTGGTACTTGTTTTGTGGTATTGTGGCTACAAACACTGAATGTAAGCTCCAGCTGAACTTGGAAAACATTTTTTACATAAGTGCCTCAGACTGTTTTTTTTTTCTTCTATCAAGTAAGCTTGAGGAAGAGCAATTGTAGCAACCAGACACTCTCTCAGTAGTATGTTCAGGTGTCAATCTTGTTTCAAAACAGTCTTGAACAAGTTTGAACAATAATGCTTATGGTATTAATTACGACATCTCCTACTTCATCGTGATGTGTGTCAGAGGTTGACTGAGCAGGTAAAAGTGCAGATCCCAAAGGTTAAAAAAGGTCATTTCTAACATCATGGATGTGTGATGTCATACGGTGAGTTTGTTTTCTAAGGCCCTCAAATGGACCTGTGAGATGTACATCAGTCAGGTGTGTAAGTCTGATAGGTGAGTAAGTGTGCTCTATGAGTGAGCGTGTGTTGATGACATGACATGACTGCATGTTCTTGTGATCCCTGACAGTTCAACATCTGTTTTGATGTTTTTATTTTGTCATCCACAAAGCATTGTAGATGGAAAAGGCCTCATACTCCCTGGGTGTCCTTAAAAGGTACTGTTAGAGATACAGTAGTTTCTGTTGAAGGTAATGTACACGTCAGACTAAACATACGGGTTCACTGGGGAATGGGAACAGTCAGATGCCAGGCATTTGTACTCGCTTAAAGTCACAGCCGTACAAAGCATGAGGGTCAGACTTTGGCACAAGTCAGGAGAACAGATCTGTTCACCCATGTGTAAATACTCCCACAGAAATATGGATTTTTCTGAAATAAGATTGAAACTAAAACATTTACAAAAGCTATTAGTATCTCCTAACCTAAAGAGGCAAGAGATGTTTCTACTACTTACAGTTGTTACATCCAAATCCTGAATTACATGATTTTCATCTGATGGTGCCAGGAAAGCCATCATTGTGAGCCAAAAACAATCAAAGGTAAATGGGCGGAAAATATCAGACCTATAAAATTGATTTATTGGTTCTTGAACAATGTTACATTGTGTATTTCTTTTCAATATAATACATCTCTTTGTATGTCTTGAGTATCCTATAGATTAACTGCAATTACACAATTTCTTTGTAAGTCTTGGATTTATGACTTATCTCCCTGCCCATCACAGGAATGTGTTAATGATCACGTAATGACCGTGATCAGCCCCATAACTATTCACAGAAATACACTGAGATGACAAAAAGAAGACTGTTAGTTTCATAAGGAACCATACATACATCTCATAAGCCCTAGGATTTTTCCTTTCAAATATTCCTGTGACCTAAACTGTCACACACTCATGAAAGTATGAAAAAAATGTTATTAGTGTATGTGTGTCAAGCCACCATGTAGTGAAACTGTGATCATTTTGAATGGATGACATCACTGACGATGACAAATCCCTTCCCATCTCTGTCTCAGGTGGGTTGCCCAAACAGCACAGAAAACACACCACATCATCATCAGGGTAAAGACTTACCACCAGTATACGGGCAGATACGGGCTTGGCAGTCATGCTGCCAAACAAAGAGAGCCATGCTGTCCCACGCACATACTTCGACCTATCCAGCACAGGGTTTTTCCCTCTTTAGCTCAGTCAATCTACAATGATGGTTTGTTTAAAGGGTTGTAGACTTCAACTTTGTTTTAAGATGTGTGATATCTGCTCTTTCAAAAAGTGCTGTTTTGTCAATTACATCTTTTTATACAATGGTTTGAAAAAATCTCTGCACTAGACTCTCTGAGTCATTTTGTGACAACAGACAGCTACTCAGGTTATTCGGATTTACTAGGGCCTATTTTTCACATGTCCTGTCTCATCTAACAGTCCTGACTAGGGCTGAACGACTTGCAAAAGTGATTTAATTGTGACTATTTTTCCCTATATTGCAATTGCGGTTTATTTTGTGATTATTTTTAGGCTCTATATCTTTTGTGTTGCTGATATCAGTCATTGTAAAACCCATTTCTTATATGGACTCATTATACATATCGTGAATTATTTCAAGCCTTTATTTCTTGACATGTTGATTACTATGGCTAGGATATATTGGAAACCCCAATTCAGTAGGATATTTCAAGGAAAATACATATGATTAATTTAAAAAAAGTAACATTTTGCATGGGAATGTCAGGACTCTGAATAATTTGGCCTCTTTCTGACCATTTTCCAAGTTTTCTGACAATTTTTGCTGCTTTTTTAATCACTTTTGCCACCTTAAACTTTTGGTCATTTCTACCTCTTGCCATTTTTGAATGTATTTGGTATTCTGACACATTTGAGGTTAAAGCAATATTGAACTGTCCTCAATTAGAATATTGCAGCAGGCCATATTGCAGTTTAATCTAATTTGCCATCAATCGCCCAGCCCTAGTTGTAGCTGAGGCGTATAGATGAAATAAAAAGTATCCAGTTTGAGAATTAAGTCTCATTTCATCCAAAAAATAACAGAAGCAACCAGGAGTGACTTCCATGTGGTCAGTGCCAGTGCTTCTCGTGCATGTCTGGCAGGGCCCACCTCAGTTTGATGCTGTAACCGGTTCAGTCCATTCACTCAGCTGAACCCTGTTGCTGCACCTGCAGGGCAGCACGTAACTCCAGTCTTGGATGAAGGCATCCCCTTCAGGGTCTGGATCCAGAGAGGTCCAGAAGCGGTCAGAGGGAAAACTCATTCTGATGCCTCTGATCATCTCCCACACCAGAGCCCACTGCCTGCTAATGCTCATTACACCCAGACAAAGGGAGATGTGCTTCCACTGCTCAATCTCATAGACCAGGACCTGAGAGTGCCACACATTGATGCACAATCGAATAATGATACTCACCCTTCAGGCAGCTGATGGCGGGGGAAAACAAAAAATTTGCACACACAATTAGGTCATTTTCATGCCGTGATGGGCCAAGTTGCTCTGACGGGGAATCCTACGTTTGGACCTTTGATGTGTTGAACAAAGACTGTGAGAAGGAGGAGGAAATGCTCACTGGGCTCAGTTGAGATGACAACTGATGCACATGACTTGATTAATGGCGTTTCCTCGCTTCTGTGTCTGGTTTTGTTGTCAAAACTCTCATCTCCATCCAGTGTGGGGATTGAAAATGTGCTGTCTGTCTGATTTGATTGAAATGTGTGAATGGATGGGAAAATTTAGCTTGCCATTGTCTGTGATTAGAAGGGATGATGCCCTAAAGCCTGACTCACCACTCTGTGCCATCAGTCACGTCAACATTCCTTCCACGATGTTTGTTTTGGATTGGGAGCCCTTGAAAACATAACTTCTCAGCTGTGGTGACATGCCGCATTGCCAAGACAAGGTTTCCCATAAGCTGCTGGACTGGGCACTAATCTTCACAGCTCATAAACTGTTGAAAAACTCTTTTATGCTCCTTTGCGTCCTTTCCCATCAACGCATACACCAACAACTGGAAAATTTTAGGGATGTGGTTTTCACACGCAGCTACATACACGGTCATTCTCTCATTTCCTCTTTGATCAAGCTGTGTGTCAAGTCAGACTCTAAAACCAACACCAAGTATTATGAAACAGGCAGTACAGAACCAGTTGTTGGGGATGTACTTTATTTGTATTTCTTAAAGGCATCCTAACTGTGCTTCAGGACTATGATCCATGTTTTATCAGATATATCTACGGAGAGAAAATCAAATCTGTTCATCTTTGATTGGTAACTCTCACTAATGAGGAGATCATGCCATGTTGCCTCACAATACCCGGATCTTCTTGTACTGAACAAGTGACAACATGTTATATCCTGGGCGCTGGAAAGGGAAAACCCTTTCCTGCACATGTGATCTTGTGGGTGTGTCGAAGTTGGCAACGAAGACTGAAAGAACCTTCAAACCCTTCTCAAGATTCACTTTTACCCCAGTTTTGTGTATCATGTGAATCATTTCTGACTTGAGCTTTAACGTCTCTGTACGATAATAGGTTTGTGCTTGGAGATCAGGGACAGACTGGCCATCTGGCATACTGGGCATTTTCCCAGTGGGCCAACATGTTATTAGTCCCAGCACTGTTTCATGGAGAAATATTGGTCTGACTTGCCCATGAAACTAGCAGCCCAACTGACACTGGATTGGGTCAATCACATTGTTAGACACCAATACTTTTCACTTTGGTCCTGCCTATGCAATGCATTCAGCATTTGTGGTGGTGGTGCACTGCTTTTAGCCTTCACTTGGTCCATGCAATGAGTGGGCTAAAGCAATCCAGCCGCTTGATAAATCTGATGAAAATATAAAATGTCAATGGAAAAATTTTAGCATAAAGTAACACATTTGTCGGTTAAGGCAGGAAGTCAAGCTGGACCCAAAGTACATGAGCTGCCGTTTGATCCCCTGAATGAAACAGCTAGAGCTTTAGTATTCAAACACGTTAGTGCAATCTCTTAAAAGTATATGAGGAGTAGTCTAAAGTAGTCTAAAGAAATTTTTTTTTGTAATCATCTAAAGGTAAAATGGAGTTATGGTGTGAATGAATGACAAGTTTTGTGCAAGTTGTGAGAAAGGTTAAAAAGTCCTCAAATGGGAAAAGTCTTAAACTTTTATTCCATTAATTGTGATGGTCCGAATTTTGCACTTAAAGTTAATTGTTGAAAGTAGGTATAATGTAAGAAACAACAAAAAATCACCAGGTTATACAGTGTACTATGTATGCATCTTATCATTTACAGCCGGGATTATTATGCAAAAATTGCTAAGAAAACGAGAAAAACTTCAACACCTATACACAATGACATTTTTTACTTAGAACTAATCTTTTTCTCAACACAAATTGAGTCCTCCTCAATGTTTCTTGAATATAATTGCATTGCCATGGCAATCTTAACTTTTCTTTTTCTTCCCTTATATATAACACATTTGATTTCTTAGGAAAAAGATGCTTCTTTGTCCATGAAAATGACGAGAACCACAGTCGATTTTTAGGAAATGTGCTCCATTTGCCTGAAGAATTTATTAAACTTAGAGCATCAAGAACATAACATGAACATAAATGACCTCATGAATGGCTTTTTCAAAAACCACTGTCAATGAGTCCTACATTAAAAACAGAGCTTAAAAGCAGTGCAGCTTAGAATCAAGAGTTATTTGTCATTTCAAATGACCCAATCCAGAACACAGACTATTGATAGAAAAACATATAACATAAAAACAGATATGCACTGTACATGTTCAACTAGATCAGGAATCACTGCTGTACTGTCTACTCCTCTGTAAAAGTAACATGAACTGACAGAAGTGTGTGCTTCTAAGACTGTAAACAACATTTCAAGTATTAAATTTCACGGGCTGAGGTCATTACTGCAACAATAATTTATGTAAAATATTATTTTTCAATAAATAAAAACAACCAGACCATGGTTCCTATACATCAAAAATATACAAAGTGTACTTGTGGATTTCCTGTGTTTCTTTTTAACGTTGTTTTATAAATATTATACAATAAATATAAAAATAAATAAATATTAAATAAATAAAACATGTCATCAAATAAGGTTAAAATATTAGAGCTCAGTAGTCCTTTCTTTCAAAATGACTGTTGGGTTTATATCTCCACCGCGGGAGTGGGATGTACTGGAGTTGATGATCATAGACCCCGTCTCTTTAACATCAGGCACATAAAAGGACGCCACAGGACAGGGGCCCCGCACGTTATTGCAGACCAGCTTCTGCAGGGAGGCGGTGTTGACAATGTCGAAGCCCACGCTGCCTCCAAAGGTGCTCGGTTTCCAGTATTCAGGGGAGCAGATGGGGTTTCCCATCAAGCCCTTGAGGGAGAAAGGAGCCCCCATCTCGACCATGGTCTCCCCAAAGATAGCATTTTTCCTGGGCTTCTCCACCAGCAGACCTGGGTAGAGCTCCACAGCGTCGACGTGTCCGTACATCTCCTCAAGCACCGCTGCCATTTCTTTCTCTCCTGGGTAACAAAAAGCAGGAGTTAGTTTTTCGTTGATCTGCATATAAGTTAAATGATTTTCTTTCGTTTTTAAGATGTTCTTCCTCTGGCCCTCTAACATAAGTAGTTAGTATGTCTCATGAATAGCAATATTTAATCATTCAAACCTCTTTTTTTACTGAAACTCTTCTTTGAGGCTCTTCTGGTCTGTTTATCTTTGAGCTCTCTGTGATGACATTTTGCTTACACTATCTCCAGATGAAATGAGCATCTGGTTCTCAAGAGTGACCAAACCCTGTTCCAATAGCAAGTAGTCTAAGACACAAGTTTTAACTTGGGGTGTGTTAAAGAGTTGTTAAGCTTGCATAAATTCCTACACAGAGCCTGTGACAATGGTGCTAATAATATTACAATAATTTGGCCTGAGGCAACATTTCCTTTCACTTCACTCTGACAATGAGTTCTTTCATTATAAACAGACGTCATCCTGAAACCATTGGGTATTTGCACGTGTCGTCTTCCTCACCTGTAATGTCTTCAAAAGAAGTGTAAGGCTTCATGTTGAATCGCTTCCTGTAGGCGTTCAGAGACTGGTAACGCATCTGTCTGCTGTTTTCAATAGACTTAATGGCCACATACATGATTGGTCCTGGGACATTTCTGCCACCGGCAACCTGTGAAAAAGACAAAAAGTCAATAAATGAGCCTCAAAGCAACAGTGGATCTTAAGTTAAATCTAGATGCTGCTACTTGATGTTGAACATTTCTTACCCGTCCTGCAATCTGCTTGGTGAATGACTCCACAAGGTTGCTGATGCCGTGCTCTGTCACAACAGACGTATTGAAGACAAACTGCTTGTAGTTGTACTCCTGCTCCTCGATGTGGAAAGTGTCGGGCATCAGTGGGTGCCAGTGGTACAGGGTGTTGAACTCAGATGCGATACGGTTTTGGTACTGGAAGCGCTGGTTGAACAGCAGCTCGGGGTCAAACTTGAGCTTGAAGTGATAGCCGCTCAGGTGCTGGACGTAATCCTCGATCACAATTTTGATGGTCTCTCCTGCAAGACCAAGAATTCAATATTTACTTATGCCAATAATATGGATGTTTCAAGTCCTAAAACTGCTTAAAAACTTCTGTCTTTTTGTTTCCTCAATGAGATGTTCAGCCAAACCAGTTTCAATTTGCAATCTACACAAGAGTGATGTGGAAAGTATAAACCACAAGTGCATAGACTGAGAAAAAATCTTTTCAGAGAGTAAAACTTAACTACCCTGTTTTAGTCAGTGAAAAAGAAAACAGATTCTGAAAATATTTCCAACTTGTTTTTTTTTTCATACGCATATCTATTTATGAAAAGCAGAGTACTTCAGTTTTTAATTTGTTTAGGATTTGAATAGTCTTGTCATGCTAGGAAGTTCTCACACAGTAAAACTCAACACTTCCGCTTCTTCACATCTCTTGGTTAATCATTTTCATCACAGCAGAGCTCAACCACTACTGCATGTGACACAAGGTTGCAAGAGGGTTAACAAATGAAAACAGCTACTTCCTTTTTTCTTATCTCCCATGGTTATACATGGTTTACTAATATGAACTGATCTAAGATGCATCACATTCTTTTTGCTATTAATTTCCTGATTGATTATCTGAAATATGTTAACAGTTTTGTCAAGTTGTTTGAACAGATAACTCACCAATCAGAATGAGACGTGTCGTTTGAAAGAGCCTCTCATCGTCCCAGTCAGGGTGGACCTCCTTCAACACGTCACACACTCGGTTGTGTTCCCGTAGCCAGATGGTTGCGTACATCATCAGACCTGGGACCAGACCGAATGCCTCATGACCCACAGCAAAGCGGTGAGAGTCAGGAATATGAGGGGGGTAGTGCATATCAGCGCCCACTTCCTTCACTGTAGGGGGGTACACTTCTCCATCCAGGATCTGCAAAGTTACGCAAGAGAGTTAAAACGATGACACTTGGTGGTCTGAGCATTCGGTTGTTTAGAGTAGAGCCCAGCTGTGAGTCCTCATACCTGATATTTAAGCTTCCCATCCTTGAAGAGCCTGAGCTTGTGTTGTCTCTCCAGAGAGTCTCCGTAAATGTGGTTGAGGTCCACCTTAAAGCAGAAATAACATCATTATTACATGCTGGATTTCTGATTAATTTTCCTTGATTTAAATCAATATCTCTCATCTGTTTCCTGAATAAACTCTAATACAGTTTGTCACTCTGAGCGCTTACCCCGTGACCTTTGGCGAGGGTGAAAGCGGGCCCTTTTTTCATATCAGATTTGAAGAACTGGTGAGTGAAATGCTGTGCGAAGAATGCAAACATCAGGCTGGTTCCCTGTGGATCTGGGATAAACTTTCTTCTCATCAAAAGCTTCTCAGCAATTTCCTTGGCATCAGGAAGCTCCTTTTTACCTGAAAACAGTTAAAAAATGAATAGTTTTAGTACACTGACTGGTAAAATCAAAAGTTAGAAATGTGATTCACTTTCACAAAAGCCATAACAGAGATTTTTTTTCACTGTAATCTCATGAGACATGCATTGTTTCAAATCTGATAAAAAGAGGATTTTTCTGCTCAGGTTTTGTCTTCTTGAGGCAGGTTTTACTTGTCACCCTCACAACAGCAAAGGGGGATAATTTCAATATATGTGCTTCCTGTGATGTAATGGGACCAAACTACTCTTGCTCAGTATTCAAGAATCTGAGAAAACTGGTTCTCCAAACGTAGCGAGAGTGTCCTCACCTACTGCTCCCATAGGGGTTGGGCAATCCTCAGGTACAGGGGGGAGGGTGCGCGTATAGTAGGAAAGGTTTGAATAGGCTTCCCAGCTTTTGTAACCATAATCCGCGTTGAAAGTTGGAGGACTATCAATCAGGTGGGATCGGGCTAGAGAGGAAAAAAAAGTTTCATCATTAGTATAAAGCCACAAATGCTCCATTACAGCCTGCTGTACAAATTATCTGATGTGCTGTTGAGCAATTTTCCATCAATCTTTTCATTTTGCCTTCAGCTAGTGAGAGCTTACATGTCAGCACGTATCTCATGATGGCATCTCGGAGAAATGAGATGTTGTTGATGATGTTCCAGAAACCCTTGAAGTGGGTCAGAAGGTAGTGGACGGTGTTGGGAGATGGTTTCAGGGAGATTTTGAGCCACGTGAGGAATTCAGCTGTAAAGGCAAAGAGGTAAAATTAACTTATGGACGTACAGGATTGAAAATACACTCTAGTTTTAATTGTGTGTGCTCACACTTACGTGATGTGCAGTTTTGTCCATAAAAGCCTGTACGTGTACAATCACACTCGTAGCTGTCCGATCCAAGTGCTGTGCAAACGCCTCTGTTCTGGCATGGGTCTGAGCAACATGGGTTACCTGTAAAACAACATGTCAGGTTGTTACTTTGGATTCAAAAGCACATAATCTTAATACAGAGCATCCTAAATCTCTGCCCCAATGGGGAAGTCCTGTTCTTGCATTGGTGAAATAGTACAAGAGAAAGACTAACACATGAAAATGAATGTTGTACAAAAACTCCTGAATAATTTCATGCAGTAAAATCTTAATTAATATCCATTGGACTCTGTTTAGGTTGGAAAGTTTGAAGTTTCCTGTACTTACCACCTTCACAGACAAGAAAACCCAGTGCCAAAAGGAAAGCCGCAAGTGTAAGTCTGTTCATACTCCAAAGACTTGGTCAGATGTTCTCTTTTTTTTTTCCTTCTCTCTCCTCTCCTCTGCTGGTGTGTAGCTCTGAGGCTGAAAGTTTCGATGCTGAGCTCTGCCAATGAGAGCAGCGTTTTATAGGTCTTGCAGATGACGTCAGTCTTCGAGCGTCTGTCATGAAAAAAAGGAAAGGAAAAAAAAAGACGGACGTGTTTCATACACACTGACCGGAGAAATCCATTAGTAATAGTCCTATTCGATTATGAGGAATCTCTTCTCTTTCACAATTACAGTCG
This sequence comes from Thalassoma bifasciatum, assembly GCA_008086565.1. Taxonomy (NCBI): domain Eukaryota; kingdom Metazoa; phylum Chordata; class Actinopteri; order Labriformes; family Labridae; genus Thalassoma; species Thalassoma bifasciatum. The sequence goes on from RPOG01000211.1 coordinate 64,896, forward strand.
ATGCATTTTGATGATTGTATCATGTGTCGTTGTTACTTTTTGGCACGGAACAGGTGACCTGTAACTTCAGATTGGATTGTTTTTCCTGGTTGTCTGGTTGTCAAGCACCTGGGAATAATGAGCTGTTTCAATTATTATATTCTCAATTGAACTTTTTTTTTTAAATTATTATTATTTTTTTATTCCGAAATCTGTCTCCTCAGTAAAATCAAAATGTATTTTTAAGACTGAATATTTACAGATGTAAAAGTTCCCTTCGTATTTAAACCAGAAAGAAAATATGTCCCATAAAATCTCTTGACTACAATTTGAGATAATCATTACATTTCATTTATCAGAAGAATGACATATCTGCCTCTCAGACCCATAATACTCCATTTTTATTTTTTATTATTATTATTATTTATTTATTTTTACCTATTAGCCACACGTAGGGACAGTTCGCATATCAGCTGGTGGCGATATTACAACTTTACACCCATTTTACTGGTATAAAGCAGTGTAGTTATGTCTACCAACAGTCATAACTAAAAACTAAAAGCAAACTATAATACCAAAAACATAAATTCCTTTTCTAAGAACAAGTTTAGCTATAATATCTTACTGATTACAAACAACAAGGGGAAATAAAAAATTGCGCACGAGAAAAAAGCTCGGGTCTCAAGCGTTTAATTTCACACATTCGAGGAAAATCTGTCATTACATAAAACCCATAAGGAGCAAACAGAGAGGAAAATGGATTCTGATTTAAGACTTGATTTTTATAATCCTCACTTCAGGTTTCAAACACTGCTCTCGTTTGTTCTGTGTTAACCAACTAAAGACGAAGTAAAGCACTGGGGGAACATTTTTGGAAAAGATGCGTGATTTAAATGGTCAATGCATTGATGCTAAGACATTCAGACTATTTTAGATGATAGTCATTGAGTAATAAGGATATCTTAAGTCACCTCTGTGTCATGAAGTTAGTTATTCACAAATATTTATCCTGACTCCAAGCCTTTACGCGCCCCCGTGCGGACGTCGTTACGCACTGGTGTGAGTTTGGAGAGGTGAAGAGCTGCAGCTTCCTCTGCTGAGTCAAAATCTGACTCTTGTTCGGAGTTTCCGTCTCTTACCCATTCCTTCTTTGTTTGTCAAATTTTTCTAACACACAGAAGGCTGTTTTTAGCCGTCTGCGTGTAACTTGTGTTTGTTTTTGGTTTTTTTCCTGGAGCTGTGGTCTGACAACGCAAGCGGTAAAACCTCTCCTTCTGACTGCCGGGTGTGCGTGAAGTACATCTGCCGAGAAGAAGCACCTCCTCCGGCTTCAGTCCTGCTGTGGTGGAACGATACTTTCGATCAGCATGACACACTTTTCAGGATTTGTGAGTTGATAGTGCTCTCCTGTTGTGGTACGTCTCCATTTCCCTCTCCATGTCTTTGGGTGAGAACTGGACAAGTGTTCAGGGAGGAAGGTCAGTTTTTCTCCTCGTTGCTTGAGTTGCATGAACTGTTCACTTAATGCCACTGACTGGATAAGGAAACTGAGAGTGCGCTGTTGCTCACACCTAAAGTCTTATATACTTGACACAGCAGTTTGCACGGCTTGTTTTAAGATCTCGATGCGGCACATCGGAACAAACAAGGGCAGAAAATAAATAAGTGTGAAAGTGACGTCTTTCTCCTCTGAAATGACTTTTCCCCTCCGAATGAAGCATACTTAATATGCTTTTCACAATTGGAGGAAAACAAATTTGATTTATTTCTAATCTATTATATTTATTATCATGACAAGGACTGTAAAAATAATTGCTTGTTGCAAGGTGATACTTTTGCAGACCTGACCTAGACTGCCTAGATTATAAATTCAGGAAAAACCTGTTTTATAGTGGTCTGATTACAAGTTTTGAATGAAACCTGTAATCCAGATAAGTGTTACAATGTAATGACTTCTCCTTGTATTCCTTTTGTGAAATGCAAAGTCATTCATAGATCCATGAAAGAAGTGTCACCACTCAGCACTCAAGTGGGACTCCACTTTTATATGAGAGAAAGCTTAAATTTGAGCCTTTCTAAAGCTTAAAATACTGCAATTGTTTTGCATTATGTCCGGTAGCTTTGTCTTTCACTCACATCTTATGTCAGTGTTTAAAAAGTAGCACCGAGAAGTCTCTGGGTTATATTGGCTCAAACACAGGATTCAGTATCCTGCACTGCATGCTCCCATTGTATGCTGCAAAACAAGGGCAGCGTGAACTGGCACTTTGAAAAATTGGACCACTGATGCAAACTACGTGACTGTTTCTGTGAACACACAGACTCTCTACGTGCTTTTGGTCCTCTCAGTAATGATACGCTTTGGTGAGCAGCTGAGAAAAGGCTCGCTGACCTTGACATGCTATCAGCAGAATGCACACACATACCCACACAAACAAGCTCTCTATGCAAATTCCTTATCAACAAGTTTGTGTTCAACCACCATAGAGAAAGAGACTCAATGCTGCTAAAAATAATCACCATCCTACCAGTGAGTGCATACACACCATAGACATCAGACTGTGCTGTATGCAAAACACACACATCACTTTTGTTCAGACTCCCTACATCTTTCAGCGCTTCGTCTCAGACTTCCCTGTACATATGCACTGACATGTGAACAGTCTATTCTATCTGGTTGCTCCATGCAGGGGTTTGTGACTCAGCATGCTTCTGCTCTATCATGTAAAGTGCAAAAGGCTTTCGTGACACTTTCTAGAGAAATACTCAAATTTAAAGTCTTGATGCAGACTGAAAAATCATGCTGAATTTAATTAATGTCAATAAATTGTAAAATTGACACATCAAACATTGAACAGTAGGTTTTCTTTTTTTTTTTGGGGTATGTGAAAACATGTTTCTCTTCATCTCCCAGGTGCTTGCTGCAACTTGTCACTGAGATGTTCCCCTGAGTGACAGTTGAATTCTTGACATCTTTCTTGAGTTTAACCTGATCTCACACAATGGCTTCCAATATAATTGTAAGTATTAACATAATTTCTATAACCTGCAGGCTTTTGCCTCACAGTGATAACGTCACCCAGTTTGAAGCCCTGTTAGGGTGAGGTGGGCCTTTCTGTGTGGGGTTTGCATGTTCTCCCTGTGAATACGTTCACCCTGGGTTCTCTGGCTTCCACCCACAGTCCAGTGCTCATCAGGTTGATTGGTGATTCTAAATTGTCCGTAGGTGTATGTGATTATGTGTGTGAGGGGTTGTATGTCTCTATGTGTCAGCCCTGTGAATGAAACTAGTACAGGGTGTACCCCACCTTTTACCCAAAGACAGCTCCAATAGGCTAAATAGGCTTCAGCCATCTGTGACTCTGAATAGGAAAAGCAGTAGAAGATGAATGAATGAACCATAACCAGTTTGTAAAACACAAAACCAATCAAAGTTGTAACAGCAACAAAGAGCCTGCAAGCTTGAGTCAAACTCATATTGTGTCCTGGCTTTTTGGCTTTTTTTGTGTGTACAAATATAGCATCAAATGCTTCTCTGCCAAAGCCTCTATCATTAGCACTGGAGCAAAAAACAAGGTTTAATATGAGTTTTTTAACACTGCAAAGATTCACTTTCTAAAATACGAACATAATTGCAGCATTCTTGGCTCTGTATCACAGTACCACATACGATGATTATATTCGGGAAAATTACAGATGGTGAAACTTCCAAACAACATTTTGTATTTATGACGTTTTATGTTCCTTGTGCGCCCACAAACACACCTTGGAATGACAGTAACAGAAAACAGATACCAGGATTTCTAAAGAAAAGACGCAGTGCACATTCAGTAGAAGTCAACAAGAGCAAGTGTTGGATTGATTAAATGTGAATACGTTTGAATGACATGATTCACTTATGATCATGTTGCTAGGAATGAAAGCCACACATTTGACCTGGTCGAATGAGGTTCTTTGGAGAAATGACTTTAATCTTTGGTTGTCGCTGTTCCATATCCTTGACCAGAAGCTGACTAGACATTGCATCTGTTGTCTAATTGACAGAAACTTTCTGGTACTGTTTTCCAGTTTGCATGATAACTTTGTTTATCCCTTTGTTTTTTCTGGCTTCCACTCACAGTTCAAACATGTGCTCATCATGATTGGTCTCTAAACTGCCTGTAGTCATGTGGGTGTGTGTGTGTGTGTGTGTGTGTGTGTGTGTGTGTGTGTGTGTGTGTGTGTGTGTGTGTGTGTGAATGGTAGTTTGCCCTTTGACTTATCCACTGTGAAGCCTACCTTGTGCCTAATGAGGGTTGTGACAGGCTTCAGCTCCCTGAGAGCCGAGAGGGAAAACAGTACAACACTGACATAACTATAACAAACAATACCTAACACAGCACATCTGAAGCACAATGTGTTTTAGTTATGTAGACTAGACCAAGTATGAGCATGTTAAGTCTATGAAAGGCAAATGTATGGACCTACTGATGTTTGGGCTGTTCAGACGACAGAGTTAAGATTCGCTGATTATATTTGATACCATATTCGATAAATGATACATGATATAGGTACCATAATTAAACTGCATCCATCCATTGAATTATTCTTTTTAGTGCTGTCTCTGTGCTCCCTTTGGCTGACACACAAAAACAACAACCAAAAAAAATATTGCTAGTCTTTGTGAACGATTTCAGCTGAACAAAGGGAAAATTTGAAGGTTATTGACATTATAAGTCATCTTTACTTTAACTTCAATACAGATTCTTCAGCACTGGAGCTAACTCTTTAAAAGATCTATACTATAATAGGTAACATCCATTAAATAAGTGTGGAGTTTTATTGTAAGAATCAGGCAGCAATAATACACATTGAGAAAGTTCATACAAGAGGATAAGAACAAAGGAGGAAAAAATGGGTATTTAAAGAAATAGAAATTATTCTAAGGTATCAGTGTTTACATTATCTTTCAGGTGGAGTGAAAGTTTTTTTTACATCTAGTTGAAGCCTAAAAGCACCAAGACACTGCTGACCTACTGAGATTGTTATAATTGAACAAAAGTAAATAGTCTAGATATCTTTTTTCCACAGTTTCCTTAAGAATGATAAAGCACAATGAAAGCAAACTTTTTGAGATTTCCTCACATTCCTCACATGAGTCAGCACATTGGAGGCTAGCGGTAAAATTATCAATGTTGACTTCCTTGTTCCTCAGTCTCTCTCATCCACTGCTTCTTTTTTTCAGGGCTGGTAAGTATTTATTAGTACCAAATCAATAAAACCAACACCATAAATTCCAGGTTGTGCCACAGCATGTTTTTCTATTTGCAATGAACCCTGATATCACGTTTTGTTATCATATCGCTCATGCATGATTGGGTTTGTGCCCGCTGTATGTGATTTGTATCTGTAGTCCTTGTTATAGTGGTGAGGACAATTTTCCCACAGCTGGTTGAGGTGAATGAATGTTGTTTTGCAGGTGGAACAGCAGTTTTCTCACAAATTTATTGTGACTGTGGTTCGAGCTGAGAGTGTGACCAAAGGAGCACTGGGTGACCTGTGTGAGTTTCAACAACTCTCTTTTTGCTTCTCAAGATTTTTTTTCTCCACATTTTTCAGTAAATCATGCAGCATGTAGCTACATGTTGTAACAGCGTCTTTTATTTTCACTTGGATCATTTCTATGTTGGAGTAATGTCTTCCATGCTTCATCTTGTTCAAAATTCACTCTTATTCAAAAGATAGGACTTAAACAAAGTCTTTTTAACAGCCATACAGCAAAACAATGTCACATCATCTTTGTAAAGGTGTAGTGATATTAAAATCATGAAAACTTTTTCTTCATGAATTTTTCTCTCTGTGTTTTGCGACATTAATACCTGTGTTTGTGTGTGTGTGTGTTCAGTGGACACCCCAGATCCATACGTGGAGCTGTTCATCCCAACAGCCCCAGAGAGCAGAAAAAGGACCAAGCACATCGATAATGACATCAACCCAAAATGGGACGAGACTTTTAGCTTCATTCTAGACCCAAATCAGCATAACATCCTGGAGGTGAGACCTGCTTTTTTACATCTTTGAAATGGACTCAGGATGACGTTCAGGTCATTTTACATTTTATATATATTGTATCTAATAAGAAGCATTACAACATCATTTATCTAAACTCAAACATACATCCCTCAAAATTATGTCAAGCGTTTGTAATTAACTTCTGAATTTATTCCAACCAGATAACATTGATGGATGCCAATTATGTGATGGATGAGACACTTGGAACAGCGTCCTATGACATCACTAAGCACGGGGTGGGACGGAAAAAAACGGAAGCTTTCCTCATCGGCAAAGTAAGACGCCAAACCTTGTGATTTTTTTCTTTTTCAGTTAGGCATTTTTCAGACTTAGAGAGGCTTATTTTAAAAGTGAGTGGTGGACTTTTAAAACACAGGGGCCTCTTTTTGTATATTTTTTGAGAAAACGTGTTTCTAAAGATTCGAACCACTCACCATCACCAGTGCCTGTTATTTGAAACCGGCAAGTTTGCGTTCTGCTCAAATTTCAGTGCAGGATTAGAGAAAGAATGGCCAAAGAGATTGACATCAGACAGATTTAACGACAGATCCTGTCTGAGGTGAAAACAAGTACTCATAACAGTTCTTTCTTCATACCTCTGTCTTTGTTTAGGACTTTTTGCATTTGCTAATGATATGGTAATTATCTAAAATTCGCTGCTCTTTCAGTCAACAATGACCACATTTTCCTTTTTTTTGACAGGCAACCAAAGTATACTTAGAAATGTCATTGGAGATCTGGTATGTATTTCATTTAAATCTGTCTCTTTAATTTTGTCCAAAGTGTCTTCAACTGTCACTTCTTGTGTTGTACAGTTTAGGGTCTGCTTCATGAACCCCTGTGTGTTAAAGGTATTTCTGTTAAAACCATGAATGATGACTTGTTTACAAATCAGTAACAGCTTCAGGTATACACAATAATTTAGGAATTCAGAAGAATTCCCCAGGGGCGATGTAGAACCTAAAATTAGAACTTAAACAGCATGACTCAGTAACGACAGGATACCTGTGAAGCTGTTAAAGAGTTGACATGTAAATTGATCTCTGTGGTATCCCTGTGTGGGGTGAGTGGGAGGGTTTGGAAGTTCTGTACATGCTTTGGGGTTTTGTAACTGGTGCGTAGTAAAGGCCGAAAGACCATGAATTCTTTGTGGTGAGTTTTATAACAGACCACCCGGAGGTAGAGACTCTTGACCTTATAAAAAGTATCAGCATCACTGCTGGAATCAAGCAGAACTTTTACAGCTCTTGGTTTTTTTTTTCAGCAATTGATTTCTATCACTTTTCATTATTCATTTCTACAGCACCAAACTGGATCTGCGGTTCAGCCTGGCCCTGTGTGACAGAGAAAAGCAGTTCAGACAGACTCGCAGAGAAAGAGTGATGCTGGGCATCAAGAAGCTTCTAGATATGGAGAAACCCCGATTCCTCCCCAGCTCTCCTGAAGAGGTGGGAACAGAACAAAATGTAGAGTTTAAGAATGAATTTGATCCTGATACCGACTAGAGGGACCACCAAAATTTCTTTTTTTTTAAATATTGAGCTTTATCAGCAACAGTTATTTAAATAAATTAGTTAGCACAAAGAGTGTAGTTGTGTTATAACAGCTCACCCTTCTTGGTTAACCAAAGCACCTGTCACTTCACACATTTTAACACTCAGAAGTGAACATGTTATATCTACTTTCTGTATTTCTGCAAATCATGCAAAGATCTGTGGTCTATAATTTTGCTTGCTGCAGATTTGCTGAATGCATAGGTGTGATGTGATGTTTTTCATGCGCAGTGTTTTCACAGACACCAAAACAATTTTCACTTTGAGACGAAAAACCGTAGCATAAACCCCTGTGACCCCACCCCCAACTCTTGAGCTGAACAAGGAGAGCAGACGTTTCATTTCAATTCACTTGTCTTGTTTGGGCGAGCTGTCCTCGGTGGGCTGTAATCTCCAGCCAGGCCTGCTCATCTACTAAACATGCACCGGAAGCTCCAGAGGAATGAGATAACCAGCTGCTGCTTTCACTAAGCCGCAGCATCCCTTCACTCTCCACTCAGCATGACTCTCATGGAAGAATTTCTGTCAGAATATTTGGAGCTGACTATAACATACACACTGCAGAGAGGAAGCTGTGTTGTGCAATAAGAATTATGAAATTGTTGAAAATCCAAAGCCTAGTTGACAAATCACCCAAAGGAGTGATACAATTTGCATCAGCAAAATCACTGTGTAGACTCTCAGGGGTAAAGTTACTCAACCTGAACGAATGAGACAGAGTAGATGAGATTCTTTAAGATGTGTAACGTAATTATGCAATTTAGCATGCCTCACTTATCTTTCTTTGTGTCTACGTGTGTACTGTAGGTGCCAGTGATTGCTATTGCAGGCTCAGGGGGTGGTTTTCGAGCCATGGTGGGATTTTCAGGAGTGATGAAAGCCTTGTTTGAGTCTGGGGTGCTGGATTGTGCCACATATGTCGCTGGTCTCTCCGGATCTACATGGTGAATTTTAATCCTCTTCTGTTTCTTTTTTTTTTACACTTTTCTCTTCTTCTTACTCTTATTTCTAGAGCATCATGAGCTTGTTTTTGTCTTTCTACTGTATTTCATTTATCCTTTTCTCTTTCTCACGGAGCCTCTAAGTTGCCTCCTTCCCTCTCTGGCATACTTTCTTGTCTTCCTCTGCTGATATGAGAGTGTCATCAAGTGAGCATCTTTGGCCTACATCAGTCAGCTTGAATGTTTTTTAAGATCCTCTTTGCATTCATCTGCCTTACAAGTACATAACGTTCAGCACGAGTTTTGAAAAAGGCAGAGCAGGATATTTTATGGCTTTTGACAGTTTTATACTGCACTAAGATTCATGCAAAACAAGTTCTTTCTAGCCTGTTTTCTTTCCTATACCTGCAGGTACATGTCCAGTCTGTACTCCCACCCAGACTTTCCAAATAAGGGCCCAAAGGACATCAATAAGGAGCTGATGAACAGAGTTAGCAGTAACCCTTTGAGGCTGTTGCTGCCACAACATATCACCAACTACATCCAGGCCCTCTGGACTAAAAAGGCCACAGGGCAGCCTGTAACCTTCACAGACATCTTTGGTATGCTCATAGGAGAGACGCTCATACCTGCGGTAAGATGCACCTGGCAACTGTTAGTTGTCATTTCTGATGGGTCTCATATTTTTCTGCTCAGCATTCAAAACCCCTCCTATTTTTAAGTTGATTTTACATATCCTCTCATTATAACCTAATGTATTGTGTCTTTAGATTTACTTCACCATATTCATGTGAGTTTATTTCTTGCAAAATAAGATTGTTGCAAACTTAAAGTCTCTGTTGTCCTGTTGCAGAGAATGGACATTAAGCTAAGTAGCATCCAGGAGAAAATAAACCAAGCCCAGAGTCCTCTCCCTCTCTTCACATGTCTGCACGTGAAACCAGATGTGTCTGAGCTCATGTTTGCAGGTAAAGCTCTGCTTTTCTGATTATCTGTATGTCTAGTTCGGTCAATGGTAAGTGATGCATATACTCAAAGAAAGTTTTGCTATGCTATGAGTAAGCAAAAAAAATCAAACAAGTTCAGCCACATGCAAAGCAAGCCAGCGGTACTTATTTCCTTACGGGACTGCTCGGCCACCACAAAGAGGATGTGTTACGACATTGCGGGTTGTTGTAGGACGGCAGCTCTGCAGATAGTAACTGTTGAATATCCAGGAACTAAGTAGTGCAAACAAGGTCACAACAGAGTCCTGGTTAGTCCCATGTTGTATTCTACTTCCCCATAATTTATAATGGTTACACAGAAACAAGTCAATATACGTCAGCTCCACAGGCTAAAGGAACAATAAATATCACCTGTGACCGCAGACAAACGTCTGGATATTTATGGACTACCAAACAAAACCATTGTCTTACAGTAAGACTGTAATGACTGACAGCCATTCAATACACTTTCCAGAGCTTTTCCACAATCAGGAGACTGACTCATCATACCTGCCATTTTGTCAAATCTCCTCATTCACTGGTGAATTGAGGAAATCTTCCTGCCTGCACATCAAAGTCAGAGAATATTGATGTTTTACTGTGTGGATGTTCCGAAATACAAAATAAGAGGAAAGGAAACGCAAGTTAAACTTTGCTTGTGTGAGTTCAGGGTGAAAAAGTACAGAAGCAGAGCAGACAAACAGAAAAGCCTGAAGCGAAAGAAAACTGTGACTTCAGTACTTAAGAAGTTTCTCTCTAGAGGGATAAAGGACTGCCTGAAACATGCCGAGACACATATGTGACAACTTGCATTAAGAGTGTCAGTGCTGTGCAGCATCACTTTCAGATATAACACTTTTGACTCATCATCACAGCTTAACTTCAAAACAGACTTTCAAAACCTGCTTATATAGGTAAAAAGATTTAAGCTTCAAAGTGTTTATTATTGTTTACACTTTAAAAAATGTTTCTACATTCAATGAAATTCTTTCTTAACCACCCACAATGAATGCCAACAATAAAATATCAAAATTAATAAAAATACTGAAGAAACACTGAAGAAAAATAAAAGTAATAACAGTATAAACTAATATAGTAAATATAGTAAAGAATAAGTCCAGATGGTGCAAGACATGACCGTAAAAACATGCAAACTGCAAGAAAAAAACAAGGCAACTGAAGTAGGGCACAAATGATTAAAAGCTCAACTTAAATTATCATAATCTGAATTCATGTTTTGCCCCTTTCCCTCATGTTGTCAAAAAACCCCACTTAGTTTAAAAGGCATCTTTAGTTAAATCAAGCTTTAGTATTATCTAAACTTTTTGATTCAGGTTTTGGCTTAAGGCAAGAGAGACTGAACCTGAATCTAAAAGTGAGAGACTGAAGTGTTTGTTCTGTTTTTTAAAATGAGAAACCTTCAATGTTGCACTCTCTTTTATCTCATTGCTGATCTGGTCTTTCTTTGTGCACTTGTTTGACGTGGTTTTTGATCAGTTAATGTCATCTTACTTTGACTTTGAGTATATCTTACATAAACAGCTTGGTATAGCCCCTCCTCCCGTAGCAGTTTCAAGTATCAAAAGTTGGAAAACAAAAATAATAACTCTTAATGACTCTTACATGAAGAAAAACTTGAGCCGTTTCCTTCCCAATTTTTAGCTTTCATTTCATATTTGTGGAATGAAGAGACGTCTAATGTTGCAGTTTCTTTATGCTGAAAAATCTGATACCACAGATTTTTCTTTCAGAATTCCTCAGAATACTTTTCTTCCTCTTCATTTGTAAATGAAGCTTATAGTGCATATATAGTGCAAGCCTCAGTGCATACAATTAAAACCTTTGGCATCTTTTAAGACTAGTGTGAGTTCTTATCCATTTTTTAGGGATGCACTGATACAGATACCAGTATTGCGTATTGGGCTGATACCACACTTAAGTACTTGCACTTGTTCTCATAAAAGTAAAAGAATACAGCAATAGCACTATAAGCAAGTTGGCTTGTCATATGCACCCAGGTAGAGGGTTGTTGATTGTTAAAATGTCAGAAACTTGTGCAGGTGCATCATGGTCTTTATTAAGTTTTATGTGTATCTGAGCAGATGCTCTTTTTAGCTTGTTTGATGAAGTCATAACTAGATTTATCCACTTTGAGCACACAGACTTGCTGTGCGAGTCAGTGACAGGTACTTTATCAGCATAGTGATCATATTAGTTTCACAAGCGTGTTACATTTCAGTTACATTAACACGTGGTTTCACCCTGCAGACTGGGTGGAGTTCAGCCCGTATGAAATCGGGATGGCGAAGTATGGCACCTTCATGACCCCTGACTTGTTTGGAAGCAAGTTCTTCATGGGAACTGTTGTCAAGAAGTATGAGGAAAACCCTCTTCATTTTCTCATGGGTGAGATTTTCCTAGAAACTCAATAGTCACTCGACACTCCTGTTAAATGAGAAATCTCTCTAACAGTCTGTTTTCTCTCGCTGTGTCAGGTGTGTGGGGCAGCGCCTTCTCCATCCTGTTCAACAGAGTTCTGGGAGTCAAAGACACAGTTGGTGGCAGCACCATGGAGGAGGAGTTAGGTAGTTTTCTCTCTCCCTTCTGTTTGTTACATGTTAACTGTGCTGATTTAAACCCTCTATTGGCTTCACATTAACTCTGCACCATCTGTCCTGACTGCTTATAAAGTACAAGGTGTAAAATTTTCTTCAGATTATTTTTGTTTCTCCATTTCAGTGATGTTATAGATGTTTCCAACAGATTCACATATATTTAACAACTACTTTTGTAATATATAGTATGATGGACCTTATTACTTAAGAGTATACACATTTCATGAGCAGGAAGAAGCAGAAATTGTGTTTTTTTTCATCAAGGTTATTATGAAAGGTATGTATTTTGTTGTATTATCACAGACAGGTGTGTGTCAGAGTGTAAGCACAATATTGTTTTGAAATCACTCTGATTTTTCAATGGAAGGCAGATGCTATAGCTTTTTATAAAACACACTTAATTCAACAAATAGTCATGCAAATAGCACGGAACCATCCATGTAATTTTCAAGCAATTCTATGACAGAAGACCACAGTAACGACAAAATAACTTTTTAAATTGGGTCAAATTGACCCAAAGTCAACAGTTGGGTGAAAAAAGACTTCATTTACAGATTATATGGTCAAGATCCTAAATCAGGAATTTTGTTAGTCCAGTGCAAAATGCTGTCAATTTCTAGAAAAGTGATGCAATCACTCAAAACAATTCCACCATTAAGCTTTTTCGGGGGTGTTCACCTGCATGTAATCATCATGAAACATGATCCTCATCAATAGAGTTCAGTTTGCTCACGTCATTAACTTTACTGTCTCCAAATTATGGAGCACAATATTATTTTTCTAAACCCATAATTGTCAGATGTGAACAAATTCAGCAATACTCTGTTATCTTTTTTAGGAGAAAATACGGCTGTAAATGAATGATTAAATTTATTCCCACAGCGTTTGTGAGTCTAGACCCTGAAACTTTAGATCTTCAGTGTCTGGAAAGTGATCTTGTATTTTTGCTATAAGCACGGGTACTTTGTGTAAGTGGCTGTAGGTGTTTGTTTTCAGATAATGCCATTGTGTTGTGTCCGCATACGTAGATCTCCTGATAAAATACCTTCTATGGTGCACCCTCCTACTGAAACTGACATTCAGCTGTTTCAGAACATATTGTTGTCTGTCTGTTCTTACGTCTGCACCCTGATCTTGTGCCAAAATAGTTCTCACAGACTCAAACACCTGCAGGTATCCTCACACCTTTAAAAGTCAAGCTCAAGTTATCATAGAAGATTTAAAATGTTTACCGAGAGTGTGTTTTTGCGGTGTTGCCACAACAGTGGAAAGGTATCAGCTTCCTGTGTATCCTGACAGCTCATCGGATGTTTGTGTTTGGTTGAATGCATTTGTTTGGGGTGACCTTCAAGCATTCAGGCACGAGCCTTTAAAGCAATAGTTTTACCAGAGAGCTCAGAACATCTCCACCCAGTTTAAGAATGAATGACTTCACTGGGGAATTGCATTTCTCTAATCTGTTATTTTTATAGAAGTCCACAATAGATGGAGATTTGATAATGTCACAGAACTCATACGAACCTTCTATCGGGTGAAGAGGTTATTTATAATTTAAGTGAGATTAACATGCTTTTGTTTGGAGTTGGATCAGTTAAGCTTTCTCTTGTGTTTTACAGAACAGATTAAACCTCAGCACATCGTGGGGGAAGACAGTTTGGACAATGATGAGGAGCCACGTAAAGGTGAGATGATGATTCACCTGAGAGGCTTTCAAACAGACACCTGTTTGTCACCTGAGTGACATTTCATTTGTTGTGGGGTAGTAAAAATGTGTGACTACCAATGTTTCCAGTCAACATTTCGATACATTTCAGGCAAGAGGAAGGTCAACGCCTCAACACATTTTTGTGGTGATGTTGTCATGTTCATCTGTTTGCGTGTCACAGCTGCATCAGGAAAGTGACTGTGGTTCCTGTTGAAGAAAAGAGCAGAGATATCAGCTGTTCACTTTTAACTCTTTACAGCTGCTTTACTTTGTCTTGTGATCTTTTGTGTTTTTGTGTTCTGCTTTCTATGATCTGAACAAGGCAGAGATTAATTCTGAAAGTAAATGCTGTTTCTTTGTAAGTGTAACCGTTGACTGGTTGAGACATAATGCAACTATAAATATCATGTAATGACGAAGAGGGGAGGAGGGGTATAAGTGAGAAACAGTTTCATTTCCCACAAGCTACTCTTGAAGATAGAATCATTTTCTCTTTGGGTGTCCACGTTTATGCTCTTGAGCATGTTCCCACGCTTTACTCTCCAATTTCTAAATAAACTCTGACTTTTTTGGTGCCCTAAAAACCATATACGTATTTGTTTTTAAGTGTGATGCTAACAAAAGAGATAACAGGAATTACCTCTCTTTTCTGAAGTACATGTTTGTCTTTTGCAACAACATTGGTAACACATTTTCCCACATCTATCATTCTTTTTAGCCGGGACAGAGAACCAGGAGGCCGAGGATGAATACCATCGTACTGCCCAAGCGAGCTGGGTTCAACGAATGTTCACGTCCCTCTTCAGTGACTCTTCTTTATTCAACACAAGAGAGGGCCGAGCGGGAAAGGTACTTAATTCTGTGAAGTAGCCATGAAATGATGCTACATTCCAGTTTAAACACGTCTGTTCTGCATTCTTATGTCAGTATTTATTTGTGTCACATCCCACCATCTCCACTCTCAATCCCTGACATTGTCTTGTTACCAGGTGCATAATTTCATGTTGGGCCTGAACTTGAACACAAACATGCCGTTCTCTCCATTTGGTGAGGTCACATGCCACGCACCTACACCTGAGGAGGAGGTGGATGCTGTCACAGGTACCAAAGTAGGGATGGGCAATTGACTGCAAATTAGATTGGACTGCTACGTGGTCTGCTTCAATATTCTAACTGCAGACAGTGCAATATTTCTGTTGGGCAACAGGTAAATTTTGTGTTGTATGTCACTTTGGACAAAAAAATGTAACAACAACAACAAATATGTTAATAATATTGTAGAATTGTGGAATATCCATAACTGAAAGAGGTAGTGTTTGAAAATCCCAACAAGGACACAACAAGAACAACATTGCAGTAGTCATAAATCATTGAGAGTAATTAAATATTACCCTATTAATAACTTTGCAAGTTAATATATGTAAACTCTATCCATTTGAAAATTAAGCCTACATTTGAGATAACCAAGCTCAGCACCATGAGCCGAAACCTGAATACATAATGAGTTCATGTTTATTATTTTTCTTGCCACATGAAGACAGTGTGACAAGCTGTAAAGCTCAGCGAGTTCTGAGTATTTTTTTTGCTCCAGTTTTGGTCTTTTTCTGCTCTCGTGAGAAATATTAAACTCTTTGACTGCTAGTTTCTGATGTAAACTTCTTGTGAAGTCTCTTACCTGTTGTTCTGTGGCTTTCTGTTGCTGCTACAGCCAAAGCTCAAGATGGCAGGAAGAAGAAACAAAATTGTCATGTTGACTGACAAAGAGAAGGATGGGCTATAAAGGGGGCAAAATGCACCTAACAGAGATTTTTATCCCTTTAATGCAAAATAGTTGCAGTCAAAAGAGGATTTTAAAAAGAGTGAGGTAGACAGGCTGCAGCAGCAACAAAGACGCTCCAGGTGTGGCTTTAAAAACAAGACGTCACCCAGTTAGACTTCTATAGAACATCACGTTATCCAGTAATGACAGGCTGTTCGAAAGGGTCAGTCATGCAGAGCAAAATTTGGCTGCTTTCAATAATCATTTCTCGAACTAGTTCCTGCATCACTAATTCTATTTAATGCCTCTCCCTCAGACCCAGACGAGTTTGATCGTATCTATGAGCCTCTGGATGTGAAGAGTAAGAAGATCCATGTAGTGGACAGTGGACTGACCTACAACCTCCCCTACCCCCTCATCTTGCGGCCACAGCGCACCGTCGACCTCATCATCTCCTTCGACTTTTCTGCAAGACCAAGTGACTCCAGCCCCCCCTTCAAGGTCTGAGTCAAATCTTTCAATGCTCATTGTTTGTTATAGAAAGTCTGAGGAAATGTGTAATTATGGCTCCTCTCTCTTTCATTGTGGATTTACATTGCAGGAGCTCCTTTTGGCTGAAAAGTGGGCCCGAATGAACAAGCTTCCATTCCCCAAGATTGACCCCAAAGTCTTTGACCGCGAGGGCCTGAAGGAATGCTACGTCTTCAAGCCAAAAAAAGGAGAAAGGAACTGCCCGACAGTCATCCACTTTGTCCTTGTCAACATCAACTTCAGGCAATTCAAGGCACCCGGTGAGTATGCTCATGTGTGCGGAGGAAAGTATTCCAAGGCTGTGTGTGTAATTGCAATGAAAGTGTTTTACCGTCATGGCACATGAGGCATCTCTTCCTGGATATCAGCCGTATATGGTCAGTAACAGACGTTTTTTTCAGTTGAGCCTCTCTTCTCAGTGACCCCATTAAAAAGGTCCTTGCCCACCAAGGTTTCATGTTAGAAATGGTGTCTCCATCGTAAAACATACCTGCGGTTTAGTTAATGTGAGTGTGTGTGTGTTCAGATGTGAAGTACAGTGCGTTCAGTGTTTCACGAGGTGCTCTCAGTGAGTTATGGTTCCTCAAGGAGCCAGGTGCCAGCTGGGAATCTCTCGCTCCAGTGGGAGAGCGCTGTGTGTAAACAGGCCGTACTTCAGGAGGAGCCATGTTCAGACACCAGATCTCATCTCCACCTCTGTCTCTTTACATTCAGTAGGTCATCGGCCCACATACTTCCGCCGTATGTTTATGGAAGTTACATATGGTTTCAGTACTTCAACCCAAGAACATCCGACGGAAAATGTACCATAAATGGACTTCCTCTATATGAAATGTTATACTGGCCTTCATGGGTTCACCATATGTCCATTCACTGTGTATGCATTTTCAACACTAGAAACATCTGTTTCATATAAAGTTATATAATTCAAAGCCAAAGCTTATATCACCTTAAAAAAAGATGATTGGAGCTATAATGTAAGGGAAACTACACCCTCATTGGAAGTTTAAAGAAAGGGTTCAGGATTCTTTCCTATGCATAAAAGAATGAGAGTCCCATTTTTTGCTTTTGATCCCTTCAGGACAGGACAGTGGATACAATAATAAACTGGCAGGTGGGAGTGGGTGAAAGGGGCTGCCAGAACCAAGGCCACTTGATTTGTGTGCTATAGTCTCTGGAAATGGGGTTTATTATGTAACCACAGAGATAAACCAGGCCTCAGGTCCAATTTTTTTGATTATTTTCAAAACTATTGGAAAAATTTGTTGACTTTATGTTTTTTCCCAGTGGGGGAAAGCTAAATGTTACTTTCATCAAAGGCTGAACAAAAAGAGTTAATCCTTGTAAGTTTGTGATTAGTGCAGAGATTATTCCCCCGGGTCTTTCCTTTACATGGGACCATGCTGGAAAGTTTGCTGCACAGACACCTGGTATACTTTGGCAAAGGGAAGAGGGGGCGGTCTGAATCAGCCATCGAGTAGTATTTGAGACTTGATGTACTCTGGTAGTAATTCAATTCTTATTGAAAGCAAATGCAAATAACTTTGGTCATGTCAAGACAACCATCCGGCAGAGCTTTCACGCTGAACTTGGCACTCAAAAGAACCATTTCTGCTTAAGGAAGTTTGTCTCCACTTTTTATCTATTGCATTAAAGCTGGTTGCTTTCTGATATCCCTCAGAGTGAGCTGAGCACACTGTGTTATTTGCTCATCAGCATCATTTATAGTATTTAAAGGACTTTTTATCAATGAGTTATTTTTTTCTGAACCTTTCTATTGTTTAGTATATTTTTATTGCTTGGTTTTTAATCTGAAGTAGTGTTACATTGTTGTTGTAAAAGTTGAGTTTCGCATTTCATTCTTTAACGTCTTCACTGATACATGTCAGTAACCAACCAAATAACTGTCTAATCAACTATCCAACCAATAAAACTATCAACTAGAGTCAATCTCTGAACCAACATGGAAAAGAAATACAAGTTAATAATCGAAAGTGTCTAAATGAAGGTTTTTGTTGACCTTCATTGCACCCTCAAATGCAAATTTTTTTTACCCAATTTGTAAATTTTCCTTCTCTACTTTCATTCATTTTTTCTCCATATGTTTTGTAGGTGTCCCCAGAGAGACAGAGAAGGAGAAAGAGTTGGCTGATTTTGACATCTTTGATGACCCAGAGAGCCCGTTCTCCACTTTTAACTTCCAGTATTCAAACGAGGCTTTTATCAGACTCCACGACCTGATGGAGTTCAACACTCTGAACAACCTGGAGGTCAGTTTCTTGTCTTTACGGAGGATACAGAATGCAAAGTGGTCCTTTAAAACTGTTTGCTGGTTAGTTTGTCTACAGTTGAAGGACCAACTGTAAAAGAAAAACTGTACTTACACAACCCTTGATATTAACCCATCTAGTAATGTCAGCCTGTGAAGAGTAAAAGTAATCAAATTTCTCATAGACTGACTGGTTTTTGACCCTCTGTCATTCATTGGTAACCCACCTTTGATTTATATTGTTCGTGAGGAAGTTAAACATTTTTGCATCGTTTTGTCACCACACAAATATTAGTTTGTTGTGTAACAGCAGACGTTTGAATACTAAAAGCCCATCTAAGACCGGATAGTGCAAGTCCTTACAAGCTTCAGGTGAAGGTGTGCCACAGTGAGAGGTCAGAGTGACTTTCTCTTCTTATCTTAGTCACTTCCCTGCTGAGTAACCATTGAAATCTGATGCAACATAGCTTTGGTGATTTCACCGGAAGGTCAGCTTGTAAGAATGAGACTTTACTAATCGTAAGGATACTTTCCCAAAGACCTCATGCGGCAACACTGATGGGTGGATTACTGCGTATACACCTTATGTTATTAGTCATAAAACAGTATGGATGTTTTAGGAAATCTGCCCAGCAACACAAACATTCTTCAAATCAGCCGGCACACAACAAGCGATCATTAGCAACAGAAATGACTGTTTCCATGGTGCAATTTTCAATGCTGCTGTCATCAGAAAGGTATCAGACATTCACACTCAGCTGAAAATAATCACCCTAAAAAGTGTTTATTGGACAGCAGTGGGAGAAAAATAAAAAAACAACTACAGTACACATAAGCAGGACAGGATCAGCAAAGAGGAGATAAACTCTTGTCACCACAGGGGGCGCTAAATTAACAAAACCCAAAAGTTCCTCATACAAGCTTTAACAAGTGAATTTATTTCATATTTATCAAAGTAGCATCTGCCATTTCAAAGTTGAACAAACTGTTTTTTACAAAAAAAACAAGTAAATTTAGGAGTTCAAACTCATATAGCTATGAGACTAAAGACATAAATAAAGATGATGGATAAATAAATACAGAAAAAAGTTCAGGGCTAAATGTATTACCCTTTTTAGTAAAACTAGTGATGTCAATACATGTTTCACAAACTTTGATGTGGACTGAAATATCTCAGCTCAGTCAGATGTTTGTGTAATAATTACCAAGAGACTTATTTTTGGGCTTTTTGTTTAATGATTTAGCTTCAGGTGACTCAGTGCTGAATGATTGATTGCCAGACTTTTCATGTGAAGTCGAGATTAACCAACTATCTTTGATAAAGCAATGATTACACAAGTTAATTTTAATTCCCCCACACACCGATTAACCATGTCAGCTGGATGACAAATGAATCAAAGTTTTAATTTTTTTGAAGTGAAAGACTGGTCCATCAGTAATTGTCATTCTATGAGTAGTTGAAAGTTGTTGGTTTGAGCTTTTGTAAAGAAAATGATTTTAGAAATACTTTTTCTGTGGCATATACTATCAAATAGGCAAGTAATGACAGAAAGAAAAGTATATGATGAAATTTAAAATACTTTTTGATTTCCTTCCCATTTTAACTCTTATATTTGTATCCTGCAGGTGATCAAAGAAGCTATCAAGGACTGCATTGTGTCCCGGAAGGAGAACCCCTCACACCGCCCTGTTCCCTTCTCCCTCAGTGAGATCCCTAAAAAGAAATCTCTTAAAAGAGAGCCTCGAGTGAAGCCCTGGAGTCTTCTGGGAAATGACCAACAGTAGCTCAGTCCAAGCGTTTGGATGAACATGACTTTGAGATTTCAGGTGAAGAGTCTTTGCTCTGGAGAATGCAATCATGGTGATCTCTTTTTCATTTCTCTTTTTCATTCTTTTGATTTTGCAAAGATTTTTGTATTTTACTGATTAAAGCCAAATGGTTGCATCCAGAAACAACTCACTCAGATTTTTTTTACCTGGAACAACTGTTGGTATTTATTTCCAACAAAAAATGGGAAAGCTGTTCCTTGCCTGGTGGAAATGATCTGGTTCTAAACTTTGCAGTTTGACTCTATCATGAACATTTGGAGATTTGTTTTAAGTACTTTGTGTTTTGCCTTTGATAACGACAGGGTATTCAAGAAGAAGCTGTTTCTTAGTCATAAAGAAAACCTCACTTTTCTCTATAACTTTTCTTTTATGTCATAATGTGATTTTTATCCTCTGCACTCTCAGATTATGCTGCGTATGCATCTTGTCCACAACTTTTAATGTGGATGTGCTGTTTCTACATTTTACCTTCAGCCATTATAAGCCTCACCTGTATCTGTTTCCATCTATGTTTAGAGCGCTTCCACAGAGCATGCAAATCAGTGTGTTTGTGTTTTTTTCTGAACCGGATGGCTGGTCTAAACATGTAATCCTGTTTAAAGACATTGAAGAGGAGCTGGTTACCAGTGATTTTGTTTGATGGCAACTCCTAAACACGCTGAGTTCACCCCTTCTAGATACCTCAAACATCTCACTGTTGCTCACCCACCTACAGTGAGGGAGTGCTCTCTGCTCTCCTGCAGGGTGTGTCTCATATGTAAGCCACCATTTTGGAAAAACAAGACTTGATACCATGGAAACGGCTTCGCTTCTCCTCTGCATTGGGATAAAGGTGTGTTTATTTTCCTGACCATGTTGTTTCAGGCCGTCATTAGATACAAGCACAGTTTGTTTTTCACAGGACATTTCCCCCTCTATAAAACTCACGGACTTCTTCAACGCCCCTGCAAAGTCAAGTAGAGCCTCGGTCAGAAAAGAGCAGGGGTGGAGTGATCGGGGCCATTGTGAGAGCAGCTCCCTGCTGGAACCTGTGTCTCTCTGCAGCACTTAAAGTGGAATTTTACACACTACACCTATACCTGCTGCAGTGAAGGACTGGAATCTGACACGCTAAACCTATACCTGCAGGGGCCCAAAGGCTGCGAACAGAGCGGTGGAATTTTACACCAGAACATTTACATAAACCCCTATATGCTCAGTTTCACCTAAGGAAGACGCTGAGGAGAAAAATGCATCCTGTGGTCTCACTGCTGGTATTCATGATCAGCAACACTTTGCAACCTGCCTTTGTTTTTCAGCACATAGTGTGTATTTTGCATGCTTTGTTGTATTTTCTCATATGTTTTCAAAAGGGATGTGTTTGAGGGTTGTCTTTTTTTGCTTTCATTGACTCACGCTGACCACTCTCATATATCTTTGCTGCATAAAAAACCCCCAAAGACATTGTGTCTTGTTTAGGACTACAGCAACCTGTTTTTTACAAGCACATAACAAAATCTAAAATCTGTCTCAGTGAAAAGGTGAGGATGCATTTATTGTAGCATAAATCAAAACCGTTTGTAGTACTCAATGTTAAGCATTCAAAGTGTGTTAAAGCTCCTGTGAGGACTTTTTTTATAGTTGTGAAACAGGCTGAAATTTTGGTAGCTCTCTTACAAATACCGAAGCAAACAAGATCATAAGCAACAAATTTGACTGTCTCTGTGAAGCAATTTTTCAAGCTAGTTTCCAATGCCGCGGGGTAGGTGTCGGGGAAAATGAGTCACAGAGTGAGGTCTCTACATACTTTAAGATTCAAACAGTATGTGATATGTTATGTTTGTTAGAATGCAGCAGGATTAGATTTTCCACTGAGAGAAATATAACTAGGTGCTAAAATCAACTGGAAAGTTAAAAGTTCCTTTCAGAAGCTGGAAAAATTAAAGAGGCTCAAGTCTTTATAAATCACATTTGAAAAAAATGACATTGCATTTTTTAAAAATAATCCACTTGCTAAAGCCTCTTAGAACGATAACTGTTTCCCAGAGTTAGTCACATTGAATAGAAGTCGAGGAACCGTTGTAGTTTGTTTATGTTGACTCACCAAAAGTACTCAGTTTGATTTAGAAAAAGATCACGGTCTAGACGTGGATAACACATCATTGTGGACTTTTGGTTTCACGTGGACAGTGAATAAGAAAGAAGTACCTGCGTTTGTGAGAGAGTTTTACGAATCTAGAAATGACCAGGCTTGGTCTACAAGCTCAGCTCGGCTGACCAGCTGGTGTCTGTCGCCTTTTATGCAGTTAAAGATATGAGAGCGGTGTAAGTCTTTCCATCTGAGTCAATTTACTGAATTATGCAAGCATGTAACCTTAAATTCTGAAATTGTTTCTTGACAGGTTAATAGTGAAAGCTATAAACTCTCCCTATTTTAGAAGAACTGCATTAAGCAACCTGTGGTTAATTCATTGTTGTATTTTTGTGAGTAATGACTTTTTTTATGATCATGACAATGTTTACAAAAGTCTCAGATGATAATGGTCAGTTTCAAGGAACCAAGAAACGTACATAAAAGTCCTGTGATTAACAACCCTTTGTTGTATAACTGGCAAAACAGGACACGTTTATGTGCATTGTGCAAAAAAGTGACAATAAAAACAACAAAGAATTTATCCCATGTGCAAAATCTCTGTTAAAATATCAAACACCCTTCCTTGAATCATTCCTGAAACAACAAAGTAGGTGATAAAAATTGAAGCGTTTGCTTCCTTTACATAACAGGGAGACAGGATTTGACTGTTGATATTATTCAATGTGTAGATATCATCTACAGCAGAGACATGAGCGAGTGTATCCTCTTGGCTGTCTAAATCACACTTTGGATATATTACAAAAATGTGCTGATGCTATTTCACAACCATAAATGCAAACCTGTCAACACAGCTCTTTGAATGTGTTTCTGAGGAGAGTGGGGAAAAGGTTATTAGATTATTTATTTTGATAAAACCAAAATATATAAATTACTTGATACAGCATTTTCAATCTTATCAGAACTTCACGGACCTGGAAGAAACTGATGTGTAATTTGGACTTTACAAAAAAGGAAACAGAAAAAAAACCAACACAGAAAAATACCCTAGCATCATATCGCTCACTCGTTGGAGAGCTGCTGTACTGAAGCCCGACCCAAAAAGACCATACTTGCACAGGAGTAGGAGCTGGAGAGGAGCCAAAGTTTTACAAATAGATTGTTATCAAATCCATACAGACAGTGCTTCAAGCGGATTCCTTAGTTTGCATGGGAAAACTATCTTAGTACAAAAAGTGAGGAAACTTGTGTTTGGTGGATTTTTTTCCAGTTTTAATAATGCTTCATGGCAGCAAAACCTGTTGGGTACAGACATTCAAAACAAGAGTAAACAGCAACTTCAGAATAAGCTGTTTGGCACTGACAGAGACAATTAGGCAAATTTTTCATGGGTGCAACCCTCATACTGAGCTCTGCTGCTTATTCCACAAGTGCATGGTCCTTGCAAATGGGCAGCATTCAAAGGGTAAAACTCTGTGATTAATTACCAAATAAGCTTCCGAGCACAAATTGCTGTACTTTTTGTACGATGTATAGATTGAATTAATCTCGGACAGTACTAGCAGCTCAAACTGGCCCATCTTCAGTCGTTAGAGTGACCGTGAGTAGAATCCATATGAAGTGGATAACAGCAGCTCCCTTCAACCGAAGGACTCGTGCTGTTGTGATGAATTTGTTTTGAAAGTGAAAGTGAAAGTAGATAAGTTATTTTTAACACTGCTTTTCTTTATTTGTGACAAATTTCTTACTGGATACAACATGATGAGGTAATGTAGTCATGAAAAGTTATGTAACCCTGCTGTTTGAAACATGACAACAAGCAAACTTTGTAAGTTTGTACTGTAGGTCAGTAGCCATATTTAGCACTACTCACAGCCTGGTGCTCTGAGACATGTCGGTACTGTGTAGCGTGAGTGAATACTAGGGGTGGCCTGCCAGTGCTCATCTACCAAGCAGAGCAAATATAACCTGGCTCTAATTTTTATTGATAAATTCTCAAATTTAAACAGACTACTGCAGTAAAAATGTGGATTTTAATTAACATGGTAGAAAACAAATAGCTTAACTCATGTTTTAGCCTTTAGCTGGTGCTTTAGCCTTTAGCCCAGGCTCTATCCCTCTCCTGTTAAACTTTCCTCTGCTCTACCTTTTCTTTCAGACAGTTCAGCTCCCATTTCCTCCTGTTTGGTGTTGTTGTAGAGATTTCTGTGTACCATCAAGCAAGTACTGCTCGACTCGACCAGGAAGCTAAGAAAAAATGTTATGAACTAACCTATTTTGGGGCTGACAATCTCAATATACATTTTAGGTCATGATTAGGCATACACCTCGTGGCGAGACTATTTCAAGATCACTTTGAAAGTCTGTACAGTCCTTTCAAGTCAAGGTTACATTAAAAAAGATATCATATTCCAAAAAAAAAAGCTTGACATCAGAAGACATCCATAAAGGCGCTCCAAAATCTCACCCAGCTTGCCTCATGTTGAAACAGGAATCTAATGCTGTTAAAATCATTGTCAGGACTAGCACTTGCATCATTGAAATAAGACACATTAGAAGCAATGGATATTGCTGTCAAAGCCTAACATCGCACCAGAATTTCTTTCTCCCCCAGGACGAAGAAACCACCCACAGTTTCTCCCTACCTGCAGACCTGCTCCAACGCAGCCCACACTAATTCATTACATTCCCCAATTAAATCATCATCCAAGAGCAATATAGCCCTCATGTGAAACTACTAATTATGTGCTTAGGGTACTTTGCTATGTTGTTAGTGCTTTTCTCTGACACGGAAGCACCTGGCCTGCTGCCCTGCAGATTTACACACACATAGGCACCCACACGTAGATACACACACATACATCTCAGAGTTTCATCTTCCCATACAATGTTTGTCCATCTGCCTGTCTCCTCTCACTGTGATCAGAAGTAAATAGACTCCATATTGAAATTTTCCAGGTCTCCTTAATTTGAACATTCACGTGAGGGTCATGTATGTGCCTGTTTCCTCGCCTTTTGATGTACTGAGTCATTCACATAGCGCAGACGGGTTGGGGCGCCCCACAAAGCCAGCAGTGAGGATCACTCATGACCGATGCACGCAAGGCTAAGTGTGTGTGTGTGTGTGTGTGTGTGTGTGTGTGTGTGTGTGTGTGTGTGTGTGTGAAAGTGTGTGTGAAAGTGTGTGTGATCAAGAGGGAGTGAGGGAGTGGTGAGAAGACAAAGAGAGAGCAAGGAAATAGCTTTGTGAAGGAGTATTTGTGGAGAGTTGGTGTGTGTGTCTGTGTGTGTGTGGTGGTGGGTTTTAATAACACCCCCTCTGTTACACAAGAATACAATCTTACTATTCCTGGCTGTGTTATTTAGCATCACGCTTAAGTACGTACATCCAGAGAAGTGAGCAATTCTTTCTCATCCATCTGTATCAGCTCTATGAGTTCGATAGGGTCTGTGTTTGTGATGTGTGTGTGTGTTAGAGAGGACTGGAATGTGAATCACATCAGCTTGTGTTTTCCTTTCTCCTCTCCTGTGGAATACATCCAGCAGTCTAGACGGGGCAGAAAAGGAAATTAAGAATTCCATTTCCAGCAAAAAAGGAAGAAAGAAGAAGATGAAGAAGACAACCTATTAGTGAAGTGTGCGTAAGAGTGTCTTACTCTCCTCACTTCCAGGAATAACCCCTTGTGATGTGCAATGAGCTAGTTTTTTTGTGGTCTGGATCCTTTGTGCTTTATGTAACCCTGCAGCTCTGGGCAGAGTCCATCCACCCAGATTTTAAAATGAGCTCATAGGAGTTGGAGGAAGTGGAGGAAGGAGGCCCCAAAAGCTTTTCTCCATTTATCTTACAGCTTGTCAAGAAGTTATGTCCATTTGTGTTTTTTCCAACCTGTCCCACGGGTTAAATTAGAGATAAGTGTGTCAACTGGTGGTAATGGAAAGTGTGTTGTGTTTCCAGCAGAAAGAGGAATAGACTTTCCCTGTGACGCAGGCTGTAAACTCCTGATGTCACAGAGCTGATGTGGTGGTCTTCCCATTATCGACCCAGTCAAAATAAATACTTTCACCACAGGAGTGAAGGGGTCAAAGACAATGATTCAGCACACACACACACACACACCCACACACACTCGTATACTGGAGAATATAATCTGTTTGAATTCCAGCTGTTAAAACTCCGATTGCATCACACCTGCATGGGGGTCTTGATGAACCAAATGCCAAATGCCCATGAAGTCACGGTGTAAGGGAGGAGGATGCAGAGGTGCCACATACCGAACTGTTTAGTCTATGGGCAGTTACCGGTCTGTGTCATAGACAAGATCACTTTAGATAAGTAAACTTTAGTGCATTAAAGATGAGGGTATGAATTAAAGCTTTCCTATGAGTAAAACAGGTTTCCAGTTGAAGTTTAATTTTTAAAATTATCATGGAGTGAATCACTTTAACCCTTTATTTATTGAAACAATGATTATGGCTAACAGATACTAAAAAAATCCAATGATTCACTGTCTATACCAAATTCTGATACTCGTTTTGCTTCCCGTGACTGCCCATTCTAATCACTTTTCACTCTTTTCTTTGCTGATTTTGGACCATGTTGAACAACTTTCAGACTATTTTCCAATTTTTCTGCCAATTATTGCCCATTTTCACGATTTTTTCTGCTTTCTGACAATTATTAACACCTTAAACCTATTTTTTATAGCCACTTCTCACCATTCTTGTTACTTTTCATCACCTAGGTTGTTCCTCCTGTAAAGGTAGTTTTCAACAGTTTGGCTCTTTGGTTAAGCAGAGTTGAGTAACTCTGGTGTGGAGCATAAAACATCCACTGGAAAAAAAAAAAAAAGTATCTGGTATTCTGACACATTTCAGGTTAAAGAAATATTACAAAGAATGAAATTAGAATATTGCAGCAGGCTATATTGCAATGTAATCTAATTTGCAATTAGTTGACCGGACCAAGTATTCTCCTTTATTTCTTTTTTTTTTTTGAACATTTACTTTTATCTGTTAAGCATTTTGTTACAATGTTTTGAAAAGTGCTTTGTAGATAAAGTTATATTTCTACTTCTGCTACTACTACTACCACTACAATGTAATCTAATTTGCAATTGACTGACCAGACCCAGTACTCTCCTTTATTTCTTTTTTTTAATGTTTATTTTTTATTCCGTACAGCATTTTGTAATGTGTTTGGAAAAGTACTTTGTAGATAAAGTTTTACTTCTACTACTACTACAACGACTACTACTACTACGACTACTATTATAATAATAATAATTAAAATAATAACAATAATAATAATAATAATTCTTCTTCTTCTTCTTCTTCTTCTTCTTCTTCTTCTTCTTCTTCTTCTTCTTATTATTATTATTATTATTATTATTATTATTATTATTATAACATTGCTTTTGATCATTATCCCATGACTATAAAAGTTTTCAAATGAGATATGTATGAGAAGTGTGAGGGAAAGATAAAGCTCAGGAGTCAATTAAAAAATTAAATTTATAAAAGTTTCACACGAGTATGTATGTGACAAATTTGGCGAGATCTTTTGTTTACTCATGGGGATTCCTTCGTGGGCTCATTTTCTGCGGTTAGTGAAGGTGGTTTCATCTTCAGTGTTGTATCGCCATCTAGCGGCCAAATAGGGGAAGTACCGAAACCACATGTAGCGCGTTATTGTGTCCACGAGGCGGCGACATCAACATCAGCGGAAGCAAAAATCACCCGGAGAGGAAGAAGTCAGGACTGTGACAGCTAGCTGCATCGAAGAGAATCACTGTGAGAAAAAAAGGGAGGCCGGTTGAGCTCCAGTTTTTGTCTTTTCACTGAAGAATAAGACACACAAACCGATAACATCATGTCTAAAAACACGGTGTCTGCCCGCTTCAGGCGAGTGGACGTGGACGAGTACGACGAGAACAAATTTGTGGACGAGGAGGACGGAGGAGAAAACCAGCTGGGACCTGACGAGGCAGAGGTGGACTCCCTCATCAGACAATATCCTTTATAGATAACGTGTCTTTTAGCATGCACGGTCTTCTTTGAAACAAGTTCACAAATGACGGGTGTGTCTGTGTGTGAGGTCGTGATTTATCTGCATCGATCTGTTGTGCTGTGTTTTCTGCTGCTGCATGTTTGAATGGGCGTTTTGATGTAGGCCACTCACTGTCCGGACTTGCCTGACAGTCACATTCCTGGGATTTCTGCTCTCAGGCTGCACAAGCTGAGTGTTAAACCACCTGCAAGCTCGCAAACATGCACCCAAATACAAGCTCGTTATTAACCCGAGTATCAATGCTTTTATCCTGTTTGTGTTTTAGTGAGTGAAGTTCGATGGCAGATACTGAACCAGAGTTTAAAAGGCTGATTTCACCTCGGTATCGCAGCTGCATCTCACTGTCTAAGACTTTCTGAAGGGGCTTGTGTTAAGTTTGAAGTGTTTCTGCAAAGTCTGACTCCTGCTGAGTCGTCGGTTTCAGTTCAGTACTCCTTATAAGGCATGAAAGTGCTTCACTTCCTCATTTGGGACAGTTACCTCCCACTGTATGTCACACTGATGATGAATTAAAGGACAGTTCCACCTGTTCTTCAGTCTGACAGAAACAGAGATGGAAAATGTTTGTTGAGCTCATCCTGTCACTCTGTGCTGTCTAAGAAAGTTTATAAAAATGCAATTGTTCTCTGTTAGCCCTATAAAATAGACAGTAACATTTTTACTCCAGTGCAGCTTCACTCATTTCATAACTAGAGGTATATAAAGACTGATATTGGGTTAAAAAAAAAGTCTGAATCAGAATCAACTTTAATGGCCAGGTATGAACATACAAGGAATTTGCTTTGGTATACGGTGCTCTCTTGCACACGTAATCGTAGGCATAAAAAGAGAAAATAATAATATAAATTTTGCATATAGAATATTATTGACAACTATAAACACAAAAGAATTGCAAATAAACAAGACTAATATTTGCAATTCTTCACATCTAGTTTCTTGATTCTATAAAACCTAAAACATGATACACTCACAAACATAACGAGAAAAACTGAATAACAAAGGAAAACATCAACGCATATATTACACTTGCAATCTATTGCACAGTTATTTTTAAGTTCCCCATCATATATGTTGTCGACATCAACTACGAGATTAAAGGAGATAAGAAAAAATAAATCAACTAAAATAGAGATCCACTAAAGAAATTCTGTTTCCACAATCGGGTACATCTCAAAGTTTCTATATTATAAAAAAGTTTAATATTTTGGTCACTCATTTCAGAATGAAACCTAGACATTATGGACTCATTACAAAAAGAGTGAATTATTATAACCCTTACTTTCAAGAAATGTTAATGATTGTTGCTTGCAGATAATAAAAACCCAAAATTCAGTTTCTCAGAAAATTAGAATATTTTATAAGATCAATAAAAAAGGAATATTTTAAACAGAAATATCAGGCCTCTGAAAGGTTTTGGTACTTTCTTAACTTTTTTATTTTCCGCTTTTCACTGCTTAGATTGTCGCTCTTGAAAGGTAGTTTTCAACAATTTTGCTCTTTGCAAGAGCAGGGTTGAGTTACACTGGTGTGGAGCACAAAACATCTGCAAAAATAAAAGTATCTGGTTTCCTGACGCAATTGAGGTTAAAAAAAATATTGGACTGTCTGGGATTAGAATATTACAGCAGGCTATGTTGCAATATAATCCAATTTGCAATTGATTGACCAGCCCTAGTGCATATATTTGTTTGTAATTGTATAATAATAAATCAACATTTAGATATAGCAGTAGTCAGCTCCCTGCTCTATGAACCTCCACCAAAAGCTGCAAGGAATTCACAGCCACCCTGCAGACATGCACCAACACACACCTGAAATTACAAATCATAATCTGAAAACGCTGAAACATCCCTTTTTGACAGCAAAGGCAGAAGCTTTATAAGACCAGCAGCACTTAGTTTCTTATATTAGGTAAGAAAATACAGTTGGACTTGTGCAGCGTTAATACATTTAACATGTATTACAAGGTTTTATTGATCATAATTGAGCTGTTAGGCCTTGTTAAAGTTTGATACTGTTTTTCTGCAGTTCTGTGTTGTGTCCTTGACCCTCTCTGCACAGGAAACCTGGTGGAGGCTTTACACGCAGTTCTAAAAAACCCACCAATCAACACAAAGAACCAGAATGTAAAGGTGGGTTTATTTCCCTCTGCCTATAAGAGTTGAAACATTCGCTACATTTTATTCATTTGAACAAATCACAAGCAAGCACACTCTTGGAGGATGAAATATATTGATTGTGAGCTGTTAAAAAAAAACCATGGAAGTGTGCTTATGTAACTCATTGTTATGAAACCAGAATGAAACCTTTTAGCGGTTTCAGGTCAGGTTTGTGTTTGTGTGATTTTCTATTAAACCCTCTGATCATACTGTGTTATTCTCCTCCCTTGTAATGTATCATTTTTAAGAGGATAGTCTAAAATGAGAACAATGGGAGATGTTTCAGGCAGAGTTTCAGAGGTATGAAATCACTCAGACTCTGTGCAGCATCACTCAGGCTTCTCCCGTCTGTTCTCAGGAGCGTGCAGAGGGTTTGGTGCTGAAGGTGCTCAGCGCCTTTAAGAGCAGTGACATCGAGAAAGCAGTGCAGTCGCTGGATAAGAACGGTGTGGACCTGCTGATGAAATATATCTACAAAGGCTTTGAGAGGCCGTCAGAAAACAGCAGCGCGGTCCTGCTGCAGTGGCACGAAAAGGTAAAGTATCACACAACTTTGTCAAATAATGAACATAAAACAGAAAAGAATTCAAATTTAACAGATTCAGCCTTTAGATTTTGTTTTCCAGATACTTGATGACTTAAACTTGTTTTATTTCAAAGTTCAAAATTCATACATTTGAATCGAAGGAAAGTTTTGGTGACAGCTCTTGGAAATACTAACAGTGCTACAAAATGTGGCTTGAAGATGCAAGAACAGGATTCATAACTCTCACTAACGGTCTTTTTATATTTTTCTCTCTGTGTTTGTAGGCTCTGGCAGCTGGAGGAGTGGGCAGCATCGTCAGGGTACTCACAGCGAGAAAGACGGTTTAAAAAAAGGAGCAGAGGTTCAGTTCTCTCCACATCACTGACAGATACAGGAGGACTGCATCTGCTCTGAACTGTTCATATAAACCAAGAGACGGCACAGGGACTGAAAAGGAAAAACTGCTTTTTTTTAACCTGATGTGGAACATCCTACTGCGCTTATGGCTAGACTGAAAATCAAATCTGGGTCACATTAGGTTAAAAAAAAAAATCAGGTTTCTTCTCTCTCCCTGCCTTGATCACAGCGTACTACATCATCGTCCTCACAGGGTGCTACAGATAACTCTCCACCTCATACATCTGTGCCCTCATTTTCCCTCTCATTTCAATCCTCATCCTTCACGACAGTGGTTCCCAACTGAGAGGAAGGCAGGGAAACATGGAAAACATTGTAATCATGTTAATTTTTATGACTGTCCTCAAATCTCCCAGATGGCATAGGGACAAAAACAGGGAAATAAGATTTTTTTTCTTTTTTTTTGCAACCCAGTAAAAGGTAGTAAAGAAGGAAAATCAAATCAGGTCAGACAGAGTTGAAAATTGATCTGGGTTTTTAAAATTATTCAAATAAATTAAGCAGAAATGGCACAAATTATAAAAACAGTACCCCAAAGACAGGCACAAATATCTTATGCTTGCAACGTTATTGGTGGATGTTAATGTCCCACCCCCTTTTTAAAAAAAACAAAAACAAAACATGTTGAACTATCCGACTAAACAGCAAGATCCCTCAGGTTATTACAGTCCACATTATTTGACATGTACTTTGACTTTTAGTTTGACCCATGTCCCACTTGTTTATAAGGAGGGAGCAAGCTTTAGGGCCTGTACTGCTGTCAGTCAATAAGAGGAGCGCCACATCTTTTGTTGCCCATCTTTTTAAACAGACCATAAAAAAAATGCAAAATGACTGCCTTCACTTTTCACAACCCAAAGCCAAATGTTGGGAGCTGCTGGCATACACCAAATCTTTACGCTCATACAAGCAAACACAACAGGCATGACTCCAGCAACATGTACTCCATTCACTCCAACACAAAAACACAGATTTTTCAGCTTTGATTATCAGAAGAAAACTCTCTCAGCAGTAATTTTTTTCACTCTCATATTATTTAGCTGCAGCAGAGACTTTCCACCAGGGATAAAAGTCTCAGTCTGTGTCAGTAAATCCTGTCGTCTCCTGAACAGATATAGGGCGCTGGATTCTCTCGTGGGGGTTGCTACGCACCCACAGGAGTTAGTGGTAGTATAAAAAAGAACGGGGGGGTGATGAAATCCATCCATTCATCTCCTCACCCCCACTCCCTGCCCCACTTCAGTATCTCCACCATTTCTCATGTTAATCCCATATTACTCCTCCTCACACCCACTGTGTGTCTGACTCACACGTGCATCCAGAGCGTCACATGACTCTGCCAGTTCTCTTCATGCGAGCTTCATTTTTTCTGCACCCTGAGGATCCCTCCTCAAATGTTTTTCTTATTTTGGTATATAACTGATTTATAAATGATCTAGGGATTAATTATCTTTTCTATTTTATGCTTTATGTTTATTTGTTTCCCAATCCACGACCCCTACATAGTTGACATTAAAGACTTTGCTTTGAAGGGTGAGAATGATCAATGTTCATAGGGGACTAAGATATAATGATAAAGTATTGCTCCTCTGGGATTGGAGAATTTCACACAGTTAAGAGAGAAATGTCATTTGCATGATTCCACTTTTGAGAGTATTTTTCTGAAGCATTTCATACCTGTCTTTTGTACATGTGTGTCTATTCAGGACAAATTAAGTGATTTTTTTTTTTTTGTATTTAATCTAAGTTAAAAATCTCATTGCTTTGAAAATATCCTTAACATATTGTCTTAAAAGTCATTGTGTAATTACTACACTGACTTTTAATTTCCACTACTTTTATAACACGAGGAGGAGGCTGGGAAAGTTTTATCTGCCTTAACGGGTAGATTGTGTCTGTTGCCAAATGGTTTGTTTTGTTTCATGAAAATAATGTAATATTAAAGGTTCATTTTCCCTTATGTTTAAGAGAATAATAATGGGATAAAGTGTTAAAATTGTAACAATAATGAGTTAGAAAGGAACATCAAACTAAGAGGAATGAAATTAAGCTAACTTTGCTTCACTGTATGAGAGTGGTGAGAGCAGCGTCATGTTTTCTTAAAGTTAATTTCTCAGTGGATGCTTTTATTTTCAAGCACTAACAGGTTGTGAAGTCCAAGTTTCACCAGTTGATATTCAAACATGAGTTTCCATGTTTGAATACTGTCATCAGCGATGATGCATCCACACATTAGATTTCTTTCTCTAATGCAGTAACATCTGGTCCTACATGAAAAGAAATGAGACAGGAGAGGTTAAAGTCCTCCCTCTTTTTCATGTGTGCCCAGATAAAGATGCTCTTCTTGCCGAGAGGACTGGAGAGCATACCAGACTGATGTACAAACTGCCTTACTGGATATTCCTTTTTTATGTTTGTGCTTTTTTGACAATAAAAATAAAAGGTATGAATGCTGATCACAGGCTGTCATGAGCTCTTATGTTTTTCATGCACACACAAACACACACATACAAGTCATACCCTGTGATAACTGCTGCAAGATTTAAAAAAATGTAAAAAGGATTTTGACCCCAGGATCAGTAGAGGTTTACTTAAACATTTTTAGTTTTTTTTAGTTCTTCCTAACTTTTCTCTCTCCAGTGTTGCTACAACCAAATTTTGGGTTCAGATGCTGAATAAGGGGCTGCACGGTGGCGCAGCGGGTAGCGCTTCAGCCTCACAGCAACAAAGTCGCCGGTTCGATTCCCCCATTTGGGCATGGTGGGCCTTTCTGTGTGGAGTTAACATGTTCTCCCCGTGCATGCATGGGTTCTCTCCGGATACTCCGGCTTCCTCCCACAGTCCAAAAACATGCCTACGTTAGGTTAATAGATTATTCTAAACTGCCCGTAGGTGTGAGTGTGTGTGTGAATGTTTGTTTGTCTGTTTGTCAGCCCTGCGATTGACTGGCCACCAATCCAGGGTGTACCCCGCCCCAATGACAGCTGGGATAGGCTCCAGCCACCTGCAACCCTGAATAGCAGGATAGATGGTTAAGAAAACGGATGGATGGATGCTGAATAAGTGCCAGGCCGATCCCTGCATGTGTGCATATCAAATTCAGTCTGTTTGTTTCATACATTTTTATTACAAAACGGTTACAATAGTTACAGTATAGCAATACATTATGAGAAAGACACGTATGTACAGGTCATAAAAATAAAATACATCTTGGTATTGAATGGAGCAGTATGGCACATCGAAGATGTCATCAGTGTGAGGATTAGATGGAGTTTCTATGTGACACACCCGTGTGTATGAGAGGCCGCTCCCTGAGGATGTACAACATGTGACAGTCAAGTTTTTCTCTTATCAAAATGTGCACCACGTCTGAAAAGTCTGGACTCGTAGGCTAAACAAAGGTGGGAAACTGCCTGCTGCTCTCGTTCAAGCACTTTCCAATAAGTTAATAAAAGGTAGATGTAAATAAGAGGCTAGCTAAAGTTTCATGAGTAGGGCTGAAGCCTGCTTTCTGAGCCAGATGCTTCAGCTTCAAGGAGGAAACAAAGTTGACCTCATAAATAAATCTTTTTGTGGAGGGAAATTATTACATATTCTGATGACAAGCTGAGCAGAGGACGAGATGACAATTTGCCAGTTTCATCCCAGCATCCGGTTGACCTCCAGTGACACTTCTGGTGTGTCTCTTTTCGTCTTCTCTGCTGTTTTCACTTTCTTTCCCTCTCATTGACCACAAAGTCTTTTTTCAGTTTCTTTACTGATGTGGCATATTTTCCAAAACCCCTCTTTTGTTCGTCACAGGTGATGTACAAATTTCATCAGCACACCTTCTGTCCTGTGTCTCTTAAAGTGCTCTCAGTAGGGGTATGCAGAGACCGCGATGTAGACGATGAAGGTTGTCTGGTACTCAATGCCTCCATCTGCGCTGTAGGAGAGAGCTCGAACCTTCATGCGGTACGTCCGGGGCTCTCGTAGCGCCTGCGTCGTGAAAAGCACTCCTTTCAGGTTCTCGTCTCGCAGGGCAAAAGGTAGCGTGACGTCCTCGTCCACCACTGAGAAAGTGGTTCTGGGATGCATCACTCCATCCTGTGTGTAAGCCACCAGTCTGATCAGGTCCTGGTTCGCTGCAATACCGAAGGGGAGAGAGAGCAGCTTGTACTCCAGGGCGTAGGGGCTCAGTGCACACTCCAGGTCGTTTGGTGGGCAGTTCTTCAGACAAAACCTGAGATAGAGAGAAAGGGAAGAATTCTGGGTAAGGAGCCATAGAGAAGAAAACATGGTAAAAGAAAAAAATCTTTTTTCAATCTGTGAGGATCTTCCAACATGTGTCAGTTCTGGTGCCCCTCGGTAGACGAAGCAGTGCCTCCTGCTTCTTTAAGGGACTGTGAGGAGAATCCTCATAAAGTTTGTGTCACAGTTTAATAGCTCGTCTTACTCACAGCCTGGTGCTCTGAGACATGTCAGTACCATGTAACGTTAGTGAACCCTGGTTATGTCCTACCTGTGCTCATCTACCAAGCAGAGCAAATGTAATGTTGCTCTTACTTTTATTAATAGACTCAAATTTATCACTGCAGTATGACTGCTGCAAGTAAGTTGAACGACAGATTATCAAAAACAGCTTAACCTGTGTTTTAGTCTTTAGCCTATGCTCTATCACTCTCTCGTTTAGCTTTCCTCTTCTCTTCTTTCCCTTCTCTGTTAGACAGTCAAGCTCCAGCTATTACTATAATCAAATTATATACATATTTTTTCAAGCATCAAGATTTACAGTTAAGAAATATTCAGTTTTAATGTTGATGGTCCTTGGTTTTGTAATTCCAAAGAGACAAAAGTTCAGTTTCAGTCTGTTTTGTAACCAGCTAAGGTTTTACCCTGTGGCTGGATCTCTCTGGTAGTTTGGTGGACAGGGTGTGTCTATACACTGGTAACTTCCTCTCATGTTGAAGCACATCCGATTCGCTCCACACTGGATATTCTGTTCCAAACACTCGTCGATGTCTGCAGACAGAAAACAGCTCGTCATCATCACATCAGATGCAACAATGAAGACTAGGTGAAATGATAATGCCTGAAGGGAGCATCAGAAGACAGTTCTCACCTTGACAAGTCTTGCCGTTGGTCATGAGGCGGTAGCCAGCAGGACAGAGACACCTGTGGCTCCCAGGGGTGTTCATACACTCATGTTGACAGGCGTCTCTCACCTCACACTCGTTGATGTCTGTTGGTGACGCACAAACACACATAAACACAAACAGCCATAAAATCAGTGGAAGTAAGTGATGTCTTTGGACACTTTTTGTAGAGCACAAGCTGCAGCAAAGCTCTGAGGTCAACCTTCATCCTCTGCCTCATCTCATCCCTCCCTGACCTCCATAGTTACCTATGCAGGAGTCACCCTTGGATTCAAACCCCTGCTGACAAATGAGGAAACCCTGCGCTGAGGAACGTGCGCTGGCCTCTCTGCGGCTCCGGCTCCTGTAGCGCCCCCTTGTGTTGGCTGCATAGGAGTGGTAGCTTTGAGAGGCCAGGTTGTGGTAAAGTCGCTGGTAGGAGTTGCTATCAGGGGAGGACTGTGACGTCCTGTAGCCGTATGAGTAACTCTCAAAGTTGGGCAGACGCTCCAGGCCGGCGCAGGACTTGCCATCCCCCAGCAGGTGGCGCCCTGGCGGGCAGGTGCACTTGAAGCTGCCCGGTGTGTTGATGCACTGGTGGGCGCAGGGCTGAGGGAGCCGCTCGCACTCATTTATGTCTGCCCTCAACACAAAGAAAGACCAGCACCAGGGACAGAGGAGACAGAGGGATAAAAGAAAAAGAATACAAAAATAGCAGAAGAAAAGATGGATGAAAAAAACAGACAGTGTAGGAGATGAGGATTGGGGGGAGAAAAGGGTAGATGTCAATTACCCCATGACTCAACAATACATTTACATGTCCCTAAGACAGAAATGTATTGGGATGTTTCCAAACACAATGACCAAATTTTCAATTGAAATGATTTCAAATTTAATTCAAGTTTAACATCAGGTAACAAACCTAAGGAAACCCCTGACAGATATCTTATAAAGAAAGACATCAGCTTACAATGTTAATGATGTCACAAGACAATGGTGAGTGTAGGCTTATACAAAGCAACTCCAGGAAATAGCCAGATCCAGAAATTAAGTAGGGTGACCATATTCTAAAAGCCCCAAAAGAGAAACCCCCACCACCTGGCCTCTTGGAGGATCCTACAAAAATACACATAACCCATTCCACCGGTTGAATTATAAAAATTAAAAGTTTCAACTTTACCCTCATATTTTTGACAATAAATTCAAAATTTGACATCTTAACACAACACAATTTTGACTTTTTATCTCATGGTTTGACTTAATCTCAAAATGTTGACTGTGTGAACCAAAAAATTTGGACTTTTTATCTCAAAATTTTGATTTGATTATCGTACATTTTTAACTTTTTATCTCATAACTGGCTTTCTAGTTTGAAGTTTTATCTTTCTTCTTATAGTTCTGACAATTCCTCTCAAAACTTCATCTTTTTATCTCAAAATTTTACTTTTCATCTAAAAATTTGACTTTTTATGTCATGACTGACATTTTGATTTTTTCACAATTTTGACTCTTCGTCTGAGAATTTTGACTAGCTCTCAAAATGTTAGTTATCTCAAAATATTGACTTTTTATTTCACAAAACTTTGAGTTATCTAAAAATATTGACTTTCAGCTCAAAATCTGACCTAATATGAGCCAAAAAAAAAATTCTCAACACTTATCAAGACTGAAGTGAAAACAGGAGTACTGTGCACATCTGCAGTTTGTCTGTAAAAGTGTGTTTCCGCTTCAGTATTTTCTGTCTGAGAGCGCAGCGCAAGCAGTCAGAGCAAACACATTCTGGGGAATTTTATAAAATCCCCATGGACATAATTTTATGACAAAAAAGGACATATCCGGGCAAAAGAGGAAGTCTGGTCACCCCACATAAAGGAAATGTTTTCTCAAAGTCAGAGATGAAAGAGAGTGAAAGGAAACAGACAGACAGATAGACGGAGCTGTGAGGTGCTGGTCTTTCTTTATTGTTGTTGTGTCAAAGAAGAATCCTTTATACTCCCTCCCCTCTCCTCTGCACTTCTTTCCTACCGTTGCTCCCGCTGCTGTCTAAGAGTGGAGGTAAACAACTGTAGCATCAATCTAGCAGCAGAAAACCTGACTCCATGCTGTGAATCTTTGCAAGATCTGGTTAGGAGTTAATCAGCAGGAACTACTGCAGCTTTTTAGAGATGTTAAAGAGCAGCGGCAGAGCACAATAACACTGAACATGACAGCAGAATAAATTCAAACATAGCAGGTCACTGGAAAGAGGCTAGCATGTCAGCAGGAGCAGCAAGCTGAAGAGAAGCAAGCTGATGCAAGGGAGAAGCATCCTCAATGATTTCACTTCATTTATTAAAAATCAAGAGGAAGTATTAGCTGATTTATCTTTTAATGAAGCATATTAAACGTCATTTAATATTGGATTTAATTCATTAAATTATCTTTCGCCTCAAAAAGGTTGTCCTCACCAACACAAGGTCGTCCTACTCCCTGAGATCTGAACCCGCGGGGACAAGTGCAGTGGTAACTTCCTCTGGTGTTTTCACAGATCTGATTGTATCGACACTGATGAGTTCCATCTCTGCACTCATCGATGTCTGCATTGGGAAAAAAAGCACATAAAACTCAATGTCAATGTCAATTTTACCTTTGTTTATACAGTACATTTAAAACAGCCAGTGGCGAACCAAGGTGCCTAATGGTAAAATGTGAAGAAACAAACAAACAAAAAAGCATATAGCATTTAGCATACATAAATATAAAAAATCATAAAAGACCTAATAAAGGCAACTTACTCCAAGTGAACTAAAGTGAACAGGTGTGTCTTAAGGCATATTTTAAAAGTGGAGGGGCTATTTGCAGCCCCCACAGACAGTGGTAAAAAAAAACACAAAGCACCATTGATAATCACACCAAGATTCCTGGCATGAGATCTTATGTGAGGTGCTCGAGGGCCAAGGGAGCTGGCAGGGACCTGGAAAACCAAACATGACCACCTCTGTTTTGTTTTCATTTAATTTAAGAAGTTTAAGTCCATCTATGTTTCTACATTACTCATGCAGTAAAGCACAGCCTGAAGAGAGTCTTTGGTAGGGATCTGTAATGGGGAATACACCTGCACATCATCAGCATAGCAGAGAAAAGGGTCATGCTTTCTAGAAACAAGGGATGGGAAATTAATCCCAAATGAGATTAAATCGCAGTATGGCCTGCTGCAATATTCTAATCAAGGACGGTGCAAAATCAATTTAACCACAAATGTGTCAGAACACCATAATATTTATGTTTGCAGTAGATGTTTTTTGCTGTACACCAGTGTTATTAAAACCTGATCAACCAAAGAGCTAAATTGTTGAAAATTATCTTTGCAAGAGAAACAATCTAAGAGGTTAAAAATGGCAAAATGGCAAGAAGTAGCAATAAAAACAAGTTTAAGGTGGCAGATATATTAAAAAATTGGTGACAAGGGGCAAAAATTGGGGAAAACCTGGAAAATAGATGGAAAGCGGGAAAAAGGGAGTGAAAAGTGACCAAAATAGGCAAAAAGCAGCAACAGGTTTTTATTAATCTTGTGTGATGTTCCAATTTTTTTTAAGTTTCTGAGACTGAATTTTGGGTTTTCATTATCTAAGCAATAATAATTCACATTTCAAGGATTGATAAAGGATTGAAATTATTCACTCTATGTATGATTAGTCTATATAATATCTGAGTTTCACTTGCTTAAACGTGTGAAGAAAAATATTCAACTTTTTGATTCTGATTTTTTTGGATGTCACTGCATATGCAGACAGAGTTTCTTTCGTTAAATTTTTCTAATTTTAACAAAATTCTTTATTTATCCCTTTGTATGTGTTTTTCTTCTTTAAAATGAGAAGGTCATTCTCTACACTTTGCCTTATCAATCAAAACAGCTCCTATTTCTTAGAAGTTAATTATTCCTAGTTGCCTTTTGTTTGTTTGCCAACACATAAGATGGGGAACCTAAAAGTAGGGGACCCAGAACCGACCCCTGGGGGACCCCACATGCCAGGGGGGCCACTGAGGGGAAACTGGCACATGTGCACAGAAAAAGATTTCTCAGAGAGACGTAGGAAG
Organism: Thalassoma bifasciatum; assembly: GCA_008086565.1. Lineage (NCBI taxonomy): Eukaryota > Metazoa > Chordata > Actinopteri > Labriformes > Labridae > Thalassoma > Thalassoma bifasciatum. The sequence continues at coordinate 105,546 of RPOG01000211.1, forward strand.
TAAACTACTGTGCACAACAAAAAAACACCTCAGTCGCAAAAAAATTCACATGTGAAACCTTACCTATACATGTCCCGTTGGCGCCTTTGGTCATACCATTGGGGCACAGGTCGATGCATGTGTAACCGCCCCGTGTGTTTTTACACTGCTGATCGGATCGACAGACCCGCTGTCTGCATTCATTTATATCTGCACAGAGTGGAGGAGAAAAGTGTATTTTGAGAAATAGCTTTTTGTGTTCCAAGTGACAGTTTTTTTTTGAGTGTTAAAATAACGACTAATACAAATAATGCTAAGACTTGTAGAGATGTATCTGTCTCACCGATGCAGCGTCTGTTCCTGAGCTGGAAGCCCGGCTCACAGGCACATCTGTAGCTTCCAATCGTGTTCAGACAGTGTTGATTGCACGGATTAGACTCCTGACACTCATTGATATCTGCACACAAACAACAGTTGTCAAAGACTATCATGTCAGAAACAAGCACAACATAAGCTAACATCATCAGTACGGTTTGTTGATGTACCTGTGCAGCTGAGACCATCAGCTGTTCTCCTGAAGCCCCGCCCACAGCGCATCACACATCTGTAAGAACCAATCGTGTTCTCACAGTCCTGTCCTTCATGGCACACGGTTCCACCCAGTGAACACTCATCGATATCTAGGTGGATGCAGAAACACAAGTTCTTCAGCAATTTCATTGTCATGTGAGGAAATACAGCAGTGATTCAGAATAAATGTTTGTGGGGAAAATACCCTGACAGGTCCTGCCATCAGCTGAGATGGTGAGGCCTCGGGGACAAGAGCAGTAATAGGTGCCCATGGTGTTGTGGCAGGCATGAGAGCAAGGATTACCAACCTCACACTCATCTTCATCTGCAGCACATAAATCAAAACAAGCAGTATTATAGTATCACATTGAGGCATGCAGGTTGAATATAACCCTTCAAACTGTTATGTTCCATTGTTTTTATCCCTTTATTGTTTGATTTTATATAATTTTGACACCCTATTTTGCCATAACTGTGCCATTTTCATAACTTTCAGTGAGTCACTTTGGCTGCCTGACTTCATTTAAGGTACTACTTCAATCAACTTTTCTTGAGAGCTTTTAAAAACAGTGTTGGGTAACTGATTCTCCCTGAGTTATAAACAAGCAGCATATATTGATAAACATTACCTGCACAGTACGGGCCAGCAGACACCAAAGTGAATCCCTGGGGACACTGGTTACTGCGATCTCCTGGAACATGACAGTAGCTTATCAATACATTTTACTTACAACAAAAAACCCTAAATAAAACTGCAAAATGTGGACAGATATTTCTCACCCTTTGCAATACTTGCTTGGATGCTGAACTTCAACATCTCCTCCAGGGGGTGGTAGTGAGCTCTGATGGCTGTGGCGTGCAGCATCTCCACCAGGTAAGGCATCTTTCCTTTGGACACGTCGTAGGAGATGGTGTGGTTCCAGGAGTAAGGCACACTCTCTCTGTCGATGCTGAACATGCGGGTAGACTGAGCGTAGAGCTGACCCGGTCCTGTCTGGATGTAGTCCTCAGTGTAGTCCTGAGTCCAACAAAGGAAACATGGTAGGTTCTTTCAGCTAACATGAAAAATTTTAGCCATTATATTGACAATCCTGTGATGGAAATTGGATTGGGTTGATGGCACTGGTAAAATCCTCTGAATGTCACTGATACAGACAGGAGTCAGAGCATCCTAGTCTCAAATTCATGTCCAGTTTCAACTGATAGTTTTGAGGTTTCATTTAAGTTTCAATCTGGTTCATCTCTCTGAATCCCAAACCCACTGTAGGGGCAAAAAAAAAATATTTTTAAATGGCTGGCATTTACAAACTGATTATCCATCATCCAAAAGCTGAAAAAACTGGTGTAATTGTCGAATTCACAAGTTTCTGATTGTATTTAAATGTGTCTGAACTGATGTTAGCACTATGTATGAATAGACCAAAGAAGGCCAGAGAATGTCATCAACATAGCTTTGTTTTTATGTCTTCCTTGAAAATTTTCAAAAAAAAAAATCGTTCCCTTTTGCTAAATTATGTTAAAAAAGAGAATAATTTTACCCTGCCCTGAATGATGGACATACACCCCGTAATCTCACTTCAAAAATCACTTGAATTTTGCATCCCATGATTTTATCCTGGGGGTGTAAAATTTCTGCTCCGAGCTGCTCGACACTCCGTCTCATTATTGACAGAAACTGCTTTGCAGATTGACATAATGCTACTGCAATGTAGACTGTAAATGTAAATATTGCAGTGATAAATGAGACAACAGTGAACAAAAGAATTTCCAAACATCATATTTGTTGTTTCTTTGAATGTAGTTCCAAACTGTCAGACTTCTCAGAATTCACAGGGTTAAATGAGACAACTCTTCCATGATAATTTGCCATAAAAAATTTTACAGTCATTGCTCATCTTCATACCTTGATGTTGATGTCGGCCTGTGAGGGCAGTTGCAGGATGTGTCCGTTCACTACAATGTCCAACAGCAACGCCCCGTCTGAGTCCAGACCTCTGGCAATGTGGGTCATTCTCAGTATCTCACCTGGAATATCCAATCAAATTCAGGATTAACATTTATATAGTTTTCACACATATTTATACAGTAAACAGTCTTGTTTTTCTGCAGGCTTATCCCATCTTACCTGTAGCAAACTCCACCTGCGTCTCTCTCCTAAAGATGCCTCCTGTCAGCGTGTAGCCGTTAACAGCCTCCCCTACTTCCTGTGCGGTCGTCCAGTAGATTGGGTTGAGGATTGAGATGAGTTTTCTCATGGCAGGACCTTCATTTCAAGGCAGAAAAAGAACACGCTTTATTGATAAACTATGGATGTATACGACGTAAGTGCACCAGCTGCTAAAAACACATGTTAAAAAAAAGAAACAACTCCTTCACAACTCACCTAATGTTCTTGGGATGTTTGTGATGGTGGCTTTAATGATTCTACCACCTGATTCGCTGTCTGTGATGGTTGCATTGAGGATGGCAATGCCAAACTCAATATCATTAATGTTCCCAATGATGCTTCCTCGTGCCCTCTGGGGACCGCCTGATGAAATAAGGGAGTATTTAATCACGCTACAATTCAGCACTTGGCTTCACAATAAATATGGTTACACAAATCTTACACACCTGGGCAGGCCTGAGGGTTACACCTGGAAAGCTGAGAGGAGTCTCCAGGACACGTCCGACCACCGTTGCTGGGAGAGGGACTGTTACAGAGACGGATACGTGACCTTTCCCCTCCTCCACAGGAAGCAGAGCACTCTCCCCATGGCTGCCATGGGCCCCAGTTACCATCCACTTTTTGAATTCAAATTTAAAAAGCAAACATGTTAGATTAAGGTCTTTGAAACACATAAGCACCATAATCTCAGTTTAAAGATCTGTTTTTCAATCTTAAACGTGCCAACCTACCAGGACAGTTGTCTGTGCCGCATCTCTGTATCTGTGTATCTGCTCCTGCACATGCCCTTCCACCATTGGCTGGTCTCGGGTTATCGCAGGTCCTGTAGCGCCTCATCTGACCTCCGTTACATGTCTTACTGCAGCTGCCCCAGCTGCTCCATGGACCCCAGTTACCGTTGACTTAACACAGAAAGTGAAAAAGTCAAAAACAGAAAAGAAAAAGACACACGTACTCAACAATCAATATGACTTACAGTTTATATACACACGAAATGTGCACAAGATGTTTTCCTTAAAAACCGCAACGCTATAAAGGTGACCATAAAGTCAAGGCTTACTGGGGCAGGGGTCGCTGTTACAGAAGTCAATGTGCACGTCGTTCCCTTCACACTGCCTGCCTCCATGCTGAGGGGCAGGGCTGGCACAAAGGCGTGTCCTCTGTCTGGTCCCGCCTCCACAGGACACACTGCAGGCCCCCCAGCTTACCCACGATGACCACTTCCCATCCACTTAAAGAATGATAAGAAGCAATGGCTCATTTCCTCTGACACGTAAAACAGTCAAATCCTTCTAGAGCAAACACACAGTCATCAATTTGAATCTACAACTCTGAGCGCTCACCAGGACACAGTCTTTCTTTACAGATTTGTGTTTGAGTGTCAGATCCCTCGCACTGCGGCCCATCAAAAGCTGGAGGAGGGTTATTGCAGAGGCGAATCCTAGACTTCATGCCTTTACCGCAGGTTTCACTGCATGAGCTCCAGGGTAACCAAGAACCCCAGTTACCTGCAACTGCAGGGTTACAAACAGAAAATGGAGCAAAAAGTCAATAATTACAATCAAAGCTAAATTTCTTGAGGTGCTACTCTTTTTCTGCAGCATTTTAATGAAGCACATTTACTGTCTCACCTGGACAAGGCCTAACACTGCACATAATGACTTCTACTGCTTTCCCTTCACACAGCCGGCCCCCATGCTGAGCTGGAGGATTACTGCAGGTCCGGACCCTGGTCCTGTTTCCCTGACCACAGGTACGAGAACACTCCTCCCAGAGAGACCACTCCGACCAGTTACCATCAACTGTGAGGAACAAAGGTCAAAGTTTCTCTTTCATGCATGACAGTTGTGTTTTTGTACTGCATCATGTACTGAGAGATAAAAGCTGGAGAGTTGTCCTCTGATATTTCATAGCACTTCACCTGGACATGGCTTTCCCTGACAGCTCCGAGACTCTGTGTTTGGCCCTGCACAGTGGCGCCCTCCATTGGCAGGTCGAGGACTATTACACTGTCTTAACCTCTTCTGTGAGCCGACACCACAGGACGCACTGCAAAGACTCCACTCTGCCCACTCTGAGTAGCCTCCATGAACTGAAAAACAAATTACATAAGTTAAGATGTTTGTTTTCTTTCTATCTTTTTCAGCAGAGACTCATCAAAGAATATAACCTCACCTCGCACAGTGAGAGAGACCCTGACAAGCACTGATCCAAGCAGATTTCGGGCCACACATTCATATTCAGCTGTGTCCTCCTTCTGGGCACTGCTGATCCTGAGCGAACCGTTGGTCAGGGTGGAGAAGCGGTCGTTGCCCAACAGTGAGCGCCCCTGTCTGGACCACTCCATCATTGGTGTAGGCTCACCTTCTGCCTGACAGTTGAGCATGACTGTGGTACCGGCATCAACGACCGTCTCTACCGGCTCCACGATAATGGTCGGTGCACCTGGGGGGAAGATGTATATGCACTTTTTTGGAATATAATAACTTTTGCACTACACTGAATGTCAGATTGTAGCTAAGGAGTAACAACAGAGAGAGAAGACAGTAACTCACGCTGCAGTGTAAGTGTGACACTTCTTTCTACAACCCCAGCATCATTTGTTGCCACGCACATGTAGCCTCCTGCATCTTCACTCTGTATGGAAATAAAGAAATCACTGTGAATTATCATTGTAACATGTATGTAAAAATAATCTTCAAAAAAGAGGTATCAACATTTTAATGAATCTATTCAGAAAATCTGCACAACTTGAAAAACAGTCCTTGCCACAGCAGTAAGATTTCAATATTTTCTCAACATTATCTGAAAGAATTACACAGCAGAGTTCACAGTCTGATTGGTTTTCGTACCACGGTGCCATAGATGGCGAGAGAGCCGTTGTCCAGCTGGCGAATGCGATTGTTGATCTGAATGTTTATTCCATTTTTGCTCCACCTGATGGTCGGTAGAGGGTCTCCTCGAACCTCACAGTTCAGGATGGCATTACCACCCAGAGGTTCAATACGGTTGGAGTGGGGGTTTCCATCAATGATGGGAGGCTCTGGAGACAAATGCCACAGAAAGAGGAAAGTTGTTCAAGGTCCTGTAACTGACAGTACAGGCTTAAAAATGAAAGGTTGAAGATGCCCTCTAATTGCTTATGGTCTAGTTGGCTTTTATGAGAAATGTGAAGACATAACTCTGAACAGGTGACTTAAATCCTCAAAGGTAGTGTGTTACATCAGGATTTAAATGTTTAAAAAACTATTTATAAAACATATTGCATCGTAGAGAGAAACTATAAGGACATAGAAGAGCTTAGCTCAGTTCAAAACAACATTATGTTGCATGTAAAACACCCTTAATTAAATGGTTTTTGTATTGCTAAATGATGATGTGCAAAGTAAACATTAACATTAAACAAAGGAATATTAAAGCAGCAAAAAAAGGTGAACTGTATAATTTCCTGTGTTTTTACCTTTGACATAGACAAAGCCTAGAGACTTGATTGTTCCCACGCTGTTTTCAGCCACACACGTATACGTGCCAGAGTCGTCTTTGCTCACTCTTTCTATCACCAGCTCACTGTGGCCATTCATGTGGTCGTAGTGCACTGAAGCATAAAAATAGATTGAATAAAAATACATTGTATCTTGAAAACAACATTACACTATGTAGAAAATTCGGCTTGCAATGAACACTAAAATACATAATTGTCTTCATGAACTGTGATCAAGCTATTTACCTGGTATGATGTTGTTATTAAAGGCCCATGTGATTCTTGGAGGGGGGATGCCACTGACTCCACACGCCAGCAGAAGGCGCTCTCCCTTGTTGAGGGCCACGTCTCCGAGCAGCTCAGTGAACACAGGGTGTGTATGAACAGACAGAGTCACTGTCTGACTGTCCTGACCCACTACATTAGTGGCCACACAGGTATAGATACCTGCATCATCAGGCTATTGTGGACATGAGAGACATAAGATGGGTCAAGTATATGTCATACAACACAGCATTTAACAGCGTATGATGTTGATATATTCAGTCACACAAAAAGATACTAATTTTCTTTGAACTCCTGACCTGCACGCTGTCTATCACCAGCTCTCCAGAGGGCAGGATGGTGTACTCCCCTGTGGCCTCAGTCAGAGGTATATCGTCCTTCTCCCAGGTCAGGCTGGGCTGAGGGAAACCATCCGCCACACACACCAGCTGAGCCTGACTGTTCTCCACCACTGCTACCTCCGGCTCTCCTTCACGAATGGACGGTGGGACTGCAAAGGTACAGATTCTCGTCACACATTCATAAAACTTAGACTCCCCTAACGCATTTCATTTTGCCAATACAAATTGTGAATTGGAATCAAAAATATACTTAAAATGTAAAGGTGAATATTATGTGGTGTTGTGGAAAACTTACTCTGAACAGTGAGGCTCATCTCAAGGCTCACAGCTCCTGCGACATTAGCAGCATTGCAAGTATATCGTCCGGCATCACCCGGCTGGATGAACGAGATCTGCAGGGACCCTGAACTAAGCACCCGTTGACGTATGGATTCCTTCAGCGGCTGACCGTCTTTATGCCATGATACAGAAGGAGGAGGAGAGCCATCTGCTTGGCATTGAAGCGTCACAGAAGAGTCGACAGGAGCTACATAAGTTTGAGTTTCTGAGCTGATCACTGGAGGAACTGCAGGAGGGGAAAATGATAAACAAAACATTATTTAGAGCTTGAGAACGTGGACATTAGGACTGAGCAATTGATTTCAATTTACACTGGAACGCAAAAATAGCCTGCTGCAATATTGAAGGAGTGCAACATTTCTTTAACCCCAAATGTGCCAGAAAACCACAATTTTTTGTTGCAGAGATACTGAATTCTGTTTTTATTGTCTGTAAGCCATAATCATCAACATTTAAAGAAATAAAAGCTTGAAATTACTGACTTTATGTATAATGACTCTATGATCTAAGATCAGGATGTTACTTTCTGAAATAGGTGACCACAAATATAAAGCTTTTTGATGATGTTCTATTTTTTGAGATGCACCTTTAAATGCAAACTGAGTTTCTTTTTTTGATCTTTTTTAAAATCCTTCTTTTCTTCCTCATTTATGTTTTTTTTCTTTATCAAAATAAGAATAAATAAAAAAATACATTGTCCCTTTCAATATAGCAATTGATATCAACATATACCATGGGAAATGACAGATAATGGCACAATAAATCAGGAAATAATTAGGGAAAAACAATTGCAATTAGATTATTTTTGCAAATTGCTCAGCCCAAACAGACAGTGTGAAAGTTTGAACTTTGAAGTCTCAGATTACGTTGATTTAAATGTATTGCATCTCTGAAAAAAAAATCCATACTCAAAGCTGGTATTTGCACTGCTGCTATGTCTCACCTTGTACCCTGAGTTTTGTCTTCCCCAGTGCAGTGCCTGCAGGGTTCTGAGCCACACATATGTAAGTCCCTGAGTCTGACACAGAGGCCTTGGAGATCTGCAGACTTCCATTAGGCAGCACTGTGAAACTTCCACCTGTTATAGTGAAAGAAACACACTGTTATGATTGATCGTTTTAAATTTAAAACGCACACCTGTAGGCAAAGTCACTCACCTGTTGTGTGTATATTGATGCCCTCTTTCTGCCAGGTGATGGTGGGTCTGGGAGAACCAGTGGCCCTGCAGGGCAGAGTGATGGGGTTATTCAGGATCACATCCAAGGTGGGAGGATGGGACTGGATCACTGGGAGCTCTGAGGAGAGAGACAGGAAAAGTCAATACTTGGTTCTGAAAATGTTCTGCCCTTTTGCCCTCCACACATATTTCCAAACAGCAGTGTGTGTTTTAATAATCCATCTCTGGGTTTGGTCTTACCCTGCACTGTGAGCTGCACGTGGCGGTGGGTGGAGCCTGCAGCATTCTTGGCCGTGCATGAATAGCGTCCTGCGTGACTGAGCTCTGCAGATGTGATTTCTATTTGACCTGAAGATAGATGATCACACACCAAAATCAACATAAACATTAAACCAAAATGTAAGAAACTGTTGCCACAGCAGACACAGCCTGTCTCAAAATTTAATCAAAACCAAGTAAGAAAAGCAAAACTATATGATGATGTGATCCTTTATTTATACATTAATTCTGACCTGTCGGCAGGATGCTGTAACCCTGTCCCTCATTGCGGAGCTTCATGCCGTCTTTGCTCCAGTGGATCGTGGGCTCAGGAACACCAGATGCAGTACAGGCGATGACCACTGGGGACAGTCTGGTTACAACCAGCTCTGTGGGTTCATCTGCTATAGATGGAGGAACTAGAGAGATAAAAATAGATCATGTAAACAACTGTGTTCCTCTGGTTGATGGATTATTTGTTCAGGAATCAAATGTGAAAATGAATGTTTCATTGCGCACCATGAACAGTGAGGTTGATGGATCTTGAGTCTTCGCCTGCCTCATTAGAAACCACACATTCATGCACTGCTGTGTCCTCCACTGTGGGTGCTATCACTACCAGGGAGCCCGATGAAAGTAATCTGAAAATAATAAGAATGGGTTTGTTAAAATGAGAGCTGTTTCACATCATAAAGATGAAATAAAATTCCAAGGGGTTTACTTCAATTATGTCCATGATCTTTTTTATTATCTTTCTGGGTGTTTTTAATCTTGAATAAGAAAACAGAGAGGGAGAAAACCTGGATCAACCTGTACATATTCTGATTCTGGTCAGTGTTGATGGGTCGACCATTTTTCAGCCAGGTGACACTTGGCTTGGGGATGCCTGTGGCCTCGCAGGACAGCGTGGTCTGAACATTGACTGTAACAGTCACATTGGTGCGTCCATCAGCAATGGAAGGAGGGACTGAAAACAGAAAAAAACAGCAGATAAGATGAATTTGTAGGGAAAAAGAGTGAAGTATCAATGTGTTTTGATTGTATAAATGACTAAATCACCATATACTTGCAGATCCACTCTCTTGCGTTGTGTTCCTGCTTCGTTTGTTGCCATACACAGGTAACGACCGGTGTCAGTCACCTGAGCAGAGTGGATGTGTAATGATCCATCCTCTGCAAATGTGTACCTGTGCAAAGATACCGCAACATGGAGACAAAAATAGCTGATTTTACCAAAATAAAATATGTTATACAGATTTGTTTCATACATACTGACAACCAGGAATGCTTAATATAGTAACAGAAAGCTGAATAATACTCCTTATGACTTGGCTCAGGAAAAATCTATTACTGTTTTATGCCCTGCAGGATTTACCTGGGATTGTTTCCTGCCAGTACTGCCCCATGTTTCCTCCAGGATACTCGTGGTGGAGGAACACCACTAACAATACACTCCAACACGGCTGCTTTGTTAATGTGCACTGATACAGTCTGGGAACCTTCCTTGATGGTCGGGGCCACTGAGGATACAACAGAGTTATTTACACACTTAAGGCTTTAAAACTTGTTACACAAGTTGCTGAAGAGACTAACTGTCATCTTTATCTGCAGTCTAAGGATATGTTGCATCTATAAAAGCCGTACCATTGACTGCCAGGTTAAACTGCCGTGTTGTCTTGCCAGCGATGTTACGAGCCACACAGGTATACTGTGCTCTGTCACTGAGCTCAGCCATGTTGATCTGTAAGTAGCGTCCACTTGACAGGATACGCACACGTGCAGAAGCCTGACAGGATGATAAAAACACTTCAATGAATGTTTTTTCAGGAGGTTTTCAGCATCAAATTGTTGTAATGATTGAGAGCTTCCTGACCTTTAAAGGTTGACCATCTTTGAGCCAGCTCAAGGTTGGAGGTGGAACAGCGTCTGACTTACACTCCAGGATCACCTGTCTGTTCTGCAGCACCGATACGTTCTGAGGTGTGCTCTCTCCGGCGATGTTAGGGGGAACTATGATGAGGAAGGCAGAAAGAGGGTCACACTGACAAGGATTTCAAAGCCCAATCTCATGTACCTCCTTTGAAGGTATTAATTTAAAGAAGCATGTGAAAACATGACTGTAATAACATTAAAATGATCACCATGCACTCGAACCAGGAAGTCTTTGTCATCATCTCCAGCTGGACTGTTGGCCAAACAGCTGTATCTGCCTGTGTCCTCCAACTTAACACAAAGAAGAGTGACACATTTTAAAACAATGAGGATTCAAGGAGACAAAACTGAACTCATTCCAATTTAATAGGACATCATGAAGAACTGGTAGGACAAAGCAAGTCGTAAGTTGAAATTTCTGTAAATATTTGTCGCTCAAGGGTTTTGTCAGAGCAAACCAGTCAGTCCCTGGTCATCCCTGCAGCATGTCTGCTGAAAAAAGTCTCTTCTTGGACAAGTATAATCTCAGAAGTGTGTGATGTGCTGACAAAAGAGTCAGGAGAATAAACTGAAAGCATGGGAAAATGATCTACAGGAGAAATCTCATCAAAAGAATGGGATAAGGCAAACAAAAAAGCACAGACTCAAACAGCTAACACTCATTTAAAACTGCTCCAACACAAATGGTTGATGAACCAGAGAAGCTCCACAATTATAACCCCACCATCCCGGACCTGTGTGACAGGAGTGGGGAGGACTCTAGAAGAGATTATATATACACTTAAAGACAAATAAGAATTGTTTGACAATTATTTTATTTTTAGGAGATAAGAGCGTTTATATATCTTGAGCTATTCTGAGATTGTGTTCGTTCTTGCTACAACTGCTCTTGGGCAGAATATTTGCGTTTAACAAATCATCTATCACATATACTTTTTTATCAAATACAGACAATGATTATGTTGCAACAGTTTGAAATTAATGTTTTTTATTGTTTTTTTCCTCTTTAATTTTATTTAATTGTATGAAATGTTTACAACTCAATAAACATACTGTTAACAAAAGGGATAGGATTTCACTGAAACAGTCCCTGTCACTGACCTGTGCTGAGGAGACACGAAGCACCTCCCCTCCTCGGAGGAGGCGCAGACTGTCTGTCTGTGGGAGCGGGCGTCCATCCTTCAGCCAGGTCAAAGAAGGTGCAGGGATACCTGAGGCTTCACACTGAAGCTCCAGGACGTTATTAACCACAACAGAAACCTCAGCTGGTACACCAGAGCCTTTGATCCGTGGAGGATCTGACAAAGCAAACGCATATCAAACAAAATGTTTTCTTCTTATTCTTGGCTCAAAAGCTGAAGCTCGAAAAAAGGCATTAAGATCTGTTTTTACTCACCAAGTACTTTCAGGTTAAAATGGCGGCTAGCTTGACCTGCTGTATTGTTGGCCACACAGGTGTATCTGCCTGTGTCATTAACCTGGGCCCGAATGATCTGCACAGTGGTGTTCAGGTTGAGGAATTTAAAGTGAGGGTCAGGATTTAGAGCCAACCCCTCTTTGAGCCAGGACACAGAGGGTGTTGGTGACCCATCGGCGATACAAAGTAGAGAGGCAACGTTTCCTCTAACTACAGTCACGTCCTCTGTGGTTCCTGCTCCATCCAGACCAGGGGGGACTGACGGCGCACAAAGACAAGGCGGATGAGTAAGAACTGTGTTGTGTGAGTAATTCCTCAGGTTTGATAAGTGTGTGATGTTTTTACACTTACCATGCACTTGGAGTTTAAAATGCCTGTTGTTCACTCCTGCTCGGTTTGAGGCGACACAGGTATAGGTGCCGCTGTCAGACACCTGAGTGCGTGTTATCCTGAAAGGGTAACAATAAATGATTATCCTGTGACTACAGATGCAGAAAACTATCTGTCTTATTTTGCCAACAAAAAAAGTCTCATGGAGTGATGACGGCTTGGTGATGAAGGTCGAGCTCCATGAGGTTCATCCTCACCAGAAAATATAACTCAAAATAAAAAAGGTGTCATTTATATCACTTTTATGCATTTCTGTGATGTGAATGAGGAAATTGTCCTAAAACAGCAAGTTTTACGCCATGAACTAAATGTAATGAAATCCATCACTAAACATTAAAAAAATTGTAAATAATTCCAACAATGTCTCAGTTTTGCACTCAGCTGAGTTTGACTTTCTGCAGTTGTTACCAAGACATTAATATGTGCAACAAACTAGAGATGGGGAGTTAATTGCAAATTCGATAAAATTGCAATATGACCTGCTGCAATATTACAATCGCATTTTTTTGTTGACCTCAAATGTGTCAGAATACCAGATATACATTTTTTTGAAGAAGATGTTTTATGTTCTACACCAGCTTTACTCATCTCAACCAAAGAGCCAAATTGTTGAAAAATACCTTTCGGAAGAGCAACAATCTAAGTAGTGAAAAGTAGCAAGAACGGCAAAAAACCAAAAAGTGGCCAAAAAGCAGCAAAAATGGGTGAAAAGAGGCAAAAATTGGGAGAAAACTTGAAAATGGTCAGAAAGTAGCAAAAAGAAGGTCCAAAAGGAGCAAAACAAATATCTCTCTTTTCTCTTTCATTTACGTATTAATCCTTATTCAGAAGAAAATGAGAAAAAAGCCATCCCCTTCAGTATCTCAAATGATATCAAATTTGCCATATAAAGCAAAATTGCTCTTCTTTTTCAAAGTTATTTATTCTAAGTTTTAACTTACGTGGTGCTCTTTTTTAACGAAGATTGATTTATTTCTTGTGTTTGTTTAACATTTCATAAGATGGGGAACCTAAATATAAAGGCACAATAAATTGCAATTGCAGTACAGGAAAAATTAATCACAATAAGATTACTTTTGCAAATCGTTCAGCCCTACAACAAACTCCTCTTAAATCCTGTCCACTGACCTACCGGAGCACCTGTCCTGCAGAGAGAAGTCGTATGTGGGAGGAAACTGGCAGAGGAAGGCCATTTCTCAGCCAGTTCAGCTGGGGTGGGGGAGAGCCTGTAGCCACACACTCAATGTTGACAGAGCTGTCCAGAACTGTGGTTAACTGCTCGGCTGTCTCACTGTTACCATCAATTACAGGAGGGACTGAGAGAGGATATGGAGAAATAAAGTCAGTTGCATTAAAGAATACACTCAGAGAGTTTTTTTTTAGATGGACAGATCATGTAGATTGAATGTGAAAATCCACCATAAACATTCAGATTGAATATCCTGTCCTCCTCTCCTGCAGTGTTGGTGGCCACACATGTGTACTTCCCGCTGTCTGAGGTGTGAGCTCCAGTTACAGTGAGTGTGCTTCGATCTGGGCTGATCCTGAATACAAAATATCCGTCATAATCACTCAACATCCACCAGAATTGTGCAACGTGCAACTCCCAATTTTTTTTTGTATAGATCTGTTACCTGAGCCCAGTGTTAGTTGCATTATCGATGACTTCCCCGTCTTTCAACCACTGAATGGTGGGAGTCGGGGTTCCCTGAACTCGACAAACAAGTCTGACGCTTTCATTCAGCAGGACTCCCATTTCACTGGGCAGCTCTGATCCAGAGATACTAGGAGGGACTAAGAGAGAATTACTAGTTGGAGCATGAGTCAGGTATTTTAATACAGAAACATAAAAACTGTGACTTTTTGCAGTAAATTAACATGTACCTTGTATTGTGAGGTGGTAGTTCTTGTGGGCCTTGCCCTCCACATTGGAGGCAACACACGTGTACGTGCCGCTGTCAGAAATCTGCGAGCGTGCAATCTGCAGTTTGCTTCCTCCAGAGAAGATGTGCATCTCCAAAGACTCTGAGTTCTCTGTGATGAAGTTCAAACACATACATGAATGAAAGGACAATATGATATCGTAGTTAAAGTACTTGGGCTTGGTTTTGTGGTTTTTGTGGTCAATGGCATCGATAAATTTCAACTTTAAACCTGTGTGCGGGCTCACCTATGGGACGTCCATTCTTTAGCCAGGCAAGGCTGGGGGGAGGGATTCCAGTAGCATCACATGCAAAGGTGACAGGGTTACTGATGGTTTCAACGACCCTCTCCTCTGCAGGGCCATCGATACTGGGAGGGACTAAAGAAAGGCATCAAGATTTGTATAATAATCACATGGTGTTGTCCATAAATATGTTTGATGTCAAGAACTGACAGTGAGATAAAACTGACCCTTAGTGGTACTTAAATTTGAAGAAGTATATTAATTTAAATTCTTGGGAGTGATTTTAGAGCATAAATGTAGGTGGGAGCCACTTACAGCATACATATAAAAGATGTTATCTAAATCTATGGGCACAATTTATTAAAAAAGGGATTTGCTGAAATCTTGCTTATAATACAATATATGTCATATTTTGTCAAGGTTTGGGGAAATACATACATAACAAATATAGACCCCGTAATTTAAATCCAGAAAAGGGTTATCAGAATAATAAATAAGGCTTCCTGTTGTGAAACAACTAATAAATTACTCATAGTCTCTCAACCTGAATTTCTTATATATTGTGTACTTAAAAACATTAGTAAAGTTATTTTAAGTAAAAAATAACCATCTTCCCACCTGTCTTAAATCTTTTCATATTAAGAGAATAAAAATACAATTTTCAGGGTTGGGTGTATCCTGTAACTTTTTTTTACCATAAATATTCAAGTGGAAGTTCTTGTCCACTTGTCCAGCAACATTGGTGGCCTTGCAAACATACTGTCCAGTGTCAGACACCTAAGAAATAAAAGAAAATGAAATCTTTAAGAAGAATACCAAAGTAAAAGAAGTCGGTGAGTCACATTTTTTTTAATTAAAGTTTTTGTCCCTCAGTGCCCTCTCAATCCAAACTCCAACAAAAGCAACTCTTTTACCTCTGAGCCTTTGATCTCCAGCATCCGTCCCTCTGCCAGGATGCGCAGGTTGGAGGTTTCCGTCACCATCCTGCCGTTTTTGTACCAGGTGATGGTGGGAGGAGGTACAGCATTGGACTCACACCCCAAAGTCACTGACTTACCAACAAGCACATTCACCATGACAGGAGAGTCACCGCTACTGTCCCGGATACTTGGAGGGACTGGGGGGCAGCAGAGAGAGAGACATTTCAGTTAAATAAGTCAGTGAACGATGTGAAACTTGAAGTTACTGTAGGTGCTCTGTACACACTAAGTTACCGAAAACAGTGAGGTGGATTTGTTTGTAAGCTTCTCCTGCTGGGTTCATGGCCACACAGGTGTATTTTCCTCCATCGGAGACTTTTGCTTTGAGGATCTGCAGGGTACGACCGCCTGATAGAATAAATGTATGAACAGTTAAAATATGCAACATCTTACTGTATTTAATGAGACTCTATGAATAATGTCGAGGTCCTGGTACCCGGTATGATGAGTACGTTAGCGTTGGCCTGAATGGGGCCTCGTTCATTCCTCCAGCTCAGTGTAGGTGGAGGGAAACCGGTGGCCTCACAAGTCAGAGACACAAAGTTGTTCACAACCACTGTCACTGTCTCGGGGTTCGGACCAATAATGGTTGGAGGCACTGAAACAATAACAGGGAAATATTCTGATTTTTTTTTCAACATCTTTGAGCTAACAGCACAACTTTACCTCTACGTTATCTCACCTTCATGTATTTCAGATTCTGCTTAATGCTGATACATTTTACATCCAGACGTTTTAAATACATATCAGAAATCTGACAAACTTTGACCTCACATCTGATGCTCACCTTGAACATTAAGGTTAAAGAATTTTTCTGCACTTCCTGCTGCATTGTCAGCTACACACACATAGCGCCCGGTGTCAGACACTTGAGCTGTCAACACCTGTTGGTTGAGAGAGATGAAGAATACATAACTCAGGGTAAATGCATCACTGCTGGCAGAACTTATTTACCTGACCTTAAAAACTAATTTTACAGCAGCATAAGTTTACATGTTGGCACCTGAAGTGTTCGCCCATTTGAAAGGATCCTATGAGGCCCATCAGAGCCGACTGGATGGCCATCCTTAAACCAGGTGATCTTAGGGGTGGGGTTTCCATCCACTTGACACTCCAGTTGAGTAGTTTTGTTGACAAGGACTGTAACCTCATCAGGCAAATCACTGTCTGTTCCCCGTATAGTCGGGGGCACTTTTGCAGGAAAGAAATCTATAATTAGAAACTGTTCATTGCAAGATTATTTTCCCCATTCTTTAGCTCCAAGAATAGCGTTTAAACTTACATAAAACTCTAACGTCATACTGAATGGAGTCTTCTCCTGCTTCGTTGACAGCCACACATGTGTACCTGCCGGAGTCTTCAGCCTGCGATCTTGGAATCTGCAACACTCTTCCACCTGAAAATCAAAAATCTTAGACCAGACTCATCCTTCTTTCCAATCCGTCTCTTCCTATTTCATGTATCTCACCTGGCAAGATCAGCACTTTGTCATTGGAGGTCAGCACATGTCCATCCTTGTACCAGGTGAGCGTAGGAGGGGGGACGGCGTTGGTCTCACAGTACAGAGAGATGGGGTTGTTGAGTATCACATCACGGATATCAACCCCAAACCCTGAGGAAGACGTGGTATCACCAACTCCACCTGGTCTGTTGAAGTTAGGTGGCACTTAACGAGAGAAAAGAGAGAGAGGAAAAATGTTTGAGTAATTGTTTCTGCTTTATTATGAGGTGCAGTGGGAACAGTGATTAAAAACATGATTGTTAATTTGCACAAAAGATGCAGACATGAAATGTGTGGCAAGTGCTGATAAAACAATATCAAAGTGAAGAAACACAGCACCAAAATATCTCTCTATCTCTCAGATAGTCTCTGTTAAAACATCAGCATCAGTCAACCCAGTTCACCTTGTATATTTACATCAAAGTCCTTCTCATCCTCTCCAGCTATGTTAGTGGCTACACAGGTGTAGCGGCCAGTGTCTGACACCTGAGCGTGTTTGATCTGAACAATACGACCGTTGGCTGTGATGGACACATGGTCATCTGCCCGCAGGATCTATGCAGGAAAGGGAATAAATCAGAGAAGTTTCGTAAATAACTACTTCAATATTTTAACAGAATCATGTGGAATCAAGCCAGGTCTTGTACCTGTCCGTCCTTGTACCACTGCAGTGCCGGTGTAGGAAAAGCCTGAGCAGCACACTCCAGGGTCAGAGTGCTGTTGATCTTGATCTTTACTTCTTTGGGGGACAGACCTTCACCTGGGATGTCGTTTTTATTAATCTGAGGAGGAACTGAAGTCCAGAAACAGGTTATCCAATAAAATCATTTACTCAAAAAAGATTTTGCCAACTGGTAGATAAATTTAAACATCCTGGTTAAATTTACTTTGTTTATGGTGTTTTATTGTGTGTTTTGTGGCAATGTTTCTGTGGTTTTGCCTATTTTGACTTCTAGACTCAGGACTTTTTCATTGCTTTGGACCTTTGTGAGGTTGAGTTAAAAAATACTGTCCCACAAAATCTGATCTATTGCCTGGCTCTTACCGATTTGTTTTAATGCCAGCTTGAGTTACTTACAAATAGAAAAAGCAAACTTTCAGCTAAGCTGCAACAATCAATAGAAGTATGAGAAAAGTCCTTATATCTATGAAAAATAATCTATTAGACATTTTTAACCATGAACGACTCAGCTGACAATATGTTTTATGGAAATCTCACCATAAACCTTGACTTCATAGTGCTTAAGTGTCTCTCCAGCCTCATTTGTGGCCACGCAGGTATATCTCCCAGCATCCTCTTCTTTAGCGTTAAGAATCTGCAGTGTTCTCCCACCTGTGATGAAATGTGATGACGGATGAATAAAGATAAAACAAGCTGCTCTTTTTGAAAAGCTTCAAGTCTACTATAAAGTGCACAGGCTCTCAAACCTGGGAGAACACGAACGTTGCGACTGGACTCAAATGGAGTGCCGTCTTTGAGCCAGGTGATGAGAGCGGGAGGGTAGGATTGGACCTCGCACACCAGGGAAGTGGGGCTGCTCAGAGTTACCGTCACCTCGTCCGTGGAGACGTCGCCATTGGGACCTGACCCAGCGATGGTGGGAGTGACTTGGAAAAACAAGAAGAATATGATTCAATGGAATGTACATCAGGAAAAGTCTCCACTTCCTCTAAAACAGACATTCGAGCTGTGTTTGTACCCAGGACATTGAGGTTGAAGTGCCGGCTGCGATCTCCTGCACTGTTCCACGCCAGGCAGCTATACCTGCCCGTGTCCGACACTTGAGCCTCAGAAATTTGGAGGAAACGGCCATGAGACAAAACTTGGTGGCGTCTGTCAGGAACCAACAGCTGTCCGTCCTTCAGCCATTTTACCTCTGGTGCAGGATTACCTGAAAAGAATTGACAAGGGAAGAGCAATGAATAGACAAATTAATCTTCAGCTTTGTTTACATTGATGACTAATGGAAGTTACTTCATTGGCAGAACATGAGAGTGAGATGTGATTGAAGATTACCTGAGGCCTCACAGGTTAGGGTAATGTTTTGTTTCTCTTTGACTTTAGTATCCAACACAGTCCCTTCTTCTACAATGCTTGGTGGAACTGTTGAAAGAAAATTAATCATACATTTCATTCATTAAAACTTCGCTGGTAAGACACATGTAATTACAATTAATGTCAAAACAAGTTCACCTACATGGATTTTAAAACAGTCTTGTGCAAGAAAAAAATTTACATGTATCACAGTGCAACTTAAGAAAAATACTTGAGGAAGTGAATAAAGTCTTTACCAAGGATGTCAAGGTCAAAGTTTTTCCTTTCTTCCCCAGCAACGTTGGAGACAATACACGTGTACCTCCCAGCATCCTCCACTGCAGAGTGCATCAGACGCAGGCTCCGCCCCCCTAACGATTAAAAAAGAAATCATCTATTTTCATCATGCAATACTTCAAAAAGCTGTGACAAGCTTTACTATGTTATTCGCTTGTTTTCCCAGGGATTCCCAAATCCTCCCTCTTCAAAACTGGAATCAATTAAGTGAAAGAATTTAGACTCTAAAGCTCACAGCTGTAACAACATTTACAAAACAGTTAGCAGAGATTAAAAACTAATGGCATGTGTCTTTAAAAACAATCATGTCCTAGCAGAGTTCATGAGAATCTGTGAAATCTGCTGAACTAAAACGCTGAACTGTGTACATGACCCACAGCTGATACACGGATGAACCTCAGTATGAAACTCTCTCTCTGACCACTTAAACATCTTCACATCTCAATTAGATCACCAGATCTTCCAAATAACAGCCTTTAATTAGTGTCCAAGTAATCATTCTGAGACCTTTTGCCAAATATATGATTCAGAGATCACAGGGTCTCACTTGGCAGAGCCAGGTACTCATTTCTGAATAAGCAACTCGGAAAATGTTTTGAACTTCAGCGCTAATAGTTTGGTTAGAAGCTCTCAATCTTGTTAATGTTCAAAAACATAATTGGAGGCAGCTTCTCCTGTTTTTCTTCTTTCTTAACTCTCTGTCAGTTTGGTTAGAACCAAACTGCAGTGATCCTGTTTCATCTATCGACTGGTTATGTATTGCAACTGTGTGGCCTTTAACCACCCAATGGAGCCAAAAAAAAGCTAGAGCTACTTCTCTAAAGACCTGGAGTGTCACACAAATTCTGGTTGGCTAGTTTTTTAGGCCTATACCTTTGTACCCAAGAATAAAAAATGGTCTAGGGGCTTTAAAATGATCTATATAAAAACAACTTTTCCACAAAATCAGAGAAAGTACATACAGCCAGACAGAAACACACCTGAGAGCACTCGCACTGAGCTGGAAGCTTTGATTGGCCGACCATCCTTGAGCCATGTGATAGTAGGAAGAGGAATTCCTGATGCCTCGCAGCTCAAAGCGACTGGGTTTTTCACCACAACACTCACATTTTCTGGAAAGGTTACCTGACCAATAATACTTGGTGGGACTGAAAAAAAGAGGTGAAGAGAAAAAACGTCAGAGAAAATTCTAGAGTTTGACTGTATCTGTACACAAAAAGACTGAAACAACAAAACGATTCCTACCGTGCACACTGATGTCATGCTTGCTGTCAGCTTGTCCTGCCACATTAACAGCGATACACGAGTAGCGTCCTGTGTCTGACACTTTGGCGTCTTTAATCTGCAGGAGCCTCCCCTCGTTCAGGACCTTAGCACCGTGCTGCCCTGTGATTGGCCGTCCATCTTTTAGCCAAGTGATTGCTGGTCGAGGCACTCCCTCTGCAGCACACTGCAGGGTCACATCGCCTCCTTTTGTCACAGCAATGTCGTCCACATCGCCCTCACTGCGTCTGATGGAAGGGCGGACTGAAGTGAGAAAAGTGGGTGAGATTTTGCACATGCTCCTTCAGAGATGTTTAGTAAGTAAGTAAACATTGGACACAGCAACAAAGAAGCAAATTAGTTACACTTAGAACATTCTTTAACGTTCAGGTCCACTTCAATGAACTGTTTTTATAAAGCAACACGCAAAGCTAAAATGTGTTTTTACAGCTCGTTAATAATTCCTGAGAGACTGTTTTCCTAAATCTTTCCAGGGGCTTCATCAGTGATGAAACACAACATAAAATCTGGAATGATACCTTCTTGTCACGGATATTTTGGTCAACACTAACCATAAACCTGCAGGCTGTACTCCTTGGAAGTGGTCCCAGCTGCACTGGAGGCCGTGCAGGTGTAGGAGCCTGAATCTGTCCTCTCAGCACTGGAGATCTGCAGCTGTCGCCCTCCAGACAAAACCCTGACATGCTGATTCGACTTCAGCTCAGAACCTGAGACAGACACATAAACAGGTTAAAAAAAATGATCACATCACAGAATGTCTAAATCTCATGTTTCTGTTCCCATTTGTCTCTAAGCTTGTGTGCTTCTTGTAGTGACACTCACCATCTTTCTTCCACGTTAAACTGGGAGGTGGTATTCCACTGGACTCACATACCAGAGAGATCAAACTTCCTTCAATCACAGTCAGAGGTGACACTTCCTCTGAGCCACGGATACTTGGAGAAACTGAGATAACGATAGAAGACCAAAAGAGGGTGCTGTCGTGTCATTTAAGGTTGCTGTTGGTGCATTTCACTGTAAAAACTAAAACTTAGTAGACATCAAAGAATGGTTCAAGAGAGCCTTTCAAGAATGAAATTCTATACATTGCATAGTATATATGCAAACACAATCAGATAAGACAGCTTAAACACTTCATACAAAATATTCAAGAACATTATCTGAAAAACAGAAGGAATCAAATAAAAAGGGATAAAACTAAAGGAAACTACACTTTTGCTGCTATTTCAAAAGATAGCTGGCTAAAGATCAGATGGATCTTAAGAAAGAAACCAGCTCTTGTGGTCGTATAAAGAGAACTTATTCAACTTAACAAAATCAAACACATTTCTGTCAACAGAAAAACAAAAAAGGAAATGGGCAAAAAATAATTTTGACTCACCCCAGACATTGAGGTTGTAGTTCTTCTCTGTTTTCCCAGCAACATTTGTAGCTTCACAGGAATACCTGCCTGAATCCTGCACCTGAGCACTATCCACCTAGATTCATGCACAAACAGAGAGATACAAAATGAAGTTTCAAACCTCCAATCCGATCTATATTGTCTCTAAAGAGGTGAATTTAAAAAAAACAAAAAAAGTTTTAATGAGATGGAAATGAATCAATTTCCATTAATCTCTAACTCTGCCTGTACCTTGAGCACACTCCCATCAGCTGATACAGTCAGGCCAGGCTTCCTGAAGAGCGGGCGACCATCTTTGCGCCAGGAGAGCGTAGGAGGAGGGATGGCGTCGCTCTGGCAGTGTAGCTCCACGGGACGGCCGAGCATCACGGTGGCGTTCACCTCCTCGCCTTTGATGTTGGGTGGCACTGTGGTGGACACAGCAGCAGAATATCAACAACGTTTCTTAAAAATAAAATCAAATATGTGCACAAAATGAGACTCTTGATACAGTACAGAGGATCTTGTCTGTTAGGTTGTTAGAATGGGGATTTGGTGCTTTCATGGGTTCAGCATTTACGAAGCCTAATGACATTTGATCTCCATGCTGATACACTGTGATTCAAAACAACCAAAAAGGATTGAAACATTTCTATTTGTTATGACTTCTAAAGTATCCTCTCAGAAGTAGACCGATGTAGCTGAATCTGAAAAGCTTAAATATGTGCTAGATTTTCACTGGGCCCCAAGAACTACAAGAAAGGAGTTAATCTTTTGTCAGTCTCCACCCTTAGTGTGATGATCTCCACATCAAAATAAAAAAATAGATGACCAATTACTTCTAAATTAAGAGGCTGCTCTGTCCTGATATTTTGGTAAATCTAACTAGTTCCAGAAAATGACTGCTGACCCCTGCATTGCCCCTCATTATGGTTTCTGCACAGACAGAGCTCAAGTCATCAGAGGAGGACAGACATAAGCCCTCAGTTCAGTATTCATCCAGACACAGGAAGCTGCTGGAGAATGGTAGCAATTACCACAACAAATCTGCCTCTATTTCTACAGACAAGCTCTTTTTGATCTTTGTAAGGAAACAAACGTCATTTGGATGTTTGTCCCTGCATATGCTAAAAGAGGCATACAGGAACACACGCATGAGTACGGTATATAAACGACTCGTCTTATATTTCCTCGGGGACACTAACTTTGATTAGACATGTACAACAACCAATTAGCCATCAAGCTCAGTTCTGTAGAGGAAACTGACATGGTTTACTAAAATGCTAAACTCAGTCATGTCACACTCGCTCCACATGCACATGCACATGTTTCGCTTCAGGCTTCTTTCGAGTATTGTTACAACTGTACTGCCTCTGTTTTCTGCTGAGTTTCTGCTATGTTTTGCGACACAGCACAGTAGGCCAAAATGTTATCCAGTGAAAGAAGAAGAGCAACAAGGAAAAGACATGCCAGTGGCAAGCCAGACCAGTTCGTCATCACAGTGATGGTTTAATGCTGGCATGTGAGCTCTAACTAGGGCACATGCTCTTTCCATGGCAAACCTTCAACCTCAAGTCAACACATCTCAAAATAATCTCATAATATTTCTTCTTGTGCTCTTGTAGCAACACAATAAATATCAGATAAGGATGGAGAAGGAGGAGGAAAACTTGTGTCTAATGAACAGCCTTAAAGTGCTTCCAACATCCTCACAATGTGAATTACTTTTCCGGTGCAAAAACAGAGAAGAGGTACAAGAGGTGCTGGCTTTCTTTCAAGACACTATTGGATAATTAAATTAATAGTAGTTTTGACTTAATGATAATCATTTCTTTACACTATGCCTCATATGTCCCCTGTGTACTAAGGACAATATAACAGAAGTGTTTTCTTGGATCTGTAATCTTTTTAGTAATAATGAAACTTGGCAAAAGAGGTGATCAGCTGGCAGGCTGGTGATTGAATACCTATTTCCAATCACTCTCAAAAACATCTTTTCTACATTCCGTGACACTCCTCAAATGTCCTATCCATGAAGTCAAAAAGGCACAAATCTAGAGGAAGATTACTAGAGGATTTCTTGCACTTACCATAAACTTTCAGATCATACTCTCTTTGTTGTTCTCCTCCAGCATTGACAGCCACACAGGTGTATCTTCCTGTATCACTCACTAGAGCACTGTTCAGAGACAGAACTCTGCCACCAGACAAAACCTGAGAGACGGAGACAGTTTATAGATAACACTAAAACACAGACACTGCTATAAAACAAAGCCGAACAATGAATACTATGACAGAATCTTGTCTTGTAATAAGTTGTAATGTTTGACTCATTTAGAGTTGTGTGTAAACACCTGTATGCCATGTGATACACTTGCCACGGGGCTGCCATCTTTGAGCCACGTCAGGCTTGGCAGAGGAACTCCTGTGGCTTCACACTCCAGCTTGGCAGCTTCATTCACCACAACCGTTACTGTACCACCCAGGCTGGAAATGACCGGAGGCACTGCAGGTGAAAGAAGCACAGATATGGTAGAGAAAAATATGAATTAAAGCCTGGTCTGAAAGTTTATCCATCTCCCGTTGAGAGTTTAATGTTGTTATAAAATAATCTGATCATCTGATTTTACAGAGGTTCGGCACATCTCTGTGAAATGTTACCCACCAAACACCTGCAGGCTGTGAAATATCTCAGCAACTCCAGCCAGGTTTACTGCAACACATCTGTACATGCCAGCATCAGATAACTGGGCTCGCTCGATCTCCAGCACCTGGCCGCGCTTCAGCATCGTCACTCCAGCTGCACTTGTCAGGGGTCGGCCATCTTTGTACCATGTGATAGCTGGAGCGAAAAAAAGTTCATTGTGAAACAGAAATCTCATAAAGATACCACAAATAGACAGAAAGAAGGAGAATGCATCAAATTTAAACACAAGTCTTTCCCCTTTGATTTGAACAACCCATTTTCATGAATTGATCCAATCTAATCACCATAATCCTTTCACGTTACCTCTGAAGAACTGGCCCAATGAGACATAACTAATATAAAGTTCAGTTTGGAAGAAATTTTAAGAGATGAGTAATACAGATTTCTTTGATAACATTAATGTTTTGACTGTTATTATGCACAATATTGATCCACGTGCTTCTAATATGCAATGGCAATTTAATGTCTGGTCACGTGTGAGTCAATTGCAATTTGATCTAAGTTTGTTTTCCTGGACAATCCTCCATTTGTGATTTAGCTGAATTAAACCACACGTTAAAGGACAAATCAATAAACTGCATGGCAGGTTCATGTTTTGTTTCAGCGCTTAGAAAAGTAATGTGCTCCAACCAGATTTCTGCATTTTCGAATTGGACAATACAGCACCACATCAAATCTCTTAAAGCACAGCGCAAGCAGTGAGTGAAGCTCTATGAATCCCAGACTGTATGATTGAAAGACCTGCTGTGAAATAAAGAAACATCTAAAGCTGTAATCTTATCTGTGATGAACCTGGAAATCAGCATGGAGAGTTTGGTGGATAGAGTCATCTGTGATAAACTTTCCGCCCTTCCATTAAAAAGTAAAGATAAAGAAAAGATGCAGCACAGCCATTTCCAACTCAGCAGCAGTTTAAGTGAACTAAACCCTGGAGCCTGTAAGTGCAGCAGGATGGAGGAGGAAGTTTGTGAGGTGTCTTACCAGGTACAGGGCTGCCCGTGGCCTTGCACTCCAGCTCAGTGGGAAAACCGGACAGGATGGTCTGGTTGATGATCTCTCCAGAGTTTGGGATAGAGGGCGGCTCTGTCAGATACACAAGAGCAGCAAATTATCACATGATCTTCTCCTGTCTCCACCCAATCCCTCAGCGCAAAAAGAAGAATCATATGAATGACAGAAACCAGGAGATGTCTGAGACAAGAGTGAGGGTTACCATGGACACTGAGCCGAATGTGCTGCTGAGTTTCACCAGCTGCATTTGTAGCCACGCAGGTGTATTTCCCAGAATCCTCCAGCCTGGCCTCTTTGACCTTTAGAAGTCTGCCTGCAGACTCAAGCTGTGACAGCAGAAACACACACAGGAAGCAAGGAGGTCAGACTTGTAAGTATTTGTTATGTTTACATGAGTTGTTGTCAAATTGTCAGTTTGAGATGGTGGAATTGTTCAGACAGAAATTAAAGAATGTCAAACACATGGTTGGTAAAAGAAACCATTTGAACAAACGGTGATTGCAAAGTACAGAACAGTGGTGTGAAGACATGTCTGAGCTTTTGGATAGATGAGTCTATGGATTATGAATGAGTCCTTAGTTTTTTTCATTTTGCTGTTTTATAGGTGTATAATGCCAACTAGTAAAACATGAATTTGAAAAGGGTACATGACACAAGCAAAGGCTTCAAGCTAACCTTTGTTTATTTTCTTTTGTTAACTGTTTGGCATTAAAAAATAGCACCAACTCAACATTTGTTAACTCGAGAACCTTTCACCTTAATTTGTATGATTGAGTCTTTGTTTCAAGTGAAAACTAAAACTTAAAGATAATGCAACTGAACAGTTGCAGAGCAGCAGAGTCAGCACTGAGAAAATGCTTCTGCTGAGTGTCACATGTGTTGTCGTGGCCGAGTGGTTAAGGCGATGGACTAGAAATCCATTGGGGTCTCCCCGCGCAGGTTCGAATCCTGCCGACAACGGCAGAGCTTTTTCAGCGGTGGCAAATTGAGATAACAAATCCCACTCCACCAAAAAAGACACACGCAGTGTACAGCATGCCAAATAAGTCAACTAAATGGAAAAAAACACAGCTGTCATGGCAGTCCTCAAAATCTCAATAAAATGGGATGATCATTGTGGTCATCAGATCCACAACTAACATTTTGACAGAATAACTGTCAGGTTGCATGTTGCATTGTCAGTTATCTGGTACAAAAACAGCAAAAGTCACAGAATCCACTGAAATTTTCTCCAATTGATGGAAAAGAAAACCTACTCTGCTCTTTATCACTTTTGATTGACTTGTCTGTGCATTTATCAAAGGTCTAAAGGTGGTACTCTCTACACAGTAGTCCTAAATCATCTCTATATGATCAATTAGTTGCATCAGAAAAGAAAACTAACCTTAAGATGTCCCCGTGTCGTGTCCACAGGTCGACCATCTTTCAGCCACAGAATGCTAGGAGGAGGGATGCCGCTGGAAATGCACTCCAGACTGATGGACTTATGGAGAACCACTGAACGCTCAGCTGGTCCAGTTGTGCGAATAGTTGGAGGTACTGAAGAAATCAAAGAGGACACACTTATTCCCTAAACTTAATAAGAATGATGAATTTGAAAAAACACAAAGAAGGAGTTACCCAAAGTTGGATCATCCCTGAGGCTTGCATACAGAACACAAATCACATCTATCAGATGTTATTATTTATATCTAAGTACAAAAATATCAAACATTTACACTCTTGAAATTTCACCTTGTACAACCACATTGAAGTCCCTCTCATGGTCTCCAGCTTCGTTCGTGGCCACACACTGGAAACGAGCTGTGTCAGAGACCTGCGCCCGGGAAACAATGAGGCGTCGCCCGCTGGCCCCCACCCTCAGCCCCTCGCCCTGTCTGACTGGTTTTCCATTCTTATACCAACTGTGAAAAAAACAATTTAAAAATGAATTTGTGCATATGCATGAGTGTGTTTGATAAGTATCTATGAGAGGGAGAACTCCTCACGTGATGACAGGTGCAGGTGTCCCAGTGGCATGACACTCCAGCTCTAAGGGGCTGTTGATTATTACTGTGCTGTCTGTCACATCATCAGCTCCATCGATGAAAGGAGGAACTAGAATAAATGAAGAAAAAAACTCCATAATTTGTTCCAAGTTACCAGGCATCTCAATTGTTAATCTCTTTTTATTTGTTTTAGCATGAAAGTGGTCGACATCGATTGAAAAGCTTCACAACTTTAACTGCTTTCCTCCTTTTTTGCAGCTGAAATTATCAGAATAGGAAGAGATAAGTCAAAGCATCATGAGGACTTAAGATTAGATCTTCTACCCTGGGCCTCCTCTCCTCTGAAGTGAAGCAAACTGAACCCTTTTGTGTTTGTGAATACTTGTGTGAGTGTATTAGTCAGACGTGGAGCCGCAGTGATTCAGCAGGTGTTTTTTTTCCCATGTGGCAGGCACACATGGTGCAGAGCAGCAGCCTCAGCACAAAGTGCCGGTGATAGCTCAGGTTTCACATGTGTTGTCGTGGCCGAGTGGTTAAGGCGATGGACTAGAAATCCATTGGGGTCTCCCCGCGCAGGTTCGAATCCTGCCGACAACGGCACAGAGCTTTTACAGCTGGGGGCCGTTTGTTAATGATTTAACAAACAATGGGGCTGTGGCTGTTGGGTAATCAGGTTTGCCTTCATTGGATTAAAATACTGGAGGAGCTACTTCCTCCTGCATGTGGTAGGAGACAACACTTGAATGCCTTGCAAACAATAATAGTAATAAAACCCTTTCTCCTTTGGCATTTACTAACAAGCAAGGTGAAACAGTAAAAATACGTAACAACAAATTAAGATTTACAGGTCTCATCTGGAGCCATGTGGAGTGACCTTTTCTCAGTTTAGTTACTGTTTAAGCTGCATCACCGTAAACAACAGTGTCCCTGCTCAGGTAAGAATTTGAATCAGGTTTACCTCCTGATCGTCAAGAAGCTCCATAAAGTACAGTTACACTAAATGTTACATTAGTATAGCCAACATATTACAAAACTAAACTACTCCGCCAGATGAAGATATGTTCAAAGATTGTATGTCAGCCAATACATCTCAATGAATTCTTAAGGTCTGAGCTTTAAAAATGAGCTAAATATGAAATATGGTCCCTTGCTTCGAGGAACTGAGACCCAGGCCAAATGTTGAAAGCTTTTTTGTTTAAAATGTTCAATATACTGATTGTGTCTTTAGACCTAGTTTTTTATTTTCTTGTTGTTAAGGACGCAGTAGTGATGTAAGACATTGGTGGATTTTGTTGCAAAATAAACAGTTATATATAGATCAATAAATCATTCGTCTTACCTAAAACTCTGACATCGTATTTGACCTCTTTTTCCCCAGCGATGCTCGTCGCCACGCAGACGTAGCGTCCTGAGTCTGACACAGTGGCTGACATAATTTCTATTTTACTCCCTTGATTGAGAACACGGACACTTTCACCATCATGCACAGGAACTCCATCCTTCAGCCAGGTGAGGGAGGGGGGAGGGTGACCACCTGCGTCACACTCCAGGATTAGAGATTTACTGAGAACCACTTTCTTCTCTGTGGGTCCGTCTTCTCCCCCTGTGATGGTGGGAGGCACTGAAGGGGGGGAGAGAGAAGAAAAACACAAGGAAAGTTAAAGCTTCGAGCTTGATTGAAACCTGGTTTCTAACATACGGTGAAGAGTTTATCAGTCAACAACTTGTAAAATTGCTTAATGCTTGAAGCCACTTTTGTGCACTTCAAGGACCAAAGTTGTTTTTTCGATTTAAATGTTTGCTGACTTCGCACAGCTGCTTGATATTATTCTTGACTGCAACAATTGTCCTATGTTAGTAAGTGAGGCCACATGCCTTAAAGCTCTGGTTAATACAACAGCAAGCTTCTGAGCTCAGCACATGTGTGGAAGATTGCAAATGTTGCAAAAATGTATTGTTTTGGTTCAGAGTACTTCCTAACTATATTATACATGATTTATTGATTAAATGTGTGTCAGTACATACTTAAAGGGACTGTGAGGATCTTCTAAGTGATCTCGAAAAAGTCTTATATCTAAATATTTGCCTGATCATAACTCCCAATTCAAAATAAGATTATCAGCACTAAAATAGGTTATTTCTAAATACGAGTTCAGAGCTTACCAATGGGGTCAGACAGGACCGGATTGATTTATGGCAAGTAAATCAACGCTATTGGCCGACAGAGTCGCTGCAATCCACTTCATATGATTTCTCCTCACAGTCAGTTTAAGTCAAGAGTCCCTCATTGTTTTTTTTAGCTGATATGCAACATAACAGCAATTAGATAACTTTGGATTATCAGACTTACAGTAAACATCCAGTTCAAAGCTCTTCTCAGCGCTGCCGGCCACACTTGTCACCTTGCAGGTGTACAATCCAGCATCAGATGCCTGCACTCGTGGGATCTTAAGGTAGTGGCCTCTTTCCATGTACTGAGCCTGCCGGTTGGACAGGATGGCCTCACCGTTTCTGTACCAGGTGATGGTGGGACTTGGCACACCGCGGGCCTCACACTCCAGTGACACGACTGTATCCAGCAGGGCTGTAACATCTGAGGTTATGTTACCTCCTTTGATTGAGGGCGGCACTGAAACAAGAAACAAAAATGGTGAAATTAGTTGAAGGCATATGAACATATCTCCGGGGATATGTGAAAGGATGGTGGTGTATCCGACCTGACTGTGTAGATGTGTGAAAATCCACACTCACCATAGACATTGAGGTTGAAGTCCTTGGTCTGTTTCCCAGCTGTGTTCATGACACTACACTGATAACGTGCTCTGTCCCCAAGACGAGCACTTTTTATCCTTAAAACCTGCCCCTTGTTTGACACCTCTAAGTTGGGATCGCCGAGAAATACCAGCCTGGAAATAATCAAATAAATGCATCTCAGTTTTGTAAAATCTGTTTCGTAAAGTAACGCTCATTATGCAAAGCACTCACTTTCTGTCTTTGTACCACTGGATTGTTGGAAAGGGAACTCCTTGCACCTTGCACACCAGACTGATCTCTTGTTTGACGATGGTGGAAATATCTTGAGAAGAGCTCGACCCTTCAATGGTTGGAGGAACTTTGGCACAAAAAAAGATAATCACTGTTTACAAACCGACTAATCAAGAAAATGATCAAAGAAGAAAACTCAAAATGAAAACTTCCCAACCTTCCAATAAACTCTTTGTGACTTTTCCTTTACTCACCCAGAATATCTACTATGAAGTCCTTTTCTGTGCTGCCAGCGATGTTGATGGCTTTACAGCTGTAGCTGCCTGCGTCTGTTGTGGCAGCCTTGAGCAGTCTCAGGGTTTTTCCCATCTCAAGAATCTGGATGTTGTTTCCAGCAACCACCTGTCATTCAGGATAGATGTGTGCAATCAAACCCATTTCTTTCTGCACAACAACTTGAGTTACAGTTTAGGAAATGCTCCCTGAAAGCAGCTATGAAGCTATAAACAGACCATGATGATACAGGGATCTTCACCAAAATTGCTGCCTACAACCCAGAATTAAAAGTAAACACTGACTAAAGCCAAACACCTATTCAAATAAGAAATCTAATAAAGAAGATGCGCAACATATGAAATGTTTTACATAGCTGCATGGAGCCAAAAAACACTCAGAGAACAACAGAGCATCTTTGTTGAGTTTGCTAATATTAAGCAGATTGAAGTCAGCGCTCGGATTTTCCCATCTGTGCTCTGCAGGAACATTTAGTCACAGCGCCAAGGGAACAAAAGGCAGCCAGCTAACAGGGATGTTACTGCAAAAAAGAGTGCAACCTCTCTGTTCTCACATCAATTTATCATAATTATTCTGTCATTATGACTTTGAGCATGCTGCCACTAGGGCTGGCTTGGCTAGTGTACACACACTTAGGCATGCACACAGGATCCAATGCGGTTGAAGTCTTGTCCGCTTTACCAGTAATCAGAGCCAAATTGGTCTTCATAAGTACTTAAATCACTAACGAGTGGGCAAAGACTATTATGGTTACATTTATATTTTTAAGCATGAAAATTGTTCTGATCCAATCATTCAGGAGGACTAAGAAGGCTACAGATGAAGCATAGGTCTTTTTGTATATGGTGACCTTTGCTGGAAAGTTTGACAGCTGATTTAATAGGATTTCACTTACAGGACGTCCATCCTTGTACCAGGTGATGACAGGAGTTGGACTTCCAGTGACATCACACACTAAGTTGGTGGAGTGGCTCAGGACCAGCGACACGTTTCCTGGCGTTTCACCATCACGGAAATCAGGGGGCACTGTAGAGGTAAGACAGGTTAAGATTTACTTTGAAATGTAATTTCAAATAGGATGCATTGTTAGAAAAAGTTAAACCACAATGGAATGATCACCCAGTGCATCAATGATGTGCCAGCATTTGGCTTAAAAACATTTTTTACAGCATCAGAAAAAAGGGAACTCTGTAAATCACCATTGACTTTGAGTTGGTATTTCCTCTCAGTGGATCCAGCATCATTGGCAGCAGCACAGACATACTCTCCATTGTCCAGCGGTGACAGAGAGGCCAGAATCAGCAGCGTCCCATCCTCCAGGATGGACACACCAGGCTCATTACCTGTCAGCTCCTGACCATTACGCAACCAACGAATCACTGGCTTAGGAAGACCTATAAAAAAAGTGATACAAGGAATAAGACAAAGCAGATTAGCAACTACAATAGTTATATTGTGTGTAAATTTGTCTTAAAAAGGAACAAAAGCACAGAGTTGGGTGGATATTTCTGAATACCTTTGGCAGGGCAGGGGAATGCAATACGTTGGTTTGCAACTCTTTCCTGCAGAGGCCTGTTGAATGGGGGCTCCAACACCTCAACCACAGGAGGTACTAAGAATGGATAAACACATAAACAAAGACAGATACACACTTTAAAACACAAAGAGAACAGAAACATATGACTTTGAAAAAATTTTAGACTGACACCAACCTTGCACCAGAACCCGAACTCGAGCCTCGTCTCTGCCTGCTATGTTGGTGGCTGTGCACGTATAGGTTCCTTCATCCTCCAGTCCAACATTATTCAATGCTAGACTGCCATCAGGTGACACTGGGTATGATCTACCATTCTTTGTCCAGGTGAGGGTTGGCTCTGGGACCCCTATGACCACACAGGGCAGCTCCACAGGATGACCCACCTGTATCTTCATTACTCGGGGGCCTGCTTGGATGCTGGGGGGAACTATAGAGCAATATGAAAGAGTAACAGATAATGAATTTCAGTGCTTCTGTTTGTTGAATATACTGTCATATTTCAAACAAAAGAAAGCATGAGATTGCACCACTGATAATATGATTATTTCATCTTTGTCCTCACCCAGAACACTCAGATCAACATATTGTGTAAGGTTGCCAGCAATATTTGATGCAACACACACATACAGTCCACCATCTGACACCCTGGTCTCTGAGATTTTCATTGAGCCAGAGGGAAGCTGCGTGTGCCTGAGAGGAAAAAAGAAACAGAAATAAATCTCTCAAAGCACAAATTCTTCTTTTTCATTGAATAATACATTAAATTATCTCTTTAAAAAAATACTCTAGTACGCCTCACTGAGAGTGATTACTCAGTTTCTCTATAAACTAGACCCCATGGCTATGAACTGTGCAAAGAAAGCACAGAGATAATGTGGGTTGGCTCAATGACTGAGGTCTTTGAACTACAAATGTTTTTCATCCAAGCAAAATTTTACAACAACTTCTTTTTGACTGAGTGACAACAACATAAAGGCTATAACAAAATACTGCTCAAATATTGTTACTAAGCAGTTAGTTAGACTATCAGTGCACCTGATCAGTACTGTGTGTATTTACCTGGGAGAGAAAGGGGAGATGAGCTGCTTCTCCTTGGCCCAGTTGATGGTTGGAGGTGGGACACTGCTCACCTCACAGGGCAAAACGGCATCTTCCCCCTCAATGACGGACATTTTCATAGGGTCAGCTGAGTCTCCGGAGCCTGCAGCGTTTGTTCTTGGACGAACTGAAAATATAAACAACAGCAGACACACGGAAAATCAGGAACTCTTTCTGCAATCTAAATCTAAATTTAAAAATTTTGAAGTTTCTTTTTAAAATACGTAACTTAATGTTATGTTACTTTACATTACATTACTTCCCATTGTATTACTTAATGTTAGTTTAGGGAGGGATATAATTTGTTGTACTACCTTATTTTGTAATGTTAAATTTCATAAATTTGCTTTACTTTATTTTACTTTGCTTTACTCAATGCGTTACACAACAGTATGTTACTCTATGTTTTTATATGTTTCTTAACATTACACAACTTTACTTAACATGAATTTACATAAATTGATGTTATTTTACACTACATTACTTAACTTTACATTATGTTATGTTACTTTACTATGCGTAAAGTTGCTATAAGTTTCTTAACATCTCTTTTAAGTTACTTCATATTTCCCGTTTCTTGGCACAACTTAACATTTTTGCACTTTAAATTTGATATATCAACATTATAATGTACATTACATTGATTTACCTTACTTTACACTAAGCTATGTTACTTTGCTTTGCTTCACTTTATGTTACATTATGTTACTTCATCTTACTGTTCACTGTGTTACGTTACTTTACATTACTTTTTGTTACATTTCTTTTAAGTTACTACACTTTACATTAGTGTCTACAATACTTAGCATCCTGTTACTTTACTTTGCGTTACTAAGCGTCATGTTACTTTGTGTCGCTTGATCTCAGGGTTGATTAAATTACCTTACAATTTGTTATGGTTTGTTATGGTATGTTATGATAAGCTTTGTATGTCATGTTTTTTTTATATTTTGCAATGTAATTATATGATATGTGACCATACTTTTTTGTTAACTGGCACATGCTGCAAGGCCTCTTGTCAATAATCATCAAAATAATAATGAATCCTCAGAAAAGATTCAGTCTTTTTTTGGTGGTTCAATTTTTTATTCCGTCTGATCTACTAAGCTCTTTAATCAAGGGGAGCTTACCATAGACCGTGAGTTGGACCTTCTTGGAGGCAGAGCCAGCGGCATTGGTAGCTGTGCAGACAAACTCTCCAGTCTCATCTCCAGAAGGGGAGGAGATGAGGAGGCTGCCATCAGAATCCATGGAGAAACCTGGACCACCCAAGTACAGAAGCTCTCCACCCTACAAAACAAATCCCAGCAGGGAAAGGGCAGAGGCCAGAGTTTGTTTCACTAACTCAGCTTTATTAACACCCTGAGAAAGAGGTGGGTTTTGTGGTTTGACCCACTTAGGGTTCTTGAATTTATGATTTGCTTGTCTTCCCTGCTGTTAAATAAAAGGCTGTGAAATAAAATTTTAAGAGTTATACAATCCCACAAACCATAACTCAGAAAATGTGATGTCCTGGTATGAGGATTGTGTCATCTCTGGACTGTCTATTGGATCTGGCGTGATTAACTTCTCTTGACTTGATTGATGTTGAACAGAACAGTGAAGAATCAGAAGGAATCACATCTTCACAGCTGGTATAAAACTTAGCACGCTTTGGTTTCATGTGTCCCTGAAGCCCCGTTCACTTTAACAGCATCATTTTTACAACTTAAAGACTAAAAGATGGAAAGATGCAAGACTGTTCACATAAACTCATAGGTTTAAAGAACACACTTACACATAGCAGTGCACATTTTAAGATTTTGTACACTGGACAGAGATAAAGGTAGAGGTTAATTTCATGGGTCAGCACATATGCACCATTATCAGACATTACTTGCATGTGGTATTGATTTAAACTAAAAATGTACTGAAAATCTGTTCTTAAAAAGCACATATGGAATACGAAAAACTCCCAGGAACTAGTGTGCTCTTGCTTCATACTCAGAAAGATTTTACACACCTTGGCCCAGGTGATGTCAGGGGCTGGTTCTCCATTAGCATGGCAGGGCAGAGTGATGGGTGTGCCTTCAATTGTGCTGAACACCTGAGGGCCAAGCTGTATAGTGGGAATCACTGGAGATATAAGAAATCAACAAGAAACAGTTAGCCAGTTATAGGTTTCGTACAAATTCATAGATTCGTGACATAAAACAAGGGTTCTGTTGTCTTTTCTGAGGGTGTAGTGGCTCCATTTCTGTTTCGTTTGGCATCAGGTGAAAGCCAAAACAAACCATGAAGTGCCTAGCTGTCTTCTACCAGCATGTGGTTCCCGTTTTGTCAGGTTTATAAAAATAATTTCTCAATCTTTTTAAGTCCAAATCTTTGTGTGAAAAGAAAAGAACCAAGTTTACGCCCAAGGAACATGTGTTATTTTTATGTCCATCCTGTCAGTGAATCCCATATAACTTGCTGGAATATAACAAAGACTGCCTTTTGTATAAATAGAGAACACATTTTCTTCTTCTGCTGTGCTCCAAACTCTGCTATTACCCTCAGCTGCTGCTAGTTTTAATGGGGCCTAAAAGATGATCCTTTTTCACGAGGTTAGGGACTACGAGAAGTGTAAAGTAGATCTTAAAGAGGTGCAATAAGAATCAGAGAAGGCTATCTGAAACATGGGGGGTATTTCATAACTCGTAAAGCATCAACAGTTCTCCTTTTCATAGAAGTGAACACCTAATTGTTTGAGGTTAAGATTTATTTATGTGCCCCAGGTGTACACAAAATAAAAAATCTCGACCTGACCTGAACATTCTAAATCTTTTGCTTCTCTATTTTGTGTACAACGAGACCTGAGAGTATATCAAACTGCTGTAACATCCCCATTTTCTGTTGCATGTACATTTTCCCTTCAGTCTCCATGTGATTCCTTTAAGTCCAAACGGCTGTGTTTTTACCTGTTTTGTGATTTGCTGATTGTACATAGTGTATTTTAGTGTGTGTTTGTGTACAATACCGTAAACGTTGACAGTAGTGGTCTGATTCGTGGCGCCGACGACACTTTCAGCTAAACAGGTGTAGTCCCCTGCATCCTCGAGGCGGACCCTCTCAATATGCAAACTGCCGTCCTTC
Source organism: Thalassoma bifasciatum (assembly GCA_008086565.1). Classification (NCBI taxonomy): domain Eukaryota; kingdom Metazoa; phylum Chordata; class Actinopteri; order Labriformes; family Labridae; genus Thalassoma; species Thalassoma bifasciatum. The sequence goes on from RPOG01000211.1 coordinate 142,261, forward strand.
CTCACGGTCACATACTCATCTGAGGTAACCTGAATGATATTTATATAAAGTCAAATCCTTGTTATTGCACTCAAAGTGATAAGATAAGGAAAATATAAATTCCTCTACAAGTGCTCACCAGGCCGTAGTTGTGCAGCCACTGCCTCTCTGGTAACGGATTCCCAGCCAGAAGCACACAGGGCAAAGTCATCTGCTGGTCCTCAATCACACTGAGCACAGCCGGGCTTAATGCAATTACAGGCGGGACTGTGGGTAGATTGCAAGAGTTATTTGAGCAATGATATAAATGGGTAAAATAAGGGAAAACTAAAAAAATGACATGAAAGTTTTAGAAACATATCGACCAATTTCAATGTTGAAGTAGGCTAAAGTATTAATGAAATGAATAAATAAATTCCAAAACAAAAACACAGTTTCTAAAATTATTGTGCAGCAGACACAGCTAACTTGTTCCACAGATGCTTTAACCACAAACACACTTAGTTCTTCTTCTTACAGACAGATCTTTATACTTAAAACACATACAGATCCAGAAACACACCCTTTATGACGAGGGTGATGTCATGGGCGGAGGCTGTGATAGACAACTGAGTGTCTTTGAGGGAATTTGACGACCACCCTGTCTCACAGGGAACAAAACCCCACAAACATGTACTTGCATATTCACATAAAGGCTGTGTGCCAATTCCATTGCTATGCGTTTGCACCATTTTCCAAAGCCTCTCAACATGTGCTTCTGTATCGGGTGTGTGCCTCATGAGAGGGAGCTGTCAGCAGGGAAACGGGGCAGTGGGGCAGTAATACATTTCATCTGGGTGGGTCTGCTGTTTCTAACCTTTGGCCCACATATAAGAGCGTGGCGTGGTTCCACTGTAGAAAAAAAGGTGTGAAACAGAAACAGTGGCTAACAAGAAACATTTGTTAAAACACTTCCTCTGAAATGTACTAATCAACTCAGGCTCCTGTGGGAGGGCTAATGGGGAAACTCACACACAAAACACACACAAAGCTGTTGATGTAAAAACCCAAAGGCTGTACATGTTGTTTTAGAAAATAGTTAGTTAAGGTAAGGCAATATTTTCAGATATTTAAGGGAGAAATAGACTTAAAGTGTCAGAGATGTAAAACTTCAAGATAAATGCTCTCACCTAGTCCAGTCACAGTGATTCTGGCTCCAGTCGAGATCCTACCAAACTGGTTTTCAGCTTCACAGACGTACACCCCGTCATCATCCACCCACAATTCTGAGTAGAAAAATGATACTTGAGTAAATAATTCACAATATATGAAAGGATAACCTCTATCATTTGTATATGTTGTTACTAAAAAAACTGACTTGTGATATGTAGTCCTTCAGCGTTTCGTGTCACGGTGCCATGTGTGCGTTTGTTGAAAAGGGGAAGCTCATCCCCTCTCCTCCAGGTGAGCTTTGGTTCAGGGTGACCCTCAGCAGAGCAGAGCAGGGACACACTGGAGTCAATGTCCAGGGCCACGTCTGATGGCTGTTGAATGAACTTGGGTGGTGCTAAAATATTTAAGATAGAAAATGATCAGAGCCATTCACTGATCATAGGACCAAATGTTTTCATCTGTATAAACAGTATTAATATTCAAAGAAGAATTTTCTGAGTTCAAGTATTTCTACAAGGTTTTTCAGACTCTGTGTTACTCATACCTCCTACATCAAGAGAGATCTTCCCTGATGACGTCCCAGCAGCATTAACAGCCACACAGTTGTAATCTCCACCGTCAATATCTTGGGTCTCCTTAATCGTCAGTGTCCCTCCGAGTGTATCCACGTCCAAAAAGGGTGATGAGTGCAAACGGACGTCATCTGAACATTACAGCATACACAGCAATTGAGTTAAACCAGCTTTTCTCTAAATAAATAGCATAAATAATGAGTTTAAGTCATAGGTGTTACCTTTGTACCACCAGATCTCTGGTTGTGGGATTCCAGACGCAGAACAAGCCATCACTGTAGTTTCACCAATGCTAATGAGAATATCACTCAAAGCCACTGTCACCACAGGGGATTCTGAGGAAACATAGATGAGCAATAAAAAAAACACAAGCTTACTCCAGAAAACAGAGCTGTATGTGCATGGCACGACTAAAATAAATGTTAAGAACAGTTAACCACGCATAGCAAGAAGGTAAACCCTGTCTGGTAAAGTCAGGAGTGCCTCGAACCTAGCTATGAAAACAAGAAATGGAACATACTCCGCAGTATTTTTGCCACCTTAAGCATTTTCCTTTGAGTTTCTGGTTTCAAAGTATTTTATAGCTGTTTTCAAAGAGACATAATGTTAATTCTGGGGAATAAAACCCTGATCTGTTCACAGTTTACGATACTTAATGATGAAGCAAGATACTCTTTGGAGTAGGGATTTCTGAGTTTTTACAATGACAGCCTGCAAATGTACCATCCTCACCAATGTAAGAAAGAATAGAAGTCATTGAGTCTGTTCCAGCCTGATTACTGCCGAGGCAGGCGTACACCCCTCCATCCTTTTTCTCCATGTTCCTGATCACCAGTGTGCCGTCAGGAGTCATCCTGAGTCTGACCAAAGAGGACGCAGACAGCACAGAAGTTATTATCAGGTTAGGAAACTATTTCTGCACCAATCAAAGCTTGCAGATTTCTCTTTTGGAGAAATTAGTGACATAAAAGCCTCTGAGGTGATGAATGCAAGAAAAGACAAGTCCACCTGTTGGAGGCCATGATGAACATGTCGTTGTGGGTCCAAACTAAACGAGGTGGAGGATAGCCGCTGGCCGAACATCTGATCCTCACTTCATCTCCTGATGTGAAGGTTTGATTCCTGGGTTCAACTGAAACCCTGGGCACCTCTAGATGCAAATAAAAGAGAAAACTTTGTCATTTTTTGTCACGTTCTTATGTTTACAATAGGTAAATCCATCAACACTTTTTCACCTTAAAGGAACTTTCCGCACAACCCTGTATGAATGTTGATAGAGTCTCAAGTGGCAACATAACACAAACTTTGACTGTCTCTGTAGCAGGTGGAGCAGTGGCTCTCACTGAGTCTAATAATGTTTCACAGCATTTCATTCACCATCATTTCCTTTTGATTAGTGAAACAGAGGAAGATATTGAATCCAGACGCATGAGGTTGAGGAATCTCAAAAGATTTTCCAATTGATTCATGATGTGTAACTGAATCCTTCAAGGGCGTGCTGTCTTTTTTCAGTTCCCACTGCTTGAATAATCTCCAGAGCATCAGACCTTTCCACTGTGAAGAAAAACTCAGAGTGTAGACTGTCTGAGTGAAGAGACAGAGGTGAGGGATCATTCAGAGGTAGTTATCTCTGCTTTGACAAGGAGGAAAATGATCAGTCAAATTCATCTTTTGTTTTTTTCTCTATACAACTCAGTCTTCTGTGCTGCTTCAAAAAGCATTACTCCCTGTCTGCTCTTTAGAAAAAGTTTAAAAAAACTTAAAATGTGCTATGTCTATTTGTTTGTACCTGTTGATATAAAGCCTGTACTCACATGGTAAAAAAGATTTTCCATGTGAGTACAGTAGGTGTGAAGGAATGTATAGACCTTGCCCTCGTTCTTTGCCTTCAATCATCAGAAATGTCATATTCTGATGGAAATACAGCACATTTACCAGATGTTGACCGTAAAATTTACAGGCAATTCTTCTGATACATTACAACCTTGACTTGAACAAATTGAAATACTACCACTTCACACCTCTATCTTGACCTTAGAGGCACCTGAGGCCTCACTGTACTGATCGTATGACCCTGATAAGGTCATGTACAGCCCCTGACTGTGTTCACAGGTCCTCTTCTCACGTGCTCTGAAGGTTACCTGGCACCAGGGTGTCTCTCCCTACCCCTGATTTAAGAAATAAGAGTCTCCAAGAGGACGGACATATTTCTCTGTTGTAACTCAGCGATTTAATTAATTACAACTTGAGTTGGTATCAATCTTGTATGGTTTTTACTGAGCTGCTATCTATGCCTGTTAACAGATATGTATAATATATAAAGGACAGTAATACATTCACACACTGGACAAACATTGAATCCTCCTCATTTTACTCATTATCAAAACCCTGATTGCACATTTCTTCATCTACATCAAAATTTCAATAGAAAACACCTGCTCCAGTTGCAGCCACAAGTACAAAATAAAATGTAAAAAGGACTTTAATTAAAGGAAAACTTAGCAACCTACTTCTAGCAGCCAACTTTTTACTGTGAACATAGACACTTGAGCGTGAATACTGCAAACTGACTCAGGTTTTTAGGGTAAAATCTGACCCAAACATAGACCCATACCTTATCTCTTCACCATCAGTCTCATTTTACTACGGTAAGTAGGTCACGAAAAAGTGTTAGAACAAGAGTGGCACTACTTTAAAATCCTTTAAAATCTCTTCACAGTGCCTTTAACTTTTTTTTTTTTGCTTTTGTGTCTCTTTTTTTCCATTAATAAAGCAGGATTAGTGAGTTTTCGGATGTTAGAAAGGTCTGCAAACTTACTTTACTAAAACTTCATCTATTCACTCCCTTTTAACAGCAAAACTGTCTTCTACTTTCAACACTAAAGTTTTAAAATGTGTTAAATACAGAGTTTACATCTAAAATAAAGAAGAAGAAAAGATGCCTTTTCAAATTTTGTTGCCTTGACTCACTTTTAAGTGGAGCTAATGACTAGGATGAGACTGACCAGGGGGTATTTAGGAAACCTCCCGGGCTTGCTCACAGCTGTTTCTAAGAAACATTTAGGAGTGATGAGGCACAAAAAGAGAAGCAGTACGAGATCTTTTAGAGGCAAGAGGTTAAAAAAATGAAGCATTTGACAAGATGACATGAGCAAAGACATACAGGTGGGAAATCTAACAGTGGAAAACATCCAGTTAAACAAGGACAAAGTTTGGGAACAACTGTGTAACTTATCACTCAGTGAGACGAGCCAAATGACAGAGTTCTCCTCCAAACCTGTCTGCAGCACCGGTGTTAAACCTGCAACTTATCAATCTGTGTCAGCCGGGTTTACCTCGTAGAGGCAGCTCCAAGTTCAAATCAAAGTAACCTTTATGTTTGTTCAAATACATGTCAAGAAAGAAAGCCAACCCAAGGTGATGGGGAACAACTTTTTTTTCTTTTTGCTTCAAAAAAATGAAACCTGGCAGAGCTAGTAGAGGAGGAATTTAGGCTAAAGCACAAAGCATATGGCCTTTGAGTTAGCTTCTTCTGGGGAGGTTGTATAACACAATAAATACTGGATATTCATTTGAATGGGTTGAATTATGTCAAAATAATTTTTGCTGCTCTCACTTTCTTCTTTGTTTTCTCTGAAATCCTCTCATAAAGGCAGGTTTCAGCAGCTGTATTACATCGCTGTTTCCTGGCCTGGCAGCACTTATTTCTCTGTGGTTTTGGCTCGATAGCCAGATACTCTCTTCCATCTGCACAACAACGTGTTCTTGGTTCAGTATCAGTGAAGAGTCAAGAACAAGAATACGAGATGGAAAATTCAGTGCATCCCAGCCTGAGAGTCAAACACACTGTAAATCATTTTCACACATCTTAGAGAGCATTAAGGTGAATTATAGGGAGCAGGGAGAGAAGAAGGGTGGCGGCATTCAGGAGAAGACTGTGTATTTGATGAAGAAGCTGTGTTTGCCAAGAGTCTTGTTCTCCACTGTAACTTTTCTGTGAAGTCTCATAAACACACAACACTGACTAACTAAAAGTTGAATTATTTATTATTTTGGAAACTGATGCATACTCTCACATGTAGTGATACAAAACACACCCCTCACCTTGCACTGTGAGGTAAATCCGTTCCGCCATGACTCCTCCTTCGTTTATAGCGATGCACTCGTACCAGCCGGCATGCTCTGGGGTCGCAGAGGAAACTTGTAATGAGAGGTTGCTCAAAACCTGAACCAGTGGGTCCAGACGGGCATCATGACCGCCTCTCAGCCAGGTGAGGTTGAAGCTGACGGTGCTGACGACGTGGCAGGTGAGGACGGCACGAGAACCAGGAGACACGGTTAGATTTCCCTCCACTGTGATGGCTGGAGGCGGCTCTGTGGGGGGAGGGGAGGATGTTAAAGCTGGCTACGACAGGGAAAGCTGAGCAGATAAAAAGCTCAAATTTTTAAAACATGTGGTTCTTTCTGGTTCTTGGAGTAGAAGATGTAGAAAAACACAATAATAACTTGTTCCATTAAGTCTAAAGAAGGGGCAGTCCTTCAAACCAACAACAAATTGAAAGGAGCTGATGATGGAGACATTTTGACTTTCCTTTGTTTTTTCTTCATCCTGCACTCCTCACTAGTTTTACCTCCTCACTCTAAAAACAGCTCAAATCAAATCTGAGTCAGGACATTGCTTCTCATTCTGTCATCAAACACTCTTTAAGAGCTGAGCTGGGGGAAAGTGAAAGGGACAGAGAGAGGCAAAGAACCAGAAATTGGGTGCAGAGAGTTAGCAAAAGCTTGGCCCTGACAGAGGGAGGATGCTGGGGATTTCAGCACAACTCCTCTGGATTAAGACGACACATATTTGGCAGGTGAGAGAGTACTAAGTGCATATGTATGTTTCTGTGTCAATGTAACTCTTGCTTTCTCACTGGTTAAGTAACAAAAGATGTGTTTTTGGCTGAGTTGAAGGATTTTCACATCATTGTACAGATGTCAAATGAGGTAAAAGTAGCACATAAAAGTCTGATCTGAATCTTTGGCCCGTGAATATGTCAGTAAAAGCAGTGATTCATATTCATACAATTCACAGATCTTCACCAGGCGTCCTTTTCTGTTTCACAAAATGCCTTTGAACTACCATCTCACCTTCTCTTTCATTGAACTCAACCTCCTTTTTCATCTCTGCATATTCATCATTTTGATGGTTTAATGGGGCTCAAGTGATTTTCATAAATCAGATTTTGAAGCAGCAACAGTTAACAATGGAACAGTTTGAAAAGTGTAACTCAGTGCACTCATGTAAAGTGTGGCCAGATATACGTTATAGCAACAAGTTTATTTACAAATGATCTACTTCAGTCGCAGTATGTCTCGACTGTTGTGTGTTTTCATGGTGTACAGACATCCTTCTTCCCTTAACAGCCTTCCACACATACTCATCTTACATCCTATTCACAGTCTGTTGCTCTACAAACAAGGCACACACACCGTATACCATATAACAACCTTGAGTTCGGGTCAAATTTTCCAAAAAGCAACATGGATTCTGTCATGCAGGTTCTCAGCAAGAGACCCTGGATCCTTTGAAACATAACCCTCTGAGACTTGTATGTGGATTCAAACTGTTTTCTCATGAGCAGTATAAGCGTGAGAGTTTGTGAGCATGATTTCAGCAACCAGACAGTGGTCATGATGATTTTACTGGAATATTATAGAAATATCACTTTGTACAGGAGTGAATTACTGTTTGTGTGTGCTTACCTGATACATCTAGGAAGGTGCGAGCTCTTCCTGTTCCAGCACTGCTAATAGCGATACACTCATAATGGCCCTCATCCTTCAGAGTAACCTGAGGTATTTCCCATGTTGCATTGTCAGACTCACTAAAAGGAAAGGGGAGAGAAGTTTTAACCATCATCTCAACAAAGGGTTAACTTAAGCTCTTCCATAAAAGTTTAGGAAAAGAGGGTGTGACGTGCAGCACAGATTTTAAATATGGCCTACTTACCTAAAAAGTTGATCTACCCCAAGGCGCCTCCCATCCCTGCTGAAACGCAGAGTGAAGGGGATCAGACTCTCTATCTGGCATCTGATAAACCCTCTCTGGAGGTAGTAACCAGGAGTTGTAGCTGGCGTCAACACCTTGGGTGCATCTTAAAGGGACATTAAACAGTAAAAAAGTTGATCGTTCAAGCTCCTAAGAAAGCACAATTTTGCATGTGAATATCACTAACCAGGTTTGATACTAGAGAAGGAGACGCTTGAGACTCTCTGGAACACAAAACCATCTGCATCGTATCCGGTCACCCGCAGGAAGAAGGCCTCGTTGGGCGGGATGAACTCTGTGATATTCCACAGGCCATAAGGCTGCCGATCAGGGTAGAAGCGGATCGGCAAAGTTTTAATCACTTCTCCCGTAGTTGACAGCAGCTCTAACCTGTCAGCTCGAGCAGGAGGTAAAACCCCAGTGGTGTTCAGCAGGATGTACGTAGGAATACCTGGAAAATTGTCAGGACATTCAGTAGACTTCATTCTTGTCTGTCCCGCAGATCAAAGAAGTGAACGTAACAGGTGAGAGGAAAAGCAGCCAACAGCTGTAGTGTTTTTACAATTTGGTAAGGTTGACCTCACTCACCTTGAACTGGCCTGCTGGAGGTCTTTTTGAAGTCAAGGGTGGGCTTTCTGGAAAACCCGGCTCTGAAGTCAATGGTGCTGAGGCCTGAAATACGGACTGAGTGTCTCCCTTCACTAGAGGTCTGGATGACAGAAAGAGGACACGCAGATTTACAGATGTGTTCGTACACGAGGAATGCTGGTCCATATAGTATATCTCTGGTTTATCCTCAGGTTCAAGTTTTGTTCTGATTTTCTGTGTATCCAAATGAAATAAGTCACCCTCAAAGATAAAACTACATTATTTCAAATATTAATTTGATATGCAAAAAGAAAGAACTTTTTTTATCTAATTTTTATTGAAATCTCAGGCTGACAGTCTGAGGTGTTTCATCTTATAAAACTCTGCGACACAAAAGAGTATCTGCATCAAAGCAGGCTCTAAGTGGTCTAAATGACAGACACAGCACTTGGACTGTTGTGTAACACCCTTTTGTGTGCCAGCCACCTCTACATGTGGAGACAAGCCTCTAGAAATGAGTCAAGGCTGAATATCTTACTCTCTTCAATCTGGAGATGACCCATTCAGTCTGAAATCCATTCTCTGATTGAAAATAACACAACTACTATAATCCTAGAGTGGCTAATGCCTCATCTTGTCTTTATCATGTGCAGCTCTTTTTGAAGCTTTGACTGACACACAGACAGAGTAATTACAATGAAATACAGGTTGCTGAGAAGGTGGAAACTCCTCACCTTAGGTGAGACACTTCAGAGGTGTCACAGACATTGACTCAGAAGGCAAAGTGAGGCATGCAAACCTAAACTGTCATTTGCAATTGCCTAAAATGAAAGAGAATGTGCAGCTTTACTGCGTTTCACAATTACTGAGCTCTCTTGGTATAAACTTCAATTCACAGTGAACAGATGAGTGAACCAAACAGGAGACAGCACACAGACAACAGAGCTGAAACAAAGAGGTAACAGCAGGAGAGCCTCGAATGCTAATGCCTGCCTTCATAAAGAAACAAAACCTGCTGTGGTCATCAGACCTGCCCTGATAGCTGCCATGGAAATATCCCAGGTCTTTAGATGGTTGTAAATGAGGCCATAACAAGGGGAGAGGTCCTTTAAAGGTCATGCTATTACAGAAGACAAGAACAGGCCCTGTCATTAAAGCCTCTCATTTCCCAATTCCACACCCACCCACACAGGCTGACCAGCACAAGTCTCAGATACACCCTCACCCAGCCCAGTCAGCTCCCAAGACTCTTCAAGAATCATGATGTGACATAAAGTTTAGCTTCAGATTCATGTATTTCTAAATGCAACTCAGTTTACCTTTAACTTGTCCATTAATCTGGCTCACAATACCATAAATTGTGACTATATGTCACTAGAAGTGGCCATGTCAGGGTGGATTAATGTCAGTTCAGATTTACAATTTACCTTCTGCAGCATTTTCTCTCTAGATTTGTTGGTGTGTTAATTATTGTTAAGTTTCGTTGTAGTTATAACTCAATTTGCAGGTAAGAATGAAAAACAAGCTCACTTCCTCATGGGAAAAATTAAGTGTATCTTATTCAAGTCATATAGTATGATATCATAGGGTATTCGGTCTTATTGTAACATTTCATATCTAAACGTGGTATAACATAACACAATGTATAGGTTAAATGTTTTATTTATAGAACAAAGCATTCTGTAACATACCATCACAGAATGAACCATAGCGTGCCATAATGTAACATGATTTAACTTAACATGACTTATCATAATAAAATATGTATCCTAACTTTATATATCATAACATAACGTTTAGTAATGTAATGTATTGTCACACTATGTAATGTCATATCATCGCATTGTATAACATCATATTGTACGAATTGAAAACAACTGGATTTCCTCCCAAGATTAAAAAGTGTCTCTTATTCTAATTCTGCCATCATGCAGTGATAATTAAGAAAGAGACACATCTTGCAGCCCAACATAAAGTTTGTTTTTGTTGTCTTTATGGCAGATCTGGCGACTAAAACATTTCCCTGTTGCATCCACTCATGTAAACTGTCCGGTGAAATATTGGTAGAAAAATCTATGAGCTGATCTGCAGAAGCGGGGGGTGTTGGTGCAGCTCACCTTTTACTCTCCACCACAATATCCAATTAAAGGCAGATTAAAAAGGATCAAATTCCTCTTCAAACACAATCTATGGCCCAGACTTTACACTGGGGTGTCACAGGCCATTAGCCTTTCTGAAAACCAGCATGGCAGAACAGTGAAATCCCTCTAAACTATTTCTCCACATTTCTGTCGATTGTCCCAGGAAACATGGTTTGTGATGAGAGAGGGATATTTTTAGTCTGAAGCCCATGGTGCTATGTGGGAGAATGGAACTAGAAAAGGAGTTGCCAAGAAGAGAAATGGAAAAACAAGATGTACTGAGGCTAAAGAGACAGAAGAAAGCTTTGCTGAAGGAGAGAATTAGTGGAGTAAATATATGAGGAGAAAGACACACGAGGAAACAGAAAAGAAGAAAAATGAAGTAAAGAGGAGATCTATGATGGAAGATGAGATGGGATGTGGAACATCAGGAAACTGAGAACAGAAATAAGGCAAAAGGTTGCAATTTTTTATTTTTAACAACTGTTTGAAATCCCTCATCACTTCTATGAGCTCAAGAACAGGTTTTCATACATGTTATCTGTAAGTTAAGAAGTAGGTTAAAGTTGATATTCAGCAGAATTCTCTAAAAATCCTTTTTTCACCCTTGTGTCTTGTCCTCTGCTGAAGATTGGAGAGGTATTTAAGGGATGTTAACAAAGGAAGAAAAACACAGACTTATCATCAGTCTGTAAATGACCAAACATGAATGCATTATGCTTTGTGGAATCAGCAAAAGTGGGAAATCTAAGTAAGCAAAATCTCTGCATTCACGCTTTCCCATCTGTTCAAGTGCAGTTTTTCTAGGAAGGAAACACAGATGACACAGATTCCATCGAGCATCTTCCCTTGTAAATCAAACTGACTCTAACACGTAACACAGTTATGCAGAGATGAGGGAAAGTGTCCCAGCAGGAGTCTTCACAGTATACAGGGGCCATCGAGGCCCCGTTAACAAATCACTCAGGTAAAAATGCTTGTCATTTCCCAGCATCTGGCACTGACAGTGTGAGCCGTCAAATGTGTGACCTTATTTTCCTCACCTGGACAGCAGGGTGCCAACAGGAGGAACAAAACAGAAAAGGTGCCCCAAAACAAACCTGTACTTTTCTGTGTTGACAGCAGTGGCCTTGAACTACTTCATCCTCATCCATCAGAACTGTCTCAGAAACCATGTCAGGTCAGGATGTGCCTGTGTGATCATGTTTTTTTTTGCTCCCTTTAAGATGATTTCACCAGACGTCATGCATGTTAAATTGATTAGATTTCACTGTAACTCTGAATACTGATATAGTGCTGCAGCAATATATCAACTTAAGGACCATCCTCAAGGGGCGAAGCTCCCTCCTCGGGTGTTAGCTGTGACCTCATTCCAAAGTTGTACCACTGAACTGTTTTGCAGTAAGTCTCTCTGAGAGACAGCTCTGCTCTGTGAGCTGTTGGGTGAAGCCTATAATTTACACACATACTGGGTTTAACTATGAATTGTTTACCTTGATAGTCCACATCCCAGGCTGTGGGTCCTTGATGTTGACAACTTTGGCAGAGTTGGGAATGTGCAGGAGCTCAGTCAGGCCATCACTCTTTCCCACGAGCTTCCCTGGAGGCCAAATATAAACACAGAGACAATTACTTAAGTTTTCCACAGCTTCAACTAATATAAATGGAGTCTGGACACTTGTTGATGCACAGCTGCAGGTTAAGAGTTGTAAAAATATAAAGATGGAGTCTTGGAGTGCTTTCAACAATGGTTTGGTTTGCTTTTTCTTGCCTTCAAAAGCAACAGTGGTGCTTCTGAAGGTGTTTATCAATCTAAAAAATAAAGAATTTCTGGAATGTTTGTGTCTGCAAACGCGTATCGTACCCTGGGGGTTTTGTATCTCAATGTTGGGCGCCGGGCCGCTGAGCGCCACAGTAACTTCCTTAAGGCTGGGGTCAAAGGGCATCTGCCAGGTGTTGCTGACCCCAGCAAAGTGATCTGTGGACAGCAGGTGGACCTTAGACGACTGCACGGCCTCCTCCACCCATTTCAGGACCTAAATTGATGAAGAGATTTCGACAGTGTTGAGTATACACTTCATTTTTTGCAGCATTGTTCTCATTAAGTGTAAATCTAAGCACCTAAGCCTTTATTTTTAAAGTGATTTTCTGAATTTTCAAAAATAAGTCCACCCATTCCTTCCCTTATTAACCTACCAACACTTACATGCCAGAACAGACAAACACAATTTTATCCTCTCAGCTGCTCACAAGGTCATCCCCTCAACATGTGCAAAGCTTTAATCAGGAAGTTTCTCACATTCCCCTGTGTCCTACCCCCCCTTGTCCCCCTTGTCCCCATAGAAAACTTCACAGCTACTGTTTGAGACCCTGAGAAAGAAACTCTTAACCTCTCTGTGTAAAGAAGCTGACATTTGTAGTACCACAGGAAGAATGGTTCCTTGATTTGTCTTTGTTTTTTTATCCATCTACACTTTTAAGCCACGTATCTTTGAAGAAATTGAAAAGTTATGATGATACATTACAGGTCAGTTTAAATTGCTGACTTATTTTCAGACTTTCTTTCTTCAGAAATTTTGTCTTGAACCTTAAAATTCTCACAATTTTCTGACCGAATACTGACCCTACCGCATGAAGAGATTAGTTGTATGCAACAGGAGCAAATTCATTTATCAGAATTCAGTTCAGAAAAAAAAACAACCTTAAGTCTGATCTGAATCTAATTCTGATCTCAGATTCTTACCATTGTGAATAAAGAGATTAAGTTAAACTCTGGCTTTTTTCTCAGACATCTGTTTTTCTTTTGTTTGAAATGTCCTTTTTCCTAACCTAACCTAAAAAATATAGTTTTTAGTGTCCTTCATCCTCTTCTATAGTAAAATATTAAGTAATAAGCTAAAGAGGAAGAGAGTGATTATGCAGCCTCAGTAAAAAAGTTACAAACCTTGAATCTTTTCCCTCTTACTTACATAACAGAAAGCAGCATGCTTTCCCACTTGCAGTCCAGCACTGCTGATTTACATTACTTGGAAGGGTAAAAAGGAGCTCAGCTTTACATCAATCATTTCAATGTTTCCTGTATATCTGATCTGGAGTCCAGACTCAGGTATGGGCACAACAAGAGACAAGTGAGGCTGTAAAACCTTTGACTGTCATTTAATTTACAAAGCATAGAAGCAGAGCTTGGCCGGGTTAAGATGATTTAAATACTGTGTGATTACAGCTTTTTTTTTTTTAATTCAGAAAAAAAGAGAAGAAGATGAAGAAGAGGATCAGACGTCTAACTACTTGCTTACTGTGAGACTCTCTTACCTCATTGACTTGCTTCTTGTCCAGATGGAAAACTTGCCCAGAGCTGGTGGACGCAATCTCCTCATAAGCCTTGTAACCAATATGACCCCGATCATCACAGTCGCCTGTCAGCACAAACACCACCTACACACATGTTTAAAGATGTTAACACGTCATCATGTGCAGGGCATGCTGGGCATTGCAGTACAATCCGAACCTGTGATTGTTTCTGCTGAATGAGCTGCAGCACTTCATGGGTCAGCTTGTAGTCTTTGGAACGGGCGTCTGTGAAGACGTAAATAAAAGAACCTGGCAAGGAGATCTCCAAAGCAATCTTAATGGCACCAATGCTCATCTCTGGACAGTCACCACCTCCCTGAGAAAAAGAGGGGTATCATCAGCATAAGTTGTAATTGCATACTTGGTTGTCAACCACCATCACATCATGATTAACATCTGGAATTAGGCAACCTTTGATTTTAGGTTAAAGGGAGCAGGAGCTGAAGAGACAGGAAACCTCTGCTTTTTAATGAACCCCAATTCAATCCTCCCCCTACAGGTTGACTCATAATTGCGCCTAATAGTACTTTTATTCCTGTAGCGGTAAAATATTCAGTGCTTCCTTACATCCTCAGTGTTAAATTCAACCTCGTGTTGCACCATGGAAGATTACAATTTCAGGAAAATGTTTAATCCAAAAATCTTTCATCCTCTCAGGAAAAAACCTCCTCCTGGGTTTAAGCAGGTGAAGAGGTGAGAGGTGAGAGGAGGAAAACAGACAGAGGAATGAAGCGTTGGAAGAGCAGAAACTGGACTTCATCCACTCTACACACACACATACATCAGATAAACATTCTCACATACCAAAGATGAAGAAACACTTCTCAACAAAGTTTTCCTCGAAAACGCTCCTACTCGATGTGTCCTGAACATCCTTTGACGTGAGAAGTAACAGTTCTGCAGTTTTTCTTTCAAAAAGTACACGTTTTTGTTTTTTATTCCCCTTCCATGTGATTACCATAAAATTTAAACTTGGCAGGACTCTGTTTAGCTATCCAACCATTGTATGTTATTGTTTATACGGTTGTTTGTAATGGCCTAGGAAGGCAAATAAACATGGGATGAATAAGGGTTTTTGAGTTCGAGGTCCCTCAGTTACATTAAAAGAAGGCTGAAAATCCTATAAAATGGGAACAGTGCCCACAAGTGTCTTGTAAAAATCCAGAGAATAAATTATTATTTGAAAAGTTCTTTCATCATTCAACGCAGACAGACCAATCGGGCTTGGTCTTAATCAGCTGACAAAGACGTCTGGCGGGACCAGAGTCAGTTTTTATCAAGGCCAGATGACCTTATGCTAACTGCGAAAGCAGCCGGGCTCCTGCTGCTGTTTCCCTGCTTTGATTGATGTCATTTCTGAACCCACCTGGACGTAGAGCTCTCTCAGCTCATACTGGAACTTCTTGGGGTCTGTTGTGATTGTAACTGGTCCAATCTCTGCAAAGAGGGAAAAAAAAAAACGGAAAGAGTCTCAGTGATTAAAAGAGCCAAAGCATCAGATGAAAAACTCCAAGCATTTTTGTTTCCTAACGTCCTCTTATTAGGCAAACATTAGCTTTGGCAGATACGTGCGGATGTTCAGATTAAAATGTCATAATATGAACTGCAGTGGGAAAACTTCAGGGAAGGAGAAATATTTAACTAACAGTGAAAGTGGAAAAGGATCTGTGGAGACTGACAGGTGATAATGCCAAAATATCACAAGAATGACAAAGAACTTAAGTCATGGAACGATCCTCATAACAGATTAGATGATGTCATGAAATATGATGAATTAACCTGACAGAACTTGCAATTAGTTGCGTCATTTTGCTCACACCCTTAACCAGCAGCTGGATCATTTGAAGTGGATTACAAACACAATAGTAAAGCTTTATAAATAAAAGATGAAGGAATCACGACAAGGAGTTGTGAAAGATAATTGGAAAATGGACGGACAGATTGAATTTGTGCTATAAAGTCAGTTTAAGAATTATTGTATAGGGTTTTTTTTCCACACACAACCAACAATTTGAGATTTGTTTGAAATAGACAGAGATTTCAAGATAATTTATCAAAATAGTTAATAAAAACACAGTTTTTCAATACGGGGCTTTTATCTGATTGAAAACATTGAGCCTCCCGTTTTACATGAGTCCTCCACCTTATCTAGAAGCCGCAGTCAAAGTCATTAGTCAAGTTTATGGGCGAGAACAAAGAAATGATGAGCTCTCCATCAAAACGTTCAGCTTCTTGCCTTGTCCTTCACATTGCCTCAAATTTGCTCTTTTTTACTACACTTCAAACAACAACCACAACAAACGCTACTAACTCACTCAACAGACGCTCACTTCCATCTCCTTTGTCGTGCCGCTGCTATGATGTCACTTTGGCCGGCTACACCATGAGTCATGTTACTCTGATGTCAAGCTACTAAGAATACGATCGGTCCCTCGGGCATGTAAACACCAGATGGGATTAGATCTAACCCCGAGTAAACAGATGACACAGAGTTTTCTATCAGAAAAATGCTAATGGGAATAGCAACAAGTGGTCACGAAAACCACCGGATGGGAGCACGTGACGCATGTGCACTGGCTGTGCATTGTCAACGATTTACTCTTACAATGTGATGATGTTCTGCTACAACGTTTATATAGTCGAACAGTGTGTGTAAAAAGGGATTCAATTGTTGAGTTCTTCTTGAAAATGAAGCCACTGTCTTAAACAAACTCACAAGTGACTATTCATCTGTCGGCAACCTACCAGCTGTTCTACCTGTTTACACAGATAAAACCAAAGTAGTAACCTTGGTGGAAACCTTTTTGTACTGAGGTTAACTAATGGGCTGACCCTAGTGAGGCCACAGTTCAACATAGAAGAAGAGCACCACCATCATAACCATACAATGACAACACTGCTTGTGCCCTGAACCTCTGAAAGTGTCTGTAGTCTGTCACTGCTGTCTTCAGTTTGTATGTGTTGATGAAGTTTCTTGAGTCTGACTGTGCGACTTTACTGCAGCTGTGCTGAGGAATGAGTCTGATGAGGGAGCTGCTAAAGACACACACACATGTTGGCACTACACACTATACACTCTGACGTTTTGCACCAGTAAGCAGATTGGGAAACAAGGTTTCCCTTGTTGAGGAAAAGGGTAATTTCAAAGGATCCCTGACTTTTGAAAAAGGATACAGATTGGACTCTTTTACAGAAGTCTTTCACTTTGTCCAGAAGTCAGAGATAAAATCAGAAATAAAGTTTATTGGCATGATGAGACTCTTTTAAAATATTTCTTTCTTCTGTCTCATCAAAGTTTTTCATTTTTGAATATTTGGGGTTGACAAGTCAGACATTAGTCCTCACTTCATGCCATAAGGAATCACTGGCATTTTCCTTTTTTCCGCAACAAGACAGCTCACCTTACATTTCATCAAAGAGCATGAGCAAATTCGATTTGTTTAACAACATACACTTAAGAGGCAAGAAGTCTTTTTCCCAATGACCCAGATTTTGGCATCCTTGTAAATCTTCCAGGTGGAGTGGAGAAACGTTTGCTGCCATCAGAAACGCTTCAAAAAACTAACATGGAAATGTGTCTGGCCGCTCTGGGCGGAACATAGGTCCAGAGCCAGAGTTTTCAAAGATGGAAAAGCTGACATGTTTCTCCTTCTGGGACGAGTTCCCACGGCTGCTGTAAGTATTCTTTAGACTCTTTGGACTACAGAGCCTCTGACCACAGCCAAGGTTTCAGCACCAGGTCTGTGGAAAACTCGAACTAATAAACCAAACTTTTCAAATTCTACTTCTGGAATGGTGTTTGACTTTTATAAATCAAACTGCAAAGAGCACCACAGTTAATTATCTACTATTTATGTGCAACAAGAGACAAGAGCGTGAGTGAACAAAATCCCAGAAGATTTGTGACGATTCAGGTATTCCAGTTCTTACTGTCCAAAGAACTGTTAGTGGTTCAGTGCCTTACTTATGACAACCTAATGAATTTTATTTTGCTTTTTTTTCCTGTAGGTCTAGAGAGCAAGCAAGAAGTTCTTTTATCTCTATAGATAACAATCCCACAATTAAAGCCTACTCATCTATCATATCCAAAAGTAGTATGGGAAGAAGAGCCATCAGTTGTCAGGTCCCTCTCTTTTGGGGTACCCACCATTTAGGATCATCCTCTACTTTCAGGAGTGTGTAAACACCACCAGCCATGTCATGAACCTAAAAAGTACATTTACTCAATGATGCACGCTCTTGAGGGAACACTTGAAAGCTCAGGCTTTGCACAACAACCAGTTGCAAAGGGTGTGGACAAGACATATGGGAGAACTTGAAGAGGCTTTTGTTATGTCAATCTGGATCTCAGTGACCCCATGAGCGGACACAACTCATTGTTGGCACCGCCCTTACTCCATTATCTTCCTCATGCTAGGACATTAAAGCCCTTGATTTGTTTTCATTTCATTTTTGCAGGTTTCCACTTCAACTTCTGACATCAAACTCATCTCTCATCAGCTATTTTGAAAGTCATGCTTAATATTAAACAGTGGCAATAATGGAATCAACAGGTGGAAATAAAAGCAGGCTCGAACTCAAAACTTTTAGATCATGTTGTCCCTGCTGCTGTCAGAGTGTCACAACCTACATTGCTCTAACCTTTCACCCAAAGACATGCAGCACAGTCTGGATCTTGTCTTTTAGTGAAGTGTCTTCAGATGAATTGAGGTTTTACAAATAAAGACAGATTCACTACCAAAGCATTTGGGATTCACCAAAGAGGACAGACCTTTGTTCCTATGTACCACATTTAATTATTGCATAATTCATTAACCTTGATGTGGTCTCCTGGATGGCATACTGGAATTAGCTCCAATGCTTTCTCTGTGATGACAAGTAACCCATATGTGGCATTACACAGCCCAGTGAATGACCTCTCAGTGAAAGAATACTGTAAAGAAGAGAAAATGACCAAAACAAACACAATCAACATGAAGAACTCCATTTATCCTGCCTTTTAATCTGTTGTTTAAGCTGTTGGACCAATCAAGACAAATGAGTCCAGCCTGCACCTTGATACTCTTATGGCATTCATCCGTAATGCCGCCTGTGAAAGTATGCATCTGCAGATCACGTGCGAGCTTAAGCACTCGCAGAAGGTCTAATGGGATGGAACAGACTGGGCAACTGTCCAATGGCAAACTCTGGTTCACCTCCACTGACATCAGGGCTTTGAGTAATTTGCTGGGAATGGCTCATGTATTCACTGCAGACTGAGCTTCTCTTTCCTCACAACATCAGCACCAAGGAATTCCAAGGCCAGCACGCTGAAAGGTCAGAGAAGTTAATGTCTCCCAATGAACTAAAGTCAGGCTTTTGGCAGCACTGCTTCGAGAATTAGCAGCCACATCACAAACAAGAGAAAGATGTTGTCTGATGTACTTCTGATATTTCTGACCCTGATATTCTGTGGCAGTTTGGGAAAGTTCTGTCCTTTAAAGCTTTGTGTTCAATGCCTAAAAGGCTTTTAGCAACAGCAGGAGTGTGCATAACCATCACATTTGCCGCTTTCCACATTTGCTTTCATTTTTTTTATTCCTGAGGGCTAAGACCAAGATGTTCCTGACTCACAATGACCCGTCTGCCTTATTAGAGTCTAATCACAAAGCTCCAGAAAGCTACTGCTGTGACAAAACAAACCAAGAGGGACCCAAAGAACCCTTAACCTGAACCTGCTGTTCATTAGAACCATCCGGAAAGCAGCCAAAGGGGGGAAATGTTCTTCTTCCCTTTTCAAATGCACCAGTTCCATGTATGGTTCAAGAACTTTGTTAGCAAACATTTACTGATAAGTTCTACTTAGCTACATGAACCTAATTTATAAATGTGTGTTTCATTTCCATCACTGAGAGGAGGATGCTGGATCTGCAAACAGATAGTCCTCACAAACTCTTGAATATGTGAGATTTGCATTAGGGTTGAAAGACTATGTGTGCACATATTGATTGTCAGCTGCACTTGTTTGCAGATGTCTCATCAAAGTCAACATCCAAAAGCTCGATACTTGTTAGATTTGGAGTTTTCATGACAGCTAATGTTTTTCTTTCTATGTGGACTGTTTTGCAGACAACACTACCTGGGCTTCCAATGGAAATCACAATGCTGACACCAAAAATGATTGCTCAGCTTGATGCGTTCGACTGAAGTTGAAGAGATCTTCTAAGGTAATCAACTCCTACAATGCACAAACTGTACTCAACTGGATTTCATGTGCAAACTAGGGTAAAGTTTTAAGCGTCAGTCATGCATTCTTGAATAGTGGTCAGGTAAAGGGGGTTCAGTGGCTTCTCCCGTCCAACAAAACCCAACAGGTTACACAACATGTAGCTGTTACAGCACTTAACTGCAGCAGAGGCTGTAAACACAAACTGCTTTCTGTCTTTGTGCTGAC
Organism: Thalassoma bifasciatum; assembly: GCA_008086565.1. Classification (NCBI taxonomy): domain Eukaryota; kingdom Metazoa; phylum Chordata; class Actinopteri; order Labriformes; family Labridae; genus Thalassoma; species Thalassoma bifasciatum. The sequence continues at coordinate 162,514 of RPOG01000211.1, forward strand.
TCAGTGTAAAAATCTGCCAGAAAGAGAGTGGCTGTCATTCTGACCCATAATTCACTTAATCAGCCCCACAGAGAAAACACATGTGAAACAGCACACAGTGCAATTAGAGCGCCTCAGAGAGCGACGTGTCCAGCACTATACATACTGAATGAGAAATAACAGACGTGTTTCAGTTTAAAGTGCCATGTAATTATGCACACAAACATACATAAAGTCCTGCAGACAAGAGATCATCAACTAAGTGATCTGAAACAACCTTGGAACAAGAGTGTTGACTACAGTTTGGGGGGTCTAATATGCCTAAAAACCTACAGATTTCTGAGCCTTTTTAAGGCTTACACTTTGACTAACTCCTCAGGGGTGGTTATCTGATTTCCTTCAAAGTGAGAACAGTGCTAGACAAGAACTCAACACAGAAAAATTCTTTGGCTCCTGCACAAAACCAGAAGGGCGTAGCTCTGGGGACCAGTCGAAGTTTGATGTCTCGCCATCGAAAGAAATCTGCAGTAAATCAAGCAGACAGGGTCCAAGCTGCCTCAAACTTTACATCGATGAAAGTTATTGTCAAGACATACCTTCATAGCAAAATGCATTTTTTTAGAACTGATAGGAAACAGCAGAAGCAAACTTCAAGGCTGCCTGACACACTGACATACACAGATGTACAAGTGCTTCTTCAAGGCTCGTGCAGCCCTAATAACTTACTTGATTTTGTTACTTTCTAACTCTCATACATGTTTCGTTCAGTGCTATTAAAAAAACACACAGATTAAAAGGCCTAATAACATTTGCTGAAATTGGCCAGCTTCATCCAGCCACAGGTGGTGAAGTCTTCTTGGAAAGACTTCCCAAACAGGAAATTGCAAATCCATGATAGAGATTAATCCCCTCCTTTTTTTTGGTTCATGTGTGCCTATTAAGAATGGGAAAGCAGAGTGGAGAGGAAGTGTTTAGACGCTCTCATGGGATAAAAATCTCCACTTCTGTTAGCTGTCAACATAAAAAGATCAAACTATGGTTTGATGAAAACTGACTGTGTTTAAAATCTCTTCTTTCACTTTTTTCTGGTAGGCTGGATTTAATTCTGGTCGATCATCTAAGCTCTTTTCCTCTTGTTTTCATTTGCACATTCGATTCTTACTGTCATGTATCACAGACCCTCCTGCTCTTCTTCCTTGTGCTTGCTCTTTTAAACACCATGTTTCACCTTGTCTGAACCACCAGCTGCCACCCGATGACTGAGGTTTCGCCTGGAGCGGCAGGGCTGACAACAGGCTTGATTTGAAGCCACCACAAACAAAACTTTTGATGGAAACTTACCACACAACCAACAGAGGGAGAGAAACACAGAACATACGGCAGACCACCAGGCAGCTAAACTATGCTTTCTGACATGTCTGAGAATGATGGGCCACAATACCACAGATCCCTTTAAATGGCATCCATGGCTTGAAATAATCATTTAAAAACATAAATGATGCACACACCACACAAGGTCTTTTAATCCTTTCCAGATGCAAAGCTTCACGGGAAGCACTTTCCAGAGAGGGACGACAGCACAAACCCTCCACCAGTCATCCATCTGACGTGATAACTGGTGCTGGAGACAAAACCCAGGGGAAGAGGCAGCCAAGGGTTTATCTGAAGATTGTGTGTGCTGTGTATATGCAAATTTATGACTGTCATTTATGAGGACAAGTGGTTCGGTGGGTTAACTATTCATGCAACCAAAGAAACAAGTTGACACTGCAGGGAATGGATATGTGCATACATTTATAAGATACATCTGTGGCTGGTTGAAAAGTAATAAAAATATATAAATAACCATGTTATGTAAAATCAAATTTCTTGCTTATGCATGAGGCATTCATTCCTTTCATATTCTCTCAACAAAGAAAATGACTGTTATGGTTGATCAAAGGTTTTAAAAAGATGCACAAACTCTGTCATCATGGACCATCTGTGTGCTATCATCACTTTTACTCATAAATATTATCTACAGCCCATAAATGCACAATGGGCAATAAAGTAAAGGAACTAAATGATGTTCCAGCTTGTTAGCACATATGTTTTGATGCATCACTGACATCTGGGCTTATACTGGGGGAAGTGATCACTGTGAACCAGTCATTGATTTTTTGGTGATTCAAACATTATCACATGTTTGTAGTTAGAGGCCTTTGGTGCAGCTCTGACCACACTCTCTATATGAGTGGATATGACATGGGAGAAAGATGATCTGTCTGTGTGGTTTGGCGACCACATGGCCTTTGTCTTTGTAAAGCAGCTACAAGACATGAAAGCAGACAAATACTGAAAGATGAGGAGGATCATAATAAGTGAATTATTTCTACCCAGAATAAGGTACCATTTGGATTGACTGCTTTATTGTATTCATAAAAATGACTATCAATCCTTCTCATTGCTTCCTGACATCTGCAACAAGAAAGACACTGAAGAAAACTCAAGCAATCCTGTTTTTCTCCTCTAAAGATGATTTATTGGATTTATCTAGCAGTAATTTTGTACACTGGAGCTTGACTGTCTGACAGAAAAGGGATAGAAGAGCAGAAGAATGCTAAATGGGGGAGTGATAGAGCACAGGCTAAAGGCTGAAAAACGGGTCAAACTGTTTCTGATTATGTTCAATCTAGCCCATACACAGCAGTTATACTGCAGTGATCTGTTCAAACCTGAGTCTATCAATAAAATGAAGAGCCAGGTTAAGTTGACTCTGCTTAGTAGATGAAGATTCACTCTCGTTGCATGTTATAGACAAGTACGTAAGTAAGTAAATATATTATCTGGTTGCATTGTATCTAGAAAAAAGTTGTCTTGAATAAAGCAAAGTGGCGTTAAAAAGAAGATCTTTTACCTTAGTATATATGTAACACTGACTGACAGTCAAATAAAGTTAAGGTCAAATAAATGTGATTGGAAAATTTGTGGTTGTACTTTTTGGTAACAGTAGTCAGAACTGTGTTATCAACACTCCTCTGAATTTCCCAACAACCACTGATTTCTCTCAAGCTTTCTTTGTCTACCACTGAGTTCGGTTTCTGGTTCAGACTTAATGAAACTAAAAAGCCAGCAAGTTGCGCTCATAAGTCATGTAGAGACCTTGGTATGGTTTTTGGGCCCTTTAGAGAACTAACACCACCACTGATGGGTTGCATTGTTTAAGATCTTTTATTAACCATACTGCGTCACAACAAATTGCTAAGACTGGTGCTCATTTCCTTATGAGGATAACATAATAAGTACAAGAGGAAAGGATAGAGAAGTGGATGAATAGATCAAAGCTGTTGCTTAGAGAGGCATCAGGTAGCTGTGTGCTGCTGAGTTTCTGAAGAGCTCTACAGAGGGCTAAAAGGGCAAACTCTAGGAGTGGGAGTGAGTGTTGTGTGACTTTCTTACATGTGGTACTAATTGAAAAAATTAAGGCTAAAACCCTGAGACTTGCCTGAGGTTAATTCAATGATTCACTCATAAAAAATGAACTTTGCCTCTGAATGTGGCCTTTCACTCGCATTAATTTGCCTAAAAAAATTAAGTGTGTGGTTTGAGGATTATTTGTTGCAGCCACAGAATTAAGACCACAAAACTGCACAGCTCATGACCAAACATTTTATGAGCGTCGTCATAGTCCAAACGTGCTTAAATATGCCACTGTGGCTTTTTTCTATAAAGTGTACCTCTTTTGTTTTACGGGGAAAAGTTCAAATTGTGCATGCGAAAGCAGAGAGTGAAACCTCAGAAGCAGCAGATCAGCACATACAACCACACGCAGATGCACACGCAGATGCACACGCAAATGTCTGGGGCATTGATTTTCAACAAGTCAGTCACAAACGCAGGTCGCCAAACGTACCAAGAAGTGCTTCAAAACTTGAGAAATTCCTTTTGGTGAATTCTCTGCATCAATATGGATACAAATGAGCAAACTTATACATTTTGAAATAAGGTCCTGTCCATTAGAGAACAGGAATTATTGTCACATCATTTTATTCCCTTTGAGTCACTTCTAGTGGTACAACAGTTATCCTTTGTGATTTCATGCCCACCCATGGCCTAGAGAAGATGCTTGTATTGACCATAGACTGTTCTTATATGAACACAGTGTGCATGAGATCACCAAGTCAATCGTTAGTGAGGGCCATATTGAAATTGCTGACTCAAAAAGCGGGCATGGAGCCTCCTAATCAACAGCTACTGGATCCCAGACCTGTCAGTTATGTGAGCTGGGCCCCCAGTTGAGCAAACTTGCAATCTAAATATCTGCTAAATCACAGAGCTAAAAAAGAATGTAACCCCAATGCAGTGGGTGCAAATAGAGAAATAAGCTATTCAGAGCCAAGCATTGTTTGTCTGTGGTTCCTGGCCTTTCCAGCCTCAGGTAGGCAGCATTTCCCTATCGGATCCATTTTTTTTAAGCCAAATGTCCCCTGGTAGTTATTCTTTGATCTCTCCCTTTAACACTTGAGGCCTTTCCTGCACATACATCTCTGAAATCACAAGTCTTGCAAAGCGCTTTAGCACCACACTTGAAAAGAATTTCTTAATCAATAGATGGGCTCAATTAGTTAGCTTATTTCTAGCTCTACTAGCAAAGACCCTGTTGAATGAGTTTGGTCAGCTGGCTTGTCAGTTCATCTCTTAAACTCTTCACCTAGCTAAAAGTATCACTGAAGTGACTTAACAAGCTACAGCTGGGTTAGCTATCTTTGCAATGAATCTCTCAAGCACCTCTATCATATGTGACTCAAAATCAGGTCAATCAGTCATGTGACTGTGTGTATTCATCACAGCAATAAATCCCCATTCAAGTAGGTTTCCTCGCTAGCAGGCAAATGTTTTTTCGGCTCACAGTAATGCCAAAGTAAAGTCATTTGAGCGTGTGGTCAATTTTTCTTTTCCACATACATGTTGTTGCAACTGACTGGCACCTATGTATCTAAGTTGGCTGAACATGGAGAGTCCTGCATACATGTCTACCAAGTTTACCAACCAAAAAACAGCTAATAAACCATTTTCTAACTCTACTGAAGGCTAGCTAGCATCTCCCTGGAGTTGAGACAGCTCACCATCAGCTTCTGCTTTTCATTAGGTGACTTCCAGCTGCGAGGAGCTTAACTGCCTCTGTCGGACAAAGCCACAGCGACTGCTTAGGTAAGTGTGGCTGCCCACTGAGTGCTAATTTTGTTTACTTTGTGTTTTTGGATGAGCACAAAGCTCAAATATGCTAACAGGGCACTTTCTGTCTTACCTCTTGCTCAGAGATGAAACTCCTCTTTCAAGACCTTGACAAGTTAAAGTCCTGTCCTGTTTTTCTAGAGACTGTCCTTGGCAGAACTTTTTTCACTGTGACATAGCTTTATAGATAAACAGATGATAGAAAGATATGGATTCTGGGGTATTAAGCTTTTTGTTTTTTTGCGGCAAGGGATTCCCTCTGCTTACAAAATGTTTGGGTATGGAAAAGGTTTGGAAAACCTGGTACAAGGTGGTCTAAAGATAAACGACTTCCCCCAAAACATACCCCTCTAAGACAGGGGGCAGAGGGCACCGACAGCCTGACCTTCAGCCTCACAGCCTGTAATTCAGGTTCCTGAAACACTTGTCTGGTCCAAAAGCATCTAAATACCACACAGGCCTCCAAAGTTCTTGGATACTTTGTTGTGTAACTCTTCTTCTAACCCTTGCTTCTATCCTTATGTCTTTTTCTCCAGTGCAAACACATGGTTATGCCACCAGCTGTGTAGACTTCCAGTAAATACTTATGCATTACATCGGGTTTGCTTAGAAGAAAGGGGGAAAGAAGAATCATTGTGGAAAGACATACACACAAAATGTTTTGTGCAAACCCAAAGAGACATTTTGGTAACATTAACTGTGCTCAATTCAAAGAATGCCAGTAAGTCCAAGAGTGAATGCTAAATTTAAGTTCTAAGTATCTTTCCGAGAGAACAACCAAACTGTTCACATGATTAAACAGCTCTCGGGGACAAAATTTTAAATTTAATAAAGATATACGTACTGCTGCAGAAAATGTCCTGCTCTTGTGATCCTTGCACGATAACATCATAAAACTTTTACAAGAGTGATATGTCTTTTTAACCAAGAAGGCAGTATTGAATTAAGGCAGTAGGAAATGAGGGTTTGGCAACAACACTAATGTATTATCACCTAATAAAGTAGCTGTGGTTAACGTGTTAATGCATGTTGCCCTATGTGCATCTCCTGAACACAAAAACATCTTTTTTCCCTTCTCTTGGTCTGATGACGGGTCTCTTTCCTTCAGCAAGGTAACTACATCAACTGCATTCACTTGTTAGCTGCTGTTTGTCCTCCTTTTGAAACTAAAAGGTTGATTTTGTGAGGGTGTGTGGTAAAACATCTCTCTGAACAAGAAATAAGTTATGAGAGTGGCAGGTACAGTGCAGCTACAGGACATCATCATCCGGCTCAGGTAAAAAGCTTACATGTGGTGAATATAAAATTACTCCATCCATTTCCATGAGAAGAAGTCCAGAACTCTTGAGCTGATGGTTTATGAGCAAATGTCACTCTAAGCTGCTGAAAACCAGACATGTGTTTCAACTAAAATGAACATAAACAGCTCACACAGTAAAGAAAATTAGGTTATGCCAAACCAAACTATGGAAATGTTCAACTCTGGCACCAGATCTGTTTGAATGTAAATCTAATGTGCTATAATTCAGTCCTCCAGCTGCAAAAAATTGATGTAAAACAATGAAATAAAATGAATGTGTGACAGAAAAGAGAAAATATTTCCATCATAATAATGTCTAGACGATGATCTGTTAGGTCGAATTCGACTATAAAAGCTGATTTGAGGCAAGCCCTCCTTTAAGAGGCAACAGTAAAAGGGCTGAGGTTGCTGCTTATTATTTGGAGTAATAAAGTAGGAAAAATGCTGACTGGTGAATGCTAATATACAACATAGTGAGGGTACAAAAAGCACAGTGGGCAGCTGGAAACAACCCTATTGAGTTAAATGGTTCTGATTTGGAAATAGCAGTTTGAGGGCCAAACTTTTGCTATAGGGGCATAAAAATAGGTCAGTGTGTTACTTACAGCTTCTATTGAATTTTCTGAGCCTTAATTGTGTTTATCCATTCTCAAAACAAACTGGGACCCTTTTTACAAACACACTCCTGAAACTGCCTCCAAAATACTCCAAAGTTGCTTGTTCACACATTTCCCTCACAGCATGAAGTCTACGCTATGGAACGAGTTGAGGATGAGGTTTTGAAAAGAGGAATATGACATCGCTGCAAAAGCCACGGTGTGACGTTTGCAAGGGGATGAAAAAGCAACAGATAACTACACCATGATTCAGCTCTCTTTTACATCCATACCATGGGCTGTGACACGAGAACTCACCAAGGGTTTCTCTGCTCCTTGTGATGGTTCTTTATCGTAGCCCTGATGGGTTCAAACCTGTTGGATCTGAAATAGCCTGAATGTAATGGAGTAAAGTCAGAGGAAGTTGCTAATTTCTTACATCAGTTCACCCTGACTTTTTCACAGACATTTTTACATGGTGTCTGGCAGGAAAAAGACTCAATAAAGTCAAGGCCAGAATTTCATCTGTTTGCATTCATACCTGCGGCCCACCCAATAAATTTCTGTCAGTTTTCAGGGGATTTGTGCATGTGCGAATGTAGCTCATGATGACAGCATTCATACACCGCTTCCAACCAACAAAAGGAAGGAAGTAGCAGCTGTTATCAAAATCACCTGACTTGCCTGGGGAGCTCATCTCTGTGCGATAAATGAACATGGAGGAACTGGCTGCTTACGCTGTGGACACATGGTAGTAGTTAGGGATATGTCAGGTAAACATGTCTGGCTCAGAACAGGGGGAACTCATCTCTGACGTGCAGCAAACACAGTGTAGCTTCTTTCAACATACTAAACTGCCACATTTACCTCTTTAAAGGTTTTATCATACAAATGAGTTGGTTCTTTTAGGTCATCATACCTCAAAATTTCAATTTACTTTTACACTTACATTATCTCGGGCTCAATTTTCTATACTGCTATCAGTACTGAGAGCCAGTTATGTAATCATTTTATATGACACAGAGAAAGAAAATATACAGTTCTGTTGTATGAACACCTGTTATCATAAGTTTCTCTCCCCAAACTTCATCCTATGACCAGTAGGATTAACCCGCTGCAGTCATGTGTCATTCTAAAGCTCCGCAAACAGCTTTTTTGCAGCAACATTTCAAACATGCACCTAAAAGACCGTGAAACACAAACTGAAAACAAGCCCCCCAAAGGGTCAAAGGGATATTGTGGAGCACTCAGACAGTAGCACCAAAGAGCCCTGGGGGACACGACCTGAGCATCCAAACCTCTAAGACCTTGCGATGATGCCTGGAATTCAACGGGATTCAACCTGAAAAACAAATCCAAAGCCCCCAGGGAAACAAACCTGACATGGTAGAGAAGACAAAAAGTCTGACAAATGCCTTTTAAATGGGTCATCTTTGTCACGTGGATTTATGTCAACCACTGTATCCAAAGGTCAACTACCTGCGACTCTTCTAAACACCTGCAGCATCCCTCAGGTATGTGCTGCCTCCTGAGATAAAAGGGGGTGACCTCTGGACACCGATTACAAAGCTACATGGAGCTGAAACTGCACTAAGAGCACCTCAGGGCACTTCAGAGGATCTGTGTGCTGAAAAAAATTACAGGCCATTTTAATATTCCAGGGCAGGTCAATGAGAACATGAAACACAAAGACACTCATTGTAGTCTGCCACGCTCCTCACTCCTCCTCTAATTCTACCCTCAAAAAAAACTCCACCTCTCTTTTTGGCATTCCTGCCTAATAGCATCATTATTGACTCCGTCCAGCTAAACGCGGGCTCCTTGTAATCTCACACGGGTGGGGTGGTTCAGACAAAAAACTGCTGCTCTGCAAAGACGGACACAAAAGGAGTGGATGGAAAAAGACGCTGAATACCAACAAAGGGAGTTCTGAGATGAGCACCTTTGATCATGCAGGGGAGGTAGAAACTATCCCGTCAACTTCTCTCATCACTCCACACCCACAGCTTTGGTCCATCCGTCGCTTTGACTGTAGCGAAGAATGGAACGACTCACCATCAACTGAGCAATGTACAGAGCTGGAATAAACACCAACAAAACAGAAGTGGAAGTCGTCAGCTGCTGATTTCATTTGGGAAGACAAATCTGAGTCTGGACTTCTCGATGTTGGCGCAGTGACAGTAAACAGACATCCCTCAGTGTTGCTTCAGTCACAAGCGGTGGTTACTGTTGGACTTGTACCATCCCTTGTTTCTGTTTCAGTTTTCTGCTCCAGCTCTCTGGTTTGGTAAAACATTTGCTGACTTCTCATTTTACCTCCATCAAAGAGCTCTTCACAATGTCAAACACAGTGTTTGAAAGCTCCTGCCAACACCGATAACACTCAGGAATGGCTCCATCCAACAAGTTTATCGAACTTTACCAAACGAGAGGGGCTCGTCCAAGTCATTCAGAGCAAGACTTGAACTTCCCTCAAAGGCACTTTTCTTTAATTCCTTACAGTTCACGATGGAGTTGTTCCAAAAGTGAGTAAGCAGAAATTTAAATTCAGACCAACCCACCGCTGCAAAGTAAGAGGAAAAAAATAAACCAGAACAACTAGCACAATCTTTGATCTAAAAGAGTCTGGCTGACAATGGCAGATCTGGCAGATCAGTCCTCCTACCAGTTAACGAACACATATCTGTGCTGTAACCAGTGTTTTTTATTTAGATCAAAATGCTGACAAACTGCTGTGTGTGAACATGTCTTGCTCATACAGCAGATTGTAAGTTTTTGACAAAGGTTGCAAAAATACAAAAGCAATCCAGGAAAAGGACTGAAGTGACCAAAGTGGTCCTCATTCAAATGATCATTGCATTTCGATGGCTTTTGGACATCAATGCTTCACAGACTCCACCAACCAACAAAGCTTTGAAATTGAGGCACATAATTAATGTCAACATTAGGAGGACAGTGGGGGACTTGTAACCTTATCCATGAATGGGAAACCAAAATACTACAACTACTTACTAGAAAAAAAAACTTAAAGATGGTTGAAAAAGACCAATCAAGCAAGAAAGATTTTGAAGATGGCATATTTTGTAATAGAGGAAGAAATGATGGAAATGATCCATCACACTTGTTCAACCTTAACACCTCGATCTTTGCCCTTACTTTGGTTATGGTGCATTTTCAACCGAGAGGTAGTAAAGAGTTTTGCCTGCAGTGGAAGTACACGGTACTATATTACAAGACTTGGAGGATTTGTGTTTCAATTGAAATATCTGTATGTACAATACAAATACCTCATTTTTTTAACCCAACCTTGATTATGAATTCCTCTCCACATTAAACCCAAGTACATTACTAAGTGCCCTAAGTTATGGAAAGATTATTTGCCTTACACCATGAAAGTTTTTATAGTCCATGGAGTATGTATCTGAAACTGCTCCATTTGCTGAGCTACATGACTTCAACCTCTTCACCGCACTGTACTACTAACAGAGGAAGGAAAGAAGTAAGTTTGGAGGAGCTCTTACAAATACTCTCAAATTTAAGCACCCAGTTAAAACATCAACTTTACAGCTACTGCTCCTCTCACAATCTGTTAAACAGCTTACACAGCGAAAACGTGTCACCATCTAAATGATTTCTGACAGCACTAAATGTGCAGGACTTTGGACACAGCTCTAAATCCCCCACTGACCTGAGGCCCTGGGCTCTGACCCACCTCATCCTCAGCTAATTAAACACTCACACAAGCACGTACAAGACCCACACACAAACACACCCTCTCACAGCACGGTATTATTTACAAGGATGAGCATGTGTGTGTTTGGACGTCAGCAGAGCCACGAACAATGTAGGCTTGCAGAAGGCTTTGGAGGCTGATTTGTAGACTCGTGTATAAGTGTATTCTTGTCGATCCACTCTAAAAGGATGATTTTTCAAACAGTGTGTGGTTTCTTGATATTTAGTTAATTTGGAAAATGCACAGTGTGATGCTAATATTTGGAAATATGATTAATCAAATCATCTTTCACCTGATTGTTTCGCGACAAAATTTTTCACTTGAGAAAATGTTGTGTTGATTGTCTTCGGCTGATGTGAGTAAAACAACCAGAAAAGTTCAAATTTAGAGTTTTCGCTGATTTATTGGGGTGTTTTCAGGCTGTGGAGCTCAACACGCAGCCCCTGTGTCTCAGTAAAACTGACTTGTGAAGTATCCTTTTGCTGTCTTTCTTTCTTTCACTCCCTGCAGGATGGAGGAAAAAGAGGGGAGGGGGGCTTCCTGACTGATCTTCCCACACAGGCCTGACCCCAATATCCAGGCATCCTCCTGACACTCTCGCTTCACACACAAACACACACAGGCCGAGAGAAACACAGATACACAAACACACTCTCTAATGTTTACCGTGTCAGATTGCAGTGTAAATAAAGGGGGGAAGCTGCGGACTCTGATTTAAAGGGAGCCAAATCAAACAGGAGGGACAGAGTTATCACACTGGGTCGGATGTTGAGCGCAGAAAGTGGATCTGAGTCTGACTGAAGCAGAGTTGAAATGAAAGTTCTTATGAAAACAAAGCCTGTTCTCTCTAAGGGTCCAGAAAAAGACTCAAAGTGAGATAACAGAGACAGCAGCAGAAAAAGCATGAGGGGAAATGTTCTGCAACCTTTGCTTTGCTAATCATTCGACTCTGCCCGTGGGGGTTTGGGGTAACACACTTTGACATCCTCGTAAACATTTTAAGAAGAAAACCAACGTCACTTTGTGGGAAGGGACAAACACAAAGACCTGGAGTCTGCAGAGAGAAGTCAACACCACATATTTGAAGCTTCAGTGTGATGCAAAGGGAGAACAGTGAAATTACTTCCTGGTGTGGGGGGAAACATGCTGAAAAGTTGAAAAATCATTATTCTATCCTCACTGTTGTTTTGTCCAAAAACACACTGCATTACTTCCTTTTTATCATCTGCTAATGATTTCGCTTAAGCAATGGATTCATCATCATGTACAGGGAGCATGTTTCTTCTTTCATGTAATTATTATTCTGGGCACAGAGCTGCAGCTTGAATCCATGATGAAGGAACTGGGCTTCATGAGAATGTGTGATATGCTGAAGATTTCGCAGAGGAGGACAAACATCTGGAATAGGAATCTGGCTCTTCACCGCACAGATCACCTCTGACGATTCATCTCATTCTCTTTTCTCCCTCAGATCTCTCACAGCAGTTTGTTTTTGCAGTTGCTAAGTGCATACCAGTTAAACGAAGGACAATTTAAATAAATATGGATTATTAAACAGTGACGAGAATTACATTTTTGAGGGATACCGCACAAATACAACCAAAAAAATGTTTTTTTAATGTTCATTTTCCCCTCACCCCTGACGTGACATTTCAGCAGCCTCTCATTGTATTTTCTGTTAGCAGGTAAGTTCCCTTTTTTACAGGGACTTTGAAACTTATACACAATTTTTTCAAGTTCTCCAACTTAGGATATCATATTAAACATGGTCATGATGGTGATGTAAATCTTGTACCGGTGGCATTACACAAAAAAGTAGGTTATTGGGGTCATGGATGAGATAAACACATTAAAAGGAGAGAAACTTTTTTTGATGAAAAAAAGTCATTTTGATCGAAAACTCCTGTGAGAGTTTTTCTTTGCTGGCCATGGAAAAAAAACTGGTTTATACAGGGCTCCCTCTTTCTGAGCTAAAATGGGAATAAGCTCACCTTTTGAGATTTCTGTATTGTCTCTTTCAAAGGCAGATAACCACTGTAAGGGGCTGAGTGTAGGAAAGATGACTGACAGCACTGGACAAAAAGACTGATTTTTTAAATATTCAAGGTTGATCAAAGGACAGATGAGATTTCTGCTTTGAAAAAGATCAAAAGATAAGCAAAAAGTTACGGGTGTTACTTTGGCCACAGGGGGCGTTGAAACCAAAGCGGACAAAAAGTCGCCTTCAGGAGCTTTAATTGCTCAACTGCATATCAAAATTTCAGCTTTAGTTTTTGACAAAGTGCAAAATATTACTCCCTGAATTATATTTGATGTTATCATGTTTTAGTCACTTGGGCATCATACTCTCCCTGACATAATGAATGTTTAATCCTAGTTTGTAGTTGAACCCATATGTTGACTAAAGATAATCTGGATTAGTTGTTGGCAGGTTGATCTAAAATATCAATATATCATTACCAGTGTTGGTATATGTATTGATCAACACTTGCGTGATGAGAACGGAACTTAAAATTAACAGCTAATTGATGATATCCTAAATATTATCTTGTTTCTGTATTAGTTAATATACCAGCATGTGTAAGCTTTTTGATCAATATGATACGTTTAATAATGGAATATAATAATTTTTGATATCCATGACCATTGAAATTTACTGTTTGCCAACCAAGCTGAAAACAATTCAAGCACATGATTATTTTCTGGTTGAAAAATTAATTATTTACTTTCATTCGTGAGCCAAAACATTATTTCTAGTGGTTGTGAGTTGCTTTAAATTGATTTTGACACACTTCTTTGCTATGTATCTATCGCAGCAATATCGGGAGTGATATTAGAAAAACTGGCCAGATATTTACATGATATCAGATCAATACTAAATTTTGCAGTATCGTACACCACTGGTCCAGATCACATAACTTCTGTAACATGACTGTGAGTCTGCTCCTCAGACCTAAAAACCAAAGTTACTGTTAAATCGCCCAATGATATATTGTTTGTGCATTAGCTGGTCAGAATGAGAGAGCACCAAGGGGTGATGATAATCATCAAGCTGCATCGCAAACCTAAGGTCCTGCACTAACCGTGGCGGAATGCTAATGATAGTGACCGCCAGGCTGAACATCTGTGTGGGAGACAGAATCCCCCAGAGTCCCCTCCTCTGGAGGTGTGAGGAACATTAGGCATTCAAAGGGCGGACTGTGAGCAAACTATCACATTTCTCACTTTTCTGTGTGCTTTTGTTGTCACAGTAGAGAGACAAGTGGGAATAATCCTGCAGACAATGCAGGAAAAGTTGAAATGTCAAGCTTTAAAAAAAAGAGTTGTCACCACTCATGCTGGTTAAACTTTCATTAATGTGGTTTGATGTCATTACCTGGATCATGAAAGGGGACCAGAGCGAAGTTATACAAAGTCTTCTTGGGTCTGTTCAGGGATGTTTCCAGGATCTTGGACGCTCCTTCGATGACCTGCACCAGGTCGTCGTACATGGAGCCGGTTACATCAAACACGAACGCCAGGGTGGATGCGCCCTCGGGGATGTCCTCCTCCTTCGTGGCCCCGGTCCCCGTGACCTGTCCGGCTGCACACGCCACTGACAGTGCCAGGGACAGCCACATCAATCTGCTGCTGCCCATTTCAGATCCAAGACTCTTCTCAGGCAAAGTTCTTGGGTGTTTTTGTGCTCGCCAGTCACAACCTCAGGGTGAGTCTCGAGATAAAAGCAGAGTCATCTGGCTCCCAAAAATGGACTGAGGACACTTTACAAAGAGCAGAACATGAGTCAAATGAAAAGCAATGAAGAAAACTCTCCTTTTCACCTCAGTCTTTGGTTTCCTCTGCAGCTTCTGTTCTCGCACCTCTCTGTGAAGGCAAACTGTGCAGCTGTAGCAGCGCCTGTTGTCTGTTGTCTGCAGAGTCAGGAGTCCTTGTTCAGCTCTGTCATACAAAGACCACCTCTCAGCTGGGCAAAGAGTCTCCAGGGCGATAACTACCTCATGCAGGAGAGCAGGGCTGTGATTGGACGAGATGTTTTGGGTGAGGGACCAGTTGCTTAAATTAGGCAACTTTTTTCCTCTCATGTTACACAAAGAGCTGCAGAGCTGTTGTGTTTCTCATCATCATAGTCAAGCAAGAATGAATGCGTCATGGTGATGGATTGGTGTGCAAGTAACGCGCCTCCTGCAGCTCCAATAAATGTTATAACAATTCTTAACAGATGTCAGAGTTAACGAGGGAGCAAATACAGTTGAACTACTCTGAATAAGACACAGAAACGTTTTGAATGGCTGGGTTTTATGTTTAAAACAACCTTGTGTGAGTGGAGCAAACACAAACGCAGGACTTCAATGATTCTGAGCTCTGTGCTGCCATCTGGCGGTCGTAGCCGAACTCTACACTCCACTGATACAGCAAAATATTATCATCTATGGGGGAGAGTGGGGTAAGATGAGCCAGTGGGTAAGATAACCCACCCCTTGTATCTAGGCAAAGAGACACTTTTTTTTGTCAAATTGACCATGAATTCTATGAGCACCCTCCATTTTGTTATTCCTGTGATTGAGAGAAGCAAGTTTCTTTACATTTTTTTTTTTTTTTTGCTTTTTAAAGTAAGAATTAGTAAGAATATTACATGACAGCAAATTTACCCGGGTCTAAAATATTTATCATACATGTTGATGACTTGCCACCTTATTAATGTGAAACAGTCAGCTAAAAAGAGTCCCGAAACACAAATGCTAGGTTTTTTTTTTCCAAAAAGGTGGCTGTGGGGTAAAGCCAGTGGTTCAGGTGTTACGAACCTTGTCAGATGATATCAAGCGTGTGTCACTGAGACTGCACTTTACATATGAACTGTTTCTCTGAACTATAAGCACCACAGTTACAATGACTCACAATTGCACCATGATACATGATTTTCTACAAATGCTGTCAAACAACTGTTCATCTTTTGATTTTTTTTAATTGCATTTTTTATCTTCATGTGATTTTTTTTTTTTTTTTATAAAAATTGATGTGTTATTGTTGAGGATGCCCAGAACAGCTATCCCCTAATAAGTCTGACTTTTAATCAGACATAAAACATTGAAGAATGATATGTTTTTTTTCCCCGAAAGATGTGGATAAAGGTATTGAACATTGCTTTTGCTTTAAAAAGGTTGATTGAAGAAATTACTCACTGACAGGATTGATGTGATGGGTAGGAAATATTTTTTCAAAAAATCATTTTTAACAGCAGCTAAACATACATGACGTAAAAACAGTAGGTTGGGTTACAACTACTTGTTTTCTCAATTTTAACACTGAAAAGGAAATATTAAAGTTCATTTTCCTACTCTAGTCCTGTATAAAGCCAATAAATATCACATGATTTCTCCAGTTAATCGCCCACCTTTATCACAGTAGGTGTAGGTATCTCACACTGGTGATTGGCACACTTTAGGTCTACCCATACAGCCACCCTGTTGTAGCAGTTTTAGACATAAAAATGATGCCAGTGCATTGTAAATTATTGAATAATGTAATATATTAAAATCATAACATGTTAAAAGTGCAAAGTTGTTGTCAAAAAAGTCAAAGATAAAATAATCTGGATAAATAGTGAGTGACGGTCTTAAAAAATGTTAAACAGAGTGGAGAAAGTGCCAGTAAGTGATTCATTTTCAGTAACCTAAATCTTAGTTTAAAACTTGAAACAATTTTATCAGTTATTCATAAAACAATCTTCAAAAAGGTGAAACAAACAAACAAAATATTTTATTCTCACAAAATTTCGGTGTTTCTCTTGAGGTTGCAAAAACCCCTGTACATTTACTGTAAATTGCCGTAATTGCTATACTTTGGCAGTAGGGGGAGCTAGTACACAGCTGATATGGTGTTGATGTAACTGTTGATGCAAAGCTCAAAAGAAAGTAAATGAGTGAGACCAGAGTTCATGATAATGATTCAGATCATATGGCCAATGTTAAAAAAAAAAAAAAAAAAAAAAAAAAAAAAAAAAAAAAAAAAAAAAAAAAAAAGAATTAGAAAACACAAAACACTAAGATGATCATGGCTGTGTTATTTGCTATATAACAGAATGCTGCTAGCAAATAAGGTGTCTCTTGTTTTCTGTACCTTTATAAAGTCTTTCCTGAGAGGGAAGGATGGAAAGTCCCATGGAAACATTCAAATAAGAATTCAAACTTTTCTAACCAAGACACTCCAGAGCATCAGCTCAGGAAAACTTTGCATGACAAACAAACAAGGAGGTTAAAGCTTTCATGAAAATTTGCAAAACCCAGAATCCAGGCAGTGATTACACAACATGCTGCTCAACATAAATAAATTGTACTGCTCTGGAGCAGCAACAACAGCTTGGAGGGACATCCTGTCCAAAACAAGTTCATACAGAGAAAAATAACAAAAGAATTTTTCTCACTTTCACACACACTCTAATTTCTGTTTACACAAGTGTCTTTCCTGTCTGCTGAGTGGGCGAATGTCCAGTATGATTCACTCCACAGAAATCTGTAGACACAGAGATTCTGGAGAGCTGTGGATCACATTCTTTGTGTGGAAATGAGATGGAGAGATACTGTTGTGGTTAACTGGGTTTGTGAACAATTCAGAAATAAGCCAAAACTGTTGCATAGGCCAAAACTGGTTACAAAGGTAAACAACAGATTCTGCCAAAGTAAAGACATTCAGTTTCAAATGTGGGCTAATGGAGCACTTACAGATTAGCAGATGCTGGTAGATTTCTTCTATTATCACAATATCGGTTAACATCTTAACATTTGCAAATCAGTTGTGATCTTTTGGGATAAAATTGTAAATACACAAAGAGGAAATATAATCAGTACTTGCCTGAAGATAAATGTGTTTTTGATTGCCATTTTTATGATCTGAGGACAAATTGCAGTAGATAATAGATTTACTCTGTAATTACTGCTGTGTCACTCTGTACAAACGTGACATTTGCTTGCTGGCACAGAACTGCCCCAGGGCAACTACTGAAGCAACCACAACCCTGGACACAAATCAATGATTTACAAAGCCGACTAGTCACTGTAGCAGCTCCAAGCCTTGTATCACAACAATGACACATTTCTCAGATTCTTGTTTGACTGGTCTTAAAATCTTTAAGATTTACCCATGTAATACTGGTGCTTTCCCGTCTCATCATGAACTGTACCTAGTATTGCTCTCTGGTTTAAAGAATTCAGATGTTTTTCTTCAAATGGAAAGGCCAAGTTTCTACATTTCATAAACACTGCAGTACTCCTTCACTTTTTAAACATAAAAGCAAAAAGTCTACAGGGCTGCTTGAGGTGTAGGAGCTTGTTTGATTGACAGGCGTGTACTTGCTTCAGGGAGTTGCCTATAGCCAAACCAAACCTGAACAAAAGTGAATAATCCACTGGATTTATCTGTACAGTTACATAACTTCCTTTTCCATTGCATGAACTGGCATTGGAATGACTTTTCCTTCATTAACCAGTGACTCCGCTAATGCAAAAAGAAAAAAAAAAATAGAAAAGTATCTGGTGTCTCACTTGTAACCCTGCAGCATTATTCAATCTGCAGCTGCACTGGAGTAAAAATGAAAATAACACATTCCAAAAATCCTGCTGTACAAGTTCGAGAAGGATGGTGGGAGAAGAATTTGTCCCTGACTTACAATGAGCTGTAGCAGAGATCTGAAACACGCTCACACAGGTAATTCAGCAGCAGTCTCCGCACTCTCACATAGATAGCAACAGATGGGATTGCTCTCTGTTCTTTTTCTCCAAAGAACAGAGAGCAATCACACACCCTGAGGGTTTCATTATTTCCAGGCTGTAGGGAGATGTATAAGTGATCTTACAAAGTCACCTATAGGCACTTAAAAATCATTCTTCAACTATATTCACATTTCTGTAGACTCTCAGGTCCCTCAATCTAATTGAAAAATGAAAATATCATTATGAAACAAAAGATAATAATGGTAATAAAAGGAGATTAATGATGATATGATACAATATGATATAAATTTGATGAAATACAGTGAAACAGCAGAAATGTGATACATAAATGTTACACAAAAAGTTATGATATGAAATACAATATCGGACAATTACATAAATAAATCAATCCATAAAATATGGTCATATGACACATAAAACATGATAAGAGCAAACGTTTTACAACATATGACAGGAAAAAATATGATGCGATAAGATACTCTGCAATACAATGCGATATGATAATGTACAATATGATAAAAAGAATTACTGCTGTGTCAAATTTCTAAGAGAGATAAATGACTCTTTGTCAGAAGAACAAAGATGAGCACAATGCTTCTCTAAAGAAATTGAAACTGAGGGAAAAGTATGAAGAAAGAAGTAAGCAACTCAAGCCACTATAAAGTTTCTGAACCATCCATCATCCTCCACTTATTTTTCTAAGAGGAAAAAAAAATGCCAGGATCGACGTGTTTACAACAGCAGAGAGTCAGGTGCTTCACATTTCTAAATCCCTCTACCCATGCATTTTTTTTTTACAAGCGAAGTGACTCATATTACGCCGTCTGTGTTTGTGTTGTAGTTTCCTGTTGACCGTAAAGTGCAGGCTCACAGGCCATGCATGACTGTAGCACACCAACGCCAGCCCCCGTGTCTACCAAACATGAGCCACATGACGCATCGGCTCCATCCTTCTGGTAAGCCCAACAGAAAGCCCACCCTGAGGCCTACTGCTCTGCTGCCCAACAGACCTAATCCCTGAGCTTACTGCCTCTCATCTCACTAAAGTCCCTCTTTTGTAGTGAACACAACACATCTGGCCAATGAGGCTCACACAGACACACACTCACACTAGCATACCCTTTTGTAATCCCTCCTTCTCTCTCCCACTCTGGGTGTCTCTTGCTTTGACAAACACACACTGTACAGTAGAGGAATGGGTAACCACGCGAATACCAGCATTTGTGTGCATGAACAATCGTCTCTTTTCTTTTACTCTCTCATTGTCTGTCTATCACCCTCTGAAACATCAGTCACACACAAGCAAGGATGAAAACATTTCTTTGTTCTTTGACTATTTTTAGCGGGAAATATTTCTATATACACTGAAAAAGGAGGGAAAAAGCAGAGAAGAAGAGGAATTCATATGTAGTGCTACCAGAAGACTAAAACTTTTACTGTTTGTTATAGCATACAACAGGGGCGATTGTAGGATCAGAGTTTTAGGGGGGCTGAGCACCCAGAGAGAAATTTCACCGTTTTGTACATTATAACCCAATTTCATCTCAACATTTGTGAAAGAAAAGCATAACACTTCTTTTTAGCCTGTCGGGGAGAGAGAAAACAACAATTAAACTGTTTTGTAACATGCAGCCCCGGGAAGAACAAATGGTTCTGGGACAGATGGCACATTTTTTGTTTTATTTAACTGGGTGAAAGTCACTGCTCTTACGGTCTTTGATGAATAGAAAACCGTATGAGTGCAACCCGATGGTGCGTTGAAGCTCCACTCTTTGGTCAGTACCATGGAGAGTGATTGCTGGTAGATCTGGCCAAAGCACAAAAACATACATAACAACCAAAAATGCAAAAAATTCATTTAGATGGAAACACTGGGAGACTGAAAACACTGTAGTAGGCATGCCAGGCCTGTAGTTGGATGTAAAACTGTAAGGGCTGTGTACACAACAACAGTTTAGAGGCCAAAGAAGAGGTGAGCTGATCACCTGGCGTACATGTTGAATAGGCCTTCGCTGATTGCAGAAATGGTGCAATGATGCACATTTTGCTGAAAGATGGACTGCAGAGTCAGCAACACAAACAAAAAAAAGTAGTCTACCATTGGTACTGTTGTTGTTGTCCAGTCCACACATTGCAACTAAATTGCCACAATTAAAGTGTAATTTGCACACACAAAGTTGGATTTGACATAAACATTTCCACTGAAAACTCAGACTTGCTTTTAACACGGCAGCGGTGGCCACAGAGTTTTTGGAAAAATCCCACTCTGGAGGCCATTTTCAAAAGTTTCCATCTCAGGTCAGCTAAAATCCTGTCTCAGTGTTAACAAGAGGCCTAAACACAAACTCAAATGTCCTTACTCTTTGCGCTTAGTTTATTTCAGAAGAGTAGGAGCAGAGGATGCTCAGTCACTGCTGCTTTCTAAGGTCAGAGGATTTGTCAGAAAAAAATACACACAAATCCACCGGGCTTAATGCCACTGCGGAAATAGATACACAGTAATACCAAAGCTGTTGGGAGGATATGATAATGTCTATGTAACATATTACCATAACATCTGTCTGTGTAGGAGAATTTGGGTCAGTTGTGACCTTTTCTAGCGAGTTAATTACAGCATCCGCTCTTGACTACACTGATAAGAGGACAAATAAATGAGAGGTGATGGGTGTCAGTTTGCAGACAGAAGGAAACACAGATCAGAAAATTTGGACTCTTTTTAACTTTTAGTGCACTTTTTACTCAATTAACAGACAGGGCCAATTTAAACACACATCTACACATCAGACGTGGCTCAACTTCTTAGCCATAGACTGTATACGACTTGAAACAAAATCATCTTACATAGCTCAAATTTACACTTGGATTGGCTGTGACAGTAAGTTATCTTGGCTGCACAGTCATTAAGTCATAACTTCTACTGCCTCACAGCAAGAAGGTTGGATCCCCAGCTGGGACTTTTCTGTGTGGGGTTTGCGTGTTATCTTTGCACATGCATGGGTGCTCTCAAGGTCCCTTTGGCCTCCTCCTACAGTTAAGTGACATTTTTGTCAGGTTTTGAGCAGAGAACTTGTTTGTTAGCCCTAATATTGGTTGGCTACATGTCTAGTGCATGCCTCCCCCAATTTAAGACATTTTTTCCCTTTATTATTGATTGTTAGAAGCATTTTACTATAAACCCTTTTAAACCACTCTTTTATTTTTCTATTTCTCTTATCCTAATTTTTGATGTCACTATATGTTTATGGATTTTTAAAAAAATTGAGATTAACATCTCATTTCCCCCCTACACTAGAATTTTTATATCTGCATGGAAATCCAGGGACAAAAGAACAGCAGGATGTTATGCCAAAGCTAGCCAGAGATGACAACAATGTGGGAGTGTGTTGTTAATTATTGAATCAAAGAAGGATCGTGGGATGGATGAAGGAACATCGCAAACTGAAAAGGGATTTAAGACTTGAAGAATAAAGCACGAGCTTAGAGAGAAGAAAGGAACATGATGGGAGGTCATGCAGTATTGATGACTGTGTTATGCAATAAATACACTGGTTGGTCTTTGTTAACTTTCTTAACCATCACTTTGTTTCTAAATCTCATGCACCTGCATGTGGACAACCTTCACACATTCTTACACTCATAAGATATGCAAAACAAGAACCGTACACTTGCGTATTCACAGGAGCATTATGGGAAAGCAGACTTTATCTTTTCCCACACAAGTCTTCTCTCTAAACATTGAAAGAATTTCCACCATAATCACTGTTGATTGTCCAACTTAATCCTCTCACAGATATGTGGAGACAAATCTGTGTGGTCATAAGAGGAGGAACAAGATGTCTTCAAACTGACCTGATCCAGCCCTCAACGAGAGAGATTCAGTCAAAAAATAGACAAGTTTCATCAGTCAGTCTCACTTCCCATGGCCTTGAGGAAGCTGACTCAAGGATGTTTATCTTACATAAGATAGAGGAAGAAATGCCACATCTACATGTTTAAAAATAC
This sequence comes from Thalassoma bifasciatum, assembly GCA_008086565.1. Classification (NCBI taxonomy): domain Eukaryota; kingdom Metazoa; phylum Chordata; class Actinopteri; order Labriformes; family Labridae; genus Thalassoma; species Thalassoma bifasciatum. Next base: position 185,065 of record RPOG01000211.1, read on the forward strand.
TTTTACAGTTGAATAGAAACATAAAATACAAGGTTTTGCATCCACCCTCAGCTCAGCAAGTCAAACTAGGGATTTGCTACTGGTAGAAAATTCTGACATCTGTTTGCTTAAGGACTTTAAACAATTCTTTAATTTCTGATTTGACCTGTGAAGAGGTGAGGAAGTGCTCCATTACGTTTGATCCTGTTCCTCTTGGAGCATGTGACACAAACCACATTAGTTTGTGGAAAATAAACTATGAATTCTCATACACAGATGGCTAGTTGTTGTCAGCTTCAAGGAATATTCAGGCCACTTGAAAGTTTTCTTTAAATTTAAGCATCTAAATTTTCTGGCTGATTTTTTGTTTATTTGCTGCTAGATTAAATAAACCAACCATGCTTTTTTAGAACACAAATTAAAAAAGAAATCACACATGTTGTAAAACAAATGGTCAAAGAAGCCTCTGTTCATCATATGCTCTCCTTGACTATTTTATATTCCAAGCCTGTCCTGTCTACCTCAGTGTGCACGTGTGCAGGTTTCAGGTTACTAATGTGCTTCACTCTGGTAACGCTGTGGCATTGGCTATAGTGAGCAGATTTATGTGAGGAGAGAGAGGTATCGACAAGGTCACAGAGGGTTTTTTCTAATCAGACTTGGTGCCGCTGTATACGAGTGAGTGTGTGTATGTGTGTGTATGTGGGTGAGTGGGCTGGCTGATGTGTGTTTTATTCAAATTTAGGTCAAAAGCTGAACATCTAGGTTAAGCAGATGACCTTTGATATCTGTCTTGATATCTCCTGTTCTGGCATGCTTTTTCTTGGTGAAGAATCTCTGACAAAAATTAATCATTGCAGAAAAATTGACAAAAACTCAGGCCAAGCTCCAGTAATAACATTCTTCTCTCCAACATATCAAGCTGGGACTTCCAGGCAGCATTGCTTCACTGTTTATCAACACTGTGACCTCAGGCATCAATGGAAGCCAAGGATTTATTTCTGAACTGGCTGAGCGTGTATAGTAGCATGTGCTCTGCACGGCACGTGACAGGAGGAGCACTGAAGAGTGAGACAGATTACGAGTCTATCCTCACGACCACGCATAAGTGTGTCTTGCCATTGTCTTTCTCTTTTATGTGGCACTTATAGATAACTGGAGTTAACTTTGGATTGGAGTCGCTTTGTCCTCTATCAATCTTTCTGCAATAATGTCCTCCTCTTTATCTCATCATGTTTACACGTGACACACCTGCATACACAACCTGCACGCACAACCATGCACGTATATACACTATAGCATAGATGAGTATTAAACAGTAGGTAATGTTCTTCATTTCAGGCAGTGCTCTCACGGATTGACATTGATTACAACAAAAGATATTTGGTGGCTGTTGAAAGCATTTGCTGGAAACACACTCTTCATCTGTCTGTCTGCATACAAAGAGGAAATGTTTCTTTTACATTAAGTGATTTAGGACTCTGGAACTAAATTGGTTTTAGTGAGCTTTAGAACACACCAAAATTAAATGTTTCATACAATTTTTTAATCTGCTGTTTAATTTTTCATAATGTTGGGCTCACTTGAAAATTTCTCTGAAAGAAAACATGTCAGACTGCTCAAATAAATTCATCCACTGTTCATTGGGTCATCTTCACTGAGATGACCCAGGATCACTAAAAAAGGCAGAGATGTTTTTTTCTGCATTTGTTGCAGCGGTTGTGAATTTGTTTTCCAGTCCATTGTTAATTTTATTACAACTTTTGATAAATATATGTTTTTATCCTGCTTAAGTTTTTACAGATATTTCCATGGACATGCTGTTGAACAGTAGTTTTACCTGTAAGTCAGCACATTGTTGGTTCGAGAGCATTACACTGCGACTTTTACTTGTAGTTAAGAAAAATTTGGCCACGTTATCAATATTTTGACTCAAATTCTGGAGTTGAGAACTTTGTCCACCACTGCCTGTGGCCTAAGGCCATCAACTCTGCATCTACTGCGCAGTTACAGGTTAAAATGGATCATTTAAGCCAGTTGATGTATTCTTCTCCAAGCACCAACATTTATTAAACTGGTTGAGGGTAATGGAAAAACAAATAGTGTTTCAGAAATCCCCTGTCCTTGACAGTAAACATGACCCAGAAAACGTGGACGTTCCACTTGACCTAAACTCGAAACCTGTGACCTACCCTCATCCTCATCATAGTGTGTTGTCATTCTGTTTCATATAAAACAGCCTGCTTAGACCTTCAGGAAGGCCAAAGAAAGGATCCTTTTTAAAATAAAGGACTGTTGATGACCAAAACAAAAAGATCCTGGTCAAAATATCAACACTGTCCTCACTGCAGGAATGTGACATTGAGAAAAATATGAGCAAAGCCTAAACACATGACTACTTCAAAAAAAAAAAAAAAAAAAAAAAAAAAAAAAAAAAAAAAAAAAAGAAAGCTGCTCCATCTGGCTGCTGAATTTTTAATGCCTCCACAATGAAGATCTTTAGAAGCACCTCACGTTGCTGTCTCGCCGCTGTGATTCATCCTCACTGTCCTCCACCACCTGATTGCTTTGAATGAAAAAGGCTCCTCTTTACACTCTCACGTTGAACACACATTAAGTTTTTGGTAACACACATAGAACAAACAAGTGTATTGAGACAGTTCCACATCATGAAAGTTTTACTTGTTCTGGTGGTAAACAACATTTCCCAGGAAATGAATAGTCTTAGAGTGATAATGGCATGAATACATTTAGCCTACGACCCCTTTTTTCCATCTCACAGCCCAGTCAACTTTTGTTACATCTAGAAGCACAAAACTATATAATTTTTACCTTTTATGTAAGATATCCAATGTTTATTATATAACGGTGTGCACTTTGTTATGTAATAACTCATTAATATGTTATTTCATAACAAAGTGCAATATCATTGTAAACTGTTAAGCCACATTCAATCATGACTTGCCCCAGACGTGCTTTATAGAGCGAGACAGCCCTGGATTTGGTTTTATCCAATTTGCTAAGTAAATATTATGGTCTGCCACAGAGGAATATGCCTGCTGACATTTGGTGTTGCTGTCATAATAAAACACATCACAGATGACAGGGATGAAAACAGATGTTGCTGGAATGACAAGACAGTAACCAGAATGATCTGCAAATTTTCCACAAGATAATCACACGGTTGCGTCATTTCATGCACGGATGAGCAGGAAGTAGACACAGACAAGGACACTGTTTCTGTTGCTATTTGGCACATGGGATAAAAAACACTCTATCCTCTGTCCTTACTTCCTCAAAAAAGACATAACAAGCTCAATGAGAAACTTCAAAAAGTATCTGCAAAAACTTTGAAAACATTTTTTTCTGCAGCAAACAAGATACAAAGTACAGACAGAGAGTCATCACATATCTACCAGTATGTAGGAGAGATCACAGGGACCAATAAAAAAGCATCCTCTGCCTGTCCAATTAAATCTAAATTTTCTTCAAGCTCTCCTTAAGACTTTTAAACTGGTTATGAAACTGACTGAGGTTGGAAGAGATGCCTTTATTTGTCTTACAAAAGCAAACAAGACCATTTAGGACAAAGCTGATTGTTTCTGTATTGTGAATTTTAGTACCTGTAAGTCATTGAGAGGGGTAGGCAATAAATATGCATATTTGCAGTAGGCTGGGAAGAAAACGCCTCTTTATGTTTTTTAACAATTATTTGAATTAATTGTAATGAGATTTGAGTCTCAGAATTTAACATTTATGCATGAAAAAACAAGATCAGCAAAAGTATATCACTGTATTAAGGAGGCTCCAAGATCAACAGAAACCTGGAGTTTTGTCTGTTAAAAAACAGATAATGTAAAAATTAAAGACAAAGAAAAACTAAAGAGTTCATTAAAGTTATTATAAACAAGGTTTATTGTAAGGCTAAGCGTTCTTACCCTGAAACATTTGAAAGCTCAGAGCTAGCATGAAACAAATATCCCCACAGATATGACAGCTGTCCCCAAAATTCACATTTTTACATTTTCACATGCTTATTAAAGGAAACCAGGTCAACTGTCCTGAAAAAGATATTAATGCAAATCTCCAGACCTACTTATTCTGCCCCCTAATTCTGAAGCTGTCTTCCTCTGACTCGATTTATGACTGTGTCCAATCTTCTCTCCTGAAGATAACCTGGACTGTTCCACTTCACTTCTGTGCCTTTGATTCAATCTGGGTAAAGTTCCTCAACCCAGACAGCTGGGTTGATAAGGTGAGTCTTAGGTTGATATCAGCAGCTGCAGCACTTTGACACAAATCTCCTCTGTGTTATCGAGTTTATAAAGTGTCCTCTGTATCATCCACAGTCAGCTTGTCTCCCATGTTGCAGGTGATTGTTGTGTAAATATAATTTTGGATTGATAACACTATTTCCACTGTGACACCGCTGAGATGCCAATAAGTCTAGATACGACTGGACAAATGTGGCTGGGGTCACACAGTGATGTAAAACCTATCCTCTGAGGGCACACTGGTTAAAAGTTAAACCTCTTAGAGAGACCTTTACTGATAGCCAGCAGCCTTTGTGTACACATGTGTGACTGCTCGTGCACACAACATGTGAGCGCCGGCCTTTAAAGGTTGACCCGGGGTATTATCTGGGACACATTTTATTTCCTCCTGTTTTAGTGATAACCCCTCTCAGTGGGTCAAACACCAAATAATCCTATTGCAAAATCAGCCGCTGTGCTCAGCTGTGCCCCAGTTATTGACACTGAAGGGGAATGACTCACTTCAAAAATTCCTTTAGAAGATAATGAGCGTGGAAAGACTAATGATTTCTCGTGGACAAAATAACAACGTAATAAAAATCTTTTTGAGCAATATTATTGTGCAGTGTTTTCTTCAAAACTCTGTTATTGTTCCGTGAAGCTGGCATTAGCAAGGGACAGGTCCAGAAGAGTCACATGGCCCCCCCTTTAGATTTGATCAGCCACCTGTGGTGCTGCCTACAAAATCCAATACTATCATTTATTGTTTACCCTGTCAGCTCAACGGCTTTGTCTGTGGTTAGACTGATCAATAAGTAGGTTGTGTCAGCATTTCCATGTGGTGTTTGCTGTATTTAGGCCTCATGATCCTCAGAAACTAATGGGTGAGAGATTGTGTCTGCATGTATATTTCCAACAGTCATAAGGCAGTTTTTTATGCATTTCACTTTGTCTTCGCTACCATTTTGAATAATGACTTAGGATGTTTAAAGCTATAGAAAGTTGTCACCCTGTTGCATAACTTCCACCTATCCAGCCAGTTTTCTTTTACTGCTTTTCCCGTAAAGGACCATGGGGGACTGGCTCCTATCCAAATTGCTGTTGGGTGCATGACAGTTTCCTGACTGGTTGTCTACCTATCACAGAGCTAGAGAAGCTTCATTAAGTATAATTTTACACATGAATTTGACGTGTGTATAAACCACGTGGTCGGGTGGGTGGAGAAAAATGGTAGGGGAGATCGATCCACAATGTTGATACCAACATTGGTATTGGTATTGATCAATACTTGGGGGATGAGATTGATATTTAAGTGTCACTTTCTCTCCTGTATGTGAGCTTTTCTCACTTACTTTGCTTTTGCATGCTCTGCTATACACGTTATATAAATATTGCTTAATAAATTTATTAGACCACCACCCAGTGTGAATTGTTTGCCATTGCTATCCTAAATTATTGGTATAATGCTGATTTCCAAAATGGTTTTATGTTTCTTTGATGGTTAGTCTACCATTATGTACAAATGATATATTTAATGCTAAAATATAATAATTGTTGTCATCCATAAATAATCAAATTTCCTCTTCTACAACAAAGCAGGAGAAAAGATACAGCACATGATTATTTTCTGGTTGAAAAAAAGAGTTGTTTACTTTCAGTTTTGAACGGCAACATTAGTTTAGGTGGTTTTATGTGTTATTCTTGATTAATTAATTTTTTCGATGCAAAAAGTAGTGGTATCTGTGTTGATATCAGCTATAGTGGCCCTTTATCCACTTGGTATCAGATCAATACCAAATTTAGTACCGTACACTGCGAATGGAGAAAGAAAGAATATATAAATGCAGTTCATTCATATATGAGCACATATAAAACATACCACGCCATACATACTTAAGTGTCCCAGTTTGGACCTGCCCCTGGTCAGAACAAGTATCCTTCTTTAAATTTAGAATAATTAAAATTTACCTTCCAATATCATCACAGGCAGTACATCTTTATCTGTCTACAATTAGCACATGGTTTTTCAGGACATTGAATGAATAATGTTACTTCTGATGATGCAAAAAGTCTCTCCATACACCACAGCCTCATAACATGTTTCTGATCATGATCTGATGGTGAACAACACAAATACAAATCATTGTATTCTCAAAGGGGAAATGCTGCTAACCAGCTCATTAGGCAGAACAGAGTGTGATGAGCTGGCCGTTGGTACACAGCTAATTAGACACTGCTGGCAGCTTCTCTCAACAACCCTGTGTTACTATGGGTGAAGTGTTAAGAGAGGGAGATGAAGAAGAACCAAAGTAAAACAGGGAAAAGAGTTTACAATTCTATTCAGCATATCAGACAGAAAGTCAGAGTTTTTACATAAAACACGTCCAAAACTCGTGTAAACTCACCATGTTGGAGATTAGGAGGTATTTGAGTATATCTTTATCACAGTGATAGTGTGCCAGTCAAAAAGCAGATTTTAAAAGTAGTCCAAGCAAAGAGAGAGAAGATCAAGAGATGATGAGCGCTTTAAAGTTGGATTAAAGCAACTGTTTCTATTTTAAGCAGCAGAAAGAAGCTGTTCTGCTATTCTTGTGATTTTGAATTTAATGCCCTCAATCAACCCAGTTTCTTGTTGTGGAGTAAACACAAAACCCAGAGGAACCCTTGTACATGTGTTATGATGCGGCTTTCATCTTGAATAATTAATATCCTTGGATTAGCTTCCTGTTATCAACATCTGCTATTTCTCCTTTAATATTTCTCTGAAGCAACCTGAGAATTAACTTTTACCTGATGTCTCTGACACTAAGATTAAGCTATTTCTGTTATTCTAATAAAATCACAGCCACACTTGCTCCTGGCCTTCTGTAATATGTATGAGGTTTTATGAGATTATCCAGTTTAGGCAGCTTGGAGAAATTGAGATGAGAGCTAACAGAGGGGTAAGCATCAAATTCAAAATCCTTGCTAGTGATTTACAGCATTAAGACGAAGACAGATGTCTCAAAGAAAGACACATTCAATAAATTCTCAACACTTCAGGCACCAGGATTATTCAGAAAGAGTAGAGAAGGATAATAAAAACAGGATGACAAGGAACAGATTAAAGCAGTCAGTACATGGAAAAATCTAGGAGCAAGCACAGTCACATGCATGGAGGTCTTCAGATTAGGAGAGATCATGTGTTGTCTTATTTGCGTAACATCCAAGCACATGGCCACATCTAACAGCCAATTTCTGCCTAACTGATGAGTCGATCTATTGTCAGATATTGATAGGACATTCTTTGCAGTTATTGACAATTTGAATTTATCATTTTATTTGCCCTTAGAAAGCATTCATTGTTCCTGAACAGTTTGTCCATTTATTTTTAACATTTTCAGTAAAACATTAAACTTCTCTTGGTATGAGAGAAAACAGGTAAAGCACTTGAAAGATAATTATATGTGCGTTTGCCTACACATTTGTTATCCTGTCTAGTCTTGAGAGCTTTTACGCCTTGGGTGCATTGTTAAGTGACTGATTCACAGAGTTAGTTCAGGAAAAAATGTCCATTTATACGCAGGCTACTGTTTTTTTGGGTCACTATTGGGTGTCGCAATGTGGCTTTATGAGGATAATTGTGTCGCATCATGGTTAAAGTGCAGAGGTCAAAGTGCAAAATTTGATGGAAGTTAGGTTCAAGGATCACGACCTCTGGATGTATTTGAGGAACAGACTGAAACACCACTGTCATTTGTGAGTGTTTTATGACGTGTTTTGTGTGTACGAGAGAATCCTAGAAGCAAAAAATGCCTTGTTAAAGTTGAAGTTTTAAAATACAAGTTTTCTTCACTACATTTTTTGAAGCAAAGTCTGCTGTTCTGTCTGCATTTGCTTGAGGGCAGTGAACAACAGGTGGGTCTTCTCTGAGCAGAGGAGAAAACGGCATTGGAATGAGACTCGGGCAGTATTTTGATCTCAACATGCAGGCTGTTGTTTTCCACTTCATTAGAGTTCTCAGTACATTTACAGGAAGGCAGTGTGTCCTCCAGGGAATCCAGTTCGGCATTATGTAAAGATAGCATCTCAGTCACTGTGTCACTTACCAAACCTTTTATTCTAGAACAGCTATCTTAAACTGACCCACTTTCACCAAGTGGAACAGACCACATGAGTGTGGCGGTTTGAAAAGAGAGAGTCTGAGAGGAATTTTCTGCAGACTCTTGTGACACTCTTGTGATGCTTCCTCCTGTGAGGACTGGGGGTGAGACTGGCACAGCTCTGTGGGAAAGACCAAAGAGAGTGTGAGTGTGAGTTTGCTGAGCCACTTCAGGTCTGCACAGTCACATTATCAGCTGCAGTAGAGGGTGTTATCATTAAACTGTAACTGAAAGCTTACATTGCTGTTTATTCTTATTTATGCTGAATGCAGTTTCATTTTTTTTCCTAATAAACTTCGTCCACCAAAAGTGCTCTGAGACACTATAAGAAAAGTGTAATTCTCTTGCTAATCATCTGCTTGCATGTCATAGCTTTCAAATTGTTAGTTAAGAAATGGATGACAACAACCTCTTGCGTTTCTTTACACAACCCTAAAGGTAGAGCTTGATTTCTAGCAAATATTACTGTGTGGTAATGCACTGTGGCTGTTAACAGGGAACTGTTTGAACGCTAATGCTAGCTGTTGGGGCTACGCAAGTTTCTGACAGCTGAGTCAAAAAATGCTAGTGCTAGCATTAAAATAGTTCTTAGACTTCATCATTTTTTTTATAACTAACCTTTTTCATGAAAGACTTAACTTCACTGTAATGTTAACTTCAAATGCTGTAGTTAGCTTTTAGTGTTAGCCAACGAAATCGGAATATTGTTCAAGTGTAAAATCAGTATAGTGAAAACAAAAAAGCCTTCTGTTATTTACATAATTCATAAATTATTACACAATGGCACAATGTGAAAGCTTTTTGGCTTCTTTCCATGATCAAAACATAAGAGGAGAAATGCTGCAGTGTGAATATGAGGAACTGTGTTGACTGTCATTGGCACCAAAGTTTCTTCTTCTCTGTACTGTCGTCATTTTGTAAGAGACAGGTCGACAATGATGATATTGTAAATAAGAAAAACCCTGAGCCTAAGGAAATAATCCTAAAACTCTGACGTCTGGTGCCTCACAGCTGGGCATAGATGAGATTATACCAAACTTAACAGACCAAACAGTTTTTCACCTTTATGCCAGACACGAAACCCACTGCCACTGTTTTGTGGATATCAATGTCTGTAATGAGAGGGTTAACTTGATAACTTTTGCACTTTATCAGTGCCTTATCAGAGGACTATGAATCTCACGTGACCCTGTTCTCATTCTCTTGTCCTGGGGTTAGGGGTTTTGAGGTGAGAAGATATCAGTCAATGATTTGGTGTGCTGCAAAATATAAAGCCTGTTCCACTACTTTTCATTGACTTATTTTGACCTCAGTAAGAAAAATGTGTTAAGCTGCTTAAAATATCACTGCTATAAAGAATACTCTTTGAAAACAAAAATGCTATGTTTTTCAGACTGCAGTATCCCCTTCAAAAGACTTGAACCTCCAGCCTTGACTCCTTCAGCACAGAAAAACCAGCCACGTGTTACTTACTGCTAGGCCCAGATACCTAAAATATTCATGGTGTCCTTGTCAGAACACATTTTTGCTGCCTCACTGAACAAATCTCTGTAGAATAAAAGAATGAGGAGGGCGCCAGAGTTTACAAGATGACTCAGCAAACTGAAGGCTGCCTCCTTTGTGTTGGAACAAGACAAAGCCAGAACAAGCATGTTTTTCTGAGATTATTTAATATGACAACACATTATTGCTCCATTCGCATGAGAAAAAAAACAGCTGTTTTGAGTATTCGAAAGGCTGACCACGAGGCAGTAATTCACGAGGCACGTGAACTACAAATAACATTTGAAGATGGGAAAAAGAAAGCTAATAATTGCAAAAGTTATGTTTTCCATTAGTGATGCTTGTGAAAAGTACATGTCATAAAAAGTGTACAAAATACTCAAAAGAATACAAGCCAGTTCTGCTCTTTGTTGTTTATTTGTGCTTGTGCTGGACAGTTAGAACTGTCTTAAGGGCTTTCACAATAATACAAGAATGATCTTATTGCTTTTAAAGAACAGATCCTTGAATTAAACCTTTTTTTTCAATTGTTTTTTAATATCTGGAGCTATTTTATTGTTTGGGCTATAACTAGTCAGGCAGTTCCCCTTTGGGTTATTAGTTATTACACAGTGAATGTATCCACTTTCATCATCTGCTCGTTCAATAAATCCTTCTATGACAATTTGTCACTTTGGGTACAAATTAGTATCTGTTGAAATATTCAGCGTCTTTTTATCTTCTTGGTCAAGATCCAATTCTTTAAACACCTCCTGGGAAAACTACTAAGTCAGGCTAGAAACGTTGGCCGCACTCCATCAGCTTTAATCACCACAATCTTGTCTGAGGCTGTGTTAAATGCTTGGCAGGAATTTTCATTCAAGTCTGCAGACAGTGCAAAAGATAGTGAATGAGATTGTGCAGGTAAAAAAGGGGATTTGAGAATGGCATGATAATGGGACAATAGGTGCTTTGGTGTTGGGTTTTCAGACTGTTATTCTCAGATGAAATACACTATTATCGTTCCAGTTCTGTGTTTGTTTAAAGTCACAGTGTTTCAGTAATTATGGGTTTGAATCATACTTCTGTTGACTTGTAGAGAACATTCTTGTTGTTATGGCCTGAAAGCTGGTTTGTCTGCATGGGGGCTCTTTCTTTCCGGTCCAGACACACGGGAACACAGTCAATAAAAAAGACAGAGAGAGCAGTAGAGGTGAAATATGAAGCAGGTGACCATTCTTGGAAAGCAGCCATATTTCCTCCCTGTTGCCAGCAATAACTCCTCTCACCTTGTCAGGAATGTCAGCCCTGCGTGGACAGAATTAAAACGTGCGGCAGTAATAATCCCAGCACTAAAGCTGTTATAGAGAGATTACTTTGTGTTGATAAACCTAATCTGTGTCAACTCAGCGCCTGGCTTGTCTTGTTATCATTTTGTTTTTCAACACAATGGGGAGTGGGATTTTGAGTCTAAAGCTGAATGCTTTTGTGCAGCTGTCAATGAATCCCATTTGGTGCCAGGTCTCCAAAAACAACTTCACAAAAGTCAAACACACTCATCATGCAGAGGCTGGTTAACATGTCGCTATCGGAGCATTTCTTATCCTCTAATCTAATTATGAAGGAACTGAAGTAGCATTTAGCTTGACACCATGATAGCAGGTGAATGGGTTCTCACTCCACCTCCAGTTGTAGAGAGGGATAAAGCCTGGCAGTTCCGTCTTAATGGACATCAAACCACTTATAGAAGATCCTTACTAAAGTGTGTAATCATGACTCACTGACACCTTAAAGGAGGGCATGATGAATGGTAAGTGAATCTGGCAGAGTGTCAGAATGGCAAATGCACTCAGAATGTGCAAGACACAACTTGAGAAAGAAAGAATCTGAGTTAAGCAATTGAGGAAAGCTAGCCCTAAGTTAGACCCATGAAAAGTGTGATTTAATACTGAAAGTGTCTGTTTTTATTTAACTGCAGAATACTACTGGTCAGATGAGGTGATGTTTTGACAACAATCTGTTTTCTAACCTTTCAAGCTGGATAATCATTACCTTACACAATACATTTGGTTGAGGTTTGGTGCACTGAACTCCAGCATAGTAAATCTTTACACCACTGGTAAAAACAAAGGGCAAACAGCATAAGAAAATATTTATGTATGTTTTTATGTATTTGGGAGAGTTGGGTAAGATTGGCCGCTGGGTAACATGTCCCACCCCTTCCATCTAGGCAATGTCACACATTTTTTGCTTCATGACCATAAATTCCGAAAGCACCCGCTGTTTTGCTGTCCATGTGATTGACAGAAGCATGTGGTAATGTGTTAAGTATGTTTTTTCGACAATAAATTGTTTCTTGTTTGTCAATGTGATTTTTTTACATTCCAGGTACAATGGCTGTTACATGAAATTAAATTTACATCAGTGTAAAAATGTTATCATGGATGTTGATGATTTGCCAGCATATCAAACCATGTGAACCATTTAGCTAAAGGTTTGCCCTTATTGCTAAGCGAGGCAATTTTTTTTCCCAAAATGGGGGCTGTAGGGTAAAGTGAGCCAAATGCCTTGGGGTTAATTGAGTCTGTGACTGATAATACAACTCAAGCACGTGTTTCTCTAAACAAGGGCTATACAATTACAATAACCTTGACATCTAACAATTGCAACATGGTAAATGATTTATTTGTGAGGTTATTTCTTTCCTTTTCTGTCTTATCATCGAGTAACCTTTGGGACCATGATGAAGTGACAAATGCTCAAATTCAAACCAAACAAACATACGTTTACACATCATTTGTACAGACAGGATCTCAATGAAAAGGTTCAATAGTGTTTGGATAACAAATTTAACTCCTACTTTCAGTGAAAAGTTAAGCTATTTCTCTTGGACTTTAATACATTACTTTGCTCAATCATCTATCAGTAAAGTTCTGTTGTGGTGTGGTTGATGCTACAAGCATGCTTTGATCCCAAAATGTCTAATACTGACACTCAGTCATGCCTCTTAGTGTCCTATACATGTGTGAAGTAATTGAGTATTGAGGTATGCTTAAAATAACTGTTGCTATCCATGAACATTCAGATTGCTAAGCAGATATAATCAATCACATGATTATTTTCTGGTTGAAAAATGAGGTATCTACTTCATTTATGAACAGAAACATTAGATTTAGTGAGAGTGTATTATTCTTGATCAAATTTGAAACACTTCTTTTCTATGTAAAAAGTATCAATATCTGTATTGATATCGGCATTGATATCGATGGATACTGTAAGATTTACTGCGACTATCGAATGGATACCAAATTTTGCCGTATCCCACACCACCAATTGGCTCAACTCACCCATATATTGGAGCAAGTTGAGCCACAAGACATCTTTTTTTTAAGAGGTTGTATTTGCCTTTTGTCATAGATGAAATCATTTGTACTGACAGTAAATATCTTGAGATAAAGGTACATGTGTTGTTTAACTTTTATGTATATGTATGTGTGCAAGTATGTACAGTTGTGCCCAAAAGTTTACACCCTCCAGCAGAATTTCTGATTTTTTGGCCTTGTCTCAGAAAATATGAATGATAGCACAAAATCCTTTCTTTCACTCATGGTAAGTGGTTGGGTGAAGACATTTATTGAAAAAAAAATAGTTTACTCTTATAAATCATCATGACAACAGAAACTCCAAACATGACCCTGTTAAGAAGTTAACACAACTCTGTTGGTATTGGGCTGATAAATGTACAAAAGTTGACACAAACGTGTTTGAATGTCTACTAAAGGTAACCATCTTCACCTGTGATCTATTTGCTTGTAGTCAGAATGTGTGTATAAAAATATAAGGGTCATTTTTGAAGTTTCTGTTGTCATTATGATCTAAAAAGAGTAAACACAGTTGTTTGCTAATAAATGTCTTCACCCAACCTCTAACCATGGGTGACAGAAAGGTTTTTGTGTTGTCATTCATATATCCTGAGAAAAGGCAAAAAATATCAGAAAACTCTGCTGGAGGGGGTGTAAACTTTTAGGCACACTTGTATGTGTATGTATGTATATCTATCTATCTATCTATCTATCTATCTATCTATCTATCTATCTATCTATCTATCGGCTTTTTCTATGAATCAAGAAGGCTGTATTGGTTTAAGTATGTAATAGTTTATTCAAGCAGCTCAGTGCTTCCGGCACTGGCTATATATCTCGTTGTAAAAGTATTTCATCATGAGAAGGCTGGCACAGAATATTTCCTGGAAAACTGCCTCACCTGCCTTTCTAGTGCTTTGCTTTGTTTTACGCTCAGTATTTCATCACTCAGCCCTGCGATTGACTGGCGACCAATCCAGGGTGTACCCCGCCTCTCGCCCAATGACAGCTGGCATAGGCTCCAGCCACCCGCGACCCTGATTAGCAGGATAGACGGTATAGAAAATGGGTGGATGGATGGATTTCATCACTCTCACTGTGAGAGTGGGCGTTGTAGGTCCGCCCACTTTTGCTGACGTCACGGGCGGCGTGGCGGTAGCTCGGGCTTTTTTCCTGTCAGAAGCCGGAGCCGGCCATACTGCCAGATCTAGTCCAGACTAGACGCAGAGTGGACGTGCTTGTCCTACAGAGAGGGAACAGACACCGACCACAGCCCGTCGAGCCGTGCCTGAAGCCGCGTTGCGCCTTTCTTCTTTCCCGAACCAACCAAACTCTGAATTCACATTAAATATGTCTAATATCGTTTGTTGTCAAACGCCTCAGGTAAGAAATTTCTCTTGTCTTTCCTCAGTACTTAACGGAAATCATGCGTTTTTGTCAAGTAACGTGGTTGGTGAGAATGTGAAGCGACCGTTAAATCTGACTTTGGTGAAAGGGGAGGTTAGTTTCACTGTCATTCTTTCTCTGAGTTATTTCTAGATGTGAATACTCACGTAAGGTGTTTTTTTTAATTCAAGTAAAGGTGGAAAATAAGGGAAATAATCGTACAACATGACAGGCGCGGACAATGTCACACACCTTCCGCTCGACAAGCAACGGACGCGCCTTTTTATCATAACGTTTTTTTAACAGTCAACAGTTGATACCTTTTAATTTTTGTGATACAAGCAAACAACAGAATATATGTGCCTAGTTTCAGATTTTCTGGTCTGGCCGGTGTGGTTGTCTCCCCACTCCTCATCCTCGCTAAGCAGCAGCAGGTTATACAGTGAGGAGGCTAACATGCTAACAGCTGTAGCCTGTGCCTCTCCATCTCTTACAGATTGAAGCAGGTTGGCTGTAGCTTTGTGCCCTCTACGTTCAGTTGAGGTATTTCTATTGTCTCCAGAGGTTATAATCCTTGAAAAATCGAGTTAATATGATTTTTTCGGGGGTCTCGTTGCTGACCTACTTTCTGGTGGCGGGATGTAGGATGTCGGGACTAGGTATATGACTCTTGGCACATCTCCAGACATCATGGCCCTGGTACGGTAGCTACTCTAGCGGAGGAGGAGGGGGAGGAAGAGGAGGGGGTTGCAGGCAGATTATCGGCATTGCTTTGCAGGGTACTGGTTGGCCAATTGCAAGCCTTGCCCATTGGGGGGATGGCATGGTTTGTAAAGTAACATGGGTACATCCTGTCCTTTATTCACCCTTCTTACAGTACCACATTGTGCCACATTTTATGTGCTGTGTACAGTATTGACGCCTCACTGTTGCTGTCGACGTTGAGCGTTATTTGATGTAATTTATAGATGATGTAGTTAAAAGGAAATTGTCTTTCCTGTACTACTTCATAGCGTTTCATGACTGCAAGTTGCCTTTGTAACACGATGGTGTGTGACCTACAATAGCTCTAATCTGGTACAGGATCTGGCAACCACGTGGAAAATCCCTGAAATACTGCAGGTGAAAGATTTTGCGAAATGTTCCATAGAATTTCGTGAGCTTTCATTTGATAAAACTGCTGAAGCATATTCTCGTCCTTTCTAATACAGATTTTATTTTTTATCATCCAAGCTTTTTGGGGTGTCAGTATAATTTAATCCAGATATTGCTGTGAGTAAAAAAAACAATGATTTTATTTTCTATTGACTATCAAGCATTCTATTATTGACTTCCCGTGTAGAAACATCATATTTGGATTTCCCCACTCATGGGGTGCAGTAAATTTCCACGCTGTAAAAACTGGGTGAAATATCCAGCACTTCCTCTCTTCACCACTAGAGGGTTGTCTAACAAGCATTGATTGTTCAGAATCAGACCTGCAATTGTGCCTGAGTAATCAGATGAGAAAATGGAGCGAGAAAAAAACATTCAGAGCTACCCTTCTGTGACAAAGTTGTGAACAATCTAGCTCTTTCTCTCTTTTTTTCTATCTTTGTTCTCTCTTCTTTTGTTCTCTGGTTTTCAGGCGTACTCACATTTGTCCACATATGAAGCTCACAGAGTCTGCCTGGCTTTCGGTGATTGTACATGAATCCCCGTTAGTGAAGTCGCTGACCTTTTCTAATCATGGTTATTTCCAAATCCAGTCACCAATAGGAGAACTTCCTCCCAAAAAGTGGTACTTGTTTTTATTTCCAGTTAAATGAATCATAAGTAGAAAGAGAAGCTGAATCAGAAATGTGGGCTGTTGTTAGTGAGGTTTGTCTAAACTCTGATTTACTTATCTCCCTTTTCCTTTTTATTTTTAGTATCATTGCTGTAACAAAATTTGATTTCCTTCCATCACTTTCCTTAGGAATACCTTTGAAATAGCAACCAGTGCGGTAAGAGAAATGGAGTATAGTTAATTCTTAACAGTTTTATGGGCCATAAATGTGTGATAAAAGCAAGAGCAGTTACATCATGTTCTAAATCACCTCATATGTTGTCACAGTTTTCTCGCTTTGTCGAGGCCATGTCTGAGGGACAGACTAGATCTAGAGGACAGTAAGGACCTGATTTCTTTGCCCTGGAACCAAGCGATGGATTCAACAACCCTCTCTGTAATCATTTCAGCCTTTTCACTCTCTTGAGGGTATTTATCCTCCCTTTAAAAGTCCAGAGTTTGCTGCTTTGTGGCAGTAGCCTTTTCTTTAGTTGTTGCCCTGTGTTAGGCATATACTTTCACCTTTGGAGAGTTGCCAAAGGCCATTATAAAGCGGTTGTTGTTGCTGTAATCTGGTGGGCTGTGCACATGTGAGTTTGTGAAATAAAGAAGTGCTTAGTGACAGCTCGGATAAATAATCGAGGTGAAGGAATTGGCTCAAAGAACAAAAGTAATCCCTGATCAGTTAAAAAGTGCCCAGGTTAGCACTGATCCGTTACTTTGGATCAGACGTCTGATTTTTTTTTTTTGTGTGTGTGTGCATGTGCCAGCATAATTTTTTAATTGTACTGAGCTGCTCTCAAGAGGACCACTGGTCTGAGATCGTCTCTCTTAGTTAACAGAGGATTACATATTTAATCACTGCTGTAATTAAGGCAGAAACTCTGCATTAAAGAATCATCTAGAAGGCTGAGGGTGTGGCACGCCAGCCAGAAAGTTGGGGTTGAGAGCCGTGTAGAGAAAGGAGGAAGGGAAAAAGGCAACAGGCGAGCGTGTTGGACCTAACCATGTGGAGGAGTTGAGCTCCTGAGCCTTAACAAGGGGCCCTCTGCCAGAGATTGCGTAACAGCTCAGAAGTGGGTCAGTGTTTCCTCCATCCACACAGACAGGGTGAATTATAGCTTTCCACGCCAGCTCTGCTATAAAGGCTGCTTAGTACAAAATAACAAGCCTATGTTATAGCATGTAGAGTGGCACATTTTCCAATAAAAATTTCTGGAACTTTTCCAAGCAATCTTTGCTCGGTGGTTAAATATTCTTCTTTAAAACATGTCTACAAGAGCTACAGCAGTAGTGCTGCGAGGCATGGCTTCATCTAAGGAAGTTATTTGTACGTGCCAGAACCCTCAACAGTTTGTTTAATCAGACAGTGGAACCAGTTTGGCACTGACATAAGGCTTTGATTTGCCCTGCACCTTCAACACGTGTTGCCCTCATTATTTTCTACAAGTGATTACCTTGAAGGCATACAGCAGTTAATATTAATTTGAATGTTGACTCAAAGACTTCCTGAACCTGACGTGTGCGTGTGCCTACAATGCAGAAGAAACAAAACTCCAAAGGAATGTAAAAATATTTCATCTTTCTCATTGGACTGTTCACATTTGGCCTTGGCTTTGCAAGAATGTGTTTCTATATCGTTCCTTCACACCACCTGACTTTGGAGAGGACTGTTATTTCAGCAGCAGCAAACAAAGAACATACTGTTTGTCAGATGTAATTCACATCCGTCTGATTGAAACATTGCATCCCATTGACGGATACATCTCTATAACCTAAAGTCTACACTGTGAGTGCAACAAAATTTAAAATCACTCTGGATTAAGCTTCTGCAAAGCAACAGAAACCTTGTGTTCCAGTTCTTTTTTTTAATGTCTTTTTCTGTTTGTCCAACAAGGAAATTGTGAAATGCCTCTGAGGGTCACATGTTTCTCAGAGGAGCAGAGGCCAGCATTTATCTGATGCACGGTTCCTGCGTCTGATAACTTGTAGAAGTTCTGCACACAACCTTGGGGATTTTATGTTTTACTTAATGATTCTCACGCTGCAAAAAAAACAAGCCACTGACCAAAACTAGAGCAGCAAGTAAATGATACGTGCTGCTGCTGAGTGAATCACAGCATTTTTTGAATTTGCCAGAATCACATGGAGTTTGTATAAAGACTTGTGCAAGGTTAGACATCCCAGAACAGTTTTGTCACATGAAGCGTGGATTCAGTTTCAGACTTCGGGCAGCTGTTGTGGTCACTCTTGCGCCTTGGCATAGTGGTGAGGTGGTCACATGTTTGAATTATGTCTGTGTTCATTTTTGTGGACGTCTGTTTCGAGAAAATGGAATCTTTTTGGTCTGTGAAACTTGTTTGGAAGAGAAGTCTGAATTTCTGTACTAGCTGAACTAAACATCTCGTAGAGAAATGTTGGATTAGAAGGGATGTACACATTGTTCCCTCCTTTCTTCATACGTCAAGGTTTTCCTATAGGGAGGAGCCAAACAGGGGGCTCGTCACATAAGATAGAGCTGGAGCGGCCTTGCTGCAGTGAGAGAGGAGACAGAGGAGGGCGAGAGATGGATTAAACAGTTGTTTGGCTTGGCTGGACGTAGCAGCAGGTGTGAAGATTTAAGATCCTAAAGTAGGTGGTTTGTATAGGACGGGCGTCAAAGGCATGGACTTGGCTTGTGAAGCTGTTTGCCTCATGGTTTAAGGCATGGAAGGGTTAAATGCTTAGTTTTCATTCTGAATGCTGTGTGACTGGATAAAGCAACCCTGAGTAAGGTAGCCTTTGCATTTAATCGTGATTCATTTTAATTGTATGAGTGATTTTGAAACAGTGTAAGCTCATGTGTAATGCATGTCTACGTCAAAATACTGGAATAACCTGTGTGCAAGGCTCTCTTGATTTACCGCATGGAGCGACACGTGTTAGTGTTCCATGAGTGCCAGTAACAGACGGCATCAGTGTCAAGTTGGGCTATTTTCATTCATTTAAAAGAAAGCTAAAGTTATGTGACCCTTTCCTTCTCTCTGTTTCTTTCAGGTTATAATGTATCACCAACACAGAATAAGGACAACTCTATAGCCAACGGGATCCCGAGGACTTGATTACAGTCGCTTCAAGCCTGATAGTTTGTCCGTGCGACTGCTCCCCCTCTCCCTTCTTCTCACGCCTGTTTAGTCAACTGGCATTTCTTCTAACAACTTCCCATTCCTCGCCTCTGGTGAAGAAGATTTGGATTCCTCTGTGATTTCAGTCTGCTTTGCCTGTTGCCTACCTTTGGTTCCTGTTCTACTTTCAGCAGAGGCTCTTTCCTGGATTTACATTATACTCCATTAGGTAAGGCCATGACCACTGCATAGAAGAGATTATCATATACAATGTACATCACAGGCACTTAATCCTAATCCGCTCTGTGGTCATCATTTCATAAATCCAACCATTTCAGTGTTATACAGCTTTACACCCTTTTTCCCTCTGTCTTTTCTTCTGCAGAAAAACCTGAAAAATTTGCCAAGATGATTCCAAACGGTTATTTGATCTTTGAGGATGAGAGTTTCCTGGATTCTACCGTGGCCAAAATGAACGCTCTGAGAAAGAGTGGTCAGTTCTGTGACGTTAGACTGCAGGTATGCTCCATGCCACCTCACATGATCAAGCACATGGGTGATAAAACTTAAACAAAAGAGCCACTGAGTCATTCTGAAAAGCCTAAGAAAAAAAAACACTTCTCAACAGATTCAAATGCACATGAAGCAAGTGCAACAAGTATGTATGTTATGTACAGTATTTATGTTTAATGACACAGCTTTGTGTCTGGCTGGTAATTGATGTATTTTTTCCGTGAGTCATTCCACATGTGAATTCCTAACATGAAACCTAAGATTTGACTACTCACTGCAATGTTATTCATGTTCTCACAAATCACAATGGCAAAACAGGTTCCCACCATTTTCTCTGATGCAGACCTTTCAGAAACATTTGCATCTTATCAAAAGCTGTTTGAAATTGTAAAACAAATTCATCATTTTCTATTGTTTTCTGTAATATTTAACACACAGTCTATAGTTTCATCCCAGTTGTCTACCGTTTTACAAACGCAATCATTCACTGATCTCCCTTCTTCTGTCTCTCTGCATCAGGTGTGTGGTCATGAGCTGATGGCTCACCGTGCTGTTCTGGCTTGCTGCAGTCCCTACCTGTTTGAGATCTTTAACAGTGACAATGAGCCCCATGGAGTCTCACATGTCACTTTTGAAGACTTGGACCCAGAGGCTGTGGAGATCTTGCTCAACTACGCCTACACTGCCCAGTCAGTAGCACTTTTGGCCTTCTGCATTGGACCTTCTCACTGCAAAAATTCTGAGATTTCCCCACTGAGGACATTTTTTTACTCTGTCCTCTCTGTAACACAGGCTTAAGGCTGACAAGGAACTTGTCAAGGAGGTTTACTCTGCAGCCAAAAGGTTCAAGATGGAGCGAGTCAAACAGGTACATTTTTGGCCTGTCTGTTTTTCATTGTGCCAAATATTTGTAATGCATAGATTTTATTGGGACCATGAAACTTAAATGTATTCATTGCATCTCTCAGATTTGTGGCGACTACCTGCTGTCTAAAATGGATTCCCAGAAAGCCATCGCTTTACGGAACTTTGCCAGCGCGATGGGAGATGCTCGAGTTTTGGCCAAGGTAGACGTTTTCATCCAGGACCATCTACTGGAAGTGTCTGAACAGGAGGACTTCCTCAAACTTCCCCGCCTTAAGGTACTAGATCATAGTTTCAGTATATCAAATATTTCTGTGGGAGGGACTTAACAGTAACTTTATCTAATCAGGAAGGTACAACGCAAGACTTGTTGTTCTTGTGCAAAACTGTAAGAGAATGCCAGAAGCCACCACTGAAACTGAAAAAAACAAAACGTGATAATACAATAACTACTGACATAACACTGAGTCAGTTTTGGGGGTCTTAATTTTAAAAACCAGACAGGATTATACTTCATATGTTTAACTTAATCTGATTAACTACACTTAGTGTTGAACTGTTCTCCAGCTGAGGATGTATTTAGGGCACGAATCAAAAACAAAAGCCCCAGCAGATGTGGGTCAAAGTGTGCAGTTTTAAGTTCAACTTGAGGACAGTCTGTTCTTAAAAAGGGAACTCAGTGGCTTAGGGTGTGGAAGTTCAGCAAAAAATATGAAGTTTTGGTTTTAGATATGGAAATGCGTCCTGTTGAGGCTTGTATGTCACAGTTTGGGATAGTACTGAAAGAAAAAACTGTTCATCTTTAGATATTTTTCATTTGCAGCCTCTCAGTTGTGAATCTTTAGACTGTTCGATTAGCAAAACACTTAACTGTAGATGCTTTTTGACTTAGTAAAATTAAATTATTACCAAAAATTATCAACTG
Source organism: Thalassoma bifasciatum (assembly GCA_008086565.1). Lineage (NCBI taxonomy): Eukaryota > Metazoa > Chordata > Actinopteri > Labriformes > Labridae > Thalassoma > Thalassoma bifasciatum. The sequence continues at coordinate 206,882 of RPOG01000211.1, forward strand.
GTCAATAGTTAGGTTTTTAAAGGAACAGTGATTGATAGAAATGAATTTCAATACAAATATTAGGAACTGGCATCTATCTTGCCAGCTGATCAGACACAGTCGTACTTCCTTTTTCTTCAGAATTTGCTTCACAGAATGATCTGTATTTAATCAGGCATGCTACAAGTTCTGTGATGAAACTGAAGATGTATATTTCATGCAGCGTTTAATTTGAACTTGTTAACCAAATTATTGGGTTGGGTGGATTGTTTCCATGCAATTTGATATGCTGAAGTGAATCCTGTCACCATGGCAGGATAAAGCCTGTAGTAAAGCACTTCACATCCTCAATGTCAGGTGAATAAATGATCAAATGCTAGTACTTTCCAGTGAGTAGCGGATCTTTTTAAGTCAAGCGGTCACTTTCCCCTCTCAGTCTGTATCACTGACTCCTGTTTCCTCTCTTTGTGTGTTTACAGTTAGAAGTAATGCTAGAAGACAACCTGACTCTGCCCAGCAACGGCAAGCTCTACTCCAAGGTGCTCAGCTGGGTGCAGCGCAGCCTCTGGGAGAACGGAGACCAACTGGAACGACTCATGGAGGAGGTCAGTACTGGGACATGGAGTCTCAACTCTCAGCCTGATATCCATTCCCACCCTGCCCCTTCCCCTCCCTCTGACTCCTCCTGTTTTTGACGTTAAGAAGTCATTAAGGAGGCTGAAGTAGAAATGGCATGCCACTGTCATGCTGCTATGTCAGGATTGTTGTTTTTTTCCCTCTGATTTGTTGAGGTTTTGGCAGTAAGACACTCTGTACCCCTGAACCATACTACAATTTAGAGGTGAGCTGGAAAGAGCTGCTGTTTGCTCTTGCTTTCTTTTATGTTTCCGCTGTTCTCTTTTGGGTATGTGGTTGGTTTTACGTACACCCCCATTTGAGTATTACAGTGCTCCTCTCCTCTGAAAAACAAATCACAGGTTCTCAAAGGTCCTCAAAAGGTCTGACCTTTAATTCTACTGTCTCACTGCCACTTTGAACTATCTGAGCAGGTAGTGTTTGTCGCACCGGTACTAACAGGCACTCCTCCCCGTTGATTTATCTCTCCTGTAGGTTTATTAGCAGCAGCAGGGGACCAGACTGAGGAGCCAGGACTGAGCCACCAGGGTAATGAGTCAGAGAAAAGAGAGGGAGGAGAGGAGCACTTCTGCCTCTCAGCAGCCTCTCTTTGCAGCCAAGCAACACTGTGCTCCCATCTGTCCATGCCACATTTACAGATGTATCTCATTTCTGCATTTACCAACACCCACAAATCACAAACCCTTAGACAGACATTCATCACAATCTAGGACGGCTTATTTCAGGTCGTCACCAGCACAGTCAGACTTAAACACTGATATTGGACAGTAAACATCGTTCACATATGCGCACTGATTGGCTCAGCACCAACAATCTATTCAGTCCAGCTACAAATGATTTGGTCACATTCAACATGATTGTTTCAGCAACATCTCACATTTTTACAATTTTGTGAGACCCTTCTTCTTTTTTTCCACCCTTTTTAAAAAAAAATCCCCCTAAGATGGGTGACTGATCAACAAATGTATGATTTTGTCTCCTTTCAAAAGAATGTGGTTTATCTTCTGTTTAAATTGAATGATCAATGCATAAAGATGAAGAAATAAGACAAACTGCTCTAGAGTCATCTGGATTTGACTGCCTATTGTTGACCAACTCCTTCAGCTAAAGGACCTGGTTTCCAGGCAGCAGAAGTGGAAAGATGGTTACAAGCAACCCCTCCTCCTCCTCACTCTCCACAGAAGATCTTTCCAGAAGCAGCCTCTCATTCTTCAACAGCTTCTTTTTTTTAGATGCAAATGGAGGAGTTTCTCTGATAGTCTGACACACTCAAAGGGAGCAGCGTGTCTTTTTTTTAAGGAGGCTTTCCATCCAAGCCTTCCTCCCCCTTCCCCCTCTTCCTCTTCACAGCACTGCTCCCCCTCCCTCCACCCTCCTCCTTTTTCCTTCACTCCTTCCCTTTCTGCTGGGGCTATCAGTGTTGCCATGGAGACAGCCACATGGGTATGTTGTTGCTGTTTGTCTTGCAGGTGCAAACACTGTACTACTCACCTGACCATAAGCTGGTGGATGGAGGGCTGGTGATTGAGGGGCACAGTGAGGTGTTTGGTGGCGAGGAGGACTACCTTCAGTTTGTGCAGGTACTCGGCAGCTTGTGCCTCCTGACTTCTTTGTGGCGAAGTCTCTCTCACATTTCGCTCTCTTAGTGAGCCTGGCCATGCATAAAAACACTCCACTGCCTGTGCCTGGCTACAAGGAGACACGCCTCATTTATTCCCTCAATTCAGACACAATGTAAAGACTAAAGGCAGCAGATTATATGTCTGGCTAAAGCTAATCTCAAACAGTTAAGTGCCAGTGGTTCTGCTCTTATTTTGAGTCTGATTGTGAAGTGGTCTGAGACTGTAGTGCAGTGGTGGTGTGTTGAGATCAAAATGCACATTTGGACGAGTTTTAGCCCAAGTGTAGTGGAGCTGGTGTTGGCCCCTGGTGGGCCTGTGGTGCAGACTTGGCTTCTGTAGCTGCGATGTGCTCTTGCAGAAGAAACCAGTGCGAGAGAGTGCCCAGAGACAGATGAGCTGCAGCTCGTCAGGAAGCCTTTCGCCCTCCAAACAAGCAGCTAACGCCCCCAAACAGACAGCCAGGAGAGAGTGGAAGTACATCGCCTCGGAGAAGACCACAAGTAAGTGTGTGTGTGTGTGAACTACATGGGATTTATCAGATACAATCAGAAACTTACTCTCCTTTTAATTAAAACTGATTAAAGTTTGAACCCTGAGGGCCTGAACACTTACAATCCAAAAACTTTAATTAATAATTTTTTCAAATCTGTCCTCCCTCAAGTGGCTCTAATACGTTCCTCTTCTAACTCTAGACAACACCTACCTGTGTCTGGCCGTGCTGGACGGTGTGTTGTGTGTGATCTTCTTGCACGGCCGCAGCAGCCCCCAGACCTCTCCCTCTGCCACCCCCTGCCTGATGAAGAGCCTCAGCTTCGAGGCCCAGCCCGAGGACCTGGAGGAGCAGCCGCTGTCACCCATGCATTACGCTCGCTCCGGCCTGGGGACTGCAGCCCTGAATGGGAGACTCATCGCAGCAGGTGAGCACTATGGGGGTTACCACGGTCCTAAATCTGTTAGATGCCAAATTATCACTGAAAGGAGACTTTGCCTTTAATCATGAACATTGATCCACAGAAAAATAATTATTATAACGAGGCTGGATGTTGATTCTCTTGCAGGAGGCTACAACAGAGAGGAGTGTCTGAGGACTGTGGAGTGCTATGACCCCAAAGAGGACCGCTGGACTTTCATCGCTCCCATGCGGACTCCAAGGGCTCGTTTCCAGATGGCTGTGCTCATGGTACGCTTTACAACCCGTCTTTATCTCAATTTGTTGACTCTACCATAAATCAACACGTGTGCTCCTTCCCTGTGTTTACACAACTGTCTTGTTCAAACATTCACACACATCTATTACCCTGCACTAATATCTGAGTCTGATTTTTATTGGCGTTTTATTACCAGGTGCTTGAAGTCTTAAGTGTGCAGCGTAGCACGTCAGGTGGTTGTATAATCATATAATGCTCGCTTTCTTAGGGTCAGCTGTACGTGATCGGAGGCTCAAATGGACATTCTGACGAGTTGAGCTGCGGGGAAAGGTACGATCCACACGCCGATGAATGGGCCCAAGTGCCAGAGCTGAGGACCAATCGCTGCAACGCAGGTCAGTCCGTCCTGGATTCAGACAACGATGGTGGAATTTAATGATGACTTTCAGACTCCAGACATTTAACCTCGTAGCTCACTCTTGTCCTTGTTGTTTGCAGGAGTCTGCTCATTAAACAACAAGCTGTACGTTGTGGGAGGGTCAGACCCCTGTGGGCAGAAGGGCCTGAAGAACTGTGACGCTTTTGACCCTGTTACCAAGACCTGGTCCAACTGTGCCTCTCTTAACATCAGTACGTACACTTAAGAAACTGAATGAACTATCAATGCATGTATGATCTAACAGCTCTTTACTAGAAGAAGCTGAAGGAGAATCAAAAAGTTGTACTAATGAGGAAATGTTGATCACAGGGAGGCACCAGGCTGCAGTGTGTGAGTTGGAGGGCTTCATGTACGTGATTGGAGGAGCTGAGTCATGGAACTGCCTGAACACCGTAGAACGTTACAACCCAGAGAACAACACCTGGACGCTGATTGCTCCCATGAATGTGGCTCGTAGGGGCGCTGCTGTTGCTGCACATGCTGGTGAGAATAATTAACTGTTCCTGTTGTGCAAGAAAGTTTCATAAACCGACTTCTCCTCAACATGCTTCTGAGATATTCATCATTTTAATTTTCCTTCAGGCAAACTCTTTGTTGTCGGTGGTTTTGACGGCTCCCACGCACTCCGTTGCGTGGAGGTCTACGACCCCGCCCGCAACGACTGGAGGATGTTGGGTGGAATGACATCATCACGCAGTAACGCCGGCGTGGCCATGATCGGGGAAAACATCTACGCTGTGGGCGGCTTCGACGGCAACGAGTTCCTCAACACGATGGAGATGTACAACCCAGAGACGGACGAGTGGAACGACTGCACCCAGTCTCTGTCTCCCCTCTCTGACTGAGGAGGGGGGAGGCAGAGAGCAGGGGGGAGGAGGAGGAGGGAGGGTTGGTTGGGGAGTTTCACAGCGCTTCACCTTTTTCCAAACTAACAGGCTTAGTGACGTAATCGTGTTTCGTGATGTTCAGTGTGTATGAGCGGATGTGGGTGGGTAGTGGGTGGGTGGGGTTTGTTGGGATGAGGGGTCTTCAGTGAAGACTGGCTTATATTTGGCGTGTGGGTATGACTTGGGTTGTTGCCCATAAGCAACATGACGCCGTTGCATATTGCATACAATGTTTTTTCGTGCTGTATATATTTTGTTTCTCCCTCATTTTGCCATATGCCAACATTTAATACACTTAGTGCTTTTCTTTTTCTCTTAAAGTTGAAGGTTTGTCACTTTGTTCAGGGTTTTCAGATGAGCTAGCTTTCAGTGGTCACTTGGAAGTTGGCGGTAAAGAGTGGTTACAACATTTGAAAGTTTTATTTAAGAGTATGTCTGTTGTGGAAATGTAATTTTGCTCACATATTTAAAGGTCAGTGGTTTGAAGCCTTACTCTTGAGTGCGAGTTGATAAACACCTGTCATGGCTTTTTGTGTCATTTTAAACAAGCTGGAATTGCTTTTTCAATCTTAAACAATGGCCTTTTTTATATTTTTTATACACTGCTGATTTACCGAAATCAAATAAAAGTAGTAGCAGACGGCTTCAGTCAATGAATCTAACCAGTGCCAGTTTTAGTTACTTTTGTGCACACACCACACGCGCACAACCATGCTTCTGCTAACCAAACTTTTGTTATTGTAATTTAACTAATTGATGTACGTAGAGATGCAGTTTACTGAAGATCCTTTTTTTTCTTTAGTGTTTTAAAGTGTCAGGCATTGGCAGATTCTTCTGGAAGGAGTGTTAGAGCGAGAAAATATCACATTTGTAACATTTCTTAATTAATAAATCATGTAAATCTACATTCTGCCTCTGGTCTCCTTTCTATCCAAAGAGAGTTGAAGTAATGACGAATTATTCCAGGTTTGATTTCCTGACAAATTTATTTAAAGGAACAGTATTTAAAAGTCAAAGGTCAAAACAGATGTGGCACATGGTGATTAATTTCTCAACAGCTGATCCCATATTTAGGCTTTACTGCCTCCTCCTCTTGCTCTGAACATTAAGTAATTACTCCCTGCCCTGGCCACTGTTCTCAAAGCTTTCATCGCCACCATCTTCCCCTGAGACTACCACGCTAATCCAGGCTTTTTTCTGTCCCTCCAAGTGTCTTTTAGGAGAGATTATCCTAAACTGGCTCACAGACCTCAGCAGGAAGGGCAAGCGACTGTGTCTCTCTGAGGGTGTTTAAAAATAGGACCAGCTGAGCAGAGTGCATCTGCATCACCTCAGCCTGCCAGTCAAGAGTTTTTCTCAAATCCCCAACCTGCTCTCATTCACAAGTCAGCCTCTGATAATCCCAGCTGACACACCTGACAGTGATGGCTTAAAAAAAAAAACACCGCATGTGGGCCACGTGATACAGGAAGCAGGGGCTTAGTACCCAGACGCACATAAGTCTGTGCCTTTTTTTGATTCCTGCGATGTCTACAGGCAAATATCCAGCAAGGCTTCTCTATAACACAATCAACAGGAAACACGTTTTGTCGGCTTCCTCTTACTTTAGATTGCGTAATCCTCAGAGAGCAGGGACTTTACGCACACTTTGGTCTTTACCAAGCTAGAACATAAGAGGAGGTAAAAGCAATTTCTTTTAGAAATTAAGACCACTATCATTGTATGCCATGTGCTGTTACAGGTTATTTCAAATGACCAATGATATTTCATTTTTTTACAACCACACGTGCAGTCACTGTCCATGTCATCTTTAGGTGACATTACAGCATCACACCTATGTCTGAGAAAAAAAAAGTAGTTATGTACAATACAGGCACTTAAAACTACAAACTAATTGATTACTGTAAAACATAACTTCCTGTACAAAGACCAAGTTTAGTTTTAATTCTTATGAGGTCTTACTTGTCCCAAGTAACAGGGAGAAATTTTAAAAAAACTGCACACCAGACAAAAGCTCAGGTCTCTCGGGTAGTAATAGGCTTATCACTCCAAATATCAACAGAATAGATACCAACATTAGATATTGAATGATATTGAATGGTACCAGGGTGGAAATATCAATACAGTAGCTTCATTTCTTTCTTGCATGCACCAACTGTGGTTTCAAAAAAGGGGGGACCGGAGCGGTCGAACTCCAAGAAATAGGTGTGTAACCACAAAAGTATACAAAAAAAGGTGTTCTTATGAAGTTGTTTATTGCATCTATTGTGGTGTTTGTATATTTTTGTGCACATTTTTTAAAGAAGAATTCAGAAAAGAAATGTGATTATATTGTTGTACAGCAGTTTCCCAACTCGTGACCTCAAAAAGTTGCCTTGATTTGCTCTAAAGTGATAATATTTTGCAGTTTGTTTTCAAAAAAAGTCTACACAACATTTTGAGGGAAATTTCTTCTATTCTTTTATTTCTGAACAAAAAGGTCTATCATGACAATTCAGTATCTTGTAGTCACCCATAAACTTTACCAATATTCTGTCCTGGGTTTGAACAAAATCTTTCAAAGAAAAAATTAGAAAAAGATCAAAAGATCAGCAGTTTGATGAGCCATCAATCTTAAATATAAAAAAGTGTCAATATTGGTATCCATACTGGCAATACTGGCCCTGTATTTACTTAGTATTGCCCACTACCGCTACTTCAGGAGGTTAAATTTATGTCTTGGTGTTTTGATTCGAATGAAATTCTTGAATGATTTGAAATAAGGAAGTAAGAAACTGACAGAAACAGTGAATGAAAAACAAAATAACAAACATTAAATCTGATTTAAGTCAGTGGTAAGCACAAGTGAATGTTTCAGGTGGAAATTTACAATTGAATCTATAGGGGAGCAACCTTTATTACGCAAACTTTAATGTATTTTTCAATGTAACCTATCAGCATTGTACCATTTGTTACTTATAAACTTTACTGTTTATGTGACGGCTAATAGCCTCACATAGGGCAGAAGTTACAACAGAAGCAAAATAAACCCCCAAAATGAAACCTCAGTCATACTAACAATGACCACCTCATTATCTCACTCAGCCACCCGGCTCTTTATTGATTTGACACAGGAAATGGATCGACTTCGACCAGCCCTGACCCTGCGTTTCCCTCCCCTCAGCGTGACGTCCCATGCTCTAACCTCTTTGTGTGACACAGCAGCAGCAGCAGGTATAATCTCTGCCTGTCTGCTGGCGTCACCTGAGCTCTAATCCCCTTAGTTACAAAACACACACCTACGTAAAGCCACATGCACTTACACACACACAGGTGAGTTATCACAGCACACATATGACTAACCCTGGCTGGTTCCCAGAGCAGTAAAAGCATGACACAATGTAAGTGAAAGGACAATTCAATGTCTTGAAACATTTATTATTTTAAGAAAGAGTACACTCCACATAAAATATATTTTTCTCTTAAATTATTTACATTTACATAAATAAAAACAGGCAAAGGCTGAAAACTTGGGTTTACTGATATTCAAACCTGACCCATTAACATTTTTCTCAGACGTTTTAACATAAATCTGAAACAACCTCACCAACAGTTTCAGATAAAGAAATTGCACAAATGAGTTGTATAATGATGCTGACTTCTTAAAGAGCCTGGAGTCTGCGAAAAGAACAGTTTTTTTTTCTTCTCTGAACTAGATTTGTCTGATCAGAATTTTACAGGCCTCTAACATCTTTGGATCTTTCCTACTGTTATATAGCTATAGCACAGGATTTATTTGAACCCATAAGTAGAAAACAGACTGTTTGCTTAGCTTAGCCCAAAGACTGGAAACAGGTCACCTCTGACTAAACATGACTAAGTTTGCAAACCAAAAGCTCTAAAACTCAAACATGAACATGCTTTTTCATGTTGTTTCATCGCAGTTGTAGAAAACACATATGTTCTCATGGCGGAAATGTGTCAGCTAATTTCTTGACAAGAGCCCCTCTGACAAATCATTTTAAGCTAAAAGAGATAGAATTTTTAAATAATACTAAAAGCAGGTGTGATAAAGAAATAAAATTTCTGTCGACATTTGCAAAGGGAACACTGACACGACAAAAATTGTGGAGCTGTTAAATTTTTCTTCACATTTCTGGATTTATTCCCTTTGACTAAGTCAGGCTTACTCTGCTCCCAGTCTTTATGCTAAGCTATTCCAATCACCCCTTAGCTTCAGCTTCATTTTTAACTGACTGACGAAAAATTGATACCATTTATAAAGCTTGTGTTTCCCAAAATATCAAACCAATCCAAACTAAAAGTGTATGGGGGCGGTTGTAGATTTATGAGTATCAATACTCAACAGATCAATAGGGTCTGTGTTGAAGAATAATGCACATCAATTACAGGAATAGCAATTATTGTTAGTCAGTAGGCACTTCAAATATTGTCGTACATTAAACATCCTCAAGGTCCAAACCTAGAACTCAGTTTCTATTAATGTTTTTGCACACTATGAACACTTTTAAAATAATAAAAAACACAACACTTAACTAATACTGAATTAAATGTGCAGACATATCCATAGATATTATGAGCTGAATATAAAAAGCCATTTAAAGGTCATATTGGAGCCCAAAAAGTAAGAAAATAAAAGCTCAAATGTATTTAACCTGAGAATGACTGAAAACGTCAACAAGTTCAGAACAGGAGCACAAAAAGTTTCTTTCTTTAACGGAAAGAAGTCCAGGCACAGGTGAGAGATTACGGGCAGACGCCTCTTTAATCTACAGTCTGTACTTCAAGTAAAGGATATCAGTGCATTGAAAGCCTCTGTGTGCTTCATGAACAGACGCTCAGACTCTGGTCCAATCAGGATGGAGAAGTAAAAGTCCAAAGGCAACAATCCAGAGCTCCCTTCAGCTCCATTAAACAGTTTCCTCCAGAGCACAGCTTCTCTCTGTGGACAAAAGTACAAAGACAGAAAAAAAGGTGAATGATTTCTGAATGATCACAAACATTCCTGGGGAAGTCAGGATTTCTCTTTGTTATTATACATGGAAACAATTTGACATGGATTTTAGATTGAATGCACTCAGTTCTTTTGTGTTATTCAAAGATGGCCGAGGAAGTGATGCTTACTTCTTGTAAACAATAGAAAACTAGAGTGCATTCTTTTATTCCTTAAGGATCTCTTCTTTTCTTTCTGACCACTGTTGAGTCCAAACTTCAAACTGTATCCAGTCCAGCGAGGAATTGTATGATTTCCCTTTGTACTGACTGAAAGAGCCAGAACAGCCCTGGACACCCATGTGGATGAGCAAACTTTCTATGAGCAGCCGAGTTCAGCACAGAGTGTCCATGACAGACAAAGAGCCTCTGTGTGCTGAAGCTTCCAGAAGCTCTGCCTCTGAATGGCAGCTATTTACGCTCACTTTTCTCCATTTGAGTCACATTTTTCTGGCAACACCACATGCATTCTTGCAGCAACAAGTGCATTAAGAAATCACAGTCTTTAGCATGAGTGTAAACACAATTGGCAGCTATGGTCTTGGTAACGGCTGCTTAGCAGCAGAAGACTCACTGAGGAGGCTTGTTCCTTGTTTGTTTCCTGCTCTGCTTTGTTTCCATTCAAACGTTACATAACCTCCAGGAGAAAGACGGAGGAAAGAAAGAGCAGAATGTGCTGGATGTTGACGCCCTCTTTTTTTTTCTATTCACTCCACATCCACCCATCAGTCCACCTCTGTGTCTCTGTCCAGTAACACAGCTGTGTGTTTGCATAACCTGTGAAAATGGTAGGTTGTGTTTGGTCTGGTCAGTCTTCCTGAGTTTATCCCAGAATGTGCTGCTCTGTCACACACGATCTGCTTTACATTCCAGTCACTTCTATAGACAATGAGAGTGTGTGACATGTGTTTACACTGACAGCTTTCCGCTCATTACTGTGTCACACTGGTCATGTCAAAGAGCATCAGGAAGAATCTGTTGTAGAATGTATTCACACAAAGTTAGTGACGCACACAGGCACAAACCCACAACCAGAATGTAAATGCAAAGACCTGGGAGTGTTACATAACAGTCTACATGTGTCTGACAGGTAATTAATGGATCCCCCCAGGAGACACACAACGATTTGTCCTGAAATGAACAGAGAGCCACATGATGCTTCCAGATGACATAACTGATAAGTGCTTCCCACAAACCAATCATTATATCCTCAATGTGATCACAATCAGCCCTCCAACTGCTTTTAGTCCTCTATCTGACAAACATGTAGATGCAGACTCATTGTCTCTGTGGTTTACTGTTTAATATCAGAAGAACAAATACAGCAAAACAGGAAATGTGTGGGAGAGTCAGTAAACAAGTTCCTCTTATTTTTTATACTTTGCATGGTTTAAAATCTTGTATCCAGGCATGATTTTTATTCTACCCTTATCTTCTCTGCATATTTCTTTATGGTTTCAAAATATTACAATCAGTCGTGGGCAAGCATGTAAATATAACTACAGTAACACAAAACAATAACACACAAACAAAGTGGATAAAATGGGTTAAGCCAAAACTGTTAGAGCTCCCCCTGGTGATTGGCTGCAGTACTAGTCAAAAAGTCCAACGCTGCCATTAGAAACAATAGAACATGGGCAAAACTTTAGAAATAATTTACACACCAAATATTTTCTCAAACATCATCCTTTTCTGCCCTTCTTTTACCTTAAAAATACTTTCTAACTTACATTTAAGTAATACACTCCATCACAACCTTTTAAACCTTGCTTTCAACAGAGCCGGCCCTACCCAAGGTGGCGCCCAAGTTTCTAAATTTGTCATGTGGAGTTACGTTTAGGTGTTCCAGGGATTAAGGGATTTAAAAAAAGACAATAAGACACCATTTTCTGATGGCTTTGGGCTTTTTTATTTGGCTAATCCCCCTCTTTAAATGATGGTTATTTCCAGGGAAACAGCAGTACAACCTTTTCTTAGTCACTGGGTTTGTTACATAAAACTACTGTTCAAATATTATGTTAGAGATAATGTTGAGAGGGTTGCTCACTCGAAATAAGAACCTGACGTTGAAGGTTGCGTGTGTGAGGCAAGATATTACATAAGAGATAACATGAGCACTAAATAATAGTGCTTATACAAACACTTGAACTCACATGCATACTTTAAAAAAGAGAGATGATAAGTTGAAGCTAGGACCTGTTATTACCCAAGTTTCTAACTAACAACCAGACTGGGCTTAATTCTTGATTCTGATTGGTTGAAACCTTTTAAAACCTGTTATTTATTAATAGCAAGAGTGATACCAAGGAAGACCTGATCTTACACGTCATATCGCGTTCTGAAGCTGTTTCCTTCTAGCATTACATAACAGGAGGAGAAGAGTGACTGCTTGAAATTTAAAAAAAAGTGTTTCCAAGGCTGAACAATCCAGGAAAATTGATTAATTGCGATTATTTTCCCCAATGTTTTAGTTGTGATCTATTTTGTGATTATTTTTGAGGTTCTCCATCTTTATATGTTGTAAAACAAACACAAGCAAAAAACCACACTTCATTAGATAACTACGACTACGAATAAAAAACTTTAAAAGCTGTTCTGATACAAAAGTCAAATTTCTTATCACTAACTTTATTCATTCTCGTTTTGAATAAAGCACCTTCATTTTTTCAAATGTTGATGATTATGGCTTACAGAAAAATATTGCACTGTCTGGAATTGGAGTATTGTGATTTACTCTAATTTGCAATTAATTGCTATTTCAAAAAATATAGTTATCAGTCTAGTTTGCTCAGTCTGTGCATCCCTTGTGAAAATACCTCAGCTAAGCTATGAAAAGGCCTTCATACACACACCCTGATCACACATCCACAGGTGTACAGAGCACAGGTGTTCCTCCATATTTTCCCAAACCACACCGGGGGGAATAACAGACAGCTGGAGCACCACAGAAAACATCATAAGTAGGTCATTAGAAATGCAAGACTGCCGAAATGCAAACTATCGTTGGACCTGACTGTGATCTTGCAGAAGGCAAAGTGAGCAGAGCCTGGATCCTGTTTTGTTTTTGTTCCACTTCCTCCCACTCTCTTAAAAAAAACAGTAAAATCAAGGCAGCAAAAGAGAACAAGCTTCTATAAACACACATGTGGATGCATGCATTCGGGGATGAAAGTGTGTTCCAAGCATTTACTATATCCTGCTCTATAAACACATTATAGCTTTCCCTCAGTATGCTCCAGATGCAGATGTAAGTAAACAGTAGGAGAGGAAAGAACAGTCGAAAACATCCATGGACGGACAGGTCAGACTTCGGGTTTTAGAAACACAAAACACACTCTTCTTAATTTGCATAACTCATCAGGGAGCTCATCTGCCACTGAGATCCATTTGTTCTGAGATCTACTTGTCAATGACTGCACACACACACCCCTGACCACGGCCTCCCTGCGGCTTTATGTAACTCATGACATCATCCTAGTGCACTGAGCACAGGAATCAAATATTCAACACCACGGCTAATGCTCTCACTGAGTAAAGGCCGGCATCACTCCACAATGAATGTAGCAAATAAAACATTTACAATCACAACACGGCCGGATGAGGTCTTGTTTTCAGCAGGGACTTGTAACAAAAGCTGGAGTCACATGACCTCTTAGTACTGGCAAAGCTCCTCCATGTAATGACACAGCAGATGTTGTTTTTAATGGGAAATAAACCTTAAATCCTATGAATTATGAAACTAAGTCTGTAGAATAAGACTTCTAGTTGGTTATTTTATAACTGTACATGGCTGCTGTTCTTTTATTGAGCATTTTTTAATATTAAGGGGTTCATGAAACAATTCAACCAAAAACTATAAAGTTTGTTCGAAAACTACAGAAAGTTAATACTGACAGACAAAAAATCCAAATAAGACAACAGCATTCCTGTTTGACTTTTCCCCAGATAAATGATTATATTTATGATCAAATTATGATAAGATAAACATTTATTGGCTCTATAAGGAGATGTGTCTTTGACTGGAATCCTGAACACGTTAAAGCTCCTGTGAAGAACATTTGATTTGTGTTGACTTTAGTGCCCCCTGTGGATAAACCATTTCCTATCTTCATTATTTCTAATCTAATCTTGTTCAGCATTTTTACGATGGTCAAATGCATCACTTTATGGGTTGAATCTTTGCTTTGAAACTGTAAATAAAGTCTGTCCCTGTGTTGTGCTGTCACTCTTAGTCTGTCACCTACACCCCACAAGAGATTCAGATAATAAAGATAAGCATCCAGTAACAATGAGGCTTTAAAGTAATAGTCTTGTCTAATTTTGCAGCTCACAAGAGGCAAATTTATTAGTTTCAGTCAATTTAACCACCGACATAACCACCGAAAGAATCCTCATAGGAGCTTTAAGATCTCTCAAGAGTAGAGCTGATTGAGACAAGTAAAAAAGCAGAACCCTTTGTCCCTGTTGATCAGAATATTAAAATTTTTAATTCTAGTATTCTGGTTGAATTGGAACATTATGTTCATAAGTATGTTTATATCACTGTATAATCACCGGGATATAAAAATAATTTGTGTCAACTGACTAACAATGAGTCATATAATCTTACTTCATGAGTAGGTCCCGTTTTTATTGGGCTACGAAAGCAAAAAAACAGACAAACGGTATTGATGACAGTTTTTCTGAAAAATGTACAAGTCGTGGGAGTAAGACCATGACGAAGTCAGTGGTTGTGCTTGAAAGAATTTGTGTCTATACACTTTTTTAACCAATGGGAGGGGTGAGGAATATTGTTAAATATTCTCCCTTTGAACACACCCATCCTCTGAAAGACCTTGAGGATGACAAGGACGCTCTCAGCCGAAACCAGAATAGTGAGCAGCTCATGGTAGTCTATTTTATGCTCAATAAGTAGGATAAGTGTGTATGACAATCCTGATGCCTCTGTCACTTGAGCCAATGAGCCAAAGGTCAGAGGTACCATCGTAGTCCTAAGTTCAGACCTTTAGGCAGCTTTACTTTTCACTTTTCCTCTAAGCTGCAAAGAAACCCAACCCTCTCAAAATGTATTTCACAGATATAATGAGATGATGGCCTCAGGTCAAGTTAATCTATTTGAGACAGGTCCATGTGCTGCACATAACGATTTACACAAGGATTAACACACTGTTCAACCCTTCTCTGCCACACTGATGTGAAGTCAAATATCTCATTCACAAAGCCACTTACACAGCAATCCTCAGACTTCTATTACTTATTGTTGCCTCTGTGAAAACAAATGAATAGAAACCTACTGTTTGAGACAATGTGTGTGATCATGTTTCAACTGCTGACAAAACGACTGATTCGTGATCCGAGGAACTGCATTTGAGCATTGTGGACCCACAATGCACCAGCCTGGTGTCAAATAACAAAACATTCCTTCAGAGAAATGTCTTTTTAACAGAGTATGTTTCAGGTAGTCATGGCTAGAGCTCTGCTGGGGATATGTATCTGCCATGATACTGCTTAAAACAACACAAGTATTTGCCCGGGCATGTCCAGACAAAGAGGACAAGAATTCAGAGGACCTGAGAATGTTTGATTGCAATATCTGGTCCGAGGAAAGTCGTTGCTAGATGCAAACATAAAAATCACATGACAACTCAAGGGAGGATGGGAGTATTTCCGTAGCTTTGAAGGAAGAGTTCAGTGATTCAAACCTTTTCAAGGGCTCGGTGAGAAATAAAACACTAGGACCAAAGAGATTTAGTATCCTTAGAGTCAATAAATCTGATCATCTAGACAACCCTAATTCCAATGAAGTCAGGACTATGTGTAAAATGGAATCAATAACAGAACACAATGATTTGCAAATCCTTTCAAACCCATATTCAATTGAATAATCTTACAGAGACAAAACAGCGTTTCTGGCTGTTGTTGATGTATGGTTTTCACTTTGCTGTTTTTTTGGAGCATTCATCAACTTTCCCAGTCTTATGTTGCCCTTGTCCTTGCTTATTTAAAACGTGTTGCAGGCATCAAATTCAAAATGAGCGTATGCTTGCAAAGAAAAACCAGTAGGATTATCAGTTTTAATAATTATTATCTTGTCTTTGTGTTGTATTCAACCGAATAGAGGCTTAACAGGATTTGCAAAACATTGCACTCTGTTTTTATTTACATTTTACATAATGTCTCAACTTCAGTGGAGTTGGGGCTGTGTGTGGGTATACTTATGGCTTCATTATTATACAAGGAGAGGAGACACATCAACCATCTTTGTATTCAGAGAGTGGCATCATCTATTTGCTAAAATATCATTTCTATGCCTGTGCATGTTCTCTACCTGTATTCATGCTGTGAGAAACAATCATGAAGGTGTTGAGCTGTCAGTCTGGAGTCCACTTTGACGATCTGAAAGGACAAAGAAGGAATAAGAAGAGCACGTGAGGTGAGCTGGAAAATGGACGAACCAGAGAGTGCTCCACTTGATGGAACAACACCACTGCAGAGGAAAAAAAAAAGGTCAAACAACTTTAATTAATGGGACCAACCTCATTAGAGTGGATGATGGTGAAGAGTGTGTGGGCTTCCTCTAAACCAGGGGCTGAGGACAAGATGCTGGCATGAACAAAAAGACACAACAAAACACAGACTTAAAAACATTATACTACAAATTTAAACCTTTCATTGCCATTGTTTTCCCTGTGGTCACAACATTTAAAGAAGACAAAAGGAGTGAGTGAGCACAGAGTATACAACAAGAGGAGAGGTTTAGAAATAAACCATCTCTAGTGTCCTTGGTATGAGAGAAATGAGGGAGAGATGGGAGAGAGAGAGAGAGGTAGAGGAGTGCGTGTCGAGAATGAGTCATAGCTCTGCTTGAACACGTGAAACTGAGTCTGGCTGTCTCCTTGGAAACTGCGCTTGAGCAGCCAGATACATGCATAGAAAGGTGCAGTGATACACACACACACGGTCACACACAATGGGCCAGGATTCCTGTAGATAGAGACAAACGCAGCACTGAGTCAAAGTGCTTATTGCTTAACACACAGTTTGTGGGGAAAAAAAAGAAAACCGGCCCGATATGTTGATTTATTTTGTAATTGCTTCAATAGTTTTATTTCTTTTTTAACAACTTAACTTCAAACAACATTATAGTATTAAAAACAAATGATGCATATGACTTAGAAAACAAAGATTTCTACTAGTAACAACAAAGCAGAGATTATCTAAATAAGGGGATAAAGCCAGAATCCCCACATGAATCAAACATATTTAACATATTAATGACTGAGTACTGGGATGGAGTATGGAAAGGAATGAATGCAATTTTGGGTTATGAACTACCTAAGGCCTGAGAAGAGCCGTATCTGGGAAAATTTGATTCTTTGCTCACAATTTAAGACTTCAGCAATCTGCTTACCAAGGAAAAATATGAAGAGAATGCAGTACTTAATAGGAGACTAAATTGACTATTGCTAACTGGCACCAATGTTTGTGTAAAGTGTTTATACTGATGTAACCTCATCAAGAAAAGAAAACAAAATATGTTCAAAAAAGAAATAAATGATGCATTATTAGCCTTCAGTCTGTGATTTGATGTTTTTTTTTTCTTATCTATCACCACAGCAAAAATGTTATCATGTATGTGTGCAACTTTAAAATATACCAATGAAATTCAAATAAAAAACCTGCAGTAACAAGTTGAAGTCATATTTTTTGAGACAAAACAACAAACAGAGGGGCTGTAAAGGAGCGGCGTGTTGAAGAAGTCATAAAAAGCACTTGAGACTCACACTTCAGAGTGTAGTGGCTCATATGATCAAAGACGTTTGTTCAATTTGAAGCCCACAGGGACGTAAATGTGGCACAAGCCGAGCATCAATTGTAGAGATCAAGATCCAAAAGCAACATCATCTGATGGCGGAAACACTGTACTGTCAGATTTCCAACTTTCCAGTTTGAAGCCACATCTTTCAAATTTAGAGGAGAGAACACCTGAATTAAAAAATAATCATGAGTCATTCTTCTTTTCACTGAAGTTATTCTATGTTGAAAGTTCTGTGTTATTGTTACAGTTATTTTGAAGTCAATGACACAAAACTTATGGCTTTTTTGTGACCAACTACGCTCACAGCAAAGTCTCCAGTGTTGGTTTTGAAGCCCCTGTCAGTGGGAGTCCAGAGTGACTCGATAAAACGATGCCCTTTAGATGTTGGTTTATTGTTTCACGCCTTCAAAGGGACACAAATGTCACAGTGGAACCCATCCATGGAATCTATTATGGACATCCTCGGACACTGACCTTAAGTTTGAGTGATATGTTTGTGTCAGACTGAAGGAGAGATACATAATAAACAAGCAGGATGAACACAATCCGAGCTTATACAGAATAAAGTAGTTTAAAAAGTCTTTGAGCAGATTTTAGTTGGTTACGATTTTCTTTTTAAAGACACAGTGACAAACTAAACAGTGTTGCAGTGAGGAGCTGCCTGTTGCGTCACGGGAGAAGTGATAAGACAAAGCCACAAGGTCAAGCAGATTACAGCCTGACCAATACTGCCTGCCAAGTAAGTCCTAAGAACCATAAGATCACAGTGCTCACACACACTTAACCCCACACACACATATATATGCACAAAATACAGGAAGTGGACCAGTTAGGGACAGGTGAAGGACAGTTTATCTATCTTTCTGAAAAAAACCTACTATGGAGAAAAAGCTAAAAGACCTTAAATGTAACAGCTTTCAGTCAGGGTGTTTGATAAAGAAGAACAGGTGTGAAGGATTGTTAGGATCATAATATCCGTAGAGTGCGTGAGAGGTGCCAGATGAATGTCTGCTCAGAAACGACTGCCAAAACTTCAAACTGTAAGAAAATCTCATGCTTTAGGGCCCAGACAGTTTGAACATGTTAAGACTGCTGCTGCTGCTGCACAGCCCAATTAGGAATATGTCTGGAACACACGATGCTAGAAGATACAACTATAGCAAGTTTTGATTCTGAGGTAAGCATTCAGTTTTTCATTTCCTTATAAGACCAAGCACTGTCACCTGAACAACACCTGAAATACCATGACTAAATATGAGTACATATCTACATTATATGAAAATGTGAAACATAAAATCATTATGGTTCATGGTTTACTGATGAAATAACATCAGATTAGAATAGATATGTCCAGGAGGACTTCTCCTCCCACCCTCTCCCTGTCTCTATCAATGATTACAGTGTCAGGCTCCACTGTTCAAGCTCAGATAGCTACACCTGGTACCCAAGCAGAAGGATCCAAAAAAGTAGAGCTGTACGTATCATTTTGGTACCTTTACCAACCTCTGAAAGGTGAAATGTTTACAGTTGCATACTGTACTGTACTTAACCGAGCCAAATCACTTGGAAAACAGCTCAGCTGTAGCAACAGCAATCCTTCAACTGCTAATTGCTAACTTAGCCAAGCTTTAGGGTGCAGTAAAATTTTAAGGCTCTCTTTTTTACAACACTATATTTTTATGGCTCGAACTACTTGATCCCTGTTAATGAAAAGCACAGAGTATACTAAACATAAAACGGACTCAGAGTGTTTAGGGAATGAAAGATAGGCTAGTATAAAGTCAGTTGATATGTTTAGATTGATGGTTGGGATACCTGCTGAAGGCCTGGAGCAGCTGTGAGACCACAGAGGACAGATTGTGCAAACAGAGCAGGGCGTCTTGTGGTGGTGGAGGACCTCCTGCCGGCTGAGCTCTCTGCATAGTGTGAGGGTCAAAGCCCAGTGCTTTGAACACTTGCAAGCTGAAACACGACAGAAAATAATGACCTCGGGGGTCAGTGTGATGGAAAAAAACACAATTGTTACCAAAATAAACAACCTTTGCAGTGTTGCTTTTGTTCCTGCAAATTCTGTCTCTGTGTTTTTCTCTGTATAAATACATCAGTTGACAGTATCTTAGGAGAAAACTGTATCCACTTCTGAATGGAAGAACTTGCAACATCCAGTGAGTCCTCTGTGCTGCTGTACTCCATATATGTCAACATTGATAGCCCATTATAGCCCGGATAGAGTTAATGTGGATTAGACTCAAATGAATTGTATTAAGAGCACAAGTGAGAATGGCCTGAAGGAAAGGGAAAGTAAAACCCAACTGAAGCAGCTTTTCTCATGAAAGAACGCCTCAAAGTTTTGTTTTTCTGGGTAATAATCCCAACAAAAGATCTTCTCACCCACCTTGTTTGAAATACTTTGGACCAGATGTTTTCAAACAGATCCCACACATCCTGGTGAGAGACCTGTGCATGCGAGGGCTGTTTTTCTTCATCATCATCATCCTCATCTTCATTCATGATAACGTCAAGATCAGAAGATTCCCTCTGCAAAAATACACACATACTGAGCTGTTTAGTAATAGTCCGACACTTATTATCACCGTTCCAATATCTCTCAGGGTTTAAGACACACTTAATCCATCCTTCCATCTCAATGCATAAAACTGTCTATAGATTGCTGTCCTGTGTATTCAGTTTGTGCTCTGAGTGTATGAAGAACACTTACACTGTGACACTTCACCTGTCTGACTTGTGGTTGTAGCTTATTGAAAATGTTTTCCAGTTTAAAGATGGCACCTGGAACACAGGTTGATCTTTTCCCAAAGGCTTGTACAAGCTCCTTAGCTTCTCGGAGGGCTGCTTTGGTAGCACTACAGTCCATCTTTTCACCTGAGTAGAAGCAAAGAAGGATACACGTGAGACATTTTTCCTTGGAGAATGTTTCTGAGTGCAACCTTGTGAGGAGGACAGTGAGGAGGACACAGATGAAAAACAACACAGCCAGGCAGTGAGACTCTGTGGTCTAAAAACAGGATCGGACTCAGATGCTGTGAGTGTGTATGTGTGAGTGTGTGGTTGCGATATGTTACATTTTTAGATATATGGTTTTTGCTTCCCTGAAAACATGTAGATGATACTAAGTTGACTTGAATTTACTGTGAATTTTTCCCTTTTTGGAGACTGTTACAGTCCCCATAAGTACAGCTAGCTTCTCATACCCACAGTGAAAGGAGCAAATCACATGCAGTACTTTTCCATTCCTAGATTTCTTCTTTGCCTTTATCCCTCCCTCCCTCCCTCTTCCCTCTTCCTCCTCCTCCTCCTCCTCCTCACTTTCACAGTTTTGGCACACAGCCAGGCTGCACAGTCCCATTAAATCCTGCATGTCCAAAAGATACAGACTAAGGTCAAAGTCTCAAATGTTTAAAACTATTAACACTCCTGGGGGTGTTAAAAAAGTATACCTACACTGCTGTGTCATTCACCCCTACACAGGTGAGCACAGACCCACTCACACACAGCGCTGTAAGCATCGTATAATTAGATCCAGTCTGTGATACTGAGAAAAAAATTGCTGCAGCAGGCGACTCAGCATCTTCCTGACACACATTTCAGAGTCCTCTTTTAGCTGATGACCTGATTCTGTATCTAGTTCTGTGGGGTTCTAGCGCAGTGCAGGGCAGGCAACGTCATTCCCCAAAGGAGTCAGAATTTATCAGAGGGGATGACTCAGTACCTCTACAGCACCGTCCGCACAAGAGGAAAAACTGCACCGCTCACAATCTCAAGTCTGTTACAGTTGAAGACAAAATAAATGTTCTCTTCAGCAGCTCAGGGACATCAGCTGGGGAGGGGCCAGGGATAAGAGATTTTATTATCTATGTCTCAAATGTGATACTTTCTGTTTCAGAAAAATGTTTTGCTTGCATTTAAATGACATCAAATGTTATATTTCTTGTTATATCCATACATGTAAATATCCAGCAACAAAAAATGAGCAACATCACAGAAAAGTGTCAGCACTGCTGTGCTGCTTCAATCACACTCAATATTGCAGCTTGATATTCAGGACATCTCAACCTTGAGTTCAAAAAGCAGCATGAAGAAATAAGGGGTAAACAACAAAACTTGTCATTATTCATAATTCCATAACCAAACTATAACTGGACCATTGCAAAGTGACATAAACAATCAACTACTCTGCTAGTGTCAATGAAAACCATCAACTTTAAATCATTACCATCCGTCTTTTTAAGGAAACTTCTCAGTTATGTATAAATGCCCTTGTTCACTCCTAGGATTACTTATATCCAATCAGATTGCTTAAGTGGAAAAAAACAGGAGTAAAATTCCTCATAACAAACAAAGGGGTTTATACATTAAAAACTTAACATTGAAGTACTGCTCACACTTTTCTGTTCCATTAAAGGAATCAATGTGGTCAAGGCAACTTAAAAAAAGGTGCTTGATTGTTCTGTTCTTACAATGTGGGAAAGTTTTCTGAACTCCTTATTCATTACAATTGGTTATGTGCACAAAAATCAATATTGTTTGTCTGAAACCATGAAGTTAGTTTACAGCCTCACGCTGTGTAATGCCCGGGGCTGAAAAACTTAGTTCTGACTTCTCTGTATTGCAGAAGAAAAACAATACAAGAAACTTTGAAGAAATTGACAGCAAAAAGTAGAGGAGGAGGAAGAAGAGCTGGACGGAGCTGCCGGACATTTTTAAATGTTTGCCTCGTATATCTGAGCTCCTGTTTAAAATATTTATGTCAAACTAGGAATCAGAGCCAGAGATGATGATGTTTAACAGACTATAAAGTCATTTATATTCCTGGTACAGTGAAAACTTAAGTGACCTGCTTTTATGCTCTGATCAGGACTTAGTAGTTCACAGCTTCTAATGACCCAAACAGTGCAAACTGTTTACAGTGACCTACTTTCAGAAGACTCTCCATGTTGTGACTTTATTGTGAACTATTTTCAAAAGTTCAGACATGAGTATTATGAACAATCATGTGCTGAGTTAACACTGTGCAATATGATCTCTTACAAAAGATTATTTTTCAGGAAACTTGCAACAGAGGTGAATTACAATTTAAAATGTCTACTATATGTTTTTAATCACTGAAAAAAAGGATATTTCCAGACATACCTAAGTTGAAGAAGTCAATAAGATTTGAAACTGTTTGCAGCATCCTCCGTGGGACGATTTGGCCAAAGACAGCAATCCAGTGCTTCTTCAAACACTGCAGGACTTCCTGAAGAGTCCACGGAGGTTTTACATAAACTATCTGTTAACAGAATTAAAGCACAGTAAAAATGAAACCAAACAAGTGTTCAACATGGCAGTCAACTTGTATAACCCTCAAAAACCACAGTCTTAAAAACCTCTTAAAGATATTTGGTTGGCATGTTTGAAAGGCATTAAGAAATAGTTATCAAAATGTAGTTGAAAGGATTTCTGTTCACAAATTTACCTCAAGCCAGAGATTATCAAAAGCTGCTTTCATCTCCACCTCTAAAACATCGGACAGCACCTCACAGAGGCAGTCCTCAAAGTCAGAAACACAGCTAGGGTCCCACTTGACCTCATCTTCATTTTCTTCTTTGCTTTGCTGCTTGAAACCTGTGATCAGTTAAACATATAAAAAGTTATAAACTTTTCAACAGATTTATTCTTCTGACTGGTTGTCATGTTTTATGTGGTGAAACTGTCCAGACTGACTTTGAACACTACATTTGGGTTTGAAGTGAAGGAAAGAAAACAGGAAAAATGGAAGGGGTGGGCAGACGTGGAGAGTGTTTGGACGGTATGTGCTGTAAATTATTACACCACGATGGAGTATGCCAAGTGATTTCCTGTTTTTGTAGGAGGAACACACATATCCTTGGCTCACCTTTCTCTACAGCAAGTTCTGGTCTTTGTTGGCTCTGGGGCTGGACTGGTGTAAAGCTTCTTTTCTGAATAGTTGATGAAACCTGAGGGCTGATGTGAGGCGGCATGAAAGTTTTAACGCTTTGCTGAGCATTAAAGCCATGACTGGATGTGCTAGCCTCTGCCTCTAAATCATTCTTGTTGAGGGCCTTCACCCCACTCAGGAGGGCTTTGCTGCATAGGTTCTTATCATTACTGGAAGAGAAAGAAGACATAACAAGAAAATTAAACCACATCTACTCTACAGCAGAGGTTAATGAAACCTAGAATTATCAGATCTCTGTGCAACACTCATTCAATGTCTAATTAACTATTGTCTCTTTAACTCAGCACAGGGATCAATAGAAATATCAGGAAGAAATGGGTCAAAGGGAAAATAGGATGAAACAATAAAAGAGCAACTCCTCAATGCAAGGCTGCATTCAAACTCCCCGCTCAGCACATCTATTCTTGTCCAATTACTCTGTCTGGGCCTCTCTCTTTCTCTCATCCCAACTGGAACTATCTAGCTGGACCTGCTCCCAGTCACATGCATGTGCGATTTAGAGGACACACACTCTGCAGCAGTAGTATGGAGCAGGAGGGGGGGAAGGGGAGAACTCACGTGCATAAGATGAGAGCACACTCTGGGTACAGACTCTGGTACTGCAGGCAGCACTGCAGCACTCTGTCATCGTTATTCTCAGCATTCAGATCATCTGGGGACGGGGAGGCATTAAGAGGAGGAGGGAGACAAAGCCAGGAACGTGAGAGTCCACATATGAAGAGAAAACATGTGTAGTTCTTTTTGACACTGCTTGCCCCTTAAAGGTGAGCATGTAGAAGTATTATTTTTTTTATTTATTTAACAGAAGGAATAAAAAATCAAAGTTGGACAAAACAAGATAAAAATTCAAACATCAATTTTTTCCAAAGAATACAATAAATGCATGTTTGCATCTGACTTCCTAGAAATGAGATCTGTTTCTCTGCTTATCTTCTTTACAACCCACCTTTTTCAGATAGCAAACACTGCTGTTAAATTTTCAATGCCTGATCAATACAACCAACAGATAAGACATGGGTTACCTCAAGCAGGGGTGAGAGCCTGCCCTTGAAAATAGTTCAAAATGTGCATGCTACCATGGTGAAATTTTGAAGCCTGCTGTTGTGTCAGTGCCACCTAGTGTCTGAGTCCATTTTTAACACTCCCCCCTCACGAGAGCGTCCTTGTACAACCCTGAAGCTGTGCTTTGCTCTGTCAACACTGGTTTGAGTGTGTGAATGTTTGTGGCTTTAAAGGGCTGTACATATTACATTTGTAGACCATTTATAAACAGACTCTGAATGATGAAATACATACTCCTTGTGTTTATAGTGACGAGTGAAACTGTCACAAGATGATAATTCCTTCCTTCTAATGCCTTACTTCTAACATCCTTACTATATGTGAGTCTTCCTGAGTGAATGCTCAAGTGCTTTATTCCATCCTCTCATGGTACAGCATTTCACCACTCATCTGTATGAAAATGTGATAAATTAAAACTTCAACTTTAAACCTGACCCTGAGCATCTTTACACTTAATGGAGGAGAGATTTGCTTGGGTCAAAATGTTGGTTTTGTCCGGAGGAAAATCTTGCAAATTGTTCTTATTCGTATACTAATTTAAAGGTAAACAAGAAAAATATCAGTCAACTCCTAAGACATTACAGTGACTTTTGACAAATAGCATCAGAGTTCATTGTTGTAGACAAGAAAAGAGAAGAAACTAAAACCTTTCCCTTAAAACTGGCAGTTCCAATTACGTTTGATGTTTATGCTGCTTTTTCACCAAGGGTAACATTTGAGTCTGATTAGAAATTATAGTTCTGTCAACAGAAGCACGACAACCTCCTTTTCAAATGTGATAAAACATAAACCCCCTTCTTTCGGGATACATTTCTTTTTGTTTTAACTCATTCAGCATACCAACAGCCTAAAAATTTGATACTTTTCTTCAACCAACACTCACTGCTGCTCTCAGCTGCCTGCTGCATCGACTGCCCCCACAGTCGAGGTTCCCGACTCTTCAGAGACTCACAAATGTAAGAGATGGCAGGGATAGCCAGACGACTCACAGAACCTGACAGATTATTCTTGTGCTTTAAGGAGTCCAGCTCCTGAAGCACCACCCAAGGGATGAGGATGACGGGGAAGCCCAGAGCTAGAAGAACAGAAGGGCAAAAGAAAGTGGTTAATGCCTGTTTCTTCAGAAAGATTGAGCGACCTTGAGTAAGTTTTTCAAAATCCATATGCCAAACTGAAAATTGCCTTTTCAAATCAGCCTTAAACAGCAGATGCTTTTTTACATTGTCCTGTCTCTGCATAATCAGATTAACTCTTATTAAGTGGACTTTTGTAACTGTATCAGGATTTTTAAATTACAGGATTAATGTCTCTTCCTGTTGTCTTCAAATTTGTACAACACTGCTCAAACACACATTCAAAAACAAAAATCAATGTAACGAATTGTAGAATGAAAGGAAAATGAATCACCAAGATTAACATTGTAAAGGAAAAGATGAAGTCATGAAACAGTTTTTGCACCTTTGAGGCCGTGAGATCTGATCTTCTTTATATAATCCAGGTGACTGATGAGAATATTAGTGTCCAGGACAAGAATTAGGCCCTGCTGAAGGGGTTGTTTACCTTAAAAAAAGACAATGTAGAGCAAATAAGTTGATGCTGATTACTGGAGATTAACACATTATATACACAGTTTTAAAAACATATGCAGCTTTGATTTTAGCTCAGAACAGTGCATCCAGGAGTTACAAGCCTGATTATTACTATTTGAAAAATCCTGATAAATCCAACGTCATTACAAGGTCTACATTTCACACTAATCATTTCAAATTTCTCTGATTTTACCAACACAACTTACTGTGTGATTCAGCAGCTTCTTCTGGAGGGTCTATGTCCATACAGGTGAGTTCCCCATAGCTCTGCATCACATTCACCTCCAGTCTCTTCTCAGAGCGAGCAAGATGAAGCTCTTCAACCACCTGAATCTACAGACAAACAAATTGATGATGATTAAAACTTTAGCAACTATTATCACGATTTCTCACAAGAGAAAGTCTCTAAAATAAAACACCAAGTTTCCTTTTTTGATAAATTGTATGTACTTTTATACCTGGTCATGCCTTGGCTCAACAGGGGTAGCAGCTGTAGCTGGAGACTGGCTTGACATAGACGCTCCCTCTTCTTGTCTTTCAGGTGTAACAGTCGATGAAACAGTCGATGAAACAGTTGATGAAACAGTCGATGTAACAGTTGATGTAACAGCCAAATTGCTGTGATAGTGTGGCACTGAGTCTTGCTTTGGTTTGCTTGCTGAGGTCCCAGAATTTGCAGCCCTGTTTTTGTTACTTTTGTTTGCAGAATACACATTTTTATTCTCACATGTGCTCCCCTCTAACCTTGGCTGACCCTTTTTCGGTATTTTAAATCTAATAGCCTGAGACCATGTTAGAGCTGGCATTGATTTAGCTATCTGGCGAGGTACAAAGGTGATGTTCTCTTTCACTGGAGTGAAATTATTCACCAGTTTTGAGCCACTACTTGAGGAAGATGACTTGGCTGAGGGGACAGACAGTTCTTTGGTGGTGACAGGTGGAGTTTTTACTTCTGTAGGCGGGTGCGATTTGGCCTTCAATGTTTTTTCACTAACTCGATGACACGTCTCCTGATTAAGCTCCTTTCCTGCCTTCTCCACACAATCTTTGGACACATATGAGGTCTTGCTTTGCTCCCTCGCTTGGATACTGTTTCTAACATCTTTCGTCCTCTGTGGTTCTTCTGCTCTGTGTCTCCTCTCCACCGCTGTTTTTTCATGCTCTTTGTGTTTATCAGAAACCAAACTGGGACTCATTAACGGTCTTTTTAATTTGGATGGACTCCTGTGGGAAAACTTTTCATCTTTGCTGCCTTTAGATGTCTCCTCTCTTCTCTGAGGAACTGTGTGTGTGCGTTTGGTTCCCCTATCCACAGTCTTACTCCCACTGGCAGTGTTAGCTTTCCCTGAAGTATCATGTTTTGCTGCACTAGAGCAGTTTTCCCTATGGGATGACACGGTGGCGCTTTTTGTTTTTCTGCTCTCCTCTTCCTTGTTCACAGGTTTATGGTCTGTTGCATGAGTTTTTGTAAGTCTGTAGACAGGCTTCTTGATCTGACGAGTGCTATGGGAGACATCTTTAACGGTGGGCCGGTCATGTTTCTCCCTTTTTTCTGCACAACTAAGCATAGAAGAAGAGAAGACACATCAAAGTTGGAGATCATTAAAAGTACATGAGTTAGCTGATGAATGAAAACAGTACAAATTAATGTATCTTAAAAGTGCAGTGAAATGTTTCTTACCTTTGTGTGCTGCTTACAGGTTCCTTCCTCTTGTCACCTTTACAGCTCTTGGAATCCTTTTGATGCTTAGATTTCTGAAACATAAAAAAAGCAATTTTAAGGAAAGCGGAAAAATGAGACTCATCAAAATTTTCAGGGTGTTGTTAGTTAATGGTTGGATCCGGCATGTCACTTTGTCCTTATCTAGGTACGGCAATTGTGAAAAGTTCTCATAGTTTTCAGAATCATAATGAAACAATGGTTACTTGCAAATTAAGAGAATTTAAAATCAGCAAATGTTTCAGAAAGTTAAATAAAAAGTCAAATAAATGGAAAAACATCTTGTGATTAAGGTTTAATCTTACATTTCTTACTGAGGTTATTCATTCATAAGCTTAGTAACAGAATTCATTTTTAATCTTATGTCACATTTTTGCTCATATCTATAAATAACCCTCTGTAAACTTTTCAGTTTATGAGTATCTGTAATGTGTGGACTCATCTATTTGACCCCAAAATGATTTATTAAGCTGTTTCATTTGCAGTGAATTGATTGTGATGTATTCATTAAAGCTTTAACACAACACCTGAGAATGTGATTGTGAATGTGACTTAAAATTCAATGTGTTTATTGCAACAGCAAAACATCCAAAACTAAGATTAATAAACCCCCCTCTACATGGTAGTTAAAATGTCCTAATTTCATCAGCTTTGGCCTTTTTCTGTTGAAACTTTTCATGGTTCTTTAAGAGATATGCCACACTTGATCTCAGTCTGGAACAGACAGTTCAGTTCAAAAAGTGACTTTTTTGTGTTCCTCTTATTTGTGGTCTGTGTCTGCCAAGAAGTGAAACTTGATCCAGTTTAAATTTAGTTTTCCTGTGACTTTTTAGTTGTCATTTGTGATCAGAGGCTTCTGTGTTTCAACTTTTTGAGCAAAAATCTCAATAAAAGCACAAAGATGTGCAGTGTTCATCATGCCATAGAAGAAATATAAGAGGATTGCAGGTATTATTTGTAAAATAATTGTAAAAATTAATAACTTCAAATGCTGTCTCACCTTCTTTTCTGAGCCTTCTTCATCTGAGCATGAAGATGACCTCTTGTGCTTCCTCTTCTTTGACTTCTTTGACATTTTTCCTACGAATAAAATTTAAATCTGAGATCAGGAATTTGTTTTAGTTATTTCTTTTCGTTTTCAAAGTCCAGATATGTGCTGCAACACTGACTTCAGGGTGAGTATTTCAGTCATGTTAGTATAACTACAAACAACAAACGATGATTTTCCTCTGTCAAAGCTCCATGAAAGTAGGTATATCACCTGGATTACTCGTTAACTGTCACAAACAGGACAGTCACACTTTAGGTAACTTAACTTTATGCAGGAACAGGTTAAGTACAGTTAAACATTTCTGAATTCTACTTAAATTTGCCTGCACCTGTTTTAGTCCTAAAAAAACCAGATGAAGTCTGACAGCTGAACAAACAGATCTCAGGCTGAAGTAAGTATCATCGTTAGCTTTAGACAAACGTTAGCAGAATAAAACTCTTACATGAAGCACTGAACTGTGTGATAGTTGTCTTATTGGCTGCTTAAAAAAAGTCTCTTACCGTGCAGCACCTAAATAATCATGGTTAAGTAGACTTAAATGGCTTAAACCCAAACTCTGAGGGGTTACTGAACTGCAGACAGACCTCAACACAAAACATCCGTGTTCTCTTCTTCTACGACAACAAAACACTCCTGTTTGCAGCCTGGCGCCACCCACTGGAGCAAAGTCCTTTGTATAACAGCTACTGTCTGTATGTACAGTTGTGCCCAAAAGGTTTTTTGGGGTTTTTTTGCTTTTTCTTAGAAAATATGAATGATAACACAAAATCCTTTCTATCTCTCATGGTTAGTGGTTGGGTGAAGACATTTATTGAAAATAAAACAATTTACTCTTTTTAAATCATAACGACAACAGAAACTCCAAACATGACCCTGTTAAGAAGTTTACTCAACTCTGGTGGTTTTAGCCTGATAAAAGCACAAATGTTAACACACGTGTTTGAATGTCTGCCAAAGGTAACCATCCTTCCCTGTTATCTATTTGCTTCAGTGTGTGTGTGTATAAAAAAAATGAACAGGGTCAATTTTGAAGTTTCTATTGTCATTATGATTTAAAAAGAGTAAACACAGTTGTTTGTTAATAAATGTCTTCACCCAACCTCTAACCATGGGTGACAGAAAGGTTTTTGTGTTACCATTCATATTTTCTGAGAAAAGGCCAAGAAAATCAGAAAATTCTGCTGAAGGGAGTGTAAACTTTTAGGCAAAACTGTATCAGTTATCTGTTATTTTGGCCTCCACATTCTTTTAAGGCCGATGTCATACCAAAAGTGAAAGCTGAAGGCTACAGAAGGAAAGCTGGTAACTTTCCACCACTAATGACATTGTTAGTGTTAAAGATACTTTTATACATTATTTTTTATGTTTACACAATATAAAATTTCAAAACTGATATCACTTGATGCATGTTATTCCAACATGTGACAGACATGACATTGTGTCTGAAAAACACCTTTTTTTGTGGTGTGATGGAAATGATGGTCCGCTTTGAATGTTGGCCAAAATTTACAAAAAATATTCAGTATTCATGTAATGCCATTCGAACCACTATCAGTTTATGTTTCTACACATTGTGGTGAAGAAAAACTCAATATATTTCTAAAAATATGAATTTGGTTTTCGAAACAATTGCATGACCAAATTTGATTGTAATTGGAGATTCACCCATAAAGATGAATAAATCACTATCAGTATATTAACATGAAAAATCAATGCAAAATGAAAAGAAAAATCAATGCAGCAGTGAACTCCAGACCAATGAGAAAAGCCCCAAGAGCACTCATGAATTTAAAGTGTCAATAAAAACTGTCACTGACAGCTTCTGCCTCTGCCATAAACACACACACACACACACACACACACATGCAGACAGAGCCTGTCTGTAACATAAATAAAAACTAAATAAAAATGAAATCACTGTAAATGTGAGTGAGCTGAAGCATGATTAAGGTGAGCAGAGGGTTAACAAACACAATGAGTTCTGTAACAGTGATAACAAACCTACTTACGTTTTTATGGATGCACAGGAAATTGGTTACTAGGAACAAAGAATCCCCAAGCGATGAAGATTGTGACGGAGAGGATGACGGAGAGAATGACAAGAAACTTTGCCTTGAGTTGCCTCTTCACTCTGAGCAGGGTGGTGGGGGCATGATTCACAGGGGTGTCCTTGGATGGTGATAGGTGAAGAAGGGTGTTGGATAATTAGTTTAGGAGGAAAACTGTCTCCTGTGTACTTTACCTAACGATACCAGGTCTGCAGCAGAAACTTGGGAAAGAGGGTTGCCCTTCTGCACAATCGGTCGTGCTTTGTAATAAATATTTGTTAGTGTGTAACCTGACATGAAACTTAGAAGGAAGATATCAGAGTTGGGAGAAGAAAAGGGGAAGCCAGTCTCTTGTATTAAGTCCTTGAACGCGATACTTGAGGAGAAGTATGAATGTCTTGCCAGAAAATGACTTGCTGTGAGCAAAACAAGTCATTGTTGGACATGAAATTACTGGCTTCAGGAAACACATCCAAGATTAGTATCTTCCTTCTAAATTTATGTACAAGTAACCATCAGCCTGTTTTTATTGATTGATGGTGAAAGTTTAATTCAAGCCTGGGCATTATCAAACTGACAGTATCATCCAGGGAGGAATAATTAATCAAGTGTCTTTTTCTAGACTGTACTCTTCATATCTTGACTGGTTTATCTTATGTGTTTCTATGGCATTAACCCAAAGTTTATACAGCATATTTCTTCTGGCAAACTACTATGAATCTGCAACTGCTGCTGTACGCCACAAAGTGACAGTGTAGCTCCACTCAGGGACCCCCTGCCTTCAGAAGCAGCTCTGTTCAAGTCCTAATGGTGTAAGAAATTTGAGGACAAACAGATGAGCTGTGAGTGAGACCAGCTGCAGGGAATGATCTCTGACCACTTCAATGATCTCAGACAGAAACATTAACACATAGAAGAAGAATGGTGAAATGACACTGCTTAGGATCAGATATGTGACATGTTGAGAATGTAAAGATTATAATTGACAATGGAAACACGTTGGGTATTTTTGTAGATCACAGTGATTTTGACATTGTATGCTCATACTGTGCTTATGTGATTAGTGATGATTAAGGTCTGAAAGTCAGATTTCAACACCAGATTCATGTCACATAAAGCCTTACAGCATGGACACAAAAACAACTTTTGACAAACTTTTGATGCTGCTGACCACAGTACGTCTTAAATGTTGTGTAGGAATGAAGGAGACTGCTCAGGACTCAGGTCCTGTCTTTCTGGTAGGAGTATTTCTGTTTATCTGAAAAACTGTACCTTACTCTGCATCTACCTGCTCCCCTTGGGACCAATTTTTAGGAAGCATGGCATCTCATTTCATTGTTACACAGATGAGAATTTCCCTCGGGATCAATAAAATATTTGTCTGCCCTTGAAACCAAAAAGTCCTAACTTTTTAAAACCGTTGTTGGACTACCTGAAGCATGATGAATCCTGGATCCATAATTTTTTGAGCTTCAATGAAGCCAAAACTGAAGTCCTGGTATTTGGATCCAGTGATCCATGTGATGTTTCTCAGTTTTGACCCCCTGGAATAATAAACTCACTGCAAAAAAATCTGGCTGTTTAGATCTGATAAACAGGTGAAATTGGTTGTCATATGTCTGCGTGTCAAGCTGGCCCCCTCATTCCCTGTTTTTATGTCACATCTTAAAACACAGCTCTGTTCCTTAGTTTTTAACTTGTGGGTACTGCATTTCTTTTGTGACGTTGTCTTGGTTTAAATATGTCATGTCTTGCTGTTGTGTTTTCCAAATGTAAAGCACTTTGGTCGACTGCTGTTGTTTTAAACTCACTGTATTGGTAAATTTGAATTGAATTGAATTGAATTAAATTGGATAAAAAGACACCAAATCTCCTGTTATAACATTAAAGACTTAAAGTCTGATAGATTTGCATACACTTCAAACATGAGTGCATAAAGTTTTTGGATGGGGTACTTAATAAATAGATTGGTTGTGATTAAGGTATTTTTGCAGACTAAGTTTGAAGTGGACCATAACTCATCACAGGTAAGGAGTTGGACTCTTATGATTACATTTGCCAATAACTTTTGCATGTGTGGAAACAAGAAGGCAGGATGAGGTTTTTTGTAAACAGAACAAGATCAGAAAAACTATATGATGCACCTCTTGTCCACAGGGGGCATCAGAATCAACTCAAAATCAGAAAAGTCCTTACATTAACTTTCATTGGACTTCACTTGCAAGGTGGACAGCAAAACAATGACAGGAAACTTCAGGTTGTAAATCAAGAGGGACAAAGGCCTCACCCTGCATCGGTGTTTAAAGATTTATTTCTAAGATGACAGAGTGCAAAGATTAAAGCTTATTTCATGTGAAATTGTCGAGTTTCCATTATGCTCTATGTTGGCAAACAGTATTTTTGAGTTGTGATAACACAAGTGTTTTTGGACATCATCTTTTTTTCATTATTTTGGTGAGCTTTTCAAGGAAGACACCCAGTTTAAGTTATCTGTAAAACAACTAACATGAATTGATCCCATGTTTGAAGTTTCATTTTCTAAGATAAAGTAAAACAAGTTCTTTTTGATGGTTTCTGACTCTTCAAGAGGAGATTTTGTTCTTCCTTCAGTATTTCTCCATCTCTCTGTTCCTCATCATCCCCCCCTCTCTCTTTTCATGCAGATTAGAGACATTTGGCTTTAATCAAACAGCACATTTGGCCAGAATGCTTCTGTTACATGCGAGTGTGAGTCAGTGTATGCACATGTGCTTGTGTGTGAAACCGTGAGATGTCAGAGTATATGTGTGTGAGGGGGAGTCTTTGCCCTGCTAATGGTTTACCCAGGAACCTGAGCAGGTGTTTTATGAACGTATGAAAATATTCTTTCAGGAATTTCGATAATGAGTAACTACTGTGTGTGCGTATCAGTCTTTGTGAGTGTGTGTGAAGGAGAGAATGTGGTTGTGTGGCAGAGCTGATTTTATGTCCTTTGATTTACAGACTGCTACAGGTGCTCTGAGGTCAGCTGTGCACATACAGATACCTTTGAACTGTTGTCTGTCATTTTATCTATGTGACATGTATATTTACTTTAGACCTTGGGTATGAATCTACCATTCAGCCTACTCTCTCAAGCACGTACCTTCAGTTTGAATATCCTGCATTAGTGATACCAACCAAGATTTTGCTGTCAACTGTCTTCTCCCTTTCTACCTGCAGGCTGCAAGACCTGTGGATGTTCTGCTCATAGACCGGATGATATATAGACTTAGTCTCTGTTTTGCCACCCATTTGGTTCTGGTACAAACTTTTGAGGCTCACCATCTAAAGTTGTTCCGATACTGATACCAATATCGAAAATTGCTCCGATACTGCGAAAATGCTGGTATCGCTACCGGCAACTACTGGAGTCCAAGCACCGATCCGGTACCATGTAATTTATTAAATTGGAAATCTAATGTTTATCTCTGTTTAACAGTCTTCTTCACTCTTAAAACAGTAGCACTGTGCTGCAACATGCGGCCTGCTTGATCACGTGACACAGACTCAACAGACACACCGAGATTTAGCTAAGCTAACTATCACAGTCATGTCGGCAATGTGGCGATATTTCACACTGGATACCGTTATGCTGTTATATTTAGCACTCAGCACAAGTATTGGAATCGGAATCGGTATCGGTAGAAAAAAAAATGGTATCAGGACATCTCTATCACCATCCACAGGTGCCATATCAATGATTCTGAACCCAATCAAACTTTTTGCTAAAGCTGCAGCTCTGGATGAGGCATTAATGAAACAAACCTTAGTTTTGTTTATCCTGAAGACTGGTCGGTTTCAATGTAAGAATCTTACACCTTTTTTTCCCCTGTCCACAATAGTAAAGAAGTCATCTTTGGTGTTTATTGTGATGGTCTACGTAAATTAGTGTAAAGAAATTGTATGCTCAGAGAGTGTACATCTGTTTTTTGTCATTTTGCAGACAAAACCACCAAATAAGGGAAAATAACTGTTAGTTATAGCCTTAAATCTTTTGGGGTTTTTTTTTTGGAGTAAATCATTGGTCCTGACCGCTTATAAACCTATTTTATACAATCCTTCCCATATGAAGTTAGAATTAAATGTCTAGTTTCCATTGCAGGGCCAAAACTGTCTGGCCAACTCTCACTAAATATTTATACGTCTCCATTTCCCCTAAATCAAAACTTAGGTGATTCTCTCTGTCTCTCATTGCCAGCAGAGATGACTCCTCGTCTGTGATACAGTTTCATATAAACAGATATAGCTTTCAACCATGTGTCCTCAACATCTTGTCCTGACTCTGGATCCAATAAGCCCCACTTGGCTCTGCAGTTGTTGTTGAAAAAAGGGGACTAACACACTGACTGGCACTGTGACAGACACCTACCTCAACACATTCTTAAGGTCTCTTTTCCCATTAATAAGTCCTCTTTTATTGGTCTGTTTTAATAAATACCCTTGGAGAGTTTTCCCAGACTATAAAGGGAGGTTTGTTTTACAAAATGGTAATGGGAAAGTGTTAATAGGTGGAAAACAATAGCCTGCCATGCAAACCATCAGGCTATAAATGCCCCCTCTTTCTTCACTATTCTGTTTATCCTGATGTTTATCTATTTTTAGCTACAACTTTATTCTCAACAGTATGCCCATTGTTTTCAGAGTTTATTTAGTTACAAACGACATCAGAAACTTGGCCTCAAAAAGTGCACAACATGGAAATAGTTTTTTGTGTAACAACTTAACAGAAAGGTTGTTGAATACATCAGGTAAAAAGTCAAAATTCAGACTTTTTATCTCAAAATTTTGTTTTTCCTTAAAATTTTAACCCTCCAATTTTTTGACTGAATTGTTTCAAATTTTGACTTTATCGCAAAATATCAACTGTCCCTCATATTTTTGACTTTTCTAAAACTTTTGACCTCTTATCTCATAATTTTGCCTTTTTTTCTGAAAAGAATTTGATTTCTTTTTACATTATTTTGACTTAATCATCTATAAAAAAGACTTTATTAACTAACAGTTTTGACTTTTTATCCCCAAAATGTGGCTTAAAATGGGGTTAAAAAAAACTCAACAAAGCCAAGTTTTTATTTTCTATTTTTTTTTTTTTATCTGAAATGGGTTTCCATACCCCAGGGATACATTTGAGGAGATTTTGTTCTGATAGAAGTATGACACATAAACGGCTGTCCCTTATAAAGAAGTGATGTGTTGATGAATGAATGATAATACGGATGAAGACTACAACAGCTCCGCGTGGCAGCACTTGCACCGGTGCTGGTGGGAGTGTCCGCGTGGAGAGCAGAGCTGCTTCACTCCATACGCGCGCGCAGACACGAGCGGTGCTGAAATGTTTTGCTCCTGAAGTTGAAGGGTCGCGAGGGCAGTTAACGGGCTGGAAACAAGAACGGAGCAGTCTAAGTTTTAATTTTCATCTCATTTAATGTCACTTTCTTGTTGTAAATTTTCCGGTGTGATGTCAGTGCGTCGGGCCGTATTGGTGCTCCTGTTTTTTGTGGTGACTCGCGCCCGCAGGATTTCACCGGAGCAGGAGGATGTTCAGGAGAAAATCAACAGCGCGAGATGCACGTCAAGGTGCCTGACTCTGCACATGACCCAGCTGACTGCCGCCTTCAGACACCTCCAGGTACCTTCATCCTCTCTGCTCCTTTATGAGGAGTTTTTTTCTGACACTTTCTTGATGCGTCCTCAATTTGGAGTTTACATGCCCACCAGTGTGCATGAAATTAACAAGAAGCTATAAAAAGCTGCCTCTTAAAACCGAGTGCAAGGCCAATTCAGATGATTTCATCTTTTATATTTCTATTTATAGTGCAACACAGCACTCTTGCATTCACTGTTTACTATTGTCATCATGCAGCTGCAACCCTCACAAGTCTTATGTATTAAGTGGGATGAATGGAGATTCAGTTAGCCGTAACAGATAAGTGAATTAGTACGGAAGCCTTAAGTGGGCATGCGACTGACATTAATCATTGTGATCACCAGTGGAGTGGGAAAGAAAGTGAAGGAACTCCTCTTTGTTATGTCTTTGCATGCTTATCATGCATTCACCATCAGTGAGCCATCAGTTCTATGTTCTTTATTTCTACGGTAAATGAGAGATAATCCATGTCCCCTTTTAGAGCCGGGCCAACATGAATTTGACACATTTGTATCAGGGTTGAACAATGTGGAAAACATTTACATATCTCAATATCAATCTGTTGCAGTATGACTGTGGGGTCAGTGAAAACTAAGCATTTTTCAGAAAATATAAGCATCATAATACAACTCTAAGTGGAAAGCTCAGTTTATTGATTAGAACTCACTCAGTCCTCAACATTAGCAGAAAGTCTCCAATAATCTGGTGACTGCTTGAGCTGTACATGCAGGCGCCGGATTATTGTGTAGGTGAAGCTGTGAAAATCTGAACATTGACTCATGAACATTCAAGAAATGAATTATTTTTGAAAGTGACATTTTGAGTGTTCATATCTAGATACCGATATGGTAACAATACATCTTTCAGTCCTAATTTTTTCTCTGACTGTCTTTGTCTGTGAGTCCCTATAAAATTTCCATAGCTTAATATTCCGGAGAAGCAGAAAAGTGAGGGTCACATAAAACCTGTGACAGGAAAGGCTGATTTTTTGGAATTGTCAAGAGAGTGTACGACAGAAAAGCATACTATAGCAGCTGGTAGCAGTCCTGGTACCGGATGGAGGAACTGCTTACTGGTCCTTTTAAATCTGAAGTGTTGACTTACTATTTCTGGTTGTTTGTTTCAGATATCAACTTTTATTTTTTTGTTATCCAGGGATAAAAAATGCTGTCTTTCCCCATTACAATTTTATTTTCCTTGTCATCATAGGATAACAAGTCTTGTTTTCTTGTGATAATGGGATAATTTTCTCAGGCTGCCCACATTGAAGAGATACATTAGCCCTATATCTGAGACTGTATTCTGCTTTTGAAACTCAGAAAAAGTAATGATATTCACCCCAAATTACCACAATGTGATCTGGAGAAAAAGAATAAATTGACGTTTTAAATCTGGAAAACATAGTTAAGAAAATCCATGTTTGGGTCAGCTCAGGTCTTCCATAATTACTCCTTTACTCTCAAATTTTCTATCTGTCTAAGTGTAATAAAAGCTCTTTAACAATGATGA
The DNA here is from genome assembly GCA_008086565.1 of Thalassoma bifasciatum. Lineage (NCBI taxonomy): Eukaryota > Metazoa > Chordata > Actinopteri > Labriformes > Labridae > Thalassoma > Thalassoma bifasciatum. The sequence goes on from RPOG01000211.1 coordinate 245,031, forward strand.
CTATGTAAAAAATTGTGAATAGATATATTCACATAGTTGCTTTAGCCTGAAACCCCATCATGAAACTGCATTTATTCACTAGAGGATCTGAATGTGACCCTTGTTCTGGGGTTTGTTTTGGTTTAAGACAAGGCCACACCTGGCGAGCACACACCTGTGTTCACTCTTCAGAAGTTTCCCCTTTGGTTGTGTTGTGTTAAAGCTCTTAACTTTGTTCTAGAAAGAAACAGTTTGGGCTTAATGGCAGAGAATTTAGACCTGCTGAATCAGCTGATAAAAGCTCAGTGGAGCACTTAAAGCCTTAATTATTAATCATGTGGCTTATGAGGATGAGCTGTTTCCCACATGTTCTTCATCAGAAAGTTTTGGATCAATCAGGTGTTTTCTGGGTCTGTCTTTGTCAGCAATCAGGAAGCCAGGGTTTGCATAAAAACACCGCTCTTAGTTGACTCATCTCTGTGACACTCATGCTCTGTGGCCTTTGTAGTGAGGAATGTGAGATTAACGGGGACATTAGGACGTTACCAAGTTCGAAAAGCCACTTATCGCTAACGGCTTCAACATGTGCATGCTGTGTAGTGGGTGGGAAAGTCATTAACCGCAGAGTTTAGCCCCTGTGGCTCTGAGGTGTGTAGAAGACAGTGTGTGGAGATACACATGTGTTTGTGTGTGTTTGCATATGGTCATATATAAAGTGAAAGTTTGGTCTGGTCCTCGTCCATCCAGAAAAGACCTCCGCCACCTGTGCGCTGGGTAATGAGGGTGGCCTTTGGATGACTCTCTTGCCTCGCAATGTGTTTGACTCTGTGTGTGTGTGCGTGTGAGTTTAGCAGGGTTTCTGGAATAGAGGTGTGAGAGAGGGAACATTTGGTTTAAACTTTTATGAAGTGGGGAGCAGTAGTCAGATGTTGAGCATCAAACAGCAGCGATGGAAACAAGACCAACTGACTGGGAGGTCGTAAAAGTGGCAGGTATTCATTATTTACAGGGGCTCCTTTTTTGAAAGTGGACAAGATGTTGCACTTTTGTTTGAACACATGAGTTTTGGCATTTATTCACATCTGTGATGTGTTTGGGCTGTCAACATTCTGGTACTCTTTGAACAGAAAAACAACCTACATTATGAAGTGATTTACAAAATAAAAGCCCAACAATGTTAGAAAAGAAACAGGGAAACTTCAGAAAAAAGAGACAGACATACTGGATAAAGGGGAAACAATTTAAAGCTGTAGCTGAATAAAAAAGTAATCAGAAACAAGAAAAATGATGAACAAAAATTCCCTATAAATGAGAATATGAAGCGTCATTTATAAAATACTGGAATTGAAAAAAATAATAATTTAAAGTTCGTCTGTAAAAATCTTTTTTTCTGAAGGCATTCCTTCTGTTTTCATAGATTTTGGAAATATATCTTAAAAGAGAAAGATAAAACACTGATTCAACCCTTACTCTCCTCTTATCATCTCACTGAAATTATCACAGCCCATAGTCAATAACTTTATGGGGGACTGTAAATTATCAACTAAATAGGTAATTACAAAGTGATCTTGGAAAAGCCTGATATCTATATCTATATCTATATCTATATATACATATATATATGCCTGATCATAATCCCAAATTGAAAATGATATTATCAGCACTAAAATAGGTTTGTCTAAATGCTTGTTCTTTGTTTTCTGATTGAGTCGAATTTGACCCCTTATTGATTTTGAGGCAAGTCGAAGTCTCATGACAACGCCACGGTGGCTGACGAAGTTTAGCAGTGAGAAAAGAGACCTGCTTTTCTCTGCTGAAGACAATTTCTTGGATTTATTTTGTAGTAATAGTAGACACTAGAGCTGAACTGTCATACAGATGAGCAAAGAAAAGCTAGAAAAGAGAGTGATAGAGCACAAACTACAAAACAATATATTGGTTAGGCTCTAAAAGATTAGATGTCTCTTTTGGATCTGGAGAGTTGTGAAAAGAAAAACCATGTTGGAGCGTGAAGTGGTCCTAAAATCTTTTTTTTACGCCAAATTTAAAGAGGCTCTTTGAAGTAAACACCAGAAACCCATCCCTTCTTCCCATTCCAATCTTGTCTGTGGTAAGTTGTGCTGTATATACCACATGGTTCCTCATGTCCCCCACAACCTGAGATAGATTGGGCAGATGGGCAGTGGGAGACGGTACATCACTGCAGTTATTAAATGGGCACCAACCCTCACCGATGTGTCACAAAGTCTGGCCCACGACTTCTGAGGCAAGCTCAGCTATTAGCTCTGGAGTCTGACAAAAAATCCATGCTGAGACCAGAGAGACCATATCTATTGGTCAGTGATTACACCGTTTGGGTTCTCCGGGGCTGTCTGTCTCCTTGGGGTCTGGGAAACTCTGAGAGGAAAACCATTTTGGGATATAAAGTGGCCCTGAAATCTTTGATTTATACCAAGGGCCTCTAAACTTTGAGCAAACAAGGAAACAAGTTTCCTCTCAGCCACATCCTGGAGAACAACTTCACTCCCTGAACTTATTACAGGACTGTGTATCACAGCGTAGAGTGATGGGAAAGACTTCCCAAGAATTCATCCATTCATTCATTTATAAAACATAAATAAAACCTTTTGATAGCAGCTCCAGTAACTATAACATCAGCAACAGCAAATAGGTCTTTACTCATCCTGCTCTGTCACCACACTCTGACACAAACACTCACACTGCTTCCTCTGGCTTCATGTGGGTGAACCCTGTGTTTTTGGCTCTGTCTCTCACTGTGTGTGTGGCTAGTGTGTAGCCACGAGAATGTGACTCACCAGTTTTCTATTTACACCTCTCTTTCTGCAGCTTCTCTGGGTTTTCCACTACTTTCCCTTGTATGGAGTAATAGTGTAATTATAGCCATTTGTGTGTGTGTGTTTGTGTGCACATGATACCATATATACTGGTATGTTGTCATATTCCCAAATTCTTACTTGATGCAAACTCCTAAAAATAAGGAGAGGACGACAGCCCTGGCCTGTAGAGCGGGGTCTTTCTGCACATACGTAGTTAATCAGATTAGACTGCGTGTCTTTAACACTCACAAGTCTGTGGTGATGATGAGCGGATGGTGAGTGGTGTGTGAGCCAGGTCTTAGTGCCAGCACACAGCTGAATGAGCTGCCTGTGCATTCATGTTTATGTGTGTGTGTGTGTGTGTGTGTCCCAGCTTCTCTGCGGTAGGTAACTCTAATCAGCCCAGAGGTCGGTCAGCCAACCAGTCACGCTCTGAAAAAGACCAGAGACAACAGGAGGGTCAGGTTACGCAGAGACAGACGAGGAGATAAAGGCAGGTAGACGGACCTCGACCTGGTCAAGCTTATAGAAGAGCAGAGGAGATGGTAAGACAGGTGAGAGAATAACAGACAGGTGCTCAAAGTGATACACATCATGACATGCACATAGACAGGTTCGCAGGGAGACAGGCAGAAGGGTGGATACCCCAGGAAACAAAGGCTTGATTGATTCCCTCAGAGATAAAGCCTCCAAGTCTCTGTGGCTTTGTGACTGTGCTGTCATTTGATCAGTTCAACCAGGCATGGCTGGTGATAAAACTATGGCTGCGTCAGAATGAGTCTCACCTGAAACCAGAAAAAGAGAATTCCAGGACAGTAAATCACAGCTTAGACGGCAAGAACACTGAGCGGAGTTACTTTGTTCTCCAAGAGAGTTGAATAGAAACTCTTTCCTCACATCAAAGTCATGACAATGTTTTATATCTGATACAGGAGAAACTGAACTTTTTGTGGAGATAGTGCCAGCAGCTAGATATTTAAGGTTTGAAACATCATGGGAAGTAATAGAAAACAGCTAGCCTGCCCTGTCTAAGGTAACAGAGCCTGAACCTCTGGAGGGGGGTGCATTTTTTTGCATGATAAGACGATTCACTAGGCCATAAGAAAGACTCAAATTGATGTGATACTTTGTCAGTAAATGTTTAAACTCTAATAAGAAGTAGGTGATCAAACCTCTGCTCAGCAACTACTTTTCTTTGTTTTCTCTTTTCTGCTGGTTGTCTTGCACAGACCTGAGAATATTTGGTTTTCTGCCCCCTTTTGTAGTCATAGCAGCATCCTTCTTACTCATTTATAACAATTAAAACACACTTCCTTGTCACTTGATTTCATTCTGCTGTGGTAAGTCTGGTTTTAGTCATCACATTTTTCAGAGGGTTTTTGGGGGTCTATTTTTGCTTTGATTGGAAAGGACGGCTGAAGAGACGCAGGACACAATACGGATCAGGGCGCATACTTGGACCTTGTACACATGTAGCTGTGTATTTTCAAAAACAAATATTCCCCCTCATTTGTTTCTAGAAATACTGATCGTTTACAAAAAAACAAAGATCATCCAGCAGTTAATGGACAAATCCATCAAAAAGTGCGGCTCTAAGTGTTCCAGACCCTTAGGTAGCAGCGTTTTTCAGACGTTATACCTGTACCAGCAAATTAGAATAAATCCCTGTTATTCTGTCTATTCCACCAGAGATTTAAACACATTTTGTTAAGATGGACAAAGAGGTTTGCTCGCCAACATAACGTAAGATGCACTTGAAGAAATAAGCAAACAAGAAGTGTCTGCATCAATGTTAAAACTAACAGCATTATTGCTTGACATGATGTCACAGATATGTGAAGTCATTGGCTTTTCTTTGTGCAAGCTGTGACATTTGAGATCCAAAAACTTTGGGTACCAGTGTATAAATGAATGCATGAAACCAAAGTTTTCTGAAATCTTTGCTTTGGCAGGATTGTTCAGAAAAAATTGTAGCCGATAAAACCTGGTATTTAATAAACCAAAGATGCAAAATGTCAGTGCAATCCAAGGCCACAAAGGTAAACTCAAAATTAATCAACAACACCAAAGGTAACAAAACACACAAGAATCACAAAAAGCAACCCACACTGGAAACTTATGACCACAGAAGAAATCAAAGGATAAACTCAGCAGGGAGGAAACCCAGACACTAAATACACACAAGGTAATCAGACACAGGTGTGGTACAAGACACAGGTGAAACTTATGAGGTGCAATCAAAGTGGAAGGAAACACAAAAGAACAAGAGACAAAACTAAACCAGACACACGCGGGAAGCAAGAACTACAAAATAAAACAGGAAACACTGAAGTCTTCAATATATACATGGATGAAAATACACACTCAAGGAATGCATAAACACGAGGCAAAAGACTTCAAAACAACAGGAAATAACAACAAGAAGCAAATAAGACAGTTCTGTTCTCAAGTAAACGAACTAACGACAACAGCTCTAAGTCCCCTCCCTGTCCACAGTTTGAGCCGTTAAAGAACCATAGAGACCGAATGCTTTTCATACATGCGGACATGTTTAATGTTGCTGTAAAGTTGGGCATTTTAAGTTGGCATTGTGGGTTTCCCACAAGCTGCAACCTCTGATGTTAAAAACCGAAGCCAGTGGGGAAGTACAGGGAGATGAAGTGTCCCTGGAAGCTCTGGCAGCCCAACTGTCCCCACACACTTGTTAAAGCTCACTTTTCCACTCAGGAGTAAACATGTTGACAACTGTCTACAAATCAATTTCAGTCTGAATTTCCCAAGACCTGGGGGAGAAATAAAATGGAGAGCCAGATTAAATTTGCTCTGCTAAGCAGATGAGCACTGGTAGGACATAATAAGGATTCACTAACATTATCTGTTATGGATACGTCTCAGCGCTGAGCTGTGAAAAGTGCTAAATGTAGCCGTCTACTAAACTATGATACAAACTTACAAACTTTGCTTGTTGTTGTGTTACAAACAATAGTGCTATGTACCTGTTGATAAATACTCTACTTTGATGCGTTGTAGCCCGTAAAAAATTGTCTTGAGCAAAGGGAAGTGGAGTGAAAAAGATCAGATTTACTTTCATCTTTCAAAACAAACACGAGTCATGTCACCATGACAGTTTGCGTGAGTCCTACTGCTGAAGTAGTTGCTGCAATCCACTTCCTCCACAGTCTCCTCACAGTCACTTTAAAGACATTCTTAGATTGACCAATCACAGCGCCAGGTTAATTTGAGTGTCCGTCTGTTGCTGTTAGATTTAAATCAATCATTCAGAATACAGTGCTGGGAAATATTTGTTGTTCCTTTTGTAATGACAAAAGCAGGGTTTCTGGAACCTTCCCTGTACCTACTTGCTCTCTGGCATGTTTCTGTCAGAAGTGAACTGAAGCGACAAACCAATGCCAACATAACATTCAGATGAGGAAAGATTCAAGAGCGTGTAATGACCCCTTTGTTGTGACGCTTGTTGTTTACAGGATGTGCACTCCACATTCACTGACGTTGACCCACAAACACACACACATAAACCAATTAAGGGCTTCTGTCTGGAAAGTTCAGACCTCAACATGGACTTTTCTGGAAAAACTTTATATTCCATCGAGTGAATGTTAGTCATGATACACTCACCGCTCACTGACAACACACACTCACACACACACACTCACCGGAGCTGTGTTGCTTCTGGTCATCTGGGTGTGATTAGCAGAGTTAATGCGTCGTGTTAAATAGACTCTCTACTGCACCTCACCGCAAGCACTGACCACAACACACACACTCTCTCCCTGTCTCTCTTTCTCACACACACATGCCTGCTTTTTTATCGCTGCATCTGGCCAAAGTGTGATTTATATCTCACTCTCTTTCAAACACTGAGGGGTGTCTGCAGCTGTGCGCGTGCATGTGGGCCATGCACGTGTTTCTGTACGTGTGTGTATGTGTGGTTGTTTCCCCGACTGTTTCCTGTTGTTGCATCGGGTAATATCAGGTTGTAATTTTTTAACGCTGATTACTGTCAACCCAGTGTTCACCGGAACCATGTGGAAGTCCTTTAGTGCAAGTGTTTCTCTCCCTGCGAGGGTCAGTTCTGCTTTTGATGGCTCTCTTGTGTCTCAGGTTCAGGAAAAATTCTCCCTTTGTCCCTGGGTGGGGAAAAAGTTTAACACCATGTGCTTTAAAGTGTTGCTATGTAATCCAGCCATATGGAAATCCATCATTAAAATGAAATCTTCGTACTTTTATGTTCGAAGTCATATTTCATAAGCTGAGTTGATGTGGAGTTCTCTTGATAGTTTCATGCATGGTGCCTTGTGAGCAATTGCATGGAGATTTTATTCATCCATGAACCATAAAACATCCAAAGACCAACAAGTTTGGGTCTAATGCACAATGGTTTTTCAATTAATAAAACTACGTACAATTTCCTGGGTTAGCAGAGGTTAAGTACAGCAATAAATGCTTTTTGGATTATAAAATGTTGTTCCACTAAGGATGAAAACACACTATTAAAAATTGGCTTCCCATTATTAAAATAACTCTTCAGCCAGATGAACAGCAGTCACCAAAATTTATAACGTCCTGTTTCAGAACTAGTATCCACCTCTCCCTGCCAGTGTCTTTCCCTGCTCCTATTAACTAATATTTATTTCCATCTTTCACCTCCTTTTGTCTGCCTCCCTCTGCTCTTTTCAACTTCCTCCCTCACTCCCATTTCCTCTCAGTCTCCCACATCCAACTTCTTTTCTCCTCTTCAAACCACCTTCATCCAATCCTCCTCCTTTTCAACATGTGCAGCTGTTTTAGAAACACACACGCACACACACTTTGAGACCCTACAAAACCTCACTCTGACCACTGTTTAATAGCCACACAGCACACAGGCTCCTCTAAACTTCCTTGATTGTTTCTGACAGCAAGTATGTCCCATGAAATCTACTTGTGATGACTGCGTGTACATCTGCTCTTGTGTTGCAGAGTGAGCAGAAGAGGAGTGACAAAAGAAGAGGAGGTTTTTGGGGTGGAGAATAGAAAAAAAAAGAAAGTGTGAAGAGATTAAGAGAGGGGATGAAGATGTGAGGCCAGCAGGGGGGAAGCAGCTTTGTATCTCCTCAAAGAAAATCTGGAGATGCTTAACTGGTCTGCACATTGTCTTCAGATCTTTGAGTGAAGCATCTTTAGTTTATCATCACTGTGGTTCTTTAGTCCTCACTATTTCATTTTACAGAAAGGCTGGAAGAATGACAGAGAGCCTGTCTGAATGAATAGGAGCAGGTTGAGAGAGATTTTTTTTTAATTTGGACGTTGAAATCTGTTTTTGTCCTCTGAAATGAGAGCAGATTCAGTGTCAGTATCAGGATCAGTTTTCAGGCTGAGCAAAAAGTCAGTGTGGAAATATTTATGTAGCAATAACTTCTCTCTGATACACCGAATATCTAATTGGTTTGGAGCACACCGTCTGATGAAGAGCATGTGTGCTTGAAACACACAGCTTCTGTTTGCAGGCTTATATGTTTAAAACATGAATAACAGAAGGATGGTGGGTTGATATGAACATCCCTTCGCTCTTTGAGGGTAAATCTTGACAGAACATCTTGAGGGGGAGCATGAAAAACACTAGAGGCCTTGGGGGACTGGGAGAGTCGAGATATTTTTTCAGAATTTGACAAATCATTAGGGCTGTGATCTCGATCTGATGAGGATTAATATGGATATGATTAGCATTCAAAACCATTTTGTGTCATATTAGTCAGCTTGAGCACTTAAATGAATTTGGAAAATGACCTCACTTGCTGTAATGGCTCTGTAAAAAATAGAAAACCTTGTATTTGATTACTTCAAAAACCAAACCCAACGTTAACAAACTTGACGTCATTTTACTCTGATTAATTTTTTCCTTACTTTTACATCAGTGCATGACTTTGAAACACTGTTCAGTTTATCAGTTTTTCCGCCCTGAAAAGTCATACAGGGATAATTTGATTTCTAAAAGGGTGGAGAATTTGTCAACTACTTATAGCAAGATGAATGGACTAGACTGCAATGCAACTTTTTTTGCCTTTACATATTGTAATAGTTTGGTTGCGTGTCACTTGGGTGAAGCCTTGGAGAGTGGAGGAAAACACCAGGCAGGAACCCACGTCCACACAATTGCTGGGATTTCACGAACTGCTCGTTGTTTATCAATCACACACCCCAACCTCAACAAGCCTGGTTGTAAAGCTACTATAATCTCAAATATGAACAAAATAGTTGGCAGCACTAAACCATCAACGTTATTTTGAGGAGCAACGGCAAACTGGAGCAAAGTTTATTAAACCGTCGTGGTGCACATCTCAATGTGACTCGAACAAAAGGAGAAGAGCATAGGTGCTGCTTGATGACCTCGCAACTTAGCAACACAGTTATTGAACGTATAGTTTGTTAAGTCAACTGTTTCAATATGCCATTCATAGTCTCTCACCCTACTCATATAATCTCACCAGTCCAGTTACATTGTTTCTGGTGAACAGAGGAAATCTGTCACTGCAGTCGTGGAAGCAAAAGCAGTTCTGAGTAATGACTGATAAACTTAAATTAACTTAAAAAATTCATTGAAAACCACTTAGTGATGGTGTTAGACTATCAGAGGCTGGAACCAGGATCCTGGGATCCTTGTGGACATTTTAAAGAATCAATTAGGTAATTGGCTTCATAAGGAAAAAACAAAGAAAAGATAATCTCTCTAACAAAGCGGTCTTTTGACCTACAGTAAAAACAAGGTGACAATGAAGGCAACTGACCAACAAAAGCTTGACCTTCATTTCCTTTATTATGTTGTGCTGCTTTAATGTAATATTGGCCTGCTACACTATTAATCTGGCTGAAATGATGTCAGGCTATGATCAGGACCTTGAACATTGAACATAAAAACACGAGATCTAGATCGATCAAACCCAGCGTAATCAACTGACACTGAATTTTTGGTCAGAGCGATTTTATAAGGAGAGAATCATTACAATAAAGAATAGAAAAAATGTGGTAATGTAACCCACTTAGTGCCTATTTATAGTAAAAAACAAAGGATAGTGAATTTGGAAAACTGTCATATCTGTCACAATCAGGGAAAGCGACCTGCAACTCCCTCTCAGCTGTGTCAGCTGTTTTGATAAGTTGCATGAGTCCTTTGCATTACACTTATTTATGCTTATCTATGCTTTTTTATGCTTCTTTGGCAAGGACAGTTTTGCATTCTCACAATTTAAAGTGCTGGGCAGAAGGGAAGATGCTCTCCTGTCCTTTTCTCTTTCTTTCCGTCCCAGTAGGTCAGAAACTAATCTATCCCTAAGAGTTTTAACCACAAACTTAATACTCCACTGATTGTTTCTGTCATTTATCGCTCTAGGAGCTCCTCTAAGCCGTAACCATTATCTCTTTAACAAATGTCCCAGTTCACTATTAATCCAATCATTTAACAGAGTTTCAGTTTAAGCTTTTGTTGTGGTCTTTGTTGGAACTTCTTTCCTGCTCTGGGTTTGCTTTCCTCCTCCTGCATCATCTTGGAAAACTGCACTTCTCTCCGCTGCTGCTGACAGCTGGACCACTAAGGCAGCGGGCTGCAGCTGCAGCAGCAGAAATAGACAACAGGGAGAATATGAGAGGAATGAGACAAACAAATTCATGTAGAACTTGGAGCTCTGACCATTTTCACACATATTTTCAGTTTCTTGTCCCTGCAGAGAGTGGACGTGACTCAGAGAATGTCCGTTTTAACAATTTCCCAAAGTTTGAAGAGGCAAGTCTCACCATCTTACAGTCAGAAAGCAGCATTTTACTCCACTATCTAAACAGCTCTATTTTGAGAGTGTGTCATGGCCTTAATCTCGCCCTTACTTCATTTAAATCCCTGACTCTTCATGCCTCTACATTCAGGATCTCTGTGAGGCTTTAAAAAGGAAAAGGAAATAAATCCTCAGCTTCATACATCAAAGTCCTATTTAGCTTCTTTAGCAGCTATTTAACCAAAGCAGTCAATATGCATCTGTTTTAAATGTGAAGAGTGAATGAGTCAATTCAGCATCTTCTGTACCGTGAAAGCCCTTAACCTCCTAATCTCTGACCTTTGACCTCTGCACTGTTACCCCAACCCTAACCCCTTAACCCTCATCACAACAGAAGCACAAAGGCCACTTAAAAATGTGTGTGTATTTGTGTGTGTGTGTGTGTGTGTGTGTGTGTGTGTGTGTGTGTGTGTGTGTGTGTGTGTGTGAAGAAATGAGTGAGCTTGGTTCAGGCTAAATACAGCACAGTCAGGAAAGGGCTTAGGAGTCGTTAAGAGGGCTTATCCCACACACTCGGACACACACACACACACACTCGCACACACACACACCATGGTATTCTAATAGCTGTTTTGATGTTGGATGATGGCACCATGATTGTGTAGATGATGATGATGGTGATGATGATGATGATGATGATGATGCAGTTCAGGGGAAAGAGCAGAAGTTCCCACACTGACTGAAGACACTATTTTAAAAATGGCTGACAGGGTTTTCTGTCTGCATTGTTTTAGAAAGATCCAGAACTTAAACAAAACTGAACACCTAATTTCTCCTTGAATGTCCTGGATGATTTGCTATCACTAATCCTGTGGTGATAACAGTATTAAAAGACAATTTACAGCCAGTGTAGCATTATCCTGTTAGCTATGTTTAATTTGTTTATTTGCAACCTTTAGCCATAAAGGTCACTTTACAACACAGGCAGTGCTTAGACTTATTTATTGAAGCTAAAAAAAAGGATGGGAAAAAAGCTTAGAGACATTTTGTAAACTCTGGTCATAATCCTAATGTGCCTCATTTAGGGATACTTAATAATACCGACCCTCAGATATTATCAGCCAATATTGGCTGAAAAATATAACATCTGGGATCATCTGTATTAGATTTTTAATTGCTGATGTGTGGGGTGTTTATGGGCACACGCTTGATGACACATAACTGTTCAGCACTGTTACCAACATCATTGGTGAGAGGAGAAATCATATACATGGTGACAACACTGAGATGCTTTTTTACACAGAAAAATTCACCCCTCACTCATGAGATGGATTGTGCCCAATTTATAATTAAATGGTTGTATTATTTGCCAATTTATGGCCAGTCACTTATTCATTGAACTTGGAATGAGGAAAGAGGACTATATTTGTTTACTGGTCTGGACTGAAGTTATGCATCTTCTTTGTTTTTATATTGTCTGTAGTGTTTTTTTTAACAGGGGTGGCCAAACTTGGCATTGATTATTGGAAAGGGTAGCATGAAGAATGTTCATGCACAACTTTATGCCCTCTTGTCTCCTTTCCATCTATACAAACTGTTTCCACCAGAGATATCTTAATCAGTACTGCCTCAGATACTGATCTGACTTTTTGATGTTTTTATTGTTTAGTGACACAAAGTCCTGTCTTAGTTAAAATATGTCTTGGGTTTATTAATTCCATTTCACTTAGTCCAGCTAGTTTTGATGTTAAATTGATCTACAGCAAGTTTTACATGCTTTCCTGTATGATGCCCCCAGAGTTGTGTGCATACAATTCAGCACACTTAAATCCAAGGCTGCACGTACATAACTCTCACGCAACAGTGTGAGACTACAAACGCAGATAAAAGTATAAGCAGATGATGTTGCTGTAATGTGTCAGGTTGTGCATGGGCCCTGGAATAAAACTATAGTGGCTGATGTTCAACATCAGTAAACCAAAATTTTTGTTATTTTTTCATCAAGTTCATGAGATTGGGTGAATTCAGAATGCCAGGTTAAACAGACTCATTAGCATTCGGCAGCAAATAATGATCAGTGACGGCTAACACAAGTGAACTGATGAGAAGTTTGACTAAAATAACAATCAATTAGAAAATGCCAAGACTGACCTGATCTAATCCTTGAGATTGGGATTACTACTACTTTAACTCTAAGCGTGATTTAATACAAGATTTTATATTTTCTGCAATCACTAAGATGTAAAGGATAATTGACCAAAAAAAAAAAAAAAAGAATCCCCAAGGTAGATAATCAGATTGTCTGATGAGGCAAAAAGTCAATCAAAGTAAAGATTTTAGGATGGCCAATCACATCCACAGCTATTAATGTAAAACATGTAAAATACCTGAGGTTTTTTAAGTGAGGTGGATTTGGTTTGGTCAATCGTTATTCCCTGTGGTCATGAAGTGACGTCTCCCTCTGTCACAGTGGTTATACAGACATGTTTGCCACTGGTCTTGACTTTACTTTGCAGTAAGTGCAGACACACATAACACACACAAATAAACATACATCTCACCAGTTGACGTGGTATCTGTCTGGTTCAGCAACCACAAACACTGTGTGTGAAGCCTTTTTGCCCCTCAGTGATGATTGTATAAATAAAGCGAAAGGTTAAGTACAAGTCTCTCTGCAGGGCAAGTTTTCTCTGGTTCTGCAGTTTGGTCGATGACCTTTTATCAAAAATATTTTGCTTTCCGTACTCTTATACAGTGGAAGAATGATTAGGTCAGTGAAGACAGAGCATCATAAACACTAGACTCCTCTGTAAAATAGTGTGTTTCTTTCTGTGTGCTTTGGTTAATCTTCTCCCTCTCTTTCTCTTTCAGAGTGACCGAGTTCTGACTTGGTGTGAAAACCACAGACGCTGCTCTCAGGTAAATACACATATTCACTCAGACTTGACCTGCTTTATACGGTTTCCTCACAGCTTAGCCTAGCATGAGTCAGTGTGACAAACTCCAAGATGTGTCATATTCTAAAGCTACTTATAACCCCTACCTAACCCCTCAAATCCACTCTGGGGTAGGGCTGGGCAGTTTAATGCAAATTAGATTTATCGCAATATGGCCAGCTGCAATATTCTAATTTCTGACAATGCAATATTTCTTGAACCTGAAATGTGTCACCAAAGGTTGTTGTTCTCTTTTCTTGCAGTAGATCTTTTATGCTAAACACTGGTGTTACTAAACCCTGCTCAACAAAAGAGCCATATTATTGAGAACTACCTTGGCAACAGAAACAACATATGTTGTGAAAAATGACGAGAAGTAGTGATAAAAATAAGTTCAAGGTGGCAAATATGCTCAAAAAGTGGCAAAGATTGGGGGAAAACTTGGAAAGTATTCAGAAAGTAGCAAAAATGGTCCACAAGGAATAGAAAGAGACAAAGATTAGCAAAAAGAAGTCACAAGTAGCAAAAATTGTATTGAGTACATAAAAATGACCATACTTTTCAGAAGCCTAAAATTTCTGTTTAAAATATCATTTTTTATTGATCTTATATAATAATCTGGTAGCCTGAGACACTGAAGTTGGAGTTTTCATTATCTGTTAGCTGTAATGATCAACACTCCAAGAAATAAAGGCCTGAAATAATTCACTTTATGTGTAATGAGTGAATGATGTAATAGCAAAATAATTGCCATTACATCATTTTTGCTAATCGTTCAGCCCTTCTCCTTGGTGGGTTCAATTTATGGTGACACCAACAGACGTGCACAGCCATCCGTAGAGGGAGGACAGATGTTTACATCAGTGGTTTCAGAAAATAACAATGTTTTAATTCCTTGGAGCATCATCTGCTGCATGTTTGATCAAAACCACATATTAAACTGATCGAGTTAAAAGGATTTGAACCTATTTGGTTTGTCCTGTCTCTTCCCCCAGAGGCTGAGAGTCCTTCTCTCGCTCTCCTTGTTGATGAAATCCTCACGCTCACCACACGTCTCCTGAAATAGCAAAAGTTGTGTTTTTTGTTAAAATAACCTCCTCCCCTTTACCCCCATTATCCATCCACACTGGAGCAAAAATTATCCCTGTTTATTCACTTAACACTGCCTGCCAGGAGGCTTCACTGTGTGTGTGTGTGTGTGTGTGTGTGTGTGTGTGTGTGTGTGTGTGTGTCTGTGTTAATTCATTGTTTGATTTAAGAGGAGTTTCCATGCTGTGTGTATTTTTAGCTGCCAGTCTGTCCATTCTTCCAGCAGCTTGTTTTAGCTTTCTGGACATAATTGTCAGTGCTTGGTTCCATCTCGGACACACTGACCTGGTGGATGAGTTCAACATGGATCCCTGTATTTTGATCTAAATGATCAATTCTTGAAAAGGGAAGGCTGAAAGATGAAAGATTGACTCTGGAAATATCATAGTTCGAGAAGAGAAACTGAGATAAGAAAAAGCCCATTTTTATCCTTGAAACAATGAACCTGTGATTAGAAATTCTTCCGTTGAGACTCGGTCCACCATTACCTTTAATTCACAGACCTTAACTCATCCAGTATTAATGACTTCTTGAAAGATCCTGTCTGGTTTGTAATTGATGTGTTTTCTGAACTCTCCGTTCAGGTTCAGACCTATTTAAGAGCCTTGTCTCAGCTGAAAGCACACCTGAGTCGTATTTTACTTCTTGCAACATTTCCAAGCTTTAGCTGAGAATTCACGCGACAGACGGAGGCAAGAAACAAGCGTGAGAGAAAGGGAGCGTATATCAGTAGTTTGTGTATGCTGAGGTCAGCCGGGGTTAATGTCAACAACAGCCAAGAGCAAGTCTGCCCCTTTTCAGCCCAAGAAGTCTAAAACATCAGACATCACCGCCACACTTTACCTCACACCCTCTAGAAAAACACAAACACACACAGCCTTTAACCCCCCGACTTATCTGCATCCTTCTTTCCTTCCGTCTCTCCCTGCCTTTGTTTCTATTCCTGATGCTTATACTTCAATAAAGAAGTGAAGAGAAAAAGAGCAGAAAATGTTTTCTACTCTAGAATGTCTGAACTTTATCACCCTGGCTTTGCGCCTTGTTGTTCTTAATGTGTGAGTACCAGTGCGGCACTTTGCTGCAACCCACGTCTAACATCACTCTTTGAAACCAGCCAATGAGGGACGCGGCTGCATAAACCACAGTTTTTCCCTCTTAGACAGCCTGATACTGCACAGACATGCTTGGTCTCTTCTTAGTTATTATTAATTTTACCATTTTACAGTCTGTTGAAAGTGGCCACAGCCCAATTTGTAAAAGTCACCACAGCAGGCCAACAAAAATAAATTAGTAGAGAAAAGCACATATCCCAGTCCGGGGCTATGATTGTCAAAATTCATCAGAATAATGAATTATACAGCAGAGACGTTTCAGAGCTATTTAATGCTCCTGAGGTATGTATGTATTTTTGTTAAGGGGATATGTGGAGGATGTTTGGGACTGGTTGTTATTTTATTGATTATTCATCTCCAGAGTGTTGCACACAAAGCACAGTTACTGAATCATCGCAGACTAATGAATGTTCCCAGCCTTCTGCAGCACTTTATTTTAATAATTCTGAACTTGTCCCAAAGAAACATTTCTTAAAAAAAGTACAACAAGATTCCAACAGCTTATAGAGTCGCACAGAGACAGCACAGGATATTATTTCAAATATTTGATCCATGCTGGTGGATGGATCTTTATGTCAGCTTGCTGGCCACCAGTCTGATCATAGCTGACATTAAGGAATCCTAAATGAACAATGACTTTTGAGATTTTACAACGTTTTTTTCTTTTTTTTTTTTGAGAAAGTCTACTAAGCCACAGCTATGGTTTCATGCAAAAAGCTTCAACACCTATCAGACTGACATGAGACCGTGTTCACACATTTGTGATCCCATCTCCAGTGGTTTGTTATAACTTTTGCTGAACACTCATCAAGTGCCATCATCTGGTCAAATGTATATTTGTTCAGTGCTTTGGTTTACAGTCAAACTCCTGCACAGCATCTGAGAGATGCAGCAACTTAATCCTTAAACCTTAAAACTTAAACCACTCAGAAATTGACCAGAAATGGACGATAGCACCAAGAATTGTACATTATTACAGATTCTCTTCATGTCAAGCCTATTTCTTGGAACAAGTTTGCAAAAAGCATTTTGTTTACATTAGCCTCCTGAGGCCCAAGCTTTTACACTGCAAAAAACAACTTAACAGAAAATAACTTTTCAGTCTTCATTACAATCCAAGTCACATATTTTTCTCAGAATACCATTATTCAGGATCAATACAGTGTCAGGGCGCATTACTCAGCCCCATGTCTGGACCATTTTCTCAGCCCAGAGAAGAGAACATAGAGGTCAGAGGGCAGTGTTTCCCATTTCATGATTTGTTGAGGGGAAAACATTCTGTACTGTTTCACTCTGAGACATTTTCACTCGGGAGCTACTTTTTTTTTAAAGTTTATAAACCCAATTTCATGGCTTTTAGTAAGACAAATCTAACAAAATACGAGCTGTTCTCAACCTGCACTCAGCTGCAGGATCTCGAAAAGCCTCTTGGCAGCGGAACAAACTCAATAACTTTTGACAGAGATTTTAAGAGACTTATTTGACGACTGCTGTTACTTTCCCTCTGCTCCCTAAAGCTCCTCCCTGGGTCCTTATTCAGACTTGGAGCTGCGCTGGTTTGGGTTGTTCTCACTTAGTTTTTCAAACAAGTCTCACTTTGTTGGTCTGTCCGTGTGTGTACACACAGAATGTGAAGTCTTGTAAAAATAGGACGACAAAAGGTGAGCTTTGCGTTTTCATCCCTCTATCTCTTTACCAAAGGTGACACACACACTAACACAAAGACACACATGCAGCAGGCAGATGTTGCTCTAACACATATGGTTTGTGTCACATCATAAGTGGACATCCTAGCATGGAAAAACACATGCAAGTTCACTAAAACTGAACTACAGCCCTCACTCAATTCCTCCATCTGTTGATCTCTGCTTCTTTTTATCTCTTTCCCACTCTCACTCTCACTCTCTCTCTCACACACACATACACACACATGCAGAGTACATGTAGTAATGTGTACCAGGTGTGTAAGAAGTAAGAGGATGTCCAACAACAAACAGGTCTGATGCAGAACGAAGAAGCTGAGCTTTGGTAATGAGTCACTGCTACGCATTCTCATTTATTCTTAAAATTCTGGTTAAAATGATCAGTTATACTATAGCTTCTAATCTCTCACATTTTTCTGCATTGGCACCTTCTTCTTCTGTCTTTTTCATCTTTTGCTCCGGTCTCAACAGGCTTCCAAATTATTTTCTAAAATCCAGCAGATGTTGAAATTACAGGACTTCTTTCTGAGACATGGTGATTGAATGTGATCAGGCTGGATCAGAATGTGTCTGTAGCTTTACAGTCTGTTTCTGTGCGGAATGAAACCATGTAGAAGCCTTTAATCTGCGGCAAGAGAGACCCAGACCCTCATCTGCCAGGGTGTAAAACAGAATTAAGCTAGTTATTTTTAAGAGTATTTAAACAAAGTGTCAACATAAAATTACAGCCTGAGTGCTGGAAACTAATTACTGAAAAACAACTGAAAAAAGACAGCTATGCTGGTGAGAACTAAACAAGCAAAGTAAATCTAAGAAGCACTATCGGACTGGAAAACCAAAACCAAAATGGCAAATACAAACTCAGCACAAGGTCTAGGCATGGAAAGTTATTGGGACGTACATAAATGAAAGAAGACATTAGGATCTGGCTCAGGACAAGAGGAGACACAGACATTGATTCATGAGGTGATTGGCACAAATGGAAACAATGAGGGATGGGGTTCAAAATCACAAAGGCAGGAAAACACCAGGGGAGGAAGTGAAATGACTTGTAAAGGAGAGACCTGACTACAAAATAAAAGCAAGGTTCTGTGAATTTTTGAAGTCTGGAACATTCCCTTTTTTGGAAATAAATGAGACTTTTCTGGGAGTTTAAAGGGAGTTTCCAGAAATTTATGTCATCCTTATTTACCTGGTCTGTTACACATAAAAAAATTAACAATCGTTTGTTATAAGTAGACGTGCATGCAAAATGATCTCTTCCTATGTTTTAAAAAGACCTTGGAAATGAATTTGAGCTTTTGCTTTCCTAAAATAGTCAATAATGCATTTACTTCTGTTTGAAAGGGAGAAAGTGCTTGTATACGTCAAGTTTCGTTTTTGTGTTTTAAAGAAAGATTCATTAAGTGCTCTCTTTGGAAAACCGGGATTCTTATGAAACTCTGATGAGGGAGAAGGGCCTGTCCAAAGTTTGTTGAAGGTGGCTGCCTTGTATTTTTATTTGCAGGAAAAGCCTGGCTGATTTTGGCACCAAAATTTTCAGATTTAAAGTAATATCCATCTTTTACGCTGCACATGCTGTATGTGGTTGACTGTATAAAATAAACTCTGAAGAAGTGATGACAAGCTCAAACATAAATTACCATAAATAGTTTTTCTTCGTACCCACTGAACTGTCGACCGTGTGCTTGGAGTGAGCACATCTGGTCTTTCTTTTGTCCTTCCCTTTCTCTCTTTCTCTCTCTGTCTCTTCTTTTTTCTCTGGACCTGTTTCCCTATTTGTCTTTCATCTCTTCTCTCCCTTTCAGCTGACACTCACTTCATCCCCCCCCTCCATCCTCTCTGAAACCACATCTCTCCTCCCCTCCCTCTCCCATTTCCTCTCCTCCCTCTCGCTGAGTGTGGCTGTCATCCCTCTATCGTGGCAGGTGAGGCCATAAAACAGCAGGAGAGAGGCCAGAGGTGTGTATGCGAATGTGTGTATACGTGTGCATGTGAGTGTGATTAATTATTATACAGATATCTGAGGAGTTGCTGTGCAAAGTGTGCGCACATACCCAGCCATTAATCTTAGCTGTGTTGATACAGCGCGTTGGAGTGTTAAACAGTAACATCTCTGACCTTTGACCTCTGCTGTGTCTACCGTTCTCTCTTCCTCACACACATAACTCATCACGTCACCTTCAAGGCCAAAGTGTCCGTTCATCTCTCAGCTCCTCTTACACAAATACAGTGC
Source organism: Thalassoma bifasciatum (assembly GCA_008086565.1). Classification (NCBI taxonomy): domain Eukaryota; kingdom Metazoa; phylum Chordata; class Actinopteri; order Labriformes; family Labridae; genus Thalassoma; species Thalassoma bifasciatum. Next base: position 264,686 of record RPOG01000211.1, read on the forward strand.
TGCTCAGTGATTTATAACATCCAAGTGATATCTGAGAGTGTAAGGTGCGTTACTCATACATACCACAAGTGTTTTCAGCCTAAATCCATTCGACTCAATGGCCCCCTTCCTCCCATCTCACATACATCTCACCCTAAAATAATAAATACGCACATAAATCACTGAAAAAAAAGCTTTGCAAAAGTTGTTTGAAAATATGAAGTTTTTTCAGCCATGAAAACAATCATTCAGAATGCTATTTAGTAGTAACAATGCAAAAACTGGACAATAAAACAGATTAAATGTGACATTTGCCTTATTTATATTATCACAGATGTGTCCACAGCAAAACTCTGAAGCGAGGAACTGAGTAAGAACAGAAACACCATCTTTCTGTATGTTCCTGCACAGATTACGCTAGCCTTGTAAGAATTATTGGAACAATTTTTAAACTTCCCAAAACTGAAAAATTCTACTGAATGATTATAATGGTAAGCGTTATAGACCGTGGAATCTGAATGGTTAGCTTTTTAGTAAAATTACTGAATCATTTTTTGAAGTCAAGGAAACACTTGTCTAAATCTTTTTTTTTTTTTTTGAATCTGTAATTTTTCAATCATAAGTGCATGGCTAACTACAAAATATCTTTTGCTCACCCTGGGATTCCAGTTTGCATAATCACCTGTTCACCATACACTCTCCCTCACATAAACTTTTCAAAAATGTGGCAAAGAAAAATAGGAAAACAGAGCACTTGTACTCATGTTGACAAAAGTATGATTTACAACTCTGTTAACTTTAATCAAGGTCAAAACATTAGCAAAAATGTAATAAATCAATACAGGCCACACACAAGATGATCTGTTATCAAAATTCAGGTGTTGTGTCAAATGAGACAATTGTTGTTTTTTTTTTGTTTTTTTTTTCTTGGGGTGGGGGGATTTCTTTTTGTAAGCATGAAGAGACAATAACAGGAAAAGGACTTAAACCTGTGACCGTGTGATAAAACAGTCTGCATCCTTAACCCTTGTGTGTGCAACATGACCAGGATGGAGTATAAACAGCAAACTAATTTTAAGGACATTGACTTCCTATGTCTGCATATTTTTGGCCTTTTTTGTTTCATTTGTCACAAAAACCATATAAACGTGCAGGACAAAATTAACTCAGGACATGAACAGACTGGTACTGTTTTCCTGAGGGTTGGGGCTTTGAGTGTTTTTTATGATCAGTTAACTTTCATGAGTGTAATTGTTTGTATCCTCTTTGAGGAGAGGAGGACAAGTTAGTGGGAGTTCAGGAAGGTGGACATGAGAGGGGTTGAGGTAAGGCAAAGAAGAAGAGGAGTGGTAATGTGAAGACATGAGGAGACAACAAGAACAGAGGAGGACAAGAGGGAATGGGAAGAGGAGGTGAATGAAAAATAAACATGGCTGTAAGCGATCAAAGTGGCAGCCAAAAAAAGGGGAAGAAAAGTGTGGGGGATGGAGATTAGGTGAGTTGAGATGGATGATGGAGTGGTGTGTTGGCTGGTTTGTGTACATTTCAGAGTGTGTGTGTGTGTGTGTGTGTGTGTGTGAAGTGTATTTGGGGAGTTTTGACAACCTGAGCAGCACATGGTCGATTGAAGAGACCCATGAGAGCTTCATGAAGAAACGCATCGCATTTCAGGGTCCAGTTACAACACTGTGTGTGTGTGTGTTTGTGTATGTGTGTGTCCGTGTATCTCCCTGTTTCCTCACATCCAGTTTCTCAGAGGAATGGATGAATAACTTATCAGGCTAAGAAAATAGGAAATAAAGTGATACTTCTCAATTTGTAAAGGTTGGCTGAAAAATGTTTTTTTTTTCCTCCACAGAGAACAAAGGTTGTGGTCTGCTGTGATTTATGACAGTTTTATTGGATCCAAATGTGGCAAGCCCACAAAAAGTGAAGTGCAGATATTGCATCATTGTATTTTTTGATGGGTATGGAAAGAATGTTATAAACAATCATATTTCTTATGAAACATGCATGAGATTCATCATGGGAAAGGTATTCTCAAGTGTGGAGTCACCCTTTTACTTATTCATACTTTACTTATCATCACAGCCACTGAGGATAATTCCTTATGCCTTGTTCTTTGGTTTTATTTTCTTTGGTCTGCAGAAATATTCGTTGTCATCAGTCTGATAATGAGCCTGTTAAAAGCAGCTTCTGTGGGAGATGTTTTTATCCAACAGTAGTCATTCATTTGTACAGAAATGAAGTTTTCAAGACTCTTTGTTGACTCTGTTTTTATCTTTTGGAATCACTGAAATGGAATAAATTGAAGAATTGATTGAATCCAGGCTCACAGGGAAGCTGATGGAGGGAGACAGACGTACAGAGGCAGAGAGAGAGGAGGAGTAAGGAGTGAGGGAAGGAGGAGGCTGGGGGTGAAACCGCAGTTTTTATATGTTGTCTGGTTTTAATTTTGCAAGAGCCATCATTCAGCAGTTCACTGAGGTGGCAAACTAGTGTGTGCTGTAAGAGTGTGTGTCCCCTACCTGCTGAAACACTTAGAGTTCAGTCTCTGCAGACGCTCAACGCTGACATCTATCTTTGTTTTTTCACTGGGAGTTTGCTTTTCTAGGACATAATCTTCCGGCCACTTTATGATATAAAGTTAGATTCAGTTCAACACATGCACGCCTGATGTGTTTTTCAAGTCCTTTTTCTTCCAATCTCCTCACAACTAGAAAGTTTCCATGTTTTCTAGGGTTTGCTGATCTCATTATATCTTTCTTTTTCATGTAATATGCACTGAGAAAACTTCTGCAGTCATTGCAGGATGATTGCTTGATCTTCTCTCATTGCACAAAAAAGAAGCCAAAATTCTCTCCAGGAAAGGTGCAGACCTACTGTGCATTTTGAAGCCAGACTGTCAAGAGGGATCAGCTGGAGGTGCTGCGGTATTGACATCATGCTCCTTGAACGAACCAAAAAACACACTTGAAACTTCCAGATGAAACAGCAAAGATCCCTCAGCTCGTAGCAGAACAGCTTTTACTGGCAGTTTGAAGCAGCTCTGCTATGTCACTGAAAGTTTATTGATTCTTGTTTGTCATTTCATTCATTCCTCTTCCACTGTACTAATCCTGCACAGCCTGAAAATTCATTCATCAAAAGACAGGCAGTGATTCCGATTTGATATCCAAATGAAAAGTGCTTTTTCCTACCAAGAAAAAGGGGCTCCTGGTTCAAATTGTACACAAGAGGGTAAAAAGTGTTTCTTTTTGAGAATTTAAAGGGTGACCATATTCTGAAAACCCCCAAAAGAGGACTTCCTACCCTGCCTCATCCAACAAATATAGCATGCAAAGTCCTACAAAAATACAATAAAAATATGAATTACCTTTATAACCCATACATTTATTTAAAAACCTCTTCTTAAAAATTTCAAGTTTTAGTTCATAATTTTGACTTATTAAAAATGTGATCTTTTTTCTCATAATTTGACTTTTTGAGCTCAAAAGTACGTCTTTTAATCTCATAGTTTTAACTTTTACTGCAATTTTTTCTCATAACTGACTTAACTTACAGTTTTGAATCTTTCATTCAAAATGTTGAGGTTTTTTTTCATTATTTTGATTTTATCTCAGAGTTTTGACTTTCTATATCAGAATTTTTACTTCATATGGGCCTAAAAAATTCTCAACAGAGTCAAGCATAGAGGTACCATTTTTGCAGACAGTACAAGATGAAGGGTACAACTTTATATCTGCAGTTCCTCTATAAAAGTGCATTTCTGCTTCAAAAGAAGACGTTTGGTCACCCTAGATCTAATGTTGTTAGCAGTAGATTTTGTGCCCAGTTTAGCCAGAAAAGATGACTGTTTCCCTCTCTTCTCACTTTTAGTGCTAATGTAACCTCACTGGTTGCATATTGTAATCTTAGATCCTTAACAGACAGACCGAGAGTAGTATCCATCCTTTGTCCATCTGGGTTTTTCTTTCTGCCTTATTGAGAAAAATTCTGCCCTGTCCATCATCTCCTTAACCTTTATGACTGACGACCTTCGTGGTCATACGCACAGTTTGTTTCTTGATGCACTTTATCAAGCTCGATGCAACATTTCCAGCTTGTCAGACTATTTCTTATTGTTCATATTTGCAGACTTATGTTTCTTTATTTGTCTTTGTTTGTATGTGTAGTGCCTTCAGCCATGCAAAGAATTATGGGAGTCCAGAAAGATGCTTTCTCCAAAGTCCTGTGAGGTAAGGCAGAAAAGAAGAGAAAAGTGTGTGTTGTGTGTGTGTGTGTGTGTGGAAAAACAGTCAGTTCAGCACCACAAAGAAACAATATTTGTCCCCATGAAGCTATATTTTAATACCATGACAGAACATTTCTGTGTGTATTTATTCAAGCTTTATGAGTGTATTATGGATAACATTGTCGGCCTTTGGGTGTGTAAATGTAAGAAAGTGCACGTGTGTGTTTTGTGTGTGTGTCTCTGAATGATTATTTGTAAAACCGGGCTGCTTCTGTGGTTTTCAGACAGATTAGTTTTTCATCACAATAGCTGAAGCATGTTACTGGCTGGACGGCTGACTGGCTGGCTGGTTAAGAACACGGGGTAATTCACAGCTATTAGCTAAGCTTGTGTTTACATTTTCTGATCTGCAGCCATGTGCACAGAAACATTTATACACACATGCACCCCCCTTTGAGACCAGAGCTCATGTGCCGCCTGCTAAGAGCCAGTTGGAGTTTACCAAAGGAAACACTTTCCTCTCTGCTGTGTGTTTTTCTGCCCTTGTATGTGTGTTTAAACATTACATATTATTTCCGTTATGTGTCAGCTGCAATAATAACAATCCCCCCCCGTTCTGTCTCTCAGAAGCAGACAGAGTGTGTGACGAGCAGGGAGTTTCTGACCTCCCTGAGGTTGTCTCGTCAGGGTGACTGCCCTCCGCCTCAGCGAGCCACCGGCTTCGCTGCTGCCTGTGTGGAGAGCTGCTCTTCAGACCAGCATTGTCCCTCGGCGAGGAAATGCTGTGCCAATGGCTGTGGACATACATGCCAAGCCCCAGCCAATCTATATAAAGGTAAAGGCAAGTCCCTGGCAGCATGTCAGAGGATGTTTGCAACATACTGTGGGATTTAGTTCAGGATGCAGCTGCACAATAGATTGCTTTTGAGTGTTTTTATATTCACCACATTTACTCAAAGTAGAAGATGCTATATTTAATGAAAAATGCTTTTTGCTTGGCACTGAAAACTATTTTGCAGGCACTTACAATATTTGATCAAATGTGGCTCCTATACCTTTTCTTTAATCTACATTGAAGGGTCTGCCAAATAACTCCAGTACAATTTAAAGATTCTTGAATCAAGTCCAACACAGCAGCTAATTGAAAGCTCTTGTCAGGAGAATAAACTGCCTCAAATGCCTTTGCAACTGTGCTTAGACAGCCAAACTAATTAAATACAGAAAGAAAATATTGCTGGAGCGATGTTTATGTTCTTGCTTGAGCAGTTGAACTTTTTAATGAATAGTTGTCCAAAGCACTTGAATGGCATTTGCCATTATTATTATAATTGATGCAATATTGATTTTTAGAGAGTTATGAACAGAGATTGGTGCATTTTTCCAAATTAACAATCAAGAGTCAGTTGTTTTGATTGAAAATATGGAGATAAAGTAATATGTAGACTGTCTCTTTGACCTAGCGATGCCGAAGCCGTACAGGCCTCTTGGTGCTAGCTCTGCTAATGGTAGCCACAATCTGAAAAACAATTCAACACTGTTTGTCTGCGATCCTGTTCTGCCACGTTAGATATAGATAATATTTACACTGTTTTCTAAGGTTTTTCCAACCTTAAACTTAATGTTTGGTTGGAATTTGTTGAAAGGAGAATTACAACAACAACAACAACAACAACAACAACAACAACAAGGACCTGGTGGCTTTTGACAAAGTTCTCAATTTTCTGGTATTTCTATGAGACTGTTTGAGATATACTGTCAATGTAATTGTTTTCAGTGACATCACCACCACTTCAGAGCTTCTGCCCTTGGGAAATAAATTGCAGTACTTTGCTTTGCAATTTTATCCTGTTTAAATGTATTTGAATTTGAATGACCATCGAATAATTATTCCTGATATCTTTCCTTTCCTAATGTGAGAAGAAGAGCTAGAAGAGGTGACTTGTTCCCATTTGGCCTTGTGTCCTTCCAGGTGTTCCTCTGAAGCCTCGCAGAGAGATGAGTTTTGTGGAGGACTCAGAGGGTCGTGTGAAGGTGGTGTGGGTGTCAAAGTTTAATGTTAGTGTGGAGCCGGTCGTTTACTTGCTCCAGTCTCGCTGGAACACCGGGATTCATCCCAGTGAAGATCATGCCTCCCCATGGACCACTATTGGAATGGCAAGTACAGAAACCTTCTGCCTTTGACTTCATTACAGGAGAAGAAAGCTGGGAAGTTTAATTTTAGAAACATAAAGAAGTTATTCAGGCAAACAGAAGTGATTACAAAATGTATTCATCTGTCTTAAAATCCATACATATTTTCACATTTAGAGGATATAATCTTGTCTTGTTATTGTCTTCACGAGCCTGTCTTCACGAGTAGGTGGTAATTGCTGTGGGGATGTTGATGTAAGGAAGCTGATTGGTGGAAAAAAACACATTACAACATAGCACATAGCTCTTTTTGTCTAGCTAGCACTTTTCAGTGATTGAAGCTCTAAAAATGGCTCCTTGTGCCTTTAAAAGTGGGAAAGCTCCACAAAGTTTGCAACATATCTTTACCTCATAACTCTCAATTTGCCATGAATGATGAAACTTCTCAGCTATGGAGATGGATGTTAGTCTCTGTTTCCACCTCATCCGTCTGCTGCCTTGCTGTCCAAACCTCTCCACCCCAGCAAGTCTCCTATTCTGCCAGGGTAAACTGTCTGTGTGTGTGTGAGGGTAAATGTGTGTGTGTGAGCACTGTACGTCCATGTGTGTGAGCCTGTGTGAGGTTAGGTAAATAAGCAGAGCTTAAAAAGGAACCACAGGCAGCCACAGTCGTTCCACCGACTGAGCCTGAATGACTGAACGCTCATTATAGACTTAAATAGATGGCAGCTTGTGTCTGCGTGTGTGTGTGTGCGTGTGTGTGGATGAGTAGGTTTTAAGCAGTGATTACATTCACACTGTCACAGAGACAAAACATGTGAATCCTCAGGAATTTGAACCATAAGTTTTGCAAATCATTTAATTTGACTATTATCAGATGAAATTCCAATCCGACTTTGTTCATCTGACTTTCCATCTGGTAACTTTTGCAACCCATATGTCTGAAAGACCAAGAGGGCTCTGTCATGTTTTGAAAGGAGATATAGTTACACTGTTCAGGGATGAGGTGATCATGCGTGCCTGAAGTGGGCTTGAAATGAATGAGGTGTTTAAATTTACATCATGGGCTTTCAACGAAACAGTGATCCGTGCTTGAAAAACCTGAAATTGCAAATGACAAGTTCAACCTCTCTAGTAATGTGTAGTTTTATTTCTTACTAACGGCTTAAATTGGAGGCTAATAACAGCTGCCAGTCAGTGCAGTTTAGGCCAAAGACGAGAAACATGATGAAACAGGTGGCATGACTTTAGCAAAGGGTAACAAAACCAGTGTGACAAAGCCAAGCTAGTGGATCAGTTACTGGCTTTAGCCAGGACAGGTGCTGACAGACATGTGTAAAGTTTTAGTATTATCCTTTTTCGTCCATCTGCAAGAGAGGGATAAAGTGAAGGTTCCTAAAAAGTTCAACTAATGCTTCAGAAGTAAGAGTTCATGAACTTAGAAACATGTTTTTTATCATAAAAATAAGTCTTTACAAGTTCATGATGTGCTTGTTATGCTCCGTAGAAAGATGAGGGTGAGGGTTTGTCTTACCCAAACTGGGTTATAATTATTTTTACCTGTGGTCTCATTGACTTCACAGGTGTTTTAGCTTGTGTGAGTAAAGAAATTCGCTTTGGTTTACATACCACATTCAGATCAACCTTCTGTGTAGGATAAAAGGAGGCCAACATAAGTTTTTAGTGTCAGCACAACTTTCTTTTCTTTACTGTAGATGATCGAATCGAGATTTTCCAAACCAAGGGAAAATATCACAGTATGAAGCAACATTAGGTATTTACCCCTCGTCTCAGGCCTTCTTCTTAGTTGCAAAGCAATTAGCCAATGGTGTAGTTGCTATTGCATGTCATAGGGAAGCATCACAGTTCACGTCAGTTTTATGACCAGTGAAAAACACATCCTAGAGCTTTAAAGTAAACTGATCAGAATGAATATAATAGTGATGGGGTGTTGAGTTATGAATGCAACATCATGGTATCTGTTAGATGACGGTCTGAAGTCTTCAAAATATATGTTCCTATTTCTGTCATGAATGTGGACATTTTAACATGTGATCTTTTTGTACTTTCAGACCCTCTCTGAACATATGGTTCTGTCAGATTTGAGGCCTCAGCGTTGGTACCAGTTCAGAGTAGCAGCCATCAACAGCCACGGCAGCAGAGGCTTCACCACGCCCAGCAGGCACCACATCTCCAGTAAAGGTAACACACTCTGAACAAACACTTTCATTTCTTTTCTAAGAGTCCCAGCGAGAGTGATGATCCCTCTTATATGTTTCTGTAACCTTTCAGTGTATTTTAATACTCTGTTATGAGACACTGAGAACAGCACAGCGTCCTGAGTTCCATCCGTTCCATTTGTGTCATTTTAGGAGAGATATTACATCTCTCTGAGGGAACGTTTGAAACTCTACATTTACCTTTCTGTCCTTCTCTGTTCTTTCTCTCTTTCACTCACTGTTGATGGATAAGGTACACACAACAGGGAAACTATCAAGCAGTCCATAAAACTCAGACAGGAAACAGAAAATACACACAACTGCACATACACTGTTTCACACATACAGCACAAAAACACACATTAAATCACGGTGTGCACAAGTTAGCTGGTCCAGAGCCAGGTTCAAATCTCTGGAGTAGGACAGTGAGAGAGGGTGAAAGTGAGAGTATGATGCCTCCTTCTTTACACACACACACACACACACACACACACACACACACACACACACACTGTAGGAGGTCCTAGCTCTAATGCTTCGCAGACTGAGGTCATATTGGTGTTGCGCCAGGATTGGCTGGTGATATGAATCCCCTGCAGGGATTGGCTTGAGTATGTTTGCATGTGAATAATGACTTCAGGTTGGACTGAGCTCTGGAACAAAGTTTTTTTTTATCAATCAAGGACTTATGGAAGATTATGAGGAGGTGTCTGAGATATCATTCTCTCCCTTCAGTTAACTAAACGCACACTGGTACAGTTCTTAATTCCTCAAAAAGTTGTGAAGAACCTGTTCTTGAGCAGAAGGAAACTTTTCCTGCAATTTCTTGGGGTGCTCAAATCTGCAATGGCATAATTTAGCATTTTTGGAATTTGTCTATATTCCCTTTTTATCCTGGGAGAAAGCATTAATATCCTGATTGATGCTCCTCTTAAATTGGTCTACTTCATGTTATGCACAGAAGGAGACATAAATACATGCTGTCTGGCATATTTCCAGTATTGTTTTCACTTGTAAGAAATGTAATATTACCAAACACACTGGAAAAAATATTCAGAAAACAGATATTTTAAAATCTATAAAAGTTGGTGTACACCAAAAGATCCTTGAAACAAAAATGACTGATTTAACAACACAGATGAGACAAAGACAATACGCACAAAAATATGGAGTAGCTTCAAGCAAAGTTTTATTTTCCATTTCTACATCTTGTTGTTGTCACCACTGTGTTGAAATTTGCAAACGTAAGTATATCAGACTTTTGTATACATTGGCAATCATGTCCACGATAGCAGCGGTCAGGACCTCCTGAGGTATCACAAAGCATTAACAGGGCATTGTGAAAGCCATCAAAAAACTACTGTCAATTGCATACTTAATCCATAATCATTTAAATGTAAACCAAAATAGGGGTTACATTTTGAAAACCGAACAAAAAGAAAAAAAAATTGTTTTCTGCATTTCGTTGTTGTCAGAGCCTCTGTCACAAAGAGGCAACGAAGCCAGGATAAAGACACCAGATGAATTTAAAAAACACAAAAAATGTTTGCACATAGACAGTTAATTTTTTTACAGAGTGCCTATTTATTTATCATTAAATTCCCACCACAAGGAACTGGGGGGTCTGGCTCTACTATTTTGGGGTTGTGGGCTGAAAGATTATTGCCCTTGCTCAATATCATGGTTTCAAAACGTGGATACATTCCCCAGTCTCTTTTTGTATCATTAGTACAAAATAAAGGGGGAAAATGACCAGAAATTAGTTAGTTGGTTGGTACAGATGGAGACTTTAGCAGTATGTGCCATCAATATGTGGTTGTGGTGTGATTGTAACATGTAATGTAAAAAGGCTTTGAGTTCTGCATAACCATGTTTACTGTTAATTGAAATTCATTTGTGGAAAACCCACAGATATGAAAATGCTATCAATGGCTGTATGTATCTTAAATAGGGAGGGAAACGAGTGAAAGGAAAATTCCAAAAGATGTCTGATTTTGCCTTTAGACACAGTGTGAGTGCCTTTATGCAACCGTCATGTATACATGCATTTAGGAGGTTGGGGTTAAAGGTTAAAGACACACACTTTGACATCAGAAATACCATCTGATCCGAGTCAGAGCCTTGTGTTTCCAGTTCATTAGCCTGATTAGTCAGGGGCTGGAGGTCAGGGGTCACAAATCAGGAAGCTGGCAGATGTCAGGATGGTTGAAGTTCCTTCAGTGTGACCTGATGCTAACCAAAGAGAAACTGAGTTTGAAAAACTGCTTTTTCTGTTCATTCAGATGTCAGAGTTTCACTGAACCTGCCAGCTGTGATTAGTGGCAATGTCTGGATCGAAAAACTCATCTTGATGTCTTTATCTTGTGCAACAATGGTCTGAAATCAGCTGATTGCGGGAGCCACACAGAGTGGGGAGAAAAGCCTCGGAGAAAAACACATGTTTTGGTTCTGATCTGAAAATTACTGCTGGCAGAGAGAGACCTCCTGCTTGTTCCAGAGAGAGAAAAAACACACATACTCACACAAACAGAGCAGCTCCCGCAGCCCCAATATGCTGCCCTCACTTTGATCTCTGCATCAGGGTCAGCCAAGCACAGCCCAGGGCCTGTGGGAGGCCTGCCATGGGGAATGTAGTTCTAATCAGATACATTTTGTAGTTTTAATGAAAACAGGACTTGGTTTCTAATGAGATACAGAGCCATGTGTTGAAAGAGCAGTGACCTGGAGATGTAATCTTGGAGACCTACAGTGACTTTGTGGTGGTCGCGTTGTGGTGGCTACTGAAAGTAAAGGCCTCGAGCTTCTCCTGTACTGCCCACCTTTGATGCTTTAAATCTAATTGGCTTCAATATGACCAAGTGGAAATTACACAGTCTAGACCAGGGGTGGCCAACCCGCGGCTCGCGAGCCGCATGCGGCTCTTTGCCTGCCGGTGTGCGGCTCTTCCGTCCATTCTTCAAAAAATGAGGCGCTTTGAAAAATGTATCATGTGTGGGCGGGGTGAGTGAGCGGAGCAGAGTGCGCATGTGCGGATGAGAGCGTGTTGCGCTCAAAGACGTATACAGTGTGTGGTTCAGAGGGAACAGTGCAGTTACTGGGGCACATTTCTGCTTAACGAAAAGTGTCTGGGAAAAGTGTGGAGTGAAGCGCAAGTTTAAGACTGAGGACTTTTTTTTAACAGAGTGGAGAGTGAATTTTTCTTTGTTGAACGTAATGAAAAACCGTTCTATCTCATATGCCAGACATCGTCGGGACATTTCAAAGTTGCCAATCTCTGTTATCGTTGATACATTTGTCGCGTTTTATATTTTTGGGGTAGAAAAGTCAGTAAAGGAGAAGAGAGAGAGAGGGAGAGACTGTGACTGTGTGTGTGTGTATGTCAGTGGTGATTGATCTAAGGCTGCAAGGGAAGCTCAGCTTCCCCTAAAATGTGAATTCAAAAAAAGAAAACGTGGTGAAACATGTACAGCTGTGTGTATATTATATTTACTAAATATGCACCATGACGCGTTCATCTTTTATTCAGAATCAGCTTCAGGAAACCGACACGGCTTCCCTCTCGTTCATCCTGCAGCTCCACAGTGTTTTACTCAGACAGACGCAGCGTCTCTGGGGTCTGTGGAGCAGTGGGCGGGCCCTGACGCTCAGCGTCTGGATGATGATTGGATGATCTGTCTGAGGCTAAATCCCTTTTTGATTGACAGTGAAATGAGCGAATCATCGATCTTAGAAACATGCACCGGAGCATTTTCAGAGTTTTTTCATTCCGTTGTTCTTGATAGATCCGGAGACTTCACTGGTTCCCGGCCACTTTATCTTTTTTAAAAACGATTAGAAAAAGAAAAGGGGTAGAATTTACATACAAATAAACACACACATTCATGATGTCTTAAATCTTCTCTCTTTCATTATTTTGTTTTAACATTGTTGTTGGTTTTAATTTTTCTGATGTTTTTTCTCCTTTTTGGTGGTGGTTTTAGCCTTTTACAAAAAAAAGTTACATATTTTTATATACTTTTCTCTACTTCTCCACACATTTCTCTTTTGTTTCCCCTTTATTTCAGTATTTTGTTTCTTTTCAATGTTCATTTTAATTTCTGTGAAGCACTTAGTAACATTGTTTTGACAAGTGCTGCATAAATAAAGTTATAATTATTATTCTGTAGGCTGGGAAAAAATGAACTTCCTCTCCTTGAAAGACCAGCAGCTGCAACTGTTATGTGTGTATGTGTGTGGAGGTAAGGGATGTGAAGATGTGAAAAAAGACAGTATGAATGAGGGAGAGACCATGTGTAAGGGTCTGAAGATGGACCGGGGGACACTGGTTTGGAAACATGGAAATGTACTGATTTTCATTTAATGTCATTCCCGTTTGTGTGAGAGAGTTTGTAAGCCGACATTTAAGATGTGGCTCTTTGTCGTGCCACTGTGATTTTTTTGGCTCTTGGTGTCTGACTGGTTGGCCACCCCTGGTCTAGACAGTGAACAGCATCTGCTTTATCGAAATAATGATCTTAACCAAGTAAGTCTTAAATAAATCGTTTGTAAAGATCTTTAATGTTTCCTTGTAACTTAGGCAAGAGGTAGTCATTTAATTAAGCTTATTTTGTACCACCACAATACACTGTTTTAGTTGTAGACACATTTTTGTGGGAAGAAAAAGCTTCTCCAAATCCCAGTCTGAATTTGATTTAATGATTCTAATCTCTCTAAACACAGACCTCTAACTCCTCACCTGCCAAAACTCATATGAAAGAAAAACTGTGACATGGACAAACTCATCTGAGTTTGTCTTTAATTTCACTTTCACAACACAGCTTCAAAACTAATCATGAGTCCAAGCCAGCTTTTTTGTACATCATATCTATTACACCTTCTACCCTCACCTTGGAATTTGGAGATGATTTCTGCCACTTCTCTCCTGACAATATCTTTCTCTAACCTTCTCCTTCTCTGCAGACCCCTCTCCTCCAGAATCTCCATTAAATATCAGAGTGAGCAACCAGACTCTCCATTGGACAGCTCCACATCAGGGGTCCCAGTTCACAGACAGGTAATAGGCAGATAAATAGTTGAATTTCTCTCCCTTGCTTTGTAGTTGCTCAGATGTTGTTGTAAGCAATCAGTCATAAAATGTGGTCATGTGGAGAGTCGTCGTCGCCTGTCTGATGATAATTACAGCTCATCTTTATTCAATGACATCTTACAGTGTCTCTTCTATTTGTGTACTGTAATCCTTAACAAGGGCAAAGAAAGTTCAGTGCATGTCTTGGATCAGCTGAATATTCCAGTAAATCATCTAATAACAGAGGTGGGAACTTAAATAGTAGCTTCTGCTTAACATGAAAAATAGATTGAGGCTATACGTGGAAATAAGGAATAGCAGAGTCATGAGTCAAAGCAGTGACATACGGTATTTTATCTATTTAGCTGCTGCTCATAGTAACAAAAACATTTACGTCTTAAGTCAACATGTCAGGAAGTACCACTTTGTCTGCTTCCTCACCATTAATTTGTTTGCATCCTTGTTTTGATGTTGTTTGACTTGTTGATCTCTCCGTGCAGGTCGAGGGGAAGTGGGGTCACAGTGGCCGCCTTAATTAGCTGGAATCCCCCCATAGAGGGAGACCTGCCCGTGCACAACTACAGAGTCACCTGGATGCCACGACACACGCAGACAACACACAGACATACACAGAAACTGCATACGGACACACATACAGTGCACAATAACATGCACACACGCCCAATACACTCACACACAGCAGAGCATGATAAGAAGGAGAGCAACACCAGAGTTACACAAGGGGTAAGGAAACACATTATAAACAACATTTTATCAATTGCATGTTATTAGACACATTCATCTCCTTTTAAAACTTATAATATCATTTGTGGTTATTGAAAAGGTTAAAAAAGTTCATTTTTGAGGTAGATGACTTATTTCATTTTTGTGATTGATAAAAAGCAAAACTGAGTAGGCATGTAGTTTATTTTTAGACTGGGAACTTTCCAAAGAAATATTTTTCACACTTCTTAATACCAAATGGGAGGTAACTGGGAAAATCAGATTGTGTGGTTCAACTGTAATTACATGCAGCTTTATGTCTTGGCATTAGCTGTTACCGGGTCTCTCCTGGTCTCCTGACAAGCCTACAAATCAGAACATGACTTCAGGCCAAGAAATGTGAACTCTTAACAGTCACAAACAGGAGTTTGGGATGAAGGACTCACATCTGAAACAAACATCAGGCTAGAACACACTCCCACAACATACAAAAAAATCTGCTGCACCTGGGAGATTTTATTGCTTCTTTATAACTATTCACACACACACACACACACACACACACACACACACACACACACACACACACACACACACACACACCAGACCAACAAACACCAACACAAACTTAACCTCTTTCAACTCCCGTGGTGTCCTGGTTTGGATTATTGCACTGATTTTGCAGGCTCAAACTGAACAGGTTCTTGAAACAGCTCCTGTATGCAAGTGCAAACTGAAAATGTAGACAACCCTACATGCTTGAAGTTCTCTGCATTTGAAGTTCATTTCATCTATAAGTAAACAAAAACCAATACTAGTTTTTCCCTTAAGTGAAAACCACAACAGCAAATGTAAAACACGACAGCAAATGGAAAAACATAGCAGTAAATAACTTGACATGTTGACAATAAGCTACTGGAGGAGGTAGGTACTGGTGATCGATGAGTCATTGCTGATTGGAGGATTCAACCAGGAAGTTATTCTGCCTTTAGCACATTTTTTAAACATGAGCTGTCCCTGACACTTTTGAAGAATATTTTGATTCATGAAATATGTACAATCTGATACTGGATATTCTTAAGACTAATCATAATATTTCAATGAGTATTTGCTTTTTAGTTTGCTGTTGTGTTCAATTTATTTTTGTCATATGCTGTTGTTATTTGCACCTTAGGGTCACTATACCATACACACCAATAACTTTCTAATGAAATGCAGAATGAGTAGGAATCTTAAAAGATTGAAAAAACAGGCTCTTGCTTCTCTTGCTCTCTCTTTACATTCATGCATAAATTCCTTGTGAATCCACAGACAGACATACCATTATCTTCATGGGGCGTGACTTTGTTGGAGTACTTGGACAACATAAAGGCTTGACAAAATATGTAATATAATATAACAACTTGGTTGTGCAGATTGACAATACAGAGAGAAACTCCTTTCCCACATTTTGATGATAACATTTTGAAGCATCTTGGAAAAAAACTGGTTCTGTTGAAAGAGTGTCTGTTATCTGAGAGTGTGAAAAGAAATGATTAATTTAAAGTAATGAAGTGGAGCATTTCAGGAGTGCCGCTTTTCAATTTTAAGATTTTATTGTCAAGAAACAAATGTTTTATGCTGTATTTTGAAATGGTATTTAAAGCTGCAAAAACAGACGAGCTGGTTCATCTGGCTTTGATAATTACAGGTTTCATCGTGCTGTTATATGCTTACAATGCAAATCAGTCCAGTCAGCAGCATCTAAATACCCATAATAACAGCTAAAATCACAGATATTACAGCACAGATGCAACACTCATGATCGCCCGTAATTTTTTTCCTTCAGCACAGTGAACAGAATTCTTTGAAGAGGATCCTTCAGCTTTAGAGCCACTTAAATCTTCATCTCTAAAGTGGGCATTCACTTCAAAAGCAGAGACAAAGGGATTAAAAGCATAAACATCAAGAGTTTAGAGACTTTAATGCCAGTGCACTCATATGGACCTGGCTATCCTAAGTAGTGATGGCGATCCCAGACTGAGCCTGATGGAGCCATTTATCTGTAGTCTGCTCCTCTGTTCTGCTCGGTTTGAAGGCTTGGAATTTAAATGAGGCCCCCTAACTAGTGTTACCAACTTGCAGCTGCGT
Source organism: Thalassoma bifasciatum (assembly GCA_008086565.1). Taxonomy (NCBI): domain Eukaryota; kingdom Metazoa; phylum Chordata; class Actinopteri; order Labriformes; family Labridae; genus Thalassoma; species Thalassoma bifasciatum. The sequence continues at coordinate 281,166 of RPOG01000211.1, forward strand.
CTACACACACACACAAAGATGTCAGCATCACAACAGGTAGAAAGGCACAAGAAAAACATGTCTGTACTCAATGAAATCGTTTTCATATAATGTGAAGCAATCCTTTGTTATAGCTCTCTATTAGCACATGATAATACTTTTCCTGGATGTATATTAAGCTAATATCCTGTCTATTAGGGAAAGCCTCGAGGGATGAAGCGTTAAATCTGAAGTTGGAAAGGGAAATTGGAGGAAGTTTTCAAACATGGGAAAACCTCTGCTGAATCTGTGCTTTTAAATATACATCAGCCTCTCATATATAACGTCCACTGACATTATGCACCAAAATAGAAATCCAGGCTTCCCCTGCTGTCTCTGTTTCACAAATACACACACACACACTCACGCACACGTGCATTTGCAGCTGTACAAGCCATATGTTTTGTCTATCTTGAGTGTAATGGAAATACTTTTAGCTCATTTTGTCTGCAAGTCACCGAGACACTTTTGTCTCACTCTGCCCTGCGTGTATACACACACATGTATACACACACACACACACACAGTTATCATCCAAGCATCTCTTTGTTGTGACTACCTCAAACCCAGCAGTCAGACAGAGCTGATTGACTAAGAGGATGTTAATGAGCTGTCAGTCAAACAGCAGGCTAATGCAGAACAGGTCTGGCCTGTCAGTCACAAAGCAGGGCGCACGCATCACTCACCCTTTAATGATGAGCACTTTGATGACAGAGAGGGTGATGAAGATAATGGTAGTAACCATTTTGGGTCTAGCTGTGGTTTGATATTAGTTTTTTTTTAGCTACTTGCACGTTTGGCATCATGTCTAGCAGACACCCATCATATTCTACTGAGTAAATGAATTAGAGATGACCAAAGAAAGGCTCATGTTCTCATTTTTTGTTACCTATAGGCGCAGTGTGAGCAGTGGCTGCAGGGTCTGCTGCCTGCTACTTCCTACATCCTGTCTGTGCAGACTGTGGCCTACTGGGGTCAGAAGAGACTGAAGAGTCCCAGAGCACAAATTATCTTCACCACAATAACTCATGCAGGTAAACAGACAATATCTTTTCTGTGGAGTTGGACTGAAAGTCTGTTATAAAGCTTGGTATACTGTGTGCATCATGTTTTTAGATTCACTTCTTTCACTCTCCTTACGACAGTTAACTAAAGAACCCCTAAGCAACTCATCTCCAAGTTAAGATTCACAGGAGCTTATATTTTAAACATTTCATGAACCTGTCTGACTGTTAATAAATACTGCAAATACAGTTCACAGCTCCTCCCATTCTCATACATTATTGAGTTAATAATTTTATGTAGAAAAGTGAAAAGCTCTTATATATTCTAACTGTCAGCATATCCTGTCCCTACACAGCTGCACTGTTAAAACACACATACAGCGGAAAGTGACGATGTTTATGGTCGTCCAGGCAACAGAGGTATTTATAGGAGACCTGTTGGTCAGCCCAGAAAAGGATTAAAGCCAGCTGCAGCTCAATTATCACACCACATACCAACAATTTAATGTGGAACATATTACCAATTTATAATTTGGCTGTATTAATATTTGACACAGTCTGTGTATTGGCTTGGTTTCTCTCAAAGCTAATGAGGGTCAGATAAAACCAATTAATCCTACAGAGTGAATGAATTACCCAGAAAGTGTAGCTGACAGCTGCAGCTTAGTCAGCAGTTTATGATATTTCTGTTAAAGTATCATATGTAAAGAAACTCCATGTGTTAGTAATGGCTTTCATACATCCTGTTGTTCATATATGCATGCATGAACACTCAGGTGCTGGTTTACTAGTTCTACTGAGCAGAAAAGTATGTGAGAAATGTTGCTTAAAAAGTGTGAATGTATTTGGGACTACATTTTGTTTTCAAGGGTTTTGGGAAGTGCTTCAGCTTTTTTTGATTAGAAGGGAAATATGACAAAACGCCCAACAATGTGATCAGATTGAAAACCACTTGAAACTCTTCCATCCATCCATTATCTTCCGCTTATCTGAGGATTCTTCCACCACTGACATTTACGAGACATCTTCTTTTCTCCTCTTCCTCTAAAGGTGAAGACTTCTCCAATGAGCTCCCCTCCTCCTCATCTTCATCTTCCTCTTCCCCTTCATCCTCAATCCTACCTGAATCCTCCTCTCTGCCTCACCCCGAATCTCCCCTTAACCCTCTCACCCCTGCAAATCTGCGCCTGGAAGTTGCTGCCCCCCATTACCATGACGACCAGCTACAAGTCAAGGTGTTTTGGAAGTGGGCTAGCCATGGTGAGTCTATAAGAACTCAAATTAATTTAACAGGTACCCACAGAATGCGCATGTCATATAAGCATTAGACTATAACTCGGCAATTGGCAGGTGCTACTGAGGTTTCAGAAGATTTCACTGCGTGAATATGCCACCTAACAATTGGCACCTGTCACCAGTCTTACATGATGTTTCATATTTTTGTAGAAACCAAATCTGAAAACGTCTTACTCTTGTAATAACCACAGATTTTAGTTCATGTATCTACCCAGAAACTTCTTCCAAAGAATTCAGTGATCTCGGATGAGAGAACTGGATGTTCCACATGCTCACTCATCAGATTTTTGGACTTGCTTCTCTGGTGTTTTGACTTTGGTTACAGAATCTTGCTAGAGGAGTACAAGTTTATTCAGTTGATCTCAGGTTTTCAGTCAGTTAGAGCAGCTTACTGCCTGTCTCCATTATTTGGAAAAGAAACTGCTGACAGCTCATCAGCTACAAACATGTCAAAATCATCTGGAGTCATAGTTAACTTTTTTTACCCTGATGTTATGTTACTGATCCTGATTTGCATTTTTGCTCTACAGGCAAACAGAAACCCATCGGTCCATACATTCTGCGATGGCATCCTCATACCTGCAGCACAAACACAACAGGCACAGAGAGAACTACATCTGTGCAGGTAAGACTACACCAATGGGTTTCATGTGTCCTCTGCTCATTTGGTTTTTTTGCTTATTTGTTCGTAAAACATTGTATTTTTCATCTTCTTTTGAAACTCAGAGCATTCAGGAATGCTCTCATCTTGTGTCTGTGTTCAACTCTGTCTTTCTGCTGTTGCCTATCTCTGTTTTAACTTGGCACTGGAGCCATAACTTCCTCAAATCTCAAGCAAGTGTGTGGTATTTCTCTCCCTGTGTTTGTCACATGCACTGATGTATGAGAAAGTTGACTGACGTGGGAAAGTTGGATGCAAACTCAACTCAGCACCAACCATCAAATGCCAAATTGAAAAGTCAAAACTAAATCTGCTTTGAATCCAAAGAAACAAATCGAGCAATCTGTAATCTGTGCACTTGATATTGCCACAGAGCACTTTACATAGCAGAAACCTGACTCATCAACATTACATCTTTAGCCACTTTTATCCCAGTGCTTACCTCTCATCTTAAATGATCACACACTCAGCAGGTTGTTAATATGAAAGTGCTGTGTGTAATTTGTGAGCTTTATAGAGTTTCTCTTTGTTTAGTCTTTCGCCATTTCTTTCCCTTTAAAGCCTCAAGCTGTGCTGTGTGTTTAAACAGAGCTAACAAACGCTTTCATGAGACAGGCTCTCAAACAAACACAAAAGTTGATATGTTTTATTTCAGGAATATAACATGGATATGCATGCTTTAACTCCCTTTTTCAAAACTCAAAACTGATGTAATCTTATCCCACAGGGCACCCATCACACCATCACAGGCCTGTTGTTTTCCTGTAAGTACCGCATCGCTGTGGTGATGAAGTCAGACCCGGCTTCAGAGGCTGTGGCCTGGGTTACAACCCCGGCTTGCTCGTCCATCAGAGTCAGAGGAGGCAAAGCTTTGCCTTGCAACTCTGAGAGTGAGTACAGATACAAACATGGTACGAGGGGATTATGTGATAATCAAAGTATAAGTGCAGTCTGGCTATAACTCACATTTTTATTTCTGGCTGGTGTTCTACATGTTTTATACAAAATCCAAAAAGAACATTTTTTGACAACACTAAATTGGTATCAGTTAATCTGAAGGTAGTTTATAGCTAAGTGGTGCCTCATTTGACTCTATGAAAAAGAGCATGTTCATCATAATAATAATGGATAAGGCTAATATAGTGCCTTTTAGAGGATGCTTGACATAGTGTGATAATATACAGAAGGAGATAAGAGATAGAAAAGGGAGTGTAGGCTGTATTGTAAAGGTAGGTTTTGAGTTTGTTTTTAAATAAGTGAAGAGTCAGAGTTGCAATGTTCAGAGGGGAAGAGGAGAAGATCAGTTTATTCATACCAAAATGTTTTTTTTATTTGTAGAATGTATGCATACTTAGCAAAAAGTATTGATTAACTTAAGACATTTTTTTATTTACTTGTATATGGTTCCCTTTTTCTTAATTAAAAATTTGTCCCCAAAATTTCTCATTATTTAAATAACTCTGAAAAATGAGTTTCTTTTGTTTTCATCTTCTTTTGGAAATTCTGAGACCCAAACAGACTGACCAAACACTGAGTGAACACACTGTGGAAATGTAATCAATTACAACAAAATTCCGCTCATCCTGCCAAATAATTTCCTCAATGATCAATTCATCAAAATAAGTTGTCATACAGAACTGCTGAAAAAAAGATTTTTGTGAGTTGAGTAAAATGTTTGGACTTTTCTGTGTCAGAGCGCCCCCTGCCAGGCAGAAAAGTGATATTGCGCCCAGAGCGGCTCACAGCAGACTTCCAACAAATCAATGGCACCCTGCTCATGACGCTTCACTGGAGGATGTCCCAGAACCCACTGGACCAGGCAGCTGTGGAGGGTTTCCAGTTCACGTGGACGCTGCAATCAGATGTTACCATGTCAACAGAAAGACAGGAAGACATACGCACCTCCCAGACACAGACAATCGCAGCGGTGAGAGACAATGAGCGGTTTACAGTTACAGCAGTGAGCTGTAGCTACAAAGAGAGGTTAATATTTAGATACATGAGAGGGAGTTGGGATGGTGAGTCGGTCAGTAATTGTAGGACAAGTTCTCATAATATGACGTTTTTTAATTATTAAAAAGGCAGCTCTTTACAGTGAAATAAAAAACAAATGTTGACTGATACGCTGATAAAAATGTCCTCCTCCACAGTCTCAGCGTTCAGTGTCAGTCCCAGCTCTCAGGGCTGACAGTGTTTACCAGCTACAGCTCCAGGTTTTAACTGCAGGGGGCAGCAAAGGCGCCACAGTCTCCAAGACCATCCATACTCCAACCATCAATGCCACACTTTAACAGGTAAATGTGGTATCTTTAAGGCACATTTTGTTTTTGTGTGTGTGTGTGTCAAACTAGCAGTCACTCCCTTTTCACTCTTCTTTTTCAGGCTCAAACCTCTCAGCTGCTCTCATCTGCTGGATCTCAGCCATCCTGTCCAGTATCCACCTCTGAAATACAATGTGTTCCTCTCCGGTACACCGTGTTTGAGTGCAAAACACATGACAAAAACTGCAAACAGACACTTTCTATCCGTAAACGTCATCAGTTTCAAACATTTCAGATGTTCCTGGCTCTGTTTTTTCTCTTTAGCTTTGACCACTTTCTAATCAATGAGGTCATGAGTTTACCATAACGAAAAACAGCAACGAACCCTCTACTTTCTTAAAACTAAACTAACACAAGCTTGCACATGTATGTGGTTCCAGTTTTAAGACCATATTCATAGTCTTGGCTGTGAAAGTCGTCCCCTTGATAATATTTCAAGATAATCTGCCATGCATGTGAATTTTTGCACAGCTGCAGTTTGTATGTGTGGTGTTTCAATGGGACTACGAAGGTCATTTCTTATCACTTGACATTATAGAAACATTCCTTGTAAAAAGACTATTAATCGGCTTTAACATCATGGAAGTAGAGAGAAATATAGCACTGACCATTTGTACAAATAAAGATAAGCTCTCTTTCGTATTTTCCTTGAAACCGATGGGCCTGAGTCATGGAGCTGGAGGCTTGCAGGAAGTTCAAATATGTATTATTGTCGTTCATATTTGATTTAAAAAAGAGAAAAATACAGCAATCTTTATGAGTGTGTCCCTTTAATACATTTTGTAGCATTAACTTGCATTAGGTACACCTGTTATACTTAACAAGTAATCGTGACATTTGTTTGACGGTTGATATACCCTAGCCTAAGCTATGGTAAATTTCTTTGGTTAAAGAAATAGTTGTTGTCGTGAAGTCACATCATTACTTTAGGAATGTTGGAAACCCCTTGTGTGAAGTAACCAGAATAATCCTTGTAATATTAAATGTATAACTTTTGATACTTTTACTGTTGATAATTTTGTACTTTTCAGTTTTGATTGATAGTTTTATTTATTGTTTTTCTTAGTTGTTTTATATATATATAAATAAAGATCACCATGATACAGTGTGTGATGTGTCAGTAATTTATTCATGAGAAAAGGTGTGAGCTGCAGTGCTACTTGTGACAGCCTCTGTCTATCAACTCACCTTGTCTGGCTTTTAATCAGAGTGAGAGAGAGATCGACTGGGCTTGGAGGGGAAAAGCCCAACCCAGGTGATGCTGTCTCATCACTGCTACACTTTCCATGCTAGTCTTCTCTTCTTTCAGCTGTTGCTTTTTTCATCTTATAACTATGTATATATTTTTTAATCATACTGAAGCAGTTAGGTTTAGATTTTACCACAACTACTGACTGTCAATCAATTCTTATTTGTATAGCGCTAAATCTTAACAAGCATTGTCTGAAGACAATTTTCAAAAACATTAACAGTTCTGGATCTGTTAACGTTGATAAAATTTTGTTTTATTAATAGTGACCAAACATCAAGACAAGATAGGAAATTTTATCTTATCTTAACGCCCCATGAGAACAGCACTTGGCAGCACTTAGCAAAGTCCTTACAATGGAAAGGAACAACTTCCCTAAACGGGCAGAAACCTCAGACAGGACCAGACTCATGTTAGACATAATAATAATAACAATAACAATAATAATAATGATAATGATAATAATGCTTGTTATTATTATTATTATTATTATTATTATTATTATTATTATTATTATAGTATTATTATAACGTCAATTTATATAGCACCTTTCAAAGAATCCAAGGTCGCTTTCCAAAGATAAAGGGGACAAACAAACAAAAACAAACAGCAAAAATCAAAGCACGAAACCTGATTTCTCTTGAGATTGTATCATTAATTTTCTTTGTAACCCACCTTGAGAATGAAAAGTGCTCTATAAATAAAGTCTGTTTGATTGACTGATAGGCTTATTAATTGCTGAATATAACTGTAAATGTTCACCTAGCATAGAAGGTGCAATCTTTGACTTATATTTAGTTTGCAGCTAAAGTCACTTTTCACTGGTCAGCTCAGTGGGCAGGGTTTTGATTTGAAGGTTACTTCGGGAGAATCCGGACGCAGCCGAAGATGACCGAGTCTGTCCGAGTGCCGTCATCAACGAGCGACGAGTGCTTGGATTGTTGTTTCTTCAGATCGTGGTTAAACTCAGTTTGTTATTTCATACAAGAGGTACTGTATAGAGGTTTCTTTTCACTTTGCATTCGTTGTTTCGGCGTGTAATCTTCATAACTGTAATAACAAATTCTCTGCTCCCGTTTTTGCCTTTAAACGCATCCAACTTCCTCTTGAAAATGGAGGAAATGTGTGCTGTCGTTGCTTTGTGTTTTCGCCTGTTTTGCAGCCAGTCAACTCAGCTAGCTTTACTGGAATAACTTACTCACGCAGAACTACTTAAAATCAAGATATTTTGTTCACATATTGTATTTTAATATGTACATATATTGCATCTTCATTTCATCCTTCCGTGTGAATACCGTCCAGTTGAATGGGATCGATAATCAGGATTATACTTTCATCTAACTTTGCAACTTACTTGATTGTAGGAAATCGAGAACAAATTGGCGACGGTACTGCTATTTTGCAACGTAAACAGTGACCTTTTTCTTGCATGCACTTAATATTTGCAGCACATTTTACGATAATAGTCGCTGCTAGGTTGCTAACCTCAGCTAATGGAGTATTGTGTCTCAACAATATCACACTTCACATCATATGAGCCTTACTTGTAAAAGAAAAGACAAAAGTAGCAGGCAAATAATTAGTGTGTAGTCAAGATAAATGCATCAACAAGTGTCTCAATTGTAGCTCACACAAATTTGCCAAATAATGTAGATTGATCCACCTAAAGATAAGAGATAGAAGATCAGTTGATTAATGTAAATACTGGTTATATTCTCAAACTATTGATGAACCTTCAGCAGAATGAAGATGAGCTATTGCAGAGGAAAAACGTGCGAAGTGTCATTTTTTTAGATATTGCAAAATTACATTTTAACCCTCCTATTGTTTTTGGGTCACTTTAACAAGTTATTTTGCTCGAAAATTACATGGATGGTTCCATGCTATGCTATTTGCATGTAAAATTAGGTATGACTTTATCCCACTTTCACTACCTGTCTGTGATAACATTATATGTACTGCCTATAACAATCTTAGGGGGGGGGGGGTCATTTTTTTGCATTTTTCTTCATTCTTAGGTTCCCCATCCAATGTCTTGTTGCACCATCACATTTTTGGAAACGAACATTGACATGAATTACTGCATGACAACCGCCCATCACAAATTTTTGTTACTTTTTACTCTATTTTTTGACACTTCTGGGCCTTTTATTTGCTACTTTGAGACCATTTGCCAAGTATTCTCCCATTTTTTGCAGCTTTTGACCATTTTTAGCATGACAAACTTAACTTCTTGCTGTTTAAGCTGCTTTTCACCACTTTGATTTTTTTTCACTTGCAAAGGTAGTTTCAGTAATTTAACTCTTTGGTTGAGCAGCTGAGTAACACTGGTGTAGAGCATAGATCATATGCTGCAAAAATGTTATAGCTTGTATTGTAACATATTTCATGTTAAAGAAACACTGCACTGTCTGCAAAGAGAATGTTGCATCAGGCCATGTTGTGATTTAATCTAATTGTTAAAATAATTGTTAAATATATGTCAATATGTTGGACACATCTTCACTAAAAGCAGAAACCAACTACTTGTACTTTATATGTTAGCAAATGTAATACAATATAATTCAACATAGAAAAAACTATTGAATCAAAAATTTCATTCAAGAGTAGGGATGCTGAATTATGAGCTGATCAGTATGAAGACTTTTGTGGCTCTGATTTCCCTTTGTTTATTCATCATCCCCTTAAAACTGGTTGTGTTTTTATCTGTTACAGAGGTTACCCTTTCCTGAGGACTACTCAATACCCACCATGTTTTAGTCTGCCTGCTGCTATGATGAGAAAAGTCTAAACCAACTTCAGTAAAAATTGCATAGCTGCAAACACTGGAGGGAAGCAACAAGATAAAGAAAAGTTTGGGAAAAGAAATAAACCACTACATTTAGACTTCAGGGAATCACAGAAGAGGAGAGGTCCAGAGTGAGGAGAGGAGGTGTTGGGGATGGGGTTGAAGAGCCACAGGAGGACGTCATGGTTCACAGCGGCTCTGCATCCCCAATGAAAACGACATCATCAGCTTCACCCCATTTAACTGTCTCTGCTGCAGCACCCTCTCTGGTTCCTCTTGCGCCGCCTCCAAGAGAAACAACAGATCAGGACCTCACCCCATCTCCCGCCAAACTCCTTGCAACAGATCTTACCTCCAACTCCGATTTAACCCAGCCCTCTACTCTGACTCCTGCTGATGTGGAGCACCCTGTTGTAACTCCTGCTAAAGCACTCACGCCCAACTCAAGCCCAGCATCAGCTAAGACTTTGACGCATACTCATACCCCTGCTCAAGGTCTGGTAAATGGCCGCACATCAAGCAGGAAGAGGACACCTAAGGCCTGTGACTGCTGTGGCCCCAACAGCAAAGGACACAATGTGGGTATATCAGCTAGAGGGAGGGGGAGAGCAAGGGGTAAGGCAAGAGGAAGAGGTACTGGTGGTGACGAGTGGGACACCCCGAAACGAAAAGTGGGTGGCCTGCTGACAAAGAGCAGGAGTTTTGATTTGACCAAGGATGAGGTGGAGGATGTGGAGGAAGACGGTAGCATATACGAGGAGGAGCAAAGGACTTCAGTGGAGGCTGACAGTCAGGGAAAAACACCTGTTTCCCTCCCTGACACTTCCTCTCAGCAGGAGGGACCAAAAAGGAACTTTTCTCCTCAAGTAAAAGTGGATGCGCAGAAAAAGGAGGAGTCTGGGTCTTTTGGGGCAGGAGGTGATAGCAGGGATGTGGAGTTGAGAGGCTCAGGAGTGGCTGGCAGAGGAGCTACAGGAGCAAGAGGTAGAGGAAGAGGAAAGAGGGGAACGGGGAGAGCTTCATCTGCATCAAATATAGAAGTGGAAGACAGGATAAAGACGGGGGGTCCTGGTGGTGTTGCCGTTAGTAACAAATCATTAGCCATACCTCGATCAATGCCTGACCCCAAAACAGTCAAGTCTCCTCTTGGAAATGGAGATACCGTTGATCTGTCTGACTCTGAGCCTGAAGATGAAGTGAAAAATGGCAACATCACCTTAGAAAATGGAGTTCTGCCTATGTCACATAAGTCAGAATCTCCTCTGGACCTGGACTCTGACATGCAGGTGGATCAGACCTCTGAAAAAACAGAATCAGGCTCTGTAGCATTAAATCTGTCCAATGGAGGCGTCTCAGTGCCCACAAATGAGAACCACAGCTCCACATTTATGGAGGTGGAAACTTCTGCTCAGCCAGTTAAAGCTGTTCCCTCGTGCCCTCCGGGTCCTATCACATTAAACAGCACACAGAACCACTGGGCTTTAAGAGACCACTGGCTTTACTGTCAGACCGGGACCTGGGAGAAGGAGGGGATAGAGGAGGAGTCAAGACCAGAGGTGGATGGAAAGACAGAGGATGAAGAAAAACGGGAACAGCTTACTGACACGGTCCATGGTAAGAAGTGTTTTCAGACAAGAGATTAACCATTTCCCACCATCTTAGTTTGTGAAAATCAAGACTTGAACCAAACTTTTGTGTCTCAATTATAGTTTTCTTTTGGTGATATTTTGTCATTTTTATTTAAAAAAAAAGATTTTGTTCAAAGATGCAACCAAATATTTTGATTGAGTCATCGGGAGATGTTTAATTACACTTGTTGAAGGTTCTCAATTTACTTTCATTAAGGGAAAGTACATTTTGACTGAATGATCTTTGGCTATCTCTGCTAATGGGAGAGAAAGACAATGATTGTAACTGAAAACTTATTCTGAGAGATATGTGAAGGTTATGCAAATGTCAAATCTGGTTTGTAAATCTACAGACTATAACAGTGGTTAAATCAATAAGCACATTGTTATCTATTGTGAATTTGTTTAAGTTGTAAAGTTTAAGTTGAACAAATGATCCAGTGATCTTTATCTTGTGTTTCAGAGTTTCTGGAGAGTTTCTACGTTAAGTACGGCGGCTTCATTCCTCTCAGTGAGGCAGATGTTGTTGAACACCTGAAGAAGAAAGGCAACTCTGACCTCAACAACAGGTCAGTGGACAAACATGAACTGCTTCAGTACTTCAATGTTTTTCTGTGATTCTGATTCATCTTTGTGATAAGTCCAACAGAAACATTATCAACATGCAAAAGGCAGACAGGGCTTAAATTGACTAAAATATTTCTGATGTGTGAAGAAGAGCCACCATGTAGACTAAGAGTTGAAGTATGAAATTCTGAAATCATCCTCCAGCCTTCTGCTTTATAGTGGGGGACATTGATCATCTTGTGAAGTTAAATTTGACCACTGAGAGTCCTTATTTATAAGACACTGGTGCTGAAAGTATTTACTTGTACTGAATAACATTTATGTTATAATACAGTAAATTCGCAAAGTGCCTCACTTTCCTCAGTTAAGTTTTGGCTCCTGTGATCTGTCCCTTAAAAAGAGCACATAGGCAAACAAGAGCCAAAAAAAATCACATTTTTCTTATTGATAAATTAACTTCTTTCCTTTTATCATAACTTAACTTGCATAATAACATGGCTGTTAACTTTGAAATATTGTACCCAATCCATCATGAATTTTTCCCGCAACATTAAGATTATCTTTACAATGCAATTACATTTGTTGCATCAACACTATTCTCTTGATAAAACCATTAATTATTGAAACAAAATGATTTATTCACATAACATAGAGCTGACATTTCTCTGTTTCATTGAGGTTGAATTTAATCACAGCTATTAGCATATGTGGTTATCAAAAACTAAGAATATAATGATACATAATATGATAAGTTATATCAGTTCTGTATTATGCGATTTGCTTTCAGAAAGATCTGTTCAAGAGCAGTTACACTTCAGCTCTTTTTGTCTCATGTTTTCAAGAAAGTTATTTTTAATCTCTGACCTTGGGGCGTCTCTTTTCTTATCTGAGTCTGCTGTATTCTTCAAATGTTTGAAGAAATGAGAAGTCCTTGAGGAGTTTGCATCAGATTTCACCTCCTGATGTTTTTCTTTTTTGTAGAGATCTGGACATCAAAGGGGAGATGAGTCGATACAGAGCGGCGTTGGCCTCCGCTCCTGTCGCAGGCTTCATGGTTACGTATAATAAACACAATCTGAGCTTGGAGGACCTCGGCACTCTGGAAGAACAGAACTGGCTGAATGACCAGGTGAGGAAAAAAGGAGGAGATATTTATTACTGAGATGCAACTTCACACTGGAGGAAAATATCCTCAAGATACTTTAAAGGTTTCACTCAGAAAAAAAACTCTTCAAATGTGACTTTGATTCAATTTGCCAAAGTCAAAATGTTCCTTTCTTGGTGCGTCAGATACACTCAAATCAACTTTCCCTCCTAAATTTGAATGTGCCTCCTTATGGGCAACAATCCGTGCAGGGCCTTGAAAACCAAATGTAGAAGTGCTCAGAAATCACACCGAGGAGTCTCATCTTTCTGTAGGACATTTTAAGATCCTTTCTTTCTCTGTTCAGATCATCAACATGTATGGAGAACTCATCATGGAGGCCACTCAACAGAAGGTGAGAGAGGACATGATTGAATTAAACAGTTTTATTAAACCACTTCACAACTCTTTTGACGATATTTGTGATTTTAGATGTGGTTTCTATTTAGAGAGTAGATTGTGATAAATGCTGATGATGTAATGTGTTAAAGTGTTTTGTTTTCTCTCTTAGGTTCATTTCTTCAACAGCTTTTTCCATAGGCAGCTGGTTGCTAAGGGTTACGAAGGTGTGAAGAGGTGGACAAAGAAAGTAAGGAGAAACACAGCAGTTTGGATCCCTTTTCAGAAGTTTTAAGTTGTTTAGAAGTGATAAGAACACTTTATTCATAAAACCTTAAAGTAAATCAGAAAAAGCGCTTTAATTTTGATTTCTCTTTGTCACATTCACATCAATCTTTCCCAGATAATCTGACCTCAGTTTGTCTGTTCCCAGGTTGACCTTTTCTCAAAGTGGCTGTTGCTGATTCCGATCCATTTAGAGATCCACTGGTCCCTCATTACGGTCACCATGGCCACCAAAACCATCAGTTACTATGACAGCCAAGGCATCGTCTTCAGACACACAACAGATGTGAGTTCCCATAATGCATGGTCGCTTTTCGAAGTTCGTGAATAAAGCAGAATCTCTGTGGACTAAGGACTGCAGACTACATTTTTTTTTTTCATGCTGAAAATAAATAACACCAGTTTAGGTTCAAATCTTGACTTTATGTCTTAGACTACATTGCAACTATCAAAATCCAAGCAAGTATTTGTTTTATTTTTTGTAAAAGAATATCTTACTAGACTTAATTTGAGTCACATTGATCTCTCTAGTTTCTATTAAAAAGAAATGATCCATGTTTCAAAAGCCATGTTCATATCTCAGTGGCGGATTTCTTTTACTCTCAACGAGCAATTTGGGCCTATTTTTGTCTTGTAATATCCTACAGTAAGACACTTTTGGACTTGTTATGAGAACACTGCTAATACTTAGTCAAATGATATGAGTTCACTGGAAATGAGACAAACACTTGGTTGTGTGTCAAAAGAGTTACAAGTATAACACGGTAATCCGCCATTGCCACTGTTGTTAGAGTGTGACATTAGTCTTTACACTAAAAACTTGGACTTGCCGTTTACCTGGTAACGGTGGCCACAGCATTTTGGAAAAATTCTGCTCTTGAGGCTGTTTTTAAAAAGTTTCTGTTTTTGGTTGGCTAAAACTGCCGAATGAAAGACATCAACGCACCAATACCTTTGCATTTCATTCTAAAAATGTTGTCATGTAACAGACCCTCAAAGTCATCGTTGACAAATTTGTACTGCAAGCAGTGAAGCTTTGAGTTTCAGTTCCACTCCATCAAGATAGTTGTCTGCATTCCTGCATCATGTGATATTGTTATTCAGTGCTTCTTCTCCTCCACTGTTATGCTGAGAATTTTCTTTTTGAAATGTTCCAAGGCTTATGCATTTTTATTTTCTTAGCTACACTTTCATAATAATCCAAGCATAACTCTTTTCTTTGTGTGTGTGTGTGTCTCTTCGGTGTGTGTTTGTGGTTCCTTTTTTCAGAACATTTTAAAGTACCTTCTGTCTGAAGCCAAAGAAAAGAAACAGACAGCTTTCCAGCGAGGCTGGAAGATAACCATCATCAAGGTAACCCTGAACCTTGGCTAATAATAGTTCAACATGTTTCTAATTTTATCATGTTCAGCCAAAGACCAGGGGATTCAAATTTCATCAAATGTTTTAAAAACCTTTCAAGAAATCTACACCGTGCTTAAAAAACGGTTTTTAATTCCTAAAAAGAAGGAAAACTTTTCTACTTTCTGGTTCCCTGCCTCACTGTGATTCATTTACTCTTTAGGGGATTCCTCAGCAGAAAAATGACAGTGACTGTGGAGTTTTTGTCCTGGAGGTGAGTTATGATTCTTTCTCTTTACTGTTTATCCCCCATTACTTTTCAGCTCAGTTTGCTGCCCCCCCCCAGCTTGGTATATTATTTTGATGATGAAGAAATAAGATAGATCGGCATCCTCACTGTTTATATTTTCTGACTCAAGTTGAATGTCACATATGGGTTGAAGAAAACACATTAATGGTAAGATATCTATAGGAGTGCATCATTTTCCTCACTGCCTGTGTTTCTTTCTCTGTCTCAGTACTGCCGCTGTCTCTCTGTAAAGCAGCCTCTGCTGTTCAGTCAGGAGGACATGCCTCGAATACGAAAGAGGATCTACAAGGAGCTCTGCGACTGTCACCTCAAGTAAACGCTGGCACAACAGAGGTTTTCTTGCTCTGACTGCTTGTACCGTAGTTTGGTTTAAGTCTGTTTCAGTGTCAGCCTGTTACATAAGCTAACACAACCTGGCCACATGTCAGCCACGGAGCCCTGCCCGCCCGTTCTGCCTCTTTGACTGACAGCAGAGGGGGCGGGTCATCTGGACTTTGGAGTTTAATCACAGCTTGTAGCAAAGCAGATTCCCACTTGCAGAGAACTACTGATGTGGCCCCCTACTGACCCACTAGAGTGCAGGACTTCAGACCCTTCAGGGGGGTTTTTGCTGTCTGCATTCACAAAAAGACGATGTGTTTCCACCACATGGTAAAACAGCCACCTTCTTTTGTCAGTAGATCTCTGACTTTGACTGAATACACAGGCGTCGGACCAGCCTGGACCAATGGAACGGAGCTTCCATCCCAACTCGAGTGGCCTTACCTCCTGGATGGCCATTTTAATCCTTAATGATGTTTTTATCCGTTTGTTTCATGCTGGACTCTTCAGAAGTATCAAGCTTACTGTTATTTGCTTGTTTTCTAACATTATGTTATTAAAGATAGTATGTGCAAAGTCGTGGACCAGACGTTCACTTATGACTTGAAGGTTTCATTTGGTCTCTTGGACTTGAGATATTTGCACGGAAAGCAGTGGATTTAATGAAGAGATATTAACTGAATGTACCCATCACGTAATCTTCCTGTCTGCCTCAGAAGGTTTGGAGATTCAGCACCGTGCAGGCTCATGGCTTGGATTTATTTTACAACTTTTGGCTTTGTTTTGAGTATGAGGTTTTTCAAACCTTACTCCAAATAATTTCCACTTTTCTCACCATGTTATTTCCTGATATTTTTGGTTTTGTCGTGATCACAGGTTCTGCACGTGTTTTTTCCAGCTGTGTGATAAAACTCTACATTTGGATTCATCTATTTGAGCTGTGTCGCAAACTGGTTTATAAATTTTACATGGAGCTGTGCAGCTAGCTGATAATGATGCGAGGACCAATGTCTATGATTTTAGCCTGGCAGTTCCTCTTTGGCTTTATATTTTCAAGGCCTGCTGCTTCACATGGATGCTTTTCTCACAGGTGCTGAACATCACTGTTACAGAACGGCATCTGGACTGTAAAACAAGTTGACCTCAGCTGTTTGATTAAATCCTCTGTCCAACCCGAATTCACTTCTTATTTTCACGTACACATTTTTGCAGATTGTATTGTAATTTGGTCTACTACTGTACACGCTTGCTTTGGCTGAAAACCACAAAGGTTTCTGGTTTCTGGACTGTTTTTATTGTTCTTATTAAATGCTGATACCGCTGGTAACTTGATAATTTTTTAAACTGAATCTGTGTTGAATATGACTGAACACTTCAGATCAAAAAATGTTTCAACTACAAGATTTATAGAAGAAAAAATAAACATCTGACTGTATCCCATGCACTCATGGTAACAACCTTCAAGTTAATCTGATCCTTTTACTGCTGATTTAAGACAGTGTGCATTTTCTTATCAATCTTTCTACGACATCAAAGTTTAATCCCAATCATGAGATAAGTTTATCACTCTTTCCCCTCTTGAAGTAAAATAAATTGTGAACTTGATCAAACTTTAGAGTGAGATGAAAATCCCAGTTTAGTCTCCTTTTTTATCTAAAGATGTAAGTTTGATTAGATGTCAGATATTGTAATTAAGTTTTTTTTTTTTTTTGCTTAGATTTATGCCTAAACAGGCTGGAATAAAAATGTTCAAAAATAATCCTCTGTTTTTTATTAACAGAAATAGCTACTGATTAGTGAAAGCACTGACAGATGGGTTGAAGTTTACTCAGAATTTGCTCTGTGTCAACTGAGGTGTTGGGTGTTAAACTTTAGGGCCCAGTTTCTTGTACTGGGATTGAGCCCAGCCTTTCCTCTATGCTCCTATTCCACACACACAGCTAAATTTTATGTTTTAAATATTTTACCTCCGCTTTTCGGAGGACCTTCACTTTTGCACCATGTGTACATTGTAAATCTGATTGGTCTTACAGCACATGATCTGACTGCTCCTTGATTTCTTTGGTCAAGTCTGGAACTAGTTAACCTGAAGTAAAATAACATCTCAGAGACCAACTCGATAAATGTAGATTAAGTTAAACCAGATTGGTTTAGTCCTGGTTTAATGTCACCCTTAATGCGAAACTTGCCGTATTCAGTTATTTTGAGGCTCCAAATCTCAAAGCTCATGTGAGGAACTTTCTGTTTGTGTTGAATTTGGTGTCTCCTATGACCAAGCAGCATCTCAACTCTCTGTTGAGTTTGTCCTTATCAGCCGTGTTATTCAAACACTTAAATGTCTCACTGATTGGAGAGTTCTTAAATTTAAGCTAATTAACTTTGCTGCTCATGGCCTAATTTGCTGTTGTAGATCATTAAGAGGCATCACTATGAATTACAGTGTATTTCATAATGAGATGATAACTTCTCACTGCAGCTTTCAAGTTAACACAAGACTATTAACAGAGCAGCTGCAGACTGTACTCTTTGGTACATCTATTTCTGATTCCTAACAGGTCTGATGAGCAAAGTACACATCAACATTTGGCAACAGTAAATGGAAAAATATGTCCTTTTATGGGCTGAGAAAGTGGGATAGACTAACAAAGAGGGCAAAAACAACAACAGATATTGCAGCTTTAAGCTAAAAGGGCCAATATTGATTTAAACTATAAGGGATGAGGTGCGTCTGGTTTTTTTTTCCTGAAAAGTCGACACAGACTTGAGGATTAATATCTATGGGGATGTCAGGTGGTATTCAGTTTAAACTGAATCTAAGTTGCTGATGCTTATGTGACTCAATCTTAAACGGACAGTGGTGCATCTTGAAAATACTCTTTGCAATGCATCTACTCAAAATGTATACCAAAATAATGCAATGCATCTATTAGCTGAAAAATAACAGCACTTGTGTTTCGGTGGTAAATGTATGAAGATATTATAAGGAGTGTTGCGATACCAGAAAAAGAAATACATTTAAAAAAATCATAGGAATGATAAACATGTAATGGTGAATGATGATACTATCAGCTGAACTCAACAAGACCATTGTTGGCTTAACTAACTTTCAAAATTCTAATAAGGAATCATGATAATCCAGATTATAGGAGCTAATGTCGAATCCTGTTTTGCTTCCTAAATACCAGAGGAGGGCGCTCTCCAACAGCAGTAAGCATATACCAATAGTTGTCCCCCTCCTGCTGGGGGTCAGGACTATGCCAATGCTCTTGTTGCCGGATCCGGCTGACCCGTGCGGACTGCGTGAGAGATGATCCTCTTATTTTCTGATAAGCTGGTCTCATTATCATGTGGCTACAAGCTTTAATGTCACAATTAGCATTACACCGGCCTGTAAATTAGTTGACCTTTATGAAGGCTGCTGCTTAATGCTAATGATGTGCCATACATGAATGCAGCCTCTGATTTGAGGTTAATGCTCAGGCTCATCTCAATCTTTCTAGAGAAAAAAGGAAAATGAGATTTTTCTGCACTTTAAACATCAAACCTTGTTGCACTTAATTCAAACTGATTTATAACTTTCAGAAAAACAGTAATAATAATTGAGTTTACCTTTACTGTTCTCTTGCAGTCATAAAGAACCAGGTTGTTGACCTCCTGCAGAGGTGTGGGTTTTCAGTCTTCCTCTACCATCAAATCTAATTCAGCCTTACACACGGGCAGGTTAAGTGCTGCTAAGTGCTGCTCTATCTCACTAATGTGGGGGAGCTCTTACAGGATAGGCTGATAAGAGGCAGGAGAAACCTGCTCCATCTCTACGGGTGTGAGAGCGAGTCAACTAAATGTTGGCAGGATAAGTCTGAGCTCATCTCCCAGTTGGACTTGCCTTTGTCTTTTGTTTCAGTCCAGTTGCCTCCTAAAAAGAAAAGAGACCAAAAAAACTCACTCTCTCCTGTCTGATACTGATCTGTCTGCAGCCCCAACTTCAACTTTAGCTGCACTGTCCCCAGGGGAATGTGGTCTCAAGTCCTGGCTTAAAATACTCATAAAACAAACTCCCTTGTAATGAAATATGCACTAACAATCCCATAAGTATGACAATAAATCAGAACATAACTCAAATATATAACTGATGGAGGTCAAAATATGGGAACATACATATCTATGAAGGTACTCTGGCACTGTAGCTGTATGGACACCCATATCTGCGAGTAAAAGGAGAAAAACAGTCTTATTTTGCAATATTAAATCTTTCATGGTGAATATTAGAAAAGTGTGTATTTTGTAAAGAAAATATGTGATGATCTGTGACATCTGTAATGAATGATACTTGTGAAATGGTGCATCAGACGATGAAGCAAATAAATATATCTTATCATTTGACTGAAAAGTTTAACTTTGATTTTATGACCGTAGCACTATTTGTCACAGTTTTGACCTCAATTCTAAATTTTTGTCAAACACAATGTTGGCTCTAACAACTATGATTTTTGTTTTTATTTTGATACAGGTTTTAGCTTTTGCTATGATTTTTTTTTCAGCCTATACATGTATATGTTTTCATAATCTCAACATTTGGTTCAACCTTATCCATTTATGAAATTATCGTGAATTGTTTTTAATTTCATTGATTTTATATTAATTTTACACCTAGCCTGACATGAACCCAAACAAACAGGACTCTGTGATCATGCTCTGATAGAGAGAAGTCAGATGGAGGGTGCTTCACACAGAGAAGCACCTCAATAAGTTTAGGTTCAGTGTCTTGCTCTTTGGCACTACAGCAGTGCCTAGGAATTAAACTGGCATCTCTCCAGAAATAAGCCCTATTTACAAACTGGTCTATGATTGAATTTCAACTGATTCCCCTCTGGTTTTAGTCTCATATTTATAGTTTTACATGATTGTATTCCCATATCAAGTTTTCCCTCTTTTTTTACAGGCAAAAATTCTTCCACATAACTCAGAGTTTCTCTGAAGTTTTAAAAGAAGTTTGAGCCAGTTGAAGTTAAGTGCCAACTGCCAAGAGTCTGCTCACATTACATTAAATCATTTTGTCTGCTGAAGGAGACTCTGGCATGCCTTCAGTTTGTTTTCAGCATCAGAAATCTGTAAAAAGTTTATATTCAACTTTATTTGTGCCTTAGGGGAAAAAAAGCGTTGCTGCATGACAAGGATACAAAATGAAGAGAGATAGAAGATCATATCCATCCTGGTTTATCTCTGTAGATGATGCACAGTGCTGGGTTTAGGCTCATTTATTACAAAGACAACATCTCAAAAGACATTTCTACAGCTTAGAAATCCTTAGTGAATATTTAAGAGCAGTTACTCAAACTGGATGTCATTAGAGGTAAAGGAAACACAGTTCAACATGCTTTGAAATTATGTCATATCATCATCAGTCCTACCATCCCAGCCATCATAGACACAACAAATGCCCCGACCTGTGGCCTCAAGGGAAAGATAAAACGACAGCATGAATAAATGTGTCTTAAAACCTGTAACACCGACTGAAGGAAAGAAGAACACGTTGACAGGGCGAATGGTCTCCTGTGCTGCTTGTCTGTTACACAGAGTCGTGATGTTTTAACGGAGCTGGACAGAAGTCCTCCCGGCGATAACAGTGCTGAAGGCATTTCAGAAAACCTAATGAGGAGACAAGACAGAAAAGACACTTCAGCCTTTGGACTTTATCAGAGTTACTGGGCTGGAATCATCTCACAGTTTCCTCTGGTTTCTGTCTGAGCACACAGAATCTTAACAGGAAACTGTAATCTTCTCAAATATTAAGCTGTAAATCTCAGTTTTCATGTGTCACTGTCACAAAGATTTTTGGGAACAAGGTGATGTTTGTCGTCATCTGTGTTTAAAACTGCAAATTCAGTCAGATGCTGGCACTTTTCATGAATGTGAGCATTTCAGCTGATGTCAGTTTTAGCAGCAGACCTTAAAAGAGCAGAAAAATAAAAGAAGAATAAAAAAGGGGGATTGGAAGCCTTATCACTCTTAGAAGCTATTCGGTTTCAAAGTCAAACCTTCCACTGAGATACTTGTATTATCCCTATCGTAACTTTCTGCCAAGAATTTCATTCAATTTGAGATCGTGACCCCTAAATTAAGATTTCGTCACCTAAAGAGCTCTGATTTCTGAAACAGAAGCTTGGTTTTTAAACCTAAAACAGCCTCACATTCATTTTTTGTAAACACATTGTTTTGTTTATGGATCCAGTTTCCCAGGTGATGAACAGTTACTGATGTTGTTATGTCATTTCATTGAATGAATCTTCAAAAAAAGATCTGTTTAGTCGAGGCAGCTCTTTCTTTCTCTCCTAAAGCAGTTCTTTTATACAGAAACACATTAGTCCTCTGAGCTGAAAGAGCTCCACGTTCACCGAGGGTCGCACATACAGCGCCCACTTCTCCTGATGGTCTTCTTTATCACGTTGACTTATGATCGATTTCTTGATTTCATTAGTTTCAGTGAAACTTCATTAAAGTAGGGCATGGGGGGTTTGGCAGGAGGAGAAGGATAGGGTGGGATTAATTTTGGAGATTGAGTCTGAGGTCAGAAAAGGGAGGATAAGCTCAGAGTGGGGAAAAGAAGAAGAGTTGGGATCTTAAAAGGTTATTAAGATAAATACGGTTTGTATTGAAGGAGCCAGATTAAAGGGTGAGAGGGGGAGATGGATGGTTTGGATGAACTGTGGAGGACAGTGCTGCCAGAAATGTGAGGTAATCACATAGAAATAAGAAAGCTTAATGTAGATGACGGATTGGGAATTAGTTACGTAAAGCACGCATCAACGCTTTATTAAATAGACG
This sequence comes from Thalassoma bifasciatum, assembly GCA_008086565.1. NCBI lineage: Eukaryota > Metazoa > Chordata > Actinopteri > Labriformes > Labridae > Thalassoma > Thalassoma bifasciatum. The sequence goes on from RPOG01000211.1 coordinate 303,260, forward strand.
TCAGGCTGATGCTGGCTAATACCAAAAATCATTTTTGTTTTTTTTGTCAAGGATTAAGTTTTTTTTTTTTTTTTTAGTTTTGTGATCACACTGGCTAAAAATCAGATCATGGAAACATGTTGATTAGTCTTATGTTTTGAATGCTCATTCTGTTGAGAAGAGTGTTTGCAAAAAGGCATTAAAATGAGAGATTTACTTAAAAAATCGTTGAAGTAAAAAGAATATTTTGAGTCGTTGAGTGGATACTGTATTTTGCACATCATATCTCATGCTCTGATGAAACCTCAGCAGACCAGCGACTCATCCAAGTCTTTAGATTACATAATCCCTTTTTGAATTACTTTCCCTAAACTCTAGCTCATTAAGACAGAGCACAAAGGAGAGATTTTTTTTTTTTTTTACACCAAAGACTAGTGACATTTTGAATAAGGCTTTTAAGTACATGAACAATTCATTTTCTTCCACTTCTTACTCTGAAAGATCATTAGTAAGAAGTATATCTCCATTTCTAAAATATACACTGGGGGAGTTATTACAGTAAATTTAAGCTCCTTTTCTGATATGGAGACCTGGTTTGTAGTGAAAAAAGACATGAAATAGATTAAGAAGACACAAATGACCATGAGCTACTTAAAAGATATGTCCTACATGCAATAATTCATTGTCATAGTTTTGCCATTTATGTTACATATGTTATGTAACTTTTCCAAGAACATTTTCTTATATTTATGGATTCATGCTGGGACTAAACTTGGATCAGTTTCAGTTTTCTATGATATTAAAAGTATTAAACAGATCCCCATGGTTCACCTGCTGCTGCTGGCCTCACACCATAATTGAACCAAACATCCACTGGCTGCTTATTGGTTAAAAGGTACATTCTGAACATCAGCAATGTTTTGGGTCCCAGTTTCAAGGACATTAGTTTCTCATTTTTTTCAGCACAACCATTGTACCCATCATCGCTCCACATGCTGATCCAAGCCGACTCCTCTGCAACAGATGGGCATCTTAATCTGACTCATCTTCCCCACCAACAACACTTCAATCACAAGTATTATCATGCTTCTGTTGTTTACCACTGGCAGCAGATTGATGCAAAAACACATATCTGACAGCCACATAAACACAGAAATTAGCAAATTCAGCAGCAGATTGGTTTAATGGTAAAAAAATAAACATAAAGTTTGATTCAACAAATCGTCTTGTGATATTTTTGGTCCACTCTTTTGTGGGACAGGAAGGCAAGGAGTTAATGTTGGTGCTACTGATGCTTTGTCTGATAATGATTCAAGGATGTTTCTCCAAGGGGATCACTTAGGGTTTTGATACTTCAAAATTTTCATGGAAATGCACCACCACTCTTTACCCTTTTGTTCTTGTGGTCCTATTACGGGAGCCCTTACAGACCATGATTTTCAACAATAAATATGCCCTGTTCTCTCAAGGGTCAGGGTCCAGTATCGCTGTTTATCAGTAAACTCAAAGCCCGCCTCATTTCCAATACGACCCCCCCCTTCTCCAACAATCAGCTTCATTACTATGCCTCAGGTACAGAGGGGTGATGTTGTACAGACTACATCGTATCTGATTGCACCTCATTAGTTTCACCTGTGTTCACACCTGTTGCTCATTATCCCATGTGCATTTAGTCTCCCTTTCCTGTCAGATCAATGTATTGTATGTTCTACATTTTGGGTCCTTGGTTTTTGTTTTCAAAGTCTTTACCTTATGTTTCTAACATCTTGATGCAGACTGTTGTGTAACTGAAAACAAAGACAGCTGTGAACTCCATCAGTGTATGAGCAAACATAAGGTCTGTAAGTCCCTGTGGTGTCTGCCATTGAGGAAATATCTCGCTGAGGATCCTCTGTGGGACAGAGACATGAACTAATTGGCGTATAAATGTAAATGCTGCCATGAATGCTTCATGAGTTCATTGTCCTGCTTGGTTGCTTCATTGAACAACACAATCTGAAACTTCGGCTAAGCATCATATTCTGAGTGTCAAGACTATTCTTGAGTGTCTTAGGTCTCTTCAGATTTCCTTGATATAAATCAGTGCACAAGATATATTTTTTATTCATTTTGCTCATTATTCTGTGGGTAAAACTCTTGAGATCATCATTCAGAAGATTGTGGTGCTTTATATGACCTGTCAAACGATAGTCTGATTGAAATAGCAACCCTGACTTCCTCAAGGGTTTTCTCTCTCTTGCTCTTTCTCTTGCTTTGTTGAATTTAACTGATGGAAAAGATGAATCAACTCATTTCTTGAACATTTTTGCCATATATGCACACCTGTTTTTATCCAGCTTAGCAACCACATTGTAATCATTACGTTGTCTAGAAAAAACAGAAGTCTGTGTATGCATGTGTGAGCAGCCCTAGAAGAACTACTGTGTATTTGAGATATGTGTACTTCCACAATCAAACCAAGTACCATAACACAGAGATATGGAGTGAAAGCACTTAAAGAAGAGGCTGACCTTCAGAAACAATCCTTCCCTGTTTCCAAGGGATCTACTTTTACAGCTTTCAAACGAAAAAACGTACAGAGCACTTTATTTACATTCATCACTAACAATCGACTTTGCTTCATGTTATGTGCCTTTTCTGTTAAGAACCTAAAGATGAATATTTTGCATTGTAAAAGGTAAAGTATGTGGAGGAGCAGAAAAAAAGATTGGTGGTAAAAAACTGCTTTATGTGAAGATGTTTTGAGTAGACTAGAAGCAGTGATGTAAATTGGTACATCATTTCATCACTGTAACAAAATGCAATGGATCACTGAAAATGATGTGCAAATGGCTCAAAGTGAAAGTTCCATGTTTAAAATGTCCAGCTCGAGACTTCTTTATAGCTGCATACATGAGAAAGCTGCAGTAAAGCTAAGTGCTCAGTACGGACGAGGTAAGGCACTGCTGCTCCACGGCATGTGGGTGAAAGTCATGTGTTGGGTTTTTAGTTCTTTGTGTTTGTACAGTCATCTCATCCCTAATGGAAAATCAAATGTAACCGAAAATGAATCGAGTGTGCCTCCACATTTTCTTGTATAACCTGCATGCTTGGTGAAAGTTGCTCATCTTTTTTTTGTATCTGTATGTGTGTGTGTGAGTATGTGTGTGTACAGATGCAGTGGTTTCCTGGTGAGTCATGTCTGGAGATCATGCTGTGAGGACTGAAAGGTTAAACTTGCAAAGATGAGTGTGAGATACTGCAGTGTGTGGGAAAGACCACTCAGCAGGCCTCGCTCCATTTCCAAAGAGAGGGTAGATAGAAGATTTTAAGTGTGTGTGTGTGTGTGTGTATGTGTGTGTATGTGTGTGTGTGTGTATGTGCATTTGTCATATGTATGTTTGTGTACAAAGCAGATTCAACTGCAGCAGCAAGAAGGATTTTGTCCATGTGTTCAAATATGTAAATAAGTGAAAATGGTCAATAAGTGTCACTTCTGTCCACAGGGGACAGATTAATGATATAAAATGAGCTTCAGAGCTTCTATCCTGCAAAGCTCAGTTCCTGCTAATACTCATTGATATATGTACATATTGGACTCAAAGCCAAGAGCATCCAATGTTGCTTTACAGTAAGTCTAAAGGCACACTGTGTGTTAAATATTACGGGGAATTTACAATATTTATCTGTATTCTTCCTCAATAAAAAAAATAAACATGAAAGTGGGGAGCACCCAGGTGCAGAATAAACTCTGTATTTATTAAACCAAGTCTTAAACAAGAAAAAACACAGAAATGAAATCCAAAAGTCCAATATCAAACAAAACCCAACAGGTCCAAAAACACTTACTTAAATGGGAGCAAGTAACATTACCTGAACTGAACTGGACTTATAGAAACACAGAGACTAATTAGACAAATGGTGAATTGACACAGGTGTGTGATGAGACCAAGGTGAAACACAAGATAAGGTAAGATAGATAAGATACACAAGATAAAAGATAGAACTATACCAGCCATGCGGATATTGGTGTGCACAGACCTTTTGAGGGCAAAGGCGAAGAGAAAAAAGACAAAACAGCACATTGTCACAGCTGAGAGAGCACTTAAGCATGTTTTTGCCTCCCAAGAGGGTTTGTAGTTTGTCTTCTTTCAACCAGCCAAAGGGGCAGTTTAGAGTGATTTTTCTACACAAGGGCAATTAGTGCATTTTGCCAACCAGTAGGGCACTTGAGCTCGTTCATAAATAATTGGGCCACCCCCCTTCCTTTGCACACCACTGCATCAGGAGCTAGCACGAAGTGAAACACAAGAATAACATACAAGACAAGGATCACATGGAAATGACTCAAATAAACAAGATAAATCAACAAGAGGGATAAACACAAGAAACACACACGACAAGATTAAATCAGACACACAAGGAGCAGGAGCTCCGCAAAAAAAGGCACATGGAAAATGCAACATTAGAACCACTAAGATAAGGACAGAGGATACTTAAGACTTAAGAGAAACAAGATAAATTGACAAGAAAGGCATACCAAGGATGAGAAACAGAACAACTACCTTGTGCTCCAGTTTTTCCATGATGGAGAGTCTTCTTCTATTTCAATAAATTCGCCCCTCACCACATCTCTTGGAGGAGATTTCCCAGGTAGAAGTGAACTTCTTGTGTTCTGTTTGAGCGAATGAGAGCCTGTTTCTGGTGAGTCCCAATCTTGCCGTAAATACTCAACCACATAGGAGCTTCACTCTTACTTCAGCTCTTTAACACCCAGAGGGAATGAGATTTTTAAAGGATTGAAACTCCACAGAAAATACAATGTTTCAGGTGTGTAATAAGTGAAAGTGCAAGCTTTTTCAGGTCTGTCTGTAAAAAGGGACAAAAACAAGCAGCAAGGTGTGTCGGGGAAATAAAAATTTTGATTTGTGTTAGATTTTAAGAGATATCTTGTTATTTTTACCTTATATAAAAGAGGAATATGGCTTTGGACTGCAGTAACTCCAACCTCTGAACACAGACTCGAGAGCACCAGCTCTGCTCAGTGACTCTCAAGGACGAACAAAGATCACCTACTGTTTACTTAAACTGAATCATCAATGCGTTTTGTTCCTGAGACAGCAGTGAGAAAACTAAGGGTGTTTGTCTTGATGCAAGCAGAGGTGTAAAACAATATTCACATCAGAGGAGGAAAACGTGTTGCTTGGAAACATCTTTTTTTTTTTTTTACATTGAGGATGTTTCATATTCACCTAAAGTAACACATGGGAAGTGAGAATGAAAACAGCTTGACAGGAAGTGTGAGGAATTTGATCGATAAATCTGCATAAGAGAAGTGAGTCAAATTCCTGTTGAACAGAAAGGAAAAGTCAGATGTTGGTAAATGTTGGTATCTAAATTCTGTGTGTATAACTGCCTGATTGAGACCACAGTGCAGGACATCTTGGCCTTTCTCTTCACACTTGCATTATTCATTACATGCTGTGATTTGTGAGTGTGTGCTCATGTACCTGTATGTGTATGTGCACAAGCAAGTGTGCATGTGTCACAGCCCTCCTCACAAACTACCAGATGGCAGTGCCTCCTAATCATGGTTGTGTTACTTAAGTAGTAAATCCCCCTGTCGAAAACACAACAAACAGACATGGATACAAACACACACACAAACACACGTGCGCATGCTCGGCAGTCATCTCATTGGTTAACCTTACACACAAATCAATGCAAAAGCAAGACTCATATACACACACTATCCTTATTTTGACATGCACATGTGTGACATCACATCATTAATTAAACACGACACAAACTGACATCTTGGGATTTGTGGGTTGCAGAAACAGGTCGAGTGGGAATCAACCAAAAGCAGCAAGCCTTTGCTTCCAATTAAAATTGCAAAATGCAACATGTCATAGCTCAAATTAACCCGATTGGTTAATTGGAGTAACATCATGTCTCATTTTTGTGGAGGAGTCTAATTCTCATCTGTGTTGGCGCCCAATGACAGCTTGGAGAGACATTATGGCAATAACATGAGGAAGCAGCATCAAAAAAATGAATTCTCTTGTGCAAATTATGATTTCAAGATGGCTTAGTTTGACTTTAAAATCCAGAGATGCCTAAATATGAGATTTAGTGAAGAATAGGTGCTGAATTGATTTGCATCCTAAGCATCATATCTGTTTCATCCCATTTTAAATTCAATGCAATTCCTCGCTTCCTCTGTTAGCTGGAATAAGAAAGCAGCTTCATTTCAATCTGTTGTCACAGAGAGGCAGTGTTTACAACCCAGTGCATTCATGTTTATCTCCTGTAAACATATCTCTTCAGTGTATGCCTGTATTCAGAGCAGAATGACAGATGAGTATCCTCACAGGGGAGACCATCCTGCACAGCTCATCAATGTGTGTGTGTGTGTGTGTGTGTTTGTGTGTGTGTGCGTTTGTGGGCTTATCTTTTCCTCCACAAAGAGAGGGATAATCACACGTCAGATATGGGGGCCTTTCTCCCATCGTCTCCCCTGAAGATGTGAGCTGTAGAATATGGGATAAACTCATAGGGAGCCTGTACAATGTATCTAAAGCCTGAGCCAGCAGGAAGCGAGGGGATTTTAATAACTCTCTGTGTGAAGAAGGTGTGTGTTAAAAGTTAACATGAGAATGCCCTGAGGCTCGGAGAGAAATTAACAGAATAGCACTTTGCTTGCTACAATAAAAGAAAACACTTACGTAAGGCTTGCTAGCATCAAAACAGTGGTCAACCCCTAATCACTTCATAGAAAGACATATGTTTTGTATACTGACATCCTACAAGGTCATTCATGTGAACTTGCAGAAAAGAATAACTCAGTCTCATCACTCCCATATGTGATATTTTCCTGTCTCAAATCAAAACACAACGGATCTTCAGTGCTGCAGGTTGAAAAAGTTCAAGGATGTAGGTGCAGGAAATAAATGAAAAACATTTGTAGTCAGCTGGTTGCATTGTTGTTTCTAAACCCTGTTTCTAACAGAAACTTGCTTCTGCAGTCACTAAAAGAGATTAGTCGTGGTTCGTTGTGACAGAAAAACAAAGACTTTTCAGAAAAGAATTATTAAAAACCTTTGTAAGGAAAGGAAAAGAGGGTGAGGAATGATATGGGAGTGAAAAAGTAATTACACGATTTGTCACGCTCTCTCAATTTAACTCAAGTGAAAGAAATGAAGTAGAATGGCATTCAGTACAAGCACTGGTATTTTCATCTCTGTTGTTTTACAAATACCCATGGCCTTTTTTGCTTGTGCCCTTGAGTATATTTACAAGTTGTGTTCTTGAAGTCATGGAAACACAATGGGTGTTAGTGTTTTGAAGATTTGAACATCCTGTTGGTGAAATTTGCAGTGAATGTCTTCGTCAAGTATTAAGTCCACTTCCTATTTGTTCAGATTTCTATCCAAGCCTGATTCAGGCTGGAGCAATCATAACTTCTTCTGTCACATTGTATAGGTTTAATGCACATGTTTTTGTAGTCAAATTCTGCACACTTTGATCTCACTGAGAGTTTTTCTTGTTCAAGCTCTATTCAGGCTGTATGCATTATATAATGTATTCAACAGCTTGAAAAGCTCCTCTGCATCCTGTCTGGTTCATCTGGGTCAGTAGTTGGAAGCTGAAGTTATATGAGACAAATGTCAAATGCTATATGTACATCACAGTGAAAAAAACCCCCATCTCTTTTTAAGCCGAAAAAATGACAGACTTTCATAAGATTCTTCTCAAGAAAACCAATGCAGAGCAGCTGAGCCTCACAGCTTAGTGACAGACCAGATTCAGATCTCTGCAGAAGTCATGTGCAGAGGCAGGAGCGTTTGAAAAGTGAAGGATATGGGCTGACACTTAAAGGCAGTTGTAGAGAAACTGCACTGAACAGTGAACTGAGTTTTGTTTTTCATAATCAGAATAAAGAAACTTTGATATCAGCTCAGCTAGGAGGGACAGTTTTCATTGCATACATTAATTTCACAACCACCACCATCAGTAAGAGGAGTAACAGAATCTGACATGGTTTTGTATCTATTTTTAATGAAATACATCACTATGTTTCTTGTGCTTTCATGTTCATTTACATTTTTCTTTGTGAATTAGTCTATAATGATACTGATCCTTATTTTTATTTTGGAATTTTGCTCGTGTTGTGTCAAATGTTATCGTAGCTGTAGATTAAAGAGTGTGTGACAACAATAGGATTTCACAAGAAACAAATTATATGTGCAGTCATTCCAACATTTATACATTGATATTGTATTTTCCTTAACAGACAGACATCATAAAAATAAGCAGGCGGCTACCTTAGACTACACTTTACTGTATGTCTGCTATATGCTGTCCAAAATTGTGTACGTCTGCACTTACACTTACAATTTTGAGTACATAAGTGCATTCACAATGACAGAATGGAAAAACTCAGTGCACTTTGATTCCTCAGCTGGCAGAAGGCTGTAAACAGCAGGAGAAGTACGGAAGATAAATTCTTTTTTGTATGTGTGTGAGTGTGTGTGTGTGTTTGTGTGTGTTTTCATGCACTTCCAGAGCCAGCCTCAAGTGGACATTCGAGGGACTGCAGTTTATTTAACTTAATTTCTTATGGTTCAAGGTAGGGTCTAAGCATTCATTGTTATTTTTTTGGCTTGCAGAGACATTTTATTTATTGTCCCATGATGTTGTGTTGTCAACGAAACCATCATGATCGAATGTACTATGTAACTCTTTTCACTTGTGTTAAAAATCGTGACAAGTAAAAAAAGAAAAAAGTGTTTCAGAAAAAGACCCATTGAGATTGGAGTCTGTAATCACAGCTCTCTAGTCCCTCTCCTGCATCTCTCTCTCTCTTGCTCCTGCTTCTCAATTGGTCCTTACTCCTCTTTCAGTGAGAGGGAGGAGGAGGAGGAGGAGGAGAAGGGGATCATGAGGGGGAGGGACAGTCGGAGGGAAACACCGACTTTCTGATGCATTTCAAACGCGAGAGTGTACAACTCTCCGTTTCTCACGCACTGGTACCTCAGTCCTGAACAGTCTCTTATGAATGATCACGCGGAATGCTCAAGAAAACAACCACAAACACTTTGACCAACGCGCCGGTTTGGTGTCAATTCTGCTTCTGTCATTTCGGGAATAAACAAAAATCTCTGATCATGTGAAAAACCAGGGAAATAAACGACTTGAGGAGTGTGGATTATCCGGCTCGTTGAGTGAGGACAGCTGTGGAGTGAAAATATCCCGACAGAGGATGGAGAAAATACGCACAGTTGCGGAATAAAAGCAGATTTTGTGGATGCGGTGACAGCTGCTCTCTCGTGCAGAAACGACGCGCAGCGGGCGTCGGGATTCCCTTTGTCCCCACGTGTGGATGAGCTGTGGAGGAAACACAAGGTAACCCAGAAACCCCCTTCTTCCTCTATGTCGAATACATTTCTGTATTTTTTCGTTTTTCTTAAATTATTTCACTTGGCGAGGATTTCCTTTGATTCTAAACCAACAAACAGTGAAGGAAATAGATGAATGAGTGTGAGGTTTGGAGATTGTGGTTGGCTTTGTTTGTTTCTGGACAGACTGAAACAGCAAGTTCAAGCTTCATGACAGGCTGCATCATAAAAATGGATTAGATAAATCTTTATTTTTTTGTAACAGACCTATCAGCTCAATTATATTTTTGATTACAGTTAATGTCATGCATGAGCTTTAACATTTCAATCAGTTTTTTTTTGTCAATATATTTTTATGTTAGGCTCTGCAAAATGACAGCTCTGCCCATAAGTATTGTTTCATAGTTATATTGGGGTTATAGTCCCTTTATTTTGAAGGGTCAGTCACAACTACCTCCATTCTTTGCAGAAAACTGCTTATTACTCCCATTTAGAGAAGGACTGTCCCTGTGCACAAAGCCAGCCTTCAAAAAAAGAGAAAAAAAAATCTACAAAAATAGGGGGAATTTTCCTTAAATTAAGCAAAATTATCTTTCAACAAAACAAGGAAATTTGGCTTGACAAGACTTTTTAAGACAAGTAAAAATATATGAACTCATTGTACCAAGAAATTCTCATTTTTCTTGGTACATATAAAAAATGCTATACGTCGCTTTGGACAAAAGTGTCTGTCAAATGACATTGTTGAACTGTAGAAAAAAATGAGATGTCTTCTCAATTTGTTGAAAAATATTCTCATATGAAGTAAATGCTAGTGCCGTTATCTTGACATAAAGATACACTGGGAAAAAACTCTAAAAACAAGAAAAAAATAATTTACACAACATATATTTGCTTGAAAGAAGCAAAAAAATCTGCCAATGGAAGAAGTGAAAATTCTTTTGGATAGATTTCTTAAAATAAGACTAAATTTAAGCTTTCAGAGATAAGAATACCTTGAAAATAACTGGGGAACCTCAATTTAACCACATTTCCATTTATTGAGAAGTTTTCTGTCTAATAATAAGCTTATACTGAGCTGCAGATTTAAATAATATAAATATAAATAAAATAAAATAGATATTTTTAAGACTGTTTCACTTAACCTGATATTCAAGATGTTCCAACATCTTACTGAAAAAATTCCCTTTAAGTGATTGCCTTGTATTAACTATGATATTGGATAAAGATATTTTGATAAGTACTTTGAGGAATATACTTTGAAAGATATTGAGTTTTTGCAGTGTGGAAGTTGCCTCACAGTCAAACACAGCTGACCTGACCTGCATTTTAAAGTGCATGTTGTTATCGTCTGAAAAGATGCACCTGAGGGACACTTTCTTCCTGTCCATTTTCAACCCTTGAATCCTGAATGATTGAACTAAATTGTCCATTTCATAGAGCAAGATTGAGTTGTTATTTCCCCAAATGAGAGCTGTCAAAAACTTCCTCACTTCACTCGACTTTGAAACTTGATTTTCAGGACTGCAGAGAGCAGCAGCTCTCTGGCTGACTGACTGACTGACGGCAACTTCCAGTTCAATAAGGTGTCAAATCTTAAAGACAGATCAGTCCTCTTCTGGGTCTCTTGAGTTAGTTCTGCACTGTCAAATCACCAGCTATTTTCAACAATCTGTAAAAAAAAAAACTGTTAGGCTGGTAATGTATTCAGATGCTAAGTTTAAATGGAAAATTGGTACTCTGGGAATTCCCGGCTGGTCAGAGAGGAAGCGTGGAGACTCCCATCAGTGACAGCTCCAAACCAGCAGGGTGTCCTGCTTTGTGAAGGAAACTGTGAACAAACACATGAATTAGTCCACTGATGGGTAAGCTGGCAGATGCAATCCCATTCTTTTTATGCTGTCCCTCTTTTTCATATCACCCTCAGTTTTCTTCACACACTACCTGCGTCTTATGGATGCACTTAGACTCTCTCCTTACACACTTTTTATTCTTTCAATTGCCATTTAATCTTGCAGCTTGGCTAACTCACATGTATTCCTTTACTACATCCCATGAAGGGATTAATTTTAAATCCCCAAACTACGACAGCAACACAAACGAAATGTGTCGTGAGTAATAAGTTAATTGTGATGTTATCAATTTACTTTGAAGGACTATAATGGTTGAAAGTCAAAAGTGATGTTCATTCTGGGTCAGACAGATTCAGTTTAACCAAAGTAACCGTGAGCTTTCACCTGCAAGCGAACCACAGTGATGTCAGTGCATCATTTTGGAGTGTGAAAGTCGCCACAAAGCCCCAGATGAAACTAAATTGGAGAAGTTAACAGCAGTGCTTACTAAACAGGAGGAAACTGAATGCAGGAAGCAATACTGTGGATGTGCTTATTCTGTATTTCACAGAATAAGCACTTTAAAGCTGTCTCCTATCTCTAAGCCATGGTTCCTCCAGACCACACTGATATTGCAGTGCAGCATTTATTTGAATAGTAAATTGAGTCAAGATCATAAAGCAAGTTCCTTTGCATTCTTCCGGTCCCCTAAACAAGACACGGGTAAGCTACTCAACTCATTGATATGGACTGAAAACTGTTTTGTAATGCAAAATAATTTATTTCAAAACTCATATAATTGCAAAAGTATACTGAAATGCAGAGACTAATTGCAATTAATAGAAAGCAGTCATTTGACCACTGAGTGTCAAAATTTTAGTGTTTTAACTTGAGTCTCTTTGAGAGAAGCTTATACTTGAAACCTTTTTATTCCCACCTTTCATTTTCATTCAGCAGGAAACCTTTTCTTGCTTAATAATTTGAGAATAACAGCTCTTTTTAAAAAGAAAAATCAGAACTCGAGTCTTTCTACATGATCCAAAGTCAGGACAAAAAGGCAAAAGAAATCTCTAGACTCCAGTTTTATTAAGCTTTGTTATCTTTATTTAAACAAGCGTGACTCTACACAGCTGTGTCCTTCTCCTCTTCATTTGTCTCTGTCTTTCACTATGTGGATACTAAAAACTGCATTTTGTGGCATGAGTCCTTGTTCTGCCCCAAAATTGCAGGTCTATTGATCTGTTGCCCTGCACTCCGTGTGTAAATGTGGAAACCCATTGATCTGTTAGCAGAGCTCTTAGTAGAGAGGCACCAGTACATTCAGTCCTGCAGCACGTGAAGGATTATAACTAATTCTGCCTGTAAAGATTGACTTGTGCTATATACAAATATTTAATTAGCACTGTTACGGTGCTGAAATTGCTCACACTGACCCACTATGAGGCTGTAATTGAACACTCTGTTATGTGGGCTCTGAGTGCATTAAACAATCTGTGTAGTGTGATGTTGGTTACACACGGGGCTACACATGCACATTAAAACCTTTTAGATGTTCATTACAGTGATTGTGCGTTCAGTAATTTAACGCTCAGGGTGTGCATGCAAACTAATTAGGCTGCTTAGAGTCACATGCAGCACATTCACGTTGGTCGTTCAGAACACATCATTGCCTTTCTGCAGTAATAGCACATCTAAAAAAAGGGGGAGAAAACAATCAGCCTTTCAAACCCAAATGAAAATCATGTGAGATCTCCCCTCCCAGCTGCCATTTCTGAGATGTTTTAAACAGCTATTGATTACCTTTTGTGTGTTTTTATTGTGTAAATGTTTTTTTTAAGAGAGGTGACAGGGGAGAAAAAGCACCAGCCAGATCTGACCCAGATAAGTCAGAACATGGATACATTATCTTCAGAAGGAAACTGTTCAATTAAGTCTGGGCTGTGCAATCAAAATCCTCTTGACCCATTCTTCGTGTCATGAATTATATTGTCAAACTCAACCTTTTTCTGCGCCACTTGAGCCCGCAGAACATCCTGTAAGACCTGTTTCAGCCTGACTGATCCCTGTCACAATAATTGTTAAGTGCTTATGTGGCTCAAGAGATCTCATAGCTCTTGAACCTAGTGAACCCGTATATCAACAGCTGTAGGTGCTGCTTTTGTGACTACAGGTCCCAATTCCCCAAGCATTTCTCTTGAGCTTTTATAGGAGAGAAATGGCAGCAGGTGAAAGGAAACAGAAACAAGGACTCAGGAAAGGTCCAGGTGGGAGAAAACTGAGTCGATGGTCAGTGCTTTATTTCTGAGTCAACAAGCATCTCACATGGCCTGTCATTAGCTTCACTTTTATTCTTTTGAAAATTAGTCTGACATTTACAATATGTTAAAATAAGTTGCCATACAATACCATGCAATACTGATTATTCAGTCTGATATGACAGTGTGTGTTACAGTAATCTACTACACTGTCACATACAAATTACGTATGACATGATTTGATCGAGTTTCTGTTTTTTTTACCCATTCTCCTGCTGTGTTTCTGACTTGTAATTTATCCAGATTACCTCCTTATTTAATGTTGATACTGATCAAATCAGTGTCCCTCAATCTCTGTGTAGAAAAGTGTCATAAAACCAGACAACCCATTTAGACAGCAACATGCAGATCACCACTGTGCTTCGCTCTGGCTCTCAATCCCTCATTCATCCTTCAACAAGTTAAGACAGACATCTGTTCAGAGACACAACAGTCCAGATTTGTTAGGATATAATGTGAACTGATACATTCAGGTCTGAAAGCGCTATCTCTCTATGATACGACATGGTGCATTTTGATCAGGTCCAGTCAGATTTGTAACAAAATATTGATGATACAGCTCTGATACGAGCAAATATGATTAAGTGCAACACTATATCATATTTAACAGTTCAATACATCACAGGCTTGTATGAGACCACAGAGAATCCCAAACTTTTAAACCCACAACCATAAAAATGGTGTTGCATGAGCTTGGAGACTACCAGCTGTGGGGATACACTAACGGGCCAATTAAAAAAACAACAAAAAAGAATGGAAGCAAAAGGCTTACGATACTTCATTAAGCTCAGAGGTAGCGTATTCTTTTTAATGATACTTGGCATATAAAGGCTATTTTAACTTTAAACACAGTGTAAACATGGCACAAATCCCTGCAGCACCATGAAACATGGTCTAAAAATTTTGACCATCTAAGGTAAAAATAAGATGAGTCTTTTGTAGAGTAAATTATGTGGAAATTGAGAGTGGAGTCCCAAGATGCCTGTTTTTTTTAAGGCTAAAAATCATGTGAAAATATTGCTGATGGCTCAGTGAGGAGTCACTTCATACCTTTCTTTTGGCTAAGAAAGGTCTCTGATGATATATGTAGTTCATCTCACTTCCTACGGAGATGATTCATCTTATAAAACGCTCATCAGATGACAATGACAGAGATTGTGGGCTGCAGGTCAAGGCAAGATTAAAACAAAAGGTAAAGACGTTCCAAAAGATATATCCAGCTCACTTTTTGCTTCACTCCAACACCATGCTTCACACACTTTCAGCGTTACTCTTGCACATCTGTGGGCTCCACGATGTTGTACACAAGATAAGTAAAGATTTGTTAACTACATATGGTCTTTATCAACACTGTTTGACTTCACAGCTGCATGTTTTCACACCCCTTAGGTGTGTATTTATGCTGTTGGCTGTAGACAGGCTCCTGTATGCAGAGGAATTACTGCACCTCATTGCTTATTATTGAAGTAGGGTTGTTTAAATTGGTTTTTCACCCAGCTTTCATACAACTTTTCTTCATCTCTCTGCTTTTTTGACTCTATGTTCTCAAAAAACAAAAAACAGACTAATTTTCCATTTTTTTATTGCCCTTTCCCCCTGTCGCTGCCCTGTCACTCAGCAAATCCTCTCATTTTAATTGCAATATGGATTTCTTCAATGTGCAACTCAATAGCAGCACTCAAATCAGCTCCTCTATCTATTGCATAATTAAAGGTCAGGTCAGTTGCTTAGGCTATCAATGATTCTGTATGCTGGATCTGCTCATTCTTAAGCAGTAAATAAGCATCTAAAGCCGCTTTATGTTGTTTTTGAATCCTATTTGTGCTGCTGTTGATGGCCTGTTTTATAAATATAATACCCCCACTGGTGTGCATGTGCAGTTTTTCTTGAACATGTGGTGTCAAAACTGCACACTCTTACACATGAAGCCCCAGGAGACAGAGTTCAGCATAATGTTAATTTCCTCCGCACACAGCATGTCTGAAAGTGATCCGTTGATGCATGCTTAACATTAGTGGACTGAAGAGCCTTGGGTTATGTTATTACAATTAACCTCACTTCAGGTTGTCTCTTTAGAGCCTGATAATGTCGTAAGAAGCCTGAATGTACAAGCAATCAGTCGAGCATTTAAATTGGATGTGAGGTGGCCTTGGTAGGTTAGTTGGTGACCATCAGCTGGCTATATCACAGGTATTTTAGCTTTAATCATGCAAGATGTTAGCAACACTCTGTGACATTTCCCACAAATGAAAATTTCCACGATTGTTCCTCAAAGTTTTGCTGAGACTGTCCAACAATTCTAATTTTTGCAAATATTCTAAATGATCAATTCACATCAATTCAACACATGACTATTTTTAAAATTATTAGATTGTTTCAAATGCTACAAGAGTGACTAAGGTTGTCAATTTGTTTTGTTGGATTGGCCTCAGAAAGCGTTGTCCTGAATTTGTTTCCCATCATTCCAGAGGAGAAAATTTTGCTTCAGCTCAACAAGAAACTTCTCCATCCTCCTCCTACTTCGAGCATCAATTTTGTAAATCTCCAGATGCTTTCAGCCATCATTGGATCATCTGCAGTGATCATTTTAAGTGGGCTTTCTCTTGTCCGGTCGATACTGACATAGCGGGATAATGCCCACTGCTCGGGAGGATAAATGGAATTGATATATAATGGAGGATAAGCAGGGGGGTGCAGAGACAGCCGTGTATGCATTACTCTGACACGAAATTTGAGGGTAAAAGGGTGTGAGACAACTATAATTACAGCAGTCACAGTCTGAGCACATTTCATCATAATTGGGTTTATTTCGTGAAGTGAGCAAAGGACAGAAGCATTCCCATTTATTATTAACTTCTCAGTGCCCTAACGTCTGCACACTTTTATTCAGCCAGGGCCAGCTGAAAGGACATTCTGTACCAATCTCTATAAAAACACATCGTGATGTTTTACAAACACCTAAAGTAAACTTGATAAAATGGCTCCTTTTGTGAACCAAGCTAAAAGATGCCTTACATGCATAGAAAAGCAAAAGGCCAATGTAGGACTGTCTACTGAGCTTTGAAAAAAGCCACAGGTGTTCTTATTTCCCTGGTTTCACTTTGTTCTTCATCAGTTTCTTTAATAATCTCTCTGTTTGACTCCTGTAAGTCCTCTCTCGCTCATCATCAACTAACAGCTCTAATCTCAGTTATTAATGAAATCAGAATAAACAAGAAGGCGCCCTCTCCCTCCCTCTCTCCCTCCTCTCTCCCTGAGACACAGACTGTTTCCCTCACAAAGCCTGAGCTGTACAGAGATAAATAGCAAGAAGAGATGAGCTAGATAATTGAGAGTAATTAACACACCAAGCAGTCAGCTCACGTCTTCACGTTCAAGAGAGAAGAGAGTGAGGGGCTGATAGAGAGACATGTCTGGTCGTAGGTTCACACAAAGGGGGCTGATTTTAATGACAATTTTTACATTCAGTGCCTTGTAAAGTATACATTTTGACTATTTGTTGGATGTCAGACAGACACACCAGCACATACATTTATGATAGAGATGCTTCACGGTGAGGATGAAAATAAGCAAATGCTGCTTCTCCTTCAGCCACACACCTAAAACCAGCTTAACCATCATCATTGCAAATAAATTATACGTGCTTTTCCTCCTATGAAAAAATCATATAGTCAATTATGTTTTCATCAAGAAGTTCCTCTGTGCATCAAGGCAGGAGGACTCTAATTGACCTGGCAGCAAATCAATACTCTCTCCTTACTTGATGCAATACCTTGGTAATCAATACTCAGCTGAGCTGCATCAGCCTGAAAGTCTTCTCTCGCTAACTCTTCTAGACTGGTACTGTGATGTGGAGGAAGTCATATTTTGAGTCAGTCAGAGTTAGTTAACATGTGAAAGACTGGGTATTTGTAAAAATTAAATTGCTATTGCTTGACATTGGAAATAAAACACGCTTGGTTAAATATTTGGGAGAAATCAGAAAGGTGGATTCATCAACTGCAACAGTGTGACGTCTACTTTTTGTAGTAACAGTAATCACAAAACATCTGTGGTTGGATTTACAACCTTAAATAGTTAGTGGGTGGTTGAAGTATCACTCCCAGGGATACAGGGATACACTATAGTAAAACCAGATGATGGGCTATCTTTACTTTAGGAGTCATCTGACTCTCCATCCATGACAGCCAGCATGTATTCTCTGCTGTGACTCTCTGTTGGGTTGTACAGGACCACATTAGGGGGAAAGTTAATTCTGGAAGAGCCAGGTGTTTTTTTTCTTTCAAAGTGAAGCCTCTAAACTTTACTTTATTTTTTGATTACTGCAACACTGCAAATGATGCATGTTGGCATGGTATGACAAAAAGGCTCAGAGGGTACACACGACAAAAAAAGTTTGGAACCACTGATTAAGGCAAAAACAAAAAGATAGGTCACACATGTAGCCCTATATGAGTTTAAGTATTTATCCAAAAGCAGCATTTGCACAGGTGCCAGCAATGAAATGCTACTTGAGCAATGGGGTCAACTGCAAGTATTCGAGAAATCATACCCAGCCCTAGTCAAAACAGGGTTAAACATTTGTTTGGACCCCCCCCCCCCCCATTAATTAACTTTGATCTGGACAACCACATTTTTTTGACAAGTACTAGGCAAGGTCTAAATTTTTCAATTACAACTACTTCGATGAACCCCATTCCACTCTCAGCAAAGATAGGAATGGAGAAAGAAGAATCACAAACAAGCTGTTTTTGTGCTCACTGTATTATGCTACCATATATTGGATTCATACATGTGGGTCAAGTTACGGCAACTAAGAGTTGGCCTTAGGGCCAGATTTGGCTGAAGGGTCACAAGTTGAATCATCTGTCTGTGGAGTGATAGTAGGATTTACCTTTCAGTCATCAAGCCTAACCAACAGTAGTCCCTGTGGACTGATATCTTTGTATGGCTACAGAAAACTGTTGGAAAATAGTCCTCTCCGAGAACAGACATGATGGGAAGTGCTGGCAGAAATACCATCTCAGAACCCATCGGCAAGATCAGCAATCTTCATAAAGACGCCAGATATTCAAAAGAAGAATGCAACATCAATCAATGGCATTAATAGCAAAAGTTAGAATAGATTGAGTGTTATTGTACCTTTCCTTGATCCTTGGTCTAAAGGAAGGCAAAGAGTCTGGAGCTGTATGTTGTGGTGTAGTGTTGAAAGAGTGGGCATGCATGGGAATGATTCTTGTTCATCCATTTTCTCTGGTGCAGATCTGTATGTGAGCAGCAACGTGTGTGGCTTTACACTTTTGGATTTCCGTGAATGGCGACAACGTGGGGATTAAGGCGTGTTGGCAGTCCAGTTACGATTGGGTCAGATACGGTTTGATCTCGTGTACATAATCCCATGTACCAGGGGATTGTGCGTGAAAGTGGTCTCCAGTCATATACTTACCAGCTGAGTGGATGTGTACGGAGAGAGAAGTGGGTCAAGTACAGACACTTTATTTTGATGTTGCAAAATTCATCACTCGTATGTTCAAAGAATCAGAACACAGTTTCTGAACATCTCTAATTTGTTCCAGTGCTTTTTAAGAATATTTTCCCTTTCTACCCTCCAAACCATCACCGCCTCTCTTGTCATCATCATTTCAGGGATCATCATTTTTGTTAAGTTCCTACTCAGAGTGTTTATGCTCTCCAGAGCACGCTCAACAGGAGTGCAGCCCTCACTCTGATTGCTTCCCCATCATTACAATGACACCGCCTAAGGGAGGGAAAAAAAGAGGGATGCTAATCAGATTTTTTAATTGTCTGAACAAGGACTTATGACAAACCTCTTATTTCTTCACAAGCTGTTTTTTCCGGAGACAAAGTGGGGGAGGCGTTGCTGGGAAGATGCAGAAAACACTACTGTGTGTGCTGATATGAAATGACAGGGTGTAAAAAGGGAGAGGAGAGCAAGTAAAAGAGAAATACATACCCACGAAACTGCTTTTTAAGAGAGTTGGATTTGCAGCAGGAGAGTTGACAGAATAATTAAGTCCAATAATAATTAACTTGACATTTCCAAGTCTCCTATTATGTTTTTGGAGTCCTCACAACTTTTCAAGCATTACAGAAAAGGCGGAAATCCAAGACATGAGCTTGAGAATCTACTTTCTCACTCTAGTCAGCTTTGAGAAGCCTTGTTTAGGAAAATAAAATGCCCTGGAAAAACCACGTTTGTGGAAAACGTGGGAGCAATGAATCTATTTCCACTGCTCTGACCTCTCACTGTCATTTTCTCCTCATGTGGGAGGCATTCAGAGGCTGTAGGCTGCAAAATGATGTGAAAACAGTGTCATATACAGTATATCCCTCTACCATAAAGCATCTTATACGTGTCAGAAATTCTTCTGGAGAAAAAATATTTGCTTTTGTAGGTGTGAAGTATGTGGGAAATTACTTATTGCTTATCTAATAAATGTAAGAAAAGTTTGTATGTTGCACCAGAGTCTGTGTTTCTTAGGGAAAGTGCAAACACTGCTTCATTTGACACCACAACATTTAAAGCCCTTGCTGATAATATCATAACCTGACAACTGAATGAACTAAAAGAACACCAGCCAAGTTAGTTTTGGCTGCGAGAAAGCTTCTGTTTATGGTGTTCAGGATTGAGAAATGGTCAGCCAGTTGGTATAAACTGCAAGTTTTATAACTGAGAACACTACTAGGCCAACAAGCCCTCCTCTGTTTTGAAGATTATTTTAGGCTTATGTGCTTTTATTCAGAGGATAGGACTGTAGGGAGATTGGGAGATGGTATGGAGCAAAGCACAGTGGGTCAGATTTGAGCCCGACAGCTTGCTTCAAGAACTATCTCCCATGTACATTCAGCCACTGAGCTAAAAACTGGCCCCCTGACAAATCCTCCACTTTAAGTGACAGAAACCTTGATTTTTTTTGTGTCCTCCAGAAAAACACATTCAGTTTGGGCTCACGAAACTGAGCCTTGGGCACAGTGGCCATCCATACTTAAGCACGATTGGAGGTCCAAGGTCACATTACTCAAATATGAACCAGAGTTAAGCACGGTTGCTGACACACGCATGGCCCTGCTGCGTCATCATGAAGCATCTGTTTACTCATCTCATCAGAGTCAGCACAATGCAGAATACAGAGCACAGGGCTACATAAAACTTTATTGACTTTTTGGCTAATGTCATTTTGGTCCCACACAGCCCTCTAACACCTCACCATTGTTTAAAGTGATTTTCAAAAGGTGTGGTCGCAGTTATTATATGTCATAGATAATATGTCATGTCCTTGATGCATACAAATGCTTGTGCTCATGCATACAGTGTACTGGGCACACCTCCATGAAGCGTGCCAGAGCCAATGATGTGCACCATGCTCAGAAAGGAAAAAAAATGCTTTTGTGTTTCCCACTTCCACTCAGATTCTCTATGGTATACTATCTACTGCGCAGACTGTGGCTGCACAATGGAGGCACTTGTGACTGGGATTTTTTAGTCTATGGTTGAAGCATGGCCAGTGTGACTGTTAGAAACCATTAGTTTTTTTTTACCTAGACAGAAGAAGAACTGCTCAGTCATTGGATAGAATATTATAAATCAATAATTTAGTTGTATGTCCTTGCAGGTATTTCATCAAGTACATGTCAGATTTGTGTGTTATCTCTGATCACAAATTCTTCAATAAAATGCAGAGTCTGTATAAAGTGAGTGATTCGATTTTGGCATTGGAAGCCATTCACAGTAGAAGTAACAACTGAAGGACCAGGCTGAACACTGGAAACAATCTGAAAGGACCATATCAGCCATAATTAAATGCTGGAAACCATCAAAAGTTACAAAACACTACTTCAATCAGTGTCTCTAAAAGCAAGTGGTTTAGTGTCTTGTTTCCTTTTCTGGCAAGTACTCAACTGGAGCTGTGAGGCTGAGGATTTCCTGTGGTCATGACAGAACCAACAGTTTTCTAAATACGTAATGAGCTTCACCTCATCCATGTTGTCTTATCTGACCTCTCAAAACCTCTAACCTGTTAACTCCAGGCTTGTATATTATGAAAATCAACCAGATGTTTTAACTTTTTCTCAGTGCTTGACTTCGTGTCACACCTGACCTGACCTGTGCTGGTTGATGTGTTGTTAACACAGTGACCAGAGTTGAAATCCACCAGCTCTGGTTCTGTGACGAAGTAGATACAAACCAAATGTGGATCTGAGAGAATTTAATAGTGTAAAGTGAGCATTTCTGGTGCATATTTGAGGTCAATATCAGACTCCATCATACCGGTTTGTACTCTGTGATATCAGGAGACAGCTATCATAAAAAAAGAAAAAACTTGTCATGCGTTTCTCTCACAAATTGTTCGGCCAAAGGATTTCATCACACCACTGTTTCTTACCCAAAGGGTTAGTAGCAGGACTTTGACAGCCACAGCTATGAGCCAGTTTCTTAATGGATTAGATACATGGGCGTGTTGAGATGTGCTCCTAAAACCAAAGACATTCATATACTGTCAGCCTGTCATTAAAAGAAACACTTAGTTGTATTGCTATGCTATGTCGCCAAAATATTTTCGAAGTGGTTGCCAAATGAATGCCACTGACAGCAGCCAATTTTATGTTTGTTTTTCTGTGTTGAGGAAAACATGTCTGAGGCCTCTAATGTGAGGGCAGGAAATGTGCACAGCAGGCCAGGATTTCAATTCGTAGACTTCCGCTGAGGTGCCAGCGAAAATATCCTGTTTGGGTCTTCCAAGTATGAAATTGTCGCAGAAAGTGTGAGGTTCTGGATGTGAGTGGAGAAAAAGTGCCAGACTATCACACATTAACTACATACTCCATACACACACACACTGGCTTCAAAACCTATTACCAGTACAGTGATGATGAAGAAACTTGTCACAAAACTTCTGGAACTTCTGTGGCATTGTTAACTTTAACAAAAGAATCCATGCCTCATTTTTCATCCCCCACGATGATTCATCATTCCTTCCGTGTGCATCAGAGTCAGGCAGAAGATCAGGCAGACATTTTTTAAAAAGCCCTCAGGGACCTCTTTGGCAGTGCTGCCCCTTCAACACGGAGGACCAAATTGGCTTCCTAACAATGTGAGCAGTGCTATAAAGAGGACCACCTGCTTTTATTCTGTGTTCAGATGAACCATCTGAAAGAGGCAAAACTAAAGTTTAAATTGTCCCATCACCATAGATTAAGAAGACAAAACCCCATTGCAACAAAATGTTTATGATGCGACAAGAAAACCGAAAGGAAATTGTCCTTCTCAGACTTGACTTGTGCAGTGGAGGGAGTTTTGAAAATAGAACAAAGGATTAAGACCCGGTAATGTTGTTTTAGTACAAGAAGACCAACCATGCAAAGTCTGCTGGAGCATATCTTAACATTTTTACGTGCTGTCGTGTCATTTTTTGCATTTAACTCTTGTTTTACATAAATACAACCCTCATATCACAGACTTTAATGAAATATATAGACTAATGTCCAGACTACATAAGTAAGTTGCTGAAAAATGCAATAAACCATGAACAAGTGACAATTTCAACATCAATTTTCCAAAAACAGAAATGTCATGGCATCATTTAGAGTGTAAAAAAAAATGATGACATGTATTGATCATGAAAAGCAATATTAATATTGTCTAGACTGTAATGTTTTTTTTGTTAACCCATTATACTGGATTCATTCTAACAGTTTAGTAAAAGGAAACAGCTCTCTGAATCATGTTGAAAATGCATCATGAAAGTGTCACTCCTTAAATTTTATATGCAAAAATAATCTACTGATGATCAGAACTTAACTTCCAAGGGGTTAACCCTTTTTCTCTGCATCACACAGTATTCACAAGGGATCATTGAATGCTGTAGTGTAATTCATTTTACTTGACTATGCTACTGATTTTGTATTTGGATATTTGAAACCATGTGTCAGGAATGTGGCTGAATTTAAATGGTGTTGAATACTGATTTAAAAAAGGAGTCAAATGAGCTGTCTGGCATTGGCAGAGAAGATTGGGTCAATTTAATGGGTGTAACTCACATACTCATCTCCACTACTCATCTCACAAATGTATATTTGTTACAAATGTGGCACCATTTTAAAAGGAAATAAGCAAGCTTTCCAAGAGTACAAGAAACATTGTTACAACAAAGAAATGACCAACCAAACAGATGTTCTTACTGTTTGTGCAGAGTTTTTATCCATAGATTATTTAAAGATACATTTAATACCACACTGGCTTGCAGATTTAATGGATGAAGATAAATTAATGAAACCTGAAGGTAGCTGTGTACAACATGTCCCAGCTGTCTTTTATGCAATGCTTTTGGGATTTGGTTGCAAATAATATTGTGGATTTAGTCTGTGTGGAGGATCTTCAGCCTCTTTGTGTATTATCTCATTATTCTTCTTATTGTTGGACTCTGTGGGCATCATCTGAATATTTACTGATATAATAACTGTTAGACCCAACAGGAAGCACAAAGAAACATTATATTTCTGAATATATCACGTGATGTCCATAGGAACTTTATTTTGAGCTCCATGTTTCTGTCAACAATGCCTGATATTTATCCAACAAGCTGTGAGCAGTGGGCAGCATCATTTCTTCTAACCAGTGTCTTTTATCACCTCAAATAATAAAAATCCTTTGAGAGATGATGAAATCCTGCCAGGCTGCTCAGTGGTAGCTTGATATTCTGCTCCAGTTTCTAGTTGGAGGCTGCTGCCAAAATGCAGTCAGTAGGTTAAGTAACAGTGAGCCTTTTTTATAATTTTTCATAACTATGCTAGAAATAAACCCTTATTTTAACAATACATCAACCAAAACTGCCTCGGGAAATAATTCTTTTTTTTCTTGTTTAGATCAGGCTGTTAATGCTGAAACGGAGGCAAGGGTTGTAAGATATTTAGAACAGAATAATTCAACAAGTCGAGGGTATCATCTTTATTCATTTTTCATTAAATATCTAATCTAATATCCGGAGTTATTCACTGATTTATAACAAATGTCTTCATTGTTAGGAATAATTCTAGCTCTTATTTTAGTCAGTGGTGTTAAATAAAACAGACTGTCCTTGAAGTCCTGGCTGTATGTGATTTCTACTTTAACTCAACTTTTTATTTGTAAGAAGGATTAAAGTCTGAGCTACAGTTTGTACTACTTAATGTTACCATGAGGCTCCTCAGGATTTTTGGAGGATTAAATCTTTTTTCAAAAAGGCATGAGTTTTTATTTATATCAAAGCATTCATTGATCTAAGATTAAGAAAGCAGAATCCCAAAACAGTTCTTGGGATTTGGCTAAGCTGCTTTGTTTTGGTACAACTCTGTCAGTGTGTGCACAGCACACTCTCTCTTTGTCGCTGTCTCCTGTTGACTCACACACAGACAGTCACACACCCACACACACACACACACACACACACACACACAAAACTACAGTGAAATGATGGAAGCATGATGAGGTAGAGATAAAGTCCCAGATTTTGGACACTCTCGATATGTCAATAAATAATACTGCTGAACAGGTCACAGTTTCATTAGATGCAAATTTGACCAACATATAAGTAAGCTCCATAATAAAATCAATGAAAGAGGACTCTGCTATGAAAAAGACATTCACATAGAAACCACGTTCCATACATGTTTCTTTCTATTGTTTTTGACTTTGTCCATACGCTGCTTTTTTTCATTTTTGTTGTGTTTTTTTGTCCACTGTCATGATGGGTGAGTATGACAGATCATAGTAAATCCACTGTTAAACCAAAAGGAAAGCAGTTGATGCATGAGCACTATGGGAAAAAGTTGATTGTTTTGATTTTAGGTAAGAAAATGCAAGTTTACTTACAAAGCACATTTGCACACAAACACAACAGTTTTCACTTGACATTAAAACAGTCTAGTTCATCAAAATAGAAAAATGCTTACTGAAACAATGCTCTAGTGGCACATGCAGAGTCATGATTTGAAGGCTTGAGTTACATGGAAAACCATGGTGGACAGCCAAAACAGACAGCAGACTACGCAGAGCCAGTCTCACTTCCTTTGCAGGATGTCCCACTGGGCTCGTCATTCAGCAGGAACAGGCAGGCAGAGCGCTTGTTATCTCTGCTCTATTAGGCTGATACACAACATGCTCTGTTGAAGCTGTCTTCTAATGACACCGTTGTGTGTGACAGTGTGTGTGCGTGCTTGTGTGTGTGTGAGTGCGACAGGTACAAGATGAGATGTGAAAGGACATCTTGTCACATTTTGCCATGACACTCACCTACCAATGTCGTTCTGTGTGACATTTGAAGTTGAATACCCGTGAACGGTGCTAGGATTTGGGTGGCTTTTTCAGGTTTTATTGAGTATGATCCTCTGAAAGGGTGGCTGAAATATGGGATAGGGAATGTTTGCAGCGCTCAGGGCAAAATTAATATAACTTAGCAGCTGTAATGTTAGCTGTGCCAGTTAATATTGTGCTGTTCTGAAGAATGAATGATGAAGGGACACAAACTATTATTTACTAGTACTCGTAATTTATCATTATTATTTATTTATTCATATGAAAAGTATTTAAAGCTTAATTCAGCAAGTCTCTGGAGAGGCCCTTTTGGACTCACTAAGGCTGGCTGCACACTGGATGTCTAGATTGTGACTTAACAGTGAGAGACTAGATACTTGAGGATGGAATGTTTTATAACACTACAGTCCGCTGAAAAAGAAGCCCAAATTACTCAGTTCGAATGTGAATACAATGGTTACAACTTCTTCTTGTAAAATTTCTGTACAAACGTGTCTAACGACTATAGCGCACTGTTATACTCTGTGTTTATCAAACAGTATTCATACCAGGAAAATCTGAATATTTATTCAAGGTAAACATGGGTTTCAGATGGTTGTCCATCATCCATGAAAACAAAGGAAACCTGACTGAACAGCTGTTAACAATCGCTAGTCAGCATTAGCTGTCAAATTAGATGGAAAAAAGTGACTATATGAGAATAAAAGAAGCTTCTGTGTTGTTCTGTTGTTGTAACGATAAACAAAAGCTTTGAAAATTACATGCTGTGAGTTCAAAATCCATCAATATATGCTTTATAAATGTCTATGTTAACACAACAGAGGGAGTTACTGCAGTTTTCCTTTAACAGCCTCAACCTGACAGTTTATCCTTCAAATTCCTCATTTTTTTCTGCATGAAATCACATAAAAAGGTTGTGCTGTGCTTGATGTTACCACCTTGGACAAATATCCCATCGACTGTGACCACTTCTGCTCATTCTATCCACTGATGTTAAATAGTTGACAGAGCAATAAGTGCACTTACACAAACAAACAAACAAACACAAAGGCCAGAGGCATCCTGAACACATGCTTTGGAGACAATTGTTTCATGTGTTTTATAAAAAGAGCCGACTTTTGTTGGAGCATGATGGTTTTCTGTCCTCACACCTGTCAGCCACAATACTGTTCATTAGGTAGAAGTAAAACTAATTAGAACACACACACACACACACACACACACACACACACACACATGCACGCACCATTCCTCATTAGTACCTTTGTTCAGCTTCCCATGAGGTTACAGGGCTGATCTGTGTTCACAAACCGCATTCTACATCTGTGCTGTTGAGCACAGTTTTCAGATCAGCTCTGATGCACAGAATTTTTCTGTACCTACTAATTATCAGCTACTGATGACTAGTGATCTTCATCTCTACCTTTTCAACTGCTCAATTTTTGCATGAAAGACAAACCCCAGCTTTTTTTAAAATAATAAAATACCCTGTTTAAGTCATTTAGCTATATTAGCTTGACAATTTTCAGAAAATGTCACAGTCCTTCTGACTTTGACAGAATTCTGTATCTTTTATTTCAGTGGTCACCCCCCTACTGCATTTTTGATCCATTTTCTCAATTTTCCAGTGTATTTGAGCTGAAATGATGTCTTGTTAATCTATTTTATGAACTTCAACTACTTCATTGTTAATCCTCCTCGTAAATAAGGAGGAAACTCCACCCCCAATGGTTTTTATCTTATTTTGTTATTGAAAATGTTCCCTGTTTAGACTGACTTCTCGTCCAATGCTCTGATTAAGACACAAGTCTTTTCATTAGTTTTTGTATGACAATGAGAACTCCATCTCTGGCTAGCTTGTGAGTCTCCAGGGAGAAGGAGCTATTTTGTGAATATGGACTCTTAAATTCTCCAAGAGCCTTGACAGCTATTTAAGCTAAGAACCGCAGGATATATTTGATTTGCTTTTTTGAGGGCATCAAACCTTGACTCATAAGCAATTCACTCAGCAATCCACTGCTAAGCCAACCAAACCTAGAGCTTACCTACCAGACATGATAACCAAAATTTACTTCAACATCACTCAATTTGCAACCTTGAAATGAGTGGAGAGTGAATTGAAGTTATGATTGACTCAAAATATTCACCTGTCCTTGAACCAAATTACTTACTTTAGTCTTTTCAAAGGTTTGTCCCTGTCTCTGTCCTCCTTTTCCAGTAACTTTGGTTTATAATCTGAACCTTTGACTGCATCGCCTTATTTCACTGAATCTAATTCAATTCAACTCACTGCAAAAAAGCTTTATTGACACACATTGACAAACAATAAGTTTACGTTAACAAAGCAAGTGTGTCATAAAATAAAATAAGATAAAAATAAAAATGTACACATTCTCTGACCTGTTGACGTATAGCTCCTCAGTCTTCATCTTATCACTCCCCTAAGCCCTCATCATCTAATTTCTTCCCTTTCATTTTCTTTTCCTGTCAGACCCTCCCTCTTTTGTATGCTTTGCCACTGCTCGTGCTAACCTCCTCCTCCTCTCTCCTTTTCCTGAAGAAAGAGACTATCCTGAGTCACCAGAGGTACAGATGAGTGCCTTTTAACGACTGCCTAAGTTGGCTCATTAGAGAAAGGCTCAATGGCTGTGAAGTCAATCTTGTCTGCTGCTTTTGAATGATTAGCATGGGGGGAATTAAAGTCTGCTGAACCATTAAGGCTGCTTCGGGTCCCATTAGTGCTCCTTATTTTTTTTATTAGAGAGAGGAAAGTGACAAGCAGAGAAGTAAAATTTGCAGAGGCAAGTGAGATCTTATACAGATACTTCAAAGTATTGGATTTAAAGGCCAAGGGAGAAATGAGAAGCGCTTATCACTTGGAGTTGTTCCGGAGTTTGTGTTCTCATATGTTCAGTAATATTCACAATGGTGTGAAACCAATAGTTCATATGCCCAGTTTAGTGAAGTTTACCACTAAATATTGTAAATCCTAATCAGCCCAGCACACAAATCCATGACTCTCACACAAGAGTCTCTCAAGCTCAACTGGTCAAACCAACTGTCCTAACAAAGATCTCAGCAGTTGAATGTTTCCACGGGATAAATCAAGTCATCAAGAAATATAGAGCCCAGTTAGACATGCCAAGGTAACCACCCAGAGTCAGGATGAGTTAAATCTTCCACCATGTGTTCCTTCTTATCATTTGCATTGCCATACATTTGCAGCCACATATCTAATTTCTAAGGTCTGTTATAAGAAACTTAAATGTACCACACAATCGGCCCCCAATAATTTGTTACAATAAGTGAACATTACAGCGTGTCTCCCGTTGTCACATCACTCATCAGCTGCTTGGTGGTGTAGTTGTGAATCCATTCTGACTGGTTGCTTGCAGCTGGTGATAATGTGACACCCCAATATTTTACATCCCGTTGTGATTCTTAACACTGCTCCATCTTTCGTCTGTAGTGTAACAAACAGAGTGGAGAATTACCAAAGATGCATTTAATGAGAAAAGGGTCAACATGAACTCAATGGCTTTAAATATTTAATGTTGGCATCAGTACATGAGGATTATGTATAATCAGTTTACACAGTTGGCATTGATAATTTGAGATCACCTCGGCCAGTGTTTTGAATATCCTCATCACTGCGTTAAACATTATGGCTCTAAGCTTTGCAAACTGTTATTACCAAGCTTCTTACTGGCACTGTAAGTACATTATATTAATTGGTCAAAACCTTAATAAATTCTTAATCGTAAGAAAAGAAAAAATCCAAGACAGTCTCAGTTTTGACAGGTTGAGACGAGACCTGAATATGAAACAGAGAGTTCTCGTCCACAAAAACACTGATGCAAGACCCCTTTGCTTTGTGTCGTTGTCCTACTCACTGTGTTTTGATATTGATTTATATTATCCATCTTCTGCCAGCTTTTTGGGAGTCACTTATGAGTTTATAAAGACAATCATTATTTTTTCTAGCTTTCTTGCCAGCCTCTTTATTGGTCTGTCATGTTTATGAGACCTCTAAGAGTATTTTGCACATTGTCTTGGCAGAGGCAAGTCTGTTTTTGTTTTGAATGCTTCTCTCCAGTATTCCTCACAGGGAAACTGACTGTAAATGACACCTCTATAAATGCAATATTGATGGGGGTGATTATACCTTGCCTTGTGTGTTTCTGTTTTATTTTGTGTCATTAAAAATTGTGGTTAAAGTAGCAGCAATAATCAAAAGAAAGTAGGACATAGGGAACAGTTTGGCAATGTTGTAAACTGTGCATCTCATTTCTGGTCCTCTAAAAACTCCTTGCATTTTCTGTTACCAAGACATGAAAGTACCCCCCAAACTTTTCTATTACTTTCTAAATTTTTTCTCATTTTTCAGGTGTGCATGTGACACTGCAGTGGTTGGACATCGAGGGAGATACCTGAGGAAAGATGAGGAAGAGCAGGAGTGTCCTCACAGTGTCTCCCAACAATGTAAGTCATCTTCTACACTCAGGAATAATGGAAATCCACCTTGAAAACGACATATCATGGAGTTTCTAATCTAGTCTGGAGTTGTAGCCTTACTTGCACAGCCTGCGAGAAAGATAGGAATGGTATTCTGTCTCGCCTGCCCTTCATCAAAGATACAAACAGAGAAGGGCGGCTTAGGCAAAAAATAGAGCTGAAGTGATGACCAGGCTGCAGGCAGTGATTTTTGAGGTCATGTCATGTGCAACCCACCAACAATTTGAAGAAGGAAAAGTTGGCAGCTAACCTTAAGCAACCAGAAAACAGAGGAGACAACAAGGTGTGGGAGCCTGTAAATCTGCACAGAGATAAAAGGATGAAATGCTAGATAACAGGGACAGAAAAGGTCAGTTGGTCTCTTTAAGCCTTGTCAGATGCATATGGTATAAGTCACAGTAGGTGCAGAAGCTGTTATGTTGGGCTAACCACAACTGAGCTAGGGTGAGATGTTTTTACAAATCAGTTAGCATTAATTAGCTTTACTGATAAACTTGAGCTAATGGTTACGTCACTTTTGTGTTTGTACAGTAAGGACTCAAACATGCAGGTGCTCTTAACAGTTACTGTGGGTGTTTAGTACTATTTTTCCCACAGTCCCGAGCTGAAGGTGTGGGTGTGTATATTAATCAGTATCTCTTGGTCTCCTGCGTCCTCATACCATGTGAGCCTGAACAGGGTGTACTCTCTTTATTTGAGCAGTTCTTTCTCTCGCTCAGTCACTGTAATCTTGTTCCCTCTTCATGCCTTGAATGCTTTCTACTTTTACTCCTAAACCTCAATGATTGACTTTTATTGAAGGCTTGCTGTTGTTAAGCTTGTAGAATTTGTAAAAGAAAAGCAGAAAAAAAAACACTCATTGCAGTGACTCAGTTGTGTGATTACTAGTTGCCAGATCAGGACAAAAAAAGCAGGGCCAGGTAGTTTCTTTTGAAGTTTATAGGGTTGTGAAGAGAAAGGTGGTCCTTCTCTTTAAATAACGTGTGATTGCAATGACACTTCACAAATTAAAACCACAATCATGCGTGAATGTTGAGAGGCCACATTCAAAACTTTGCATTTCAAGCATATCAATAGCGCTGTGATGGGAACGTCACAAGAGGAAGGAAAGGGCTTTATATGTGACTCATGCTGGATTAGTCATTGCATGAACGTCAGTTGTGGTTCAATGGTGTATGTTTTAATGATTGACTAATTGGGGGACTATTTTAAAAAAAGGTCACATCACGACACATATCACCGCTGATGAAGAGCTTCTTCCATCCTTTTAGAAACCTTTCACGACAATAATTGGCACTGAGATCGAGGCGAAGTCATGCCACTTGTCAATTACTCACCAAATCCAGGACTTGCATGTCTGAGTTTTAGGGAAGTATAGTGCTGTGATCTTAATTTTAATAGAGGCTTTCATTGATGAGAGTTTAACTATCAGGATACATTTGAGAGCATCAAAGAATAAGTAGAGTACAGGATATGTGGGGCCCTCTGATGCCCCACATATCTCTCCTACTTTTTGGAAAATCAATTACAGTACATATTCAAATGGCCTCACCCCATTCAACCGGATACCACCTGGTTACTCATAGCACAAAACGCTTCGTGGAGACATTAATATTTTAGTCTTCCCATTTCTCAGTCAAACCATTAAGCACCATCCCTGTTTCAATGCAGTAAAGATTGCTTTGGCTCTGACAGCCTGGTGGAAACTCCACAAAATGAACAAACTCCACCCTTACACCTCTAAATTCTACTCCTATCTAGAATAATCCAGATTTTCGAAGTAACATAGAACCACTCAACTTGCACCACTTGGGTAGAAAAGTGCACCCTGGTCTTATTCCAATATCTAGTCCAGGAATTCAGCATCAGCTCGGCATCAAGCTACAGCTTTCTACAATATCTACAAGTCAAATCATCTGCTCAGTCAACGAGTAGTATTAGAACCATCAATCTGTTTCTCCCCATCCTGAACTGCAGAGCTTATCAACATTCCTTCTTCCAAAAAAACTTCCTCCCAAGATATGTAAAATGATTATACAGACTAACAATAACATTACTTTCAAACATGTGGGAACAAGAACCCTCTATTGCTCTTGATCCTGAGTTTTGGGCCCAAATTAAAAAAAAAAAACTCTTGGATGACCAAGAATGCAAACCTGTGGCTCATACAAAATAAAATTATTTGCAGAAGTCACTACACTGCTCAGAAATGTGTACAATGTGTTTCTGGGAGGGCTTGGGGACGTCTGATCTGACCCTTATGAGGACACATTTTGTTTTTTAATTTCTATCTCATTTAACATAAATACAGTATACCTACAAGTGGAGTTGATTTTTTCCTACAGAGCCAGCTGTTTCTCCCCACACACTCTGGCTCTGTTGAGCTAATTGCCTCCAACTAGAATACTAAACACAAATTGAGCTAACTCCTGGAAAGCAGATGCAAATTTTCTTCAACTCTTTTCGAGTAATTGGAACACAGTCGTCCACTGTTAGAATATGTTACAATCTTACACCAGGATGTAATTGTTACAGATGGACAGTTTTCCTTTGTCCTCGAGAGCTTCTCACAGGCCCATCATTGAGAGCACTTGTGCTCATCACACCCAGCCTGTGCTAATCAGCCTGGCTCCTCTTTAAAAGTTTTTTTTCCCTCAGTCAGTGTGACACTCCGGCGGCCAACACCTTCAGTTGGATGCTTTGGGTATGTGTGATTGTTTTATGAGAGTTGTTCGAGTGTGTGGGGAAAAGAGGGTGACTCAGGTTTCTTTTGTGAAGTTGGATCTCAGAGGAGATTTTTTGTGTTTTTCTTTCATAGGGTGTTTTGAGGCCTATTTCAGGTAGTCTTCTTTTTTGGTGGAATCAGAGGGTGGCAGTGGAGATTACTATCCCCACTCCACCCTTAAAAACCCAGAGGCCATTTTACTTTCGATTTGTTTATCAAGGTGGGTTTTTCTATTGTTCATTTCCTTGTTGTGATCACTTTTATTCATATCGAGACCTGCTGAAACAGTAATTATTCAAGGCTTTATTTAAAATCGTTGACTTCACGGATGATTTGTGAAATATCTACAAATCCCAACAGTATGGTACTGTAATCAGATCATTTAGTTCATGGGTTTTTAATTCTCTTGACCTGTAATGTTTCTGCCAACAGTTGTGCCAACCACTACTTTATAATTTCTGTTTTGATCTTTGGCATGTGTAACCATGTTTAAGTGTATTTACACAATATGTTTCAGTGAAAGTGTTTTCTAAATCAGTGCCGATAGGGCGTTGTTATTGGATTTCAGCTCTAACAGAAGAGATTAGGTTCAGCTGCTGACGCTCAGCCAGGATTAGGTTTGAGAGGACGAGTGTGCGGGTTTATCATTTTTGCTTTCCTCCGTCATGAAGCTAATGTTTAGATTAGATAAATGTGTGTGCTTTGGACTCATTCTTAAAGGTGTGTTCATATACACATGAAAAGATTCTCTATATATCCTTTGTTTTGTCGGCATGACAGTCATTGACTTTCTGAGTGGTGGTTGGATGAGATGACATCTTACCGCCCCACAGACCCAATGACCTCATTCTCATGCAGATCACAGCTGACAACATCTGATCACATTCTTTTCTGCTCTCCATCTCTGAAAGTGTGTGCATGTCTGGAGAAAACGAGCGAGCTGAAATGTCACAATATGTCTAGGGCTCTGCTAATTTATGTAACAGTGTTTCATGCTTGTCTCCAAGGTGCACACATATAGCATAGTAATTTTAGTTCTGTTGAGCTTCTCTGTGATCAGATTAAAATCTATTTCGTTCAGTTAACAGAGGAGTGTGTCTCTGCACACATTACTCTCATGAAGAGATGTCTGACTGTCAGTCACACATGATAAAATCTCAGGTCCTGGATTATCTGAATGCAGGATGAATTTCGAGGTAGGGCTGAAAGATTTTAGAAAAAAATTTCATTACAATTTCAGTTTGGTTCACAATTTTCTTCAAATCAAGCTTCAGTGAAGTTTTCACAATGTAAAGTAACATTTACAGAAAATTGCATCATACCATCAAAAGCTATGACTCTAAAGAAAACTAAGGGTAAGAATTGTTTCCATATGTATTTATTAACAAAAAACATACTTGTACTTGTATACAAAGAGCAGTTATAACAACTGAAGAGAAAAAAGAGCCATCTTTGACATTTTACTTTTGAAAATAATGTAGAGCAGAATATCCTTGATTGTGTTATGCTAAAAAGGTAAAATATAAAAACAATAAAAAACAAACAAACAAACAAAGTCAAGTCATCAATAATAAGGAACAATTCATCAATCCCAAGGAATAAAAAGGTTTTAAGGCCCTCTTATTGCTAAAGCTGCTCTTTGATTCATGTTTGAGTAGTTAACACTATTATTCAAGGATGACTTCAGCAAATATGCAAGTTTAAGAATTATAATTCGTGGAGCATTATGCTGTTGATGCTTTTTTTTTTACCTTTTCTTTGTGAATGTCCTGTAATAAAGATAATACTTTACATACAGAGAAATTTAAAACGGGAAGCACTGTGATNGCATGATGGTTTTCTGTCCCTACACCTGTCAGCCACAATACTGTTCATTAGGTAGAAGTAAAACTTATTAGAACACACCAAAACACGCACACACACGCACGCACACACACACACACACACACACGCACACACACACACACACACACACACACACACACACACACACACACACACACACACACACACACACCATTCCTCATTAGTACCTTTGTTCAGCTTCCCATGAGGTTACAGGGCTGATCTGTGTTCACAAACCGCATTCTACATCTGTGCTGTTGAGCACAGTTTTCAGATCAGCTCTGATGCACAGAATTTTTCTGTACCTACTAATTATCAGCTACTGATGACTAGTGATCTTCATCTCTACCTTTTCAACTGCTCAATTTCTGCATGAAAGACAAACCCCAGCTTTTTTTTAAATAATAAAATACCCTGTTTATGTCATTTAGCTATATTAGCTTGACAATTTTCAGAAAATGTCGCAGTCCTTCTGACTTTGACAGAATTCTGTATCTTTTATTTCAGTGGTCACCCTCCTACTGCATTTTTGATCCATTTTCTCAATTTTCTAGTGTATT
Organism: Thalassoma bifasciatum; assembly: GCA_008086565.1. NCBI lineage: Eukaryota > Metazoa > Chordata > Actinopteri > Labriformes > Labridae > Thalassoma > Thalassoma bifasciatum. The sequence continues at coordinate 338,721 of RPOG01000211.1, forward strand.
TGAGCTGAAATGATGTCTTGTTAATCTATTTTATGAACTTCAACTACTTCTTTGTTAATCCTCCTCATAAATAAGGAGGAAACTCCACCCCCAATGGTTTTATCTTATTTTGTTATTGAAAATGTGCCCTGTTTTGACTGACTTCTAGTCCAATGCTCTGTTGAAGACACAAGTCTTTTCATTAGTTTTGGTATGACAATGAGAACTCCATCTCTGGCTAGCTTGTGAGTCTCTAGGGAGAAGGAGCTATTTTGTGAATATGGACTCTTAAATTCTCCAAGAGCCTTGACAGCTATTTAAGCTAAGAACCGCAGGATATATTTGATTTGCTTTTTTGAGGGCATCAAACCTTGACTCATAAGCAATTCACTCAGCAATCCAGCTGTAATAGCTTTCCAGACTTTGGATAGTGCTAAGCCAACCAAACCTAGAGCTTACCTACCAGACATGATAACCAAAATTTACTTCAACATCACTCAATTTGCAACCTTGAAATGAGTGGAGAGTGAATTGAAGTTATGATTGACTCAAAATATTCACCTGTCCTTGAACCAAATTACTTACTTTAGTCTTTTCAAAGGTTTGTCCCTGTCTCTGTCCTCCTTTTCCAGTAACTTTGGTCTATAATCTGAACCTCTGACTGCATCGCCTTATTTCATTGAATCTAATTCAATTCAACTCACTGCAAAAAAGCTTTATTGACACACATTGACAAACAATACGTTTACGTTGCCAAAACAAGTGTGTCATAAAATAAAATAAGATAAAAATAAAAATGTACACATATTCTCTGACCTGTTGACTTATAGCTTCTCAGTCTTCATCTTATCACTCCCCTAAGCCCTCATCATCTAATTTCTTCCCTTTCATTTTCTTTTCCTGTCAGACCCTCCCTCTTTTGTATGCTTTGCCACTGCTCGTGCTAACCTCCTCCTCCTCTCTCCTTTTCCTGAAGAAAGAGACTATCCTGAGTCACCAGAGGTACAGATGAGTGCCTTTTAACGACTGCCTAAGTTGGCTCATTAGAGAAAGGCTCAATGGCTGTGAAGTCAATCTTGTCTGCTGCTTTTGAATGATTAGCATGGGGGGAATTAAAGTCTGCTGAACCATTAAGGCTGCTTCGGGTCCCATTAGTGCTCCTTATTTTTTTTATTAGAGAGAGGAAAGTGACAAGCAGAGAAGTAAAATTTGCAGAGGCAAGTGAGATCTCATACAGATACTTCAAAGTATTGGATTTAAAGGCCAAGGGAGAAATGAGAAGCGCTTATCACTTGGAGTTGTTCCGGAGTTTGTGTTCTCATATGTTCAGTAATATGCATGATGGTGTGAAACCAATAGTTCATATGCCCAGTTTAGTGAAGTTTACCACTAAATATTGTAAATCCTAATCAGCCCAGCACACAAATCCATGACTCTCACACAAGAGTCTCTCAAGCTCAACTGGTCGAACCAACTGTCCTAACAAAGATCTCAGCAGTTGAATGTTTCCATGGGATAAATCAAGTCATCAAGAAATATAGAGCCCAGTTAGACATGCCAAGGTAACCACCCAGAGTCAGAATGAGTTAAATCTTCCACCATGTGTTCCTTCTTGTCATTTGCATTGCCATACATTTGCAGCCACATATCTAATCTCTAAGGTCTGTTGTAAGAAACTTAAATGTACCACACAATCGGCCCCCAATAATTTGTTACAATAAGTGAACATTACAGCGTGTCTCCAGTTGTCACATCACTCATCAGCTGCTTGGTGGTGTAGTTGTGAATCCATTCTGACTGGTTGCTTGCAGCTGGTAATAATGTGACACCCCAATATTTTACATCCCGTTGTGATTCTTAACACTGCTCCATCTGTTGTCTGTAGTGTAACAAACAGAGCGGAGAATTATCAAAGATGCATTTAATGAGAAAAGGGTCAACATGAACTCAATGGCTTTAAATATTTAATGTTGGCATCAGTACATGAGGATTATGTATAATCAGTTTACACAGTTGGCATTGATAATTTGAGATCACCTCGGCCAGTGTTTTGAATATCCTCATCACTGCGTTAAACATTATGGCTCTAAGCTTTGCAAACTGTTATTACCAAGCTTCATACTGGCACTGTAAGTACATTATATTAATTGGTCAAAACCTTAATAAATTCTTAATCGTAAGAAAAGAAAAAATCCAAGACAGTCTCAGTTTTGACAGGTTGAGACGAGACCTGAATATGAAACAGAGAGTTCTCGTCCACAAAAACACTGATGCAAGACCCCTTTGCTTTGTGTCGTTGTCCTACTCACTGTGTTTTGATATTAATTTATATTATCCATCTTCTGCCAGCTTTTTGGGAGTCACTTATGAGTTTATAAAGACAATCATTATTTTTTCTAGCTTTCTTGCCAGCCTCTTTATTGGTCTGTCATGTTTATGAGACCTCTAAGAGTATTTTGCACATTGTCTTGGCAGAGGCAAGTCTGTTTTTGTTTTGAATGCTTTTCTCCAGTATTCCTCACAGGGAAACTGACTGTAAATGACACCTCTATAAATGCAATATTGATGGGGGTGATTATACCTTGCCTTGTGTGTTTCTGTTTTATTTTGTGTCATTAAAAGTGGTGGTTAAAGTAGCAGCAATAATCAAAAGAAAGTAGGACATAGGGAACAGTTTGGCAATGTTGTAAACTGTGCATCTCATTTCTGGTCCTCTAAAAACTCCTTGCATTTTCTGTTACCAAGACATGAAAGTACCCCCCAAACTTTTCTATTACTTTCTAAAAATTTTCTCATTTTTCAGGTGTGCATGTGACACTGCAGTGGTTGGACATCGAGGGAGATACCTGAGGAAAGATGAGGAAGAGCAGGAGTGTCCTCACAGTGTCTCCCAACAATGTAAGTCATCTTCTACACTCAGGAATAATGGAAATCCACCTTGAAAACGACATATCATGGAGTTTCTAATCTAGTCTGGAGTTGTAGCCTTACTTGCACAGCCTGTGAGAAAGATAGGAATGGTATTCTGTCTCGCCTGCCCTTTATCAAAGATATAAACAGAGAAGGGCGGCTTAGGCAAAAAATAGAGCTGAAGTGATGACCAGGCTGCAGGCAGTGATTTTTGAGGTCATGTCATGTGCAACCCACCAACAATTTGAAGAAGGAAAAGTTGGCAGCTAACCTTAAGCAACCAGAAAACAGAGGAGACAACAAGGTGTGGGAGCCTGTGAATCTGCACAGAGATAAAAGGATGAAATGCTAGATAACAGGGACAGAAAAGGTCAGTTGGTCTCTTTAAGCCTTGTCAGATGCATATGGTATAAGTCACAGTAGGTGCAGAAGCTGTTATGTTGGGCTAACCACAACTGAGCTAGGGTGAGATGTTTTCACAAATCAGTTAGCATTAATTAGCTTTACTGATAAACTTGAGCTAATGGTTACGTCACTTTTGTGTTTGTACAGTAAGGACTCAAACATGCAGGTGCTCTTAACAGTTACTGTGGGTGTTTAGTACTATTTTTCCCACAGTCCCGAGCTGAAGGTGTGGGTGTGTATATTAATCAGTATCTCTTGGTCTCCTGCGTCCTCATACCATGTGAGCCTGAACAGGGTGTACTCTCTTTATTTGAGCAGTTCTTTCTCTCGCTCAGTCACTGTAATCTTGTTCCCTCTTCATGCCTTGAATACTTTCTACTTTTACTCCTAAACCTCAATGATTGACTTTTATTGAAGGGTTGCTGTTGTTAAGCTTGTAGAATTTGTAAAAGAAAAGCAGAAAAAAAACACTCATTGCAGTGACTCAGTTGTGTGATTACTAGTTGCCAGATCAGGACAAAAAAAGTAGGGCCAGGTAGTTTCTTTTGAAGTTTATAGGGTTGTGAAGAGAAAGGTGGTCCTTCTCTTTAAATAACGTGTGATTGCAATGACACTTCAGAAATTAAAACCACAATCATGCGTGAATGTTGAGAGGCCACATTCAAAACTTTGCATTTCAAGCATATCAATAGCGCTGTGATGGGAACGTCACAAGAGGAAGGAAAGGGCTTTATATGTGACTCATGCTGAATTAGTCATTGCATGAACGTCAGTTGTGGTTCAATGGTGTATGTTTTAATGATTGACTAATTGGGGGACTATTTTAAAAAAAGGTCACATCACGACACATATCACCGCTGATGAAGAGCTTCTTCCATCCTTTTGGAAACCTTTCACGACAATAATTGGTACTGAGATCGAGGCGAAGTCATGCCACTTGTCAATTACTCACCAAATACAGGACTTGCATGTCTGAGTTTTAGGGAAGTATAGTGCTGTGATCTTAATTTTAATAGAGGCTTTCATTGATGAGAGTTTAACTATCAGGATACATTTGAGAGCATCAAAGAATAAGTAGAGTACAGGATATGTGGGGCCCTCAGATGCCCCACATATCTCTCCTACTTTTTGGAAAATCAATTACAGTACATATTCAAATGGCCTCACCCCATTCAACCGGATACCACCTGGTTACTCATAGCACAAAACGATTCGTGGAGACATTAATATTTTAGTCTTCCCATTTCTCAGTCAAACCATTAAGCACCATCCCTGTTTCAATGCAGTAAAGATTGCTTCGGCTCTGACAGCCTGCTGGAAACTCCACAAAATAAACAAACTCCACCCTTACACCTCTAAATTCTACTCCTATCTAGAATAATCCAGATTTTCGAAGTAACATAGAACCACTCAACTTGCACCACTTGGGTGGAAAAGTGCATCACCCATCTAAACATATTTTTCATAACAACACCCTGGTCTTATTCCAATATCTAGTCCAGGAATTCAGCATCAGCTCGGCATCAAGCTACAGCTTTCTACAATATCTACAAGTCAAATTATCCGCTCAGTCAACGAGTAGTATTAGAACCATCAATCTGTTTCTCCCCATCCTGAACTGCAGAGCTTATCAACATTCCTTCTTCCAAAAAACTTCGTCCCAAGATATGTAAAATGATTCTACAGACCAACAATAACATTACTTTCAAACATGTGGGAACAAGAACCCTCTATTGCTCTTGATGCTGAGTTTTGGGCCCAAATCTTAAAAAACAACAACTCTTGGATGACCAAGAATGCAAACCTGTGGCTCATACAAAATAAAATTATTTGCAGAAGTCACTACACTGCTCTGAAATGTGTACAATGTGTTTCTGCGAGGGCTTGGGGACGTCTGATCTGACCCTTATGAGGACACATTTTGTTTTTTAATTTCTATCTCATTTAACATATATACAGTATAGCTACAAGTGGAGTTGTTTTTTTCCTACAGAGCCAGCTGTTTCTCCCCACACACTCTGGCTCTGTTGAGCTAATTGCCTCCAACTAGAATACTAAACACAAACTGAGCTAACTCCTGGAAAGCAGATGCAAATTTTCTTCAACTCTTTTCGAGTAATTGGAACACAGTCGTCCACTGTTAGAATATGTTACAATCTTACACCAGGATGTAATTGTTACAGATGGACAGTTTTCCTTTGTCCTCGAGAGCTTCTCACAGGCCCATCATTGAGAGCACTTGTCCTCATCACACCCAGCCTGTGCTAATCAGCCTGGCTCCTCTTTAAAAGTTTTTTTTTCCTCAGTCAGTGAGACACTCCGGCGGCCAACACCTTCAGTTGGTTGCTTTGGGTATGTGTGATTGTTTGATGAGAGTTGTTCGAGTGTGTGGGGAAAAGAGGGTGACTCAGGTTTCTTTTGTGAAGTTGGATCTCAGAGGAGATTTTTTGTGTTTTTCTTTCATAGGGTGTTTTGAGGCCTATTTCAGGTAGTCTTCTTTTTTGGTGGAATCAGAGGGTGGCAGTGGAGATTACTACCTCCACTCCAACCTTAAAAACCCAGAGGCCATTTTATTTTCGATTTGTTTATCAAGGTGGGTTTTTCTATAGTTCATTTCCTTGTTGTGATCACTTTTATTCATATCAAGACCTGCTGAAACAGTAATTATTCAAGGCTTTATTTAAAATCGTTGACTTCGCTTATGATTTGTGAAATATCTACAAATCCCAACAGTATGGTACTGTAATCAGATCATTTAGTTCATGGGTTTTTAATTCTCTTGACATGTAATGTTTCTGCCAACAGTTGTGCCAACCACTGCTTTATAATTTCTTTGTTTTGATCTTTGGCATGTTTAACCATGTTTAAGTGTATTTACACAATATGTTTCAGTGAAAGTGTTTTCTAAATCAGTGCTGATAGGGCGTTGTTATTGGATTTCAGCTCTAACAGAAGAGATTAGGTTCAGCTGCTGACGCTCAGCCAGGATTAGGTTTGAGAGGACGAGTGTGCGGGTTTATCATTTTTGCTTTCCTCCGTCATGAAGCTAATGTTTAGATTAGATAAATGTGTGTGCTTTGGACTCATTCTTAAAGGTGTGCTCATATGCACATGAAAAGATTCTCTATATATCCCTTGTTTTGTCGGCATGACAGTCATTGACTTTCTGAGAGGTGGTTGGATGAGATGACATCTTACCGCCCCACAGACCCAATGACCTCATTCTCATGCAGATCACAGCTGACAACATCTGATCACATTCTTTACGGCTCTCCATCTCTGAAAGTGTGTGCATGTCTGGAGAAAACTAGTGAGCTGAAATGTCACAATATGTCTAGGGCTCTGCTAATTTATGTAACAGTGTTTCATGCTTGTCTCCAAGGTGCACACATATAGCATAGTAATTTTAGCTCTGTTGAGCTTCTCTGTGATCAGATTAAAATCTATTTCGTTCAGTTAACACAGGAGTGTGTCTCTGCACACATTACTCTCATGAAGAGATGTCTGACTGTCAGTCACACACGATATAATCTCAGGTCCTGGATTATCTGAATGCAAGATGAATTTCGAGGTAGGGCTGAAAGATTTTTAGAAAAAAATGTCATTGCAATTTCAGTTTGGTTCACGACTTTCTTCAAATAAAGCTTCAGTGAAGTTTTCACAATGTAAAGTAACATTTACAGAAAATTACATCATACCATCAAAAGCTATGACTCTAAAGAAAACTAAGGGTAAGAATTGTTTCCATATGTATTTATTAACAAAAAACATACTTGTACTTGTATACAAAGAGCAGTTATAACAACTGAAGAGAAAAAAGAGCCATCTTTGACATTTTACTTTGAAAATAATGTAGAGCAGAATATCCTCGATTGTGTTATGCTAAAAAGGTAAAATATAAAAACAATAAAAAACAAACAAACAAACAAAGTCAAGTCATCAATAATAAGGAACAATTCATCAATCCCAAGGAATAAAAAGGTTTTAAGGCCCTCTTATTGCTAAAGCTGCTCTTTGATTCATGTTTGAGTAGTTAACACTATTATTCAAGGATGACTTCAGCAAATATGCAAGTTTAAGAATTATAATTCGTGGAGCATTATGCTGTTGATGCTTTTTTTTTTACCTTTTCTTTGTGAATGTCCTGTAATAAAGATAATACTTTACATACAGAGAAATTTAAAACGGGAAGCACTGTGATGTTGTGCTGTCAGTGGACACAGGCTCAAAACAGGAGTTATACATTCTTGAACGCGTGTATTAATTCCCATTCTAACAATGTTGTAATCTGAAAACATGTATTAAAAGCTGTTGAAAGCGACTAAAAGGATCTTGAAGATGACACATTCTTTAAGTTTGGGGGACTTATTTAAACTATTAGGCTCCTCATTTATTTTCAATGTATTTTCTGTCCCCTCCATTATTGATAATCTGTCCAGCTACCTCCTCCTGTCATTTTCTGGCATTTTTCCATCACTCCCTCTTTTTACTCTCTTCTCTTATTCTTATGTCAGTCTGGCATTTCAGCTTGTATTTACAACGAGCACGGGTCAAACCTATCAGTTGTTGGTTCTCCAATTAGGAGGCTTGGATGCTGAGAGCTGAATCTCTGCCAGTGAAAGCAACAATTTAATTCTTTCGCCCTCCTTGTGTCTGGTCTGTCACTTTCCTCTCTTTAATGACCTGTGTCTCACCTCCGATTGCTGTTGCTAAATCGGTCCTGACAAACACTGTTATTTTCCTGCACCCTCTCACTTTTTTTTCCTCAGTTTGGGTCAGGAGCAGTGTTGTTGGTAACCACAGCAACAACAACTCTCCTCACCTTGGGCACCTCGGGATTGAGTGACCTCTGACATTTGCACTTGGTTTGTCAGTCTGTCGCCTGGTGTTGCTTTGGGCCTGCCTTGTCATTCTCTGAGTATCCTCCTGTTTGCAAATAGTGTTGCTTTACATAGCCAAGCTGCATTCAGAGATCTGAACATTTTAGTTTCAGGTGTCTTCACTACAGCAGCTCATTTTACAAACTAATAATTCTGGTGAGTGCTAGCAAGGTTGATGCATAACCGTTCAGTCTTTTCGCCTCTTTGCATCCCTTTTAAAAACTCACACTTTTTTGCTTTCCCCCCTGTGTAATAAAATTCCCCTGTGTGTGGCTAAATAAATGTATCTTGCATAGAGCTCTCAGCAAACAACACACAGCATGTTCTTGAACACAAGCTAAATTTATTTTCCTTCACAAAGATGCAAAAACAAGGCAATTCATTTTATTCCTTGTCCATAAAATGAGCATCTGGATGTTTTAAAGCACTGAAAGAATGATGATGATAAAAGAGAAAGAGACAAGATAATATTTCAACAAAGAGTTTTATTAATATCCTGTTCCTCTGACATCCTCGAGGGAATATTTCAACACTTCAAGTAGCTCATAAAAGCGCCTGAATGGAGTCCTTTATTTGATTTTTTGTCATAGACAACTTCCGTTTCTCTGTTGTCAGATGTAAACGCTGTTAAGCATTCCTTACATTACAGTTTCAAGTGCTTTATTATTTATATCTGCTCTTGTGATGTACTTTAAAATGACTGACTTAGTTTAAATCTTTATTACAAACAAGAAAAGAAGCCTGAAAACTAAATTTAAATGCAGAAAGAAGAGATTCCTATATGAAATATGCCTTTTTAGTATTTATTTATGCATCCATCTTGAATGTATCATTATATACACTGATGCACATGCACAGGTGGTCATTTATATTCATGTGTATAAGAAGATGCACATTTTACACTGTATATGATGTAGTCTGGAACTATGTCTGGTTATAGATGAATGTGTCTCATTTCATACAGTCTCAATCAGTCTCTTTCACCACCTCCCTCCCAGCTTTTACTCCTGGTCTCACTCTCCTCTCCCCTCCTTTTCTCCCTTTCTGTCTGCTTCCCTTTTTGTCCCAGATGCCTCCCTCCTCCTCCTCCCTGTTACCTTATCACTTACTTTCACTCTGTCTTGGACCTTTCCCCTCCTGTTCCTTATCCTCCCTCGATCCTCCCTCTCTCCCTGACTCCCTCTCTGTAAGTGATAGGAAGCAGGTGTTGTTTTCTCTGCTCGTCTCTTCATTTCTTCCCTCTTGTTTTGTTGCCTTGGTGTCTGAATGGAGAGTGTGCGGGGGGATTTTAAAGACAACGGTGGGGGTGGGTGATAAATGAGAATAATGAATCTCAGGATGCCCTGAAGGCCAATATTTCAACAGAGAAATATCACAAATAACACAAATGGTTTTTTTGAGGAAACATTTAGTTGAGTGAATAGTTTTCAGTCAATTTCTGCAGTGAGGGAGTAAAAATGTGAAATATATTTTGTTTGAGTGACGAGCCTCCTCCATAAAACATCAGAAAGCATCGGTGCATTAGGAAGTCAAAAGGTCATGTGGAGTTTATTTCATTTTGTTGGTTTTCATAGGAGCTCACAAAGTGAAAGTGCATTACAAATCCTCAAAGAATAAGATCAAACAAAGCAGTAAAACCAATTGAGCATATACAATGTACATCAAAGAAGAAAAAATAATAAGAGCAGATGATCAAAGCAAGAGTGTTTAACCTTTACTTTGTGAAATGCTTCAAAGGCACAACCATAATCCAGTTTTACTTTTGAGAGAGACGGCCATTTGACCTGAGTCAGAGGACCAAAGCAATCAACTGTGGCTCAAGTGGTCAGAAAATATACACTGATAAAAAATCATGCAGAAGTCTACATTTGAAAACAAAGGAAGAACATTGAACAAAAGAGGAGCCAACAGTTCTGACCGTAGACTGTAGAATATACGGACTGATATGTAACAAATAAATGGGTGATGTCATGGATGTCTCCATCATAAAATGAGATTATCAGCAACCAAATAACCAAAAAGGTTTTTTCTCAACCGCCCGGTCGGGTTGAGCAGGACTGAATTGATTAATCACACACTAAAGTCTCTATGTTAACACCACTTGTTGCTAAGTTCAGAATCAGTAACTTTCCAGTGGTATGATTAGTTTCATCAGTAGTTCCAACTGTTCATTTACTTTATGAATATGAAAGAAACATAAGAAACTACATATCTTTAGAATTTAGGATGTGCTTTTGATGGTTTTATAATCAAAAATAGTCTGCCATTTTTTTGGCCTAGTTTGTGGTCTTACAGTTTCAGTTCAATTTCAGAATCCTTCTCCAGTATTGGTCAACCATGGCACAAAGCCTGTAACACCAAACATTATAAGGTAAGTGTCCTCCCAAGGACTTCTACCACTGGAAAAAGACATCAGACCTTCTCTCTGTATTTCTTTTCCTTATCACAGGCCAATCTAACCTCTGCTGTTTGTTTTCGGTGTAGGGCAGTAATAAATCACACAGCAGAGTAAGATTGCACGAGGTCACTTTTTGAACAAAACACCAAGGCTGTTGTTTCCTGGTCTCTAAAGCCTGTGACAGATATGTGTTGTTGTTGTTGAACTGGTGGGGTATAAATTTTGTTTTGACAAGGCAGCAAAGGTACATTATCATCTGTATATTAATAATCTCATTCAGCAGCTGAGACTCCATAACCAGGCTGCTCTATGTTTTGGTGTGTGTATGAAGAGCTCAAGGGGGTGAAGAGACATCATTTGTATGTTGTGAAGGTGTGATAGTAATGAGAAAGTCACACACACACACACACACACACACACTCCTCAGTGGTCTCAGGGAGACTAAAAGGCCACAGGGGTTGTGCTTCTAATGGGCTAATGGACTTTTGCACCTGACCCATCTAGTCTAACAGAAACACACACGCACACACACTTATGCACACACACACGGGTACACTCCTTGCATACGAATACATATCTCAGCAGCTGCAGGTCATTCAAGGAAAGCAGGTAGCATATGTGGGAGGATTAAGAACATACTAAGCAGCTATTCTAACTCAGTTTGCATTCAATTGACTGAGTTGTTTGTCTTTTATGATGTGTATTATTTAGGTATCCTCATATTTTTAACTAAGACAGGCAAGAGTATGGCTGGTTTTGTCTTATAAAATGTTCATGGCTTCATGTGAACATTTTGTTCTCAAAGTTAAAAGCAAAAATAAGGGCAGCAAAGGCAAGTTACTCAGGTGGTGGTCATGTCTTCTTACCTGTATTTTAATTCTGACCTTTTAGGATGTGGTATGTTGAAAGTTTGGTCACATCCTCAGTCTGATGAGTTGAATAGGTCTAGACTTCTGCTTAGCTCAATGCTCTCTCTCTCTCTGTCTCTCTCCCTCTCTCTTTTACTCTTTCATGTCTTTTTTTGTTCAATCAGCTGCACTATATATTAGAAAGTAAAGCCAAGGGAAATGATCATCGTTTGAGAGTTTATTTCTGAGCCCTTTCTTTCTTGCAGTCATTATGTGCTTCAGGGTCACACTTTTTGCTTAAAGAGGTCTTGGCTCACATGTTATTGTGTGGTTAGGTATGGTGCCTTTGAACGTAGCCCTCTGGTTTCTCACCTTTACCACCCAGCTTTTCTATCTGCTCTTCTCTGCAGTTTAGTTTCTCCACTATTTCACACTGTCCTTGTCTTTCCACTTCAACATCTCTTTTCTGAGCCATTATAGAAATCTCCTCTTTTTTTTCTTCCATTTGAGTCTCTATCTCTCATGGCAAATATCTGAAATGTCTGTTAGCACCAGAGAGCAGCTCTTGCCTTTGTCTCCCTCTTTCTCTTTGTGTTTTTATTAGTTTAATATTTACTGTCAGAGGTGTCTGTGTGTATCTATAGTCCTCTGAACAGCAGTTTCTAAGCTGTAGTTTCTTTATCCAAGATTTCCCTCACCGCCAGGATGAGGAGAAGTAATGATTGTCTATTACAATATAATATTTTGTGATGCATTTCAAATTTGAATTACTGATGAATACCAACATTGAAATAAAAATAATTCATATTCCATCGTTGATCAAACACAGCAACACAAGCCTTGAAAGGAAAGTGCCTGGTTTAGTATCTATATAAGTATTTTCCAAAGGTGGCCACAAGAGGGCAGGACAAGATGTTGGTAAAGTCTTGGAGGGTACATTTAGGGTAGCTAAAGAAGAACAGAAATTAAATTCAAAATGAGAATCAATTTACCACAGAGAAACTTTTTGCAATTGATAATAAAAAACATTTTGATTGTTTTAAAAAGCTATTTTAACTTTCTCTAACTAAGCAAATCTTTTCAACTTTAATATGTATCCTTTAAAAATGGGTTGTTGCTATTCTCATTCCCAATGGCTTCCTTCAATTTCTCATTCTTTCAAGCTAATTGTATTGTTTTGTTACCTGTGTGCAAAAGGGTCAGCTCAGTTCTCTACAAGCCTGCACAAAAAACAGTTTCAAACGACTCTCTACTCTCATTTTTCACATGTAAAGTGATTCATCCAGTCATTGATGTATCAATAACCAGACATGTAACCGTTACATATACATGTTAGAATAGTATCACTATTTTTGACATGGGGCATTTTTGAGATCTACAATTTGCTTAACAATATTCAAACTTTTTGCTGTACCCTAAAACACCCTCTCCAGTGACTGAATAAAACCTAGGATTATTTCAGGGGATAACATCACCTGCAACCAAGTCAAGTTACTGTTGTAACAGAGTGCTGCACAATTTCAAACATGGATACAAAACACAGAACGAGTCATGTCTTCATCATCAAAAGTCACCAAAATCCTTAGATAATTTTTCTGTTTATTTGATGATGGGTATAAAAACAACCTCTGGATACAACAACAGAGCTGAAGAGTTATGCAATATATACAGTCTATATAGATGTAATATATATCTATATAGTCTGTATTCAGTTCAATTAAAAAACTGCAATAACGATCTTTGAGTATGTCTGGAATCTGCAGTGTATGTCTGCAAGAACATCAAACTACAAAATCCTCCTCTATCTGATTCCACCAACAGGCTCAGCGTCTTCTTTCAGCTTTATGTGTAAATTAAATGTTGAAAATTTGTTGAGTTTTTTTGGAAGCTCAGAGGGGAAAAGAAGTCACCACCCACGCTGCTAAAAGTCATCTTCACTTTGTCACAGAAACTCATGCTGTATGAAGTGAGAATAAAATTGAGGTCATAATGCCTCCATCATGGTGGCTGGCTTTGTGAAGATGGTTTGATAATGCACAGAAGCCGTGAGTAGGCGGGGGAAGGCAGAAAGCCAAGGAGAGTTGTTGTGGGACTGAGAGTAGGAGGCTGTGTTTACTGGAAGGAGAACTTTCACTACTGGAGACCCAGAAGGTATATCAGACTCAGAAACAGAAGCAGAAGAAATGATTTAGTGGCTTATTGCTTCTCATGGCACAGTTGTGGACTTTGGCTGGACTTGAACTTTGCATATTTACAGCAGAAAGAGTCCATACGTTCACCAATGAGTCTTTGATCCATGTTTTTTGGTTGGTGACCCAAAAGCATGAATGTTATATTATCCAAGATGTCAAGTTTAAAGGTTTGAAGGTGAGGCTGACTGAATCCAAAACGGAGCCATTAATGCATAAAAGCAGCAAAATAACTGCTATCGGTCAAATCAGCCAGTTAGAGACTCTTAGTAAATGAGCCATTCACGCACACAAGCTGATCAGTCAGGATACCCCAGTTTTCTTAGAACTTGGAAAGAGGAGAAGAGCTGGAGAGGGATCAGATAAAAAGTATCTTTAAGTGAAAAAAGATTGGCACACAGGTACAGGTGTGAAACATGTATAACAGCCCTATTCCTTTGTGCAGCTAGGTGTAAATGTGTCTTGTCGCTCAGGCAGTTCCTAACTTACCCTGCTTTTACAGAGTAAGGCACTAAGTTCATAAATAAAGGCGTAGAGCTACAAGCAATTGGTATTGTTACATGAAATCAAGAATCTATTTGGCGACTAGCTACAGGTTAATATCCTGTTTATCGAGCTACTAATTAATCAAGCTAAGACTCAAAAAAGATTATCCCCGAATATGCCTGCTTTGAGAAATGGTTATCTGTTCAAACGGAGCAGACAAACCTGATAAAGAGCTATTGAATGATGCAGTACAAAATGATGTAATGATAATATTGGCTATTTTCAGCTGCGATTGTTTTAGCTCCTGAGGGACTGAAAGTTAAAAGCAAAAAACTCTGTTCCCACTCAGGATGTGTATAAATAAATACTAGATTACCTTAAAGGAAAAATGACTGTTCCTGACTGGAAAGAATTAAAAAGAGAGCCTGGACTCCATATTGTGAGAGAATGAAGACTGAGTTGTTGCTCTCTGTCGAACAGCCAATGATTTTATAAAGTGTTCCTCAGATGCTCCATAAATACTGACCGTGTTCCCTGAAGTAATGAGAGTCAGTCAACATTTATCACGGACTTCAGTGTAAATCTAAATAAACACAGTTATCTGTGCTCTGCCCTCAGTTTGTTACAGACCACACAGCGCTAACAAGACAAATTAAGGCACTAAATGAGGCGGAAGGAAAAGTGGAGGCTGAGGAGGATGACTGGGAGAAAAATGTTTCCTGAGGGATCCAAGCTGCTATACTGTGCACCGTGCTGTAAACATCTTGCTCATTTTCAGAAAGTCTTGTTCCAGCATTAAATTACTTTATTATGCCATTTATTTGTTGTTTCCAGACAGTCACAAGTGATTCTTGTTTTACATTCACATCTTGCTGATTTGATGTTGTTTCTTGTTTCATGTTGCTAGCATCGCCTGTTTTATATTGTAATCGTTTTGTGTTTCCCTCCACTTTGATTGCTCCTTGGTTTTTTTCCACCTTTGCCTCTTTGTCACGCCTGTGTTCTGATTAGTGTCAGTGTAGTTGGTACTTTCTCATCTTGGTTGGTTCATGGGGTTTTCTACTTTGGTCACTGAATCTTCACCTTTGTACTTTGTGACTCCTATTCCTGTGCTTTAAATGGACTTTCTTCCCAGAGATCTCTCCGTGGTTTCTCACTGTTTTCAAAAACTCCCAATCAGAAGTTCATGGGTTTGATTCCAGCCCCTTCAGCCACATGCCCAAGTGTCCTTTAGCAAGATACTAAACTCCAAACTGCTCCTACGGCTGGTCGTTGGTGTGTGAATGAGTATGTCTGTGTTCGATAAAACTGATGGTTCCCTGTAACAGAACACTTTTCCATTAGTGTGAATACTGTGTCGATGGGTGAAAGGGACTAGATATGTAAACTGCTTCATGTGGTCAGAAAGACAAGAAAAGTGCTGCATAAGTATGAGTCCATTTACATGTTCTTTTTGTTACCTTTGTGTTTTTCTTAAAAATCACAGGTGGGTTTGACAACTTCAGTTTTCTTTCATTTTTTTGCACAACTTCACTATTAAGCTTTGTTGAACATTTCTCTTATATAGATACACTCATCTGAGCCAATTGGTCTGGGAAAGTGACAAGATGTGCCAAGCTAAATGTTGCCTCAGATACTGATGAAAATAAATGCTTTACCTGACATCTCTAGTTGAGTCAGAACCCAGCCTCTGGCGCCCCTTAGTGGCAAAGTCTCAACTGACTTTAAATCAGAGGGAAAAACCCATCTTATTTGACAGTGACTATTTTCTAAATGCAACAAGGAGCCAATGAAGGGATTTAAGCACAAACACAAACATATCACCTGAGACAGCTACTATGAAAATTGTGCCACCTTTATGTTGCGTTTATCTGGTTTAGTAATGAGGTGAGGTTAGAAAAAATGACTACAAAGAATTAATTTCTCTCAAACGTTGAGGCTCCTTTATGCATGCTTGAAGGAAATAGTTCACATTCAGGATCTATAATTTGTTTCCAGTGATTTCATGTGCAAGTTTGACAACAAGCACTTTGTACATAGGATAATGTGAGGTTTGTTTCTTCGTACTGATCACCTTCATGACTCTCACATGCCAGGGCATTGCTATCAAATGAAAACATGCAGGATGCAGGTTAAAAGGAGTCAAAGCTATTTCTAAAGCTGAGGGCCTCTGACTTCATTTAGAGACAGGTCTGTTCTGTTTAGTACGAGGTGATACAATCTTTTGGTCAATTCTTAAACCTCATTCCTCTACATGAATTCAAACCCATATTAAGAACACACTTCCTTTCATTGTCATCTCTTCTCAGGACTGCAAAGAGCCTCCAGACTGCTGCCTCAGTGAATCTTTCACATCCCCATCATGCACATTGGGAGTCGACCTGCGCCGTGGCAGACGCCGTTTCTCTGGCAACCTCCAGCTTCCTCCATTGTCTTGGCGCCAGGGCGAGAGGTCACGAACGCCTGATGATGACATACTAGCCAGGCCAACATCTTTGCCGTTTGGAGCCCCTCCCAGGATAGACATCACACCGGTTGATCCTGAGTGGTGAGTGGAAATTTTTCAGTCAAAATGGCAGGAACCTAAGTTTCTTGTTGTGATGCAGCTTGCGTCACCCCACCTTTTAGGTCCACCTAAACCAAAGTCCAAAATAGTACAAATATTTGTGTATAAAGTTTCTTTGAGTTCTCATTGCCTCATTTGACCACAACACCAAGCTGCTCTAGTCATGTGATTTTTTTTAAAGCTATCAATCAAATCATAACTATCAATCTTAAGAGGGAATCAAGATTAATTAAGTAGGTAAAATGTTAATCACATGAGAAACAGTTATTTTTTGACAACTGTAGCTTCTCCTGCCTGCACTGAGGATGTCTCAGCCTCCTGTTGAAATTCTACTTTTCTCTGCATCAGTGACTGATCTGTCATGTTGCATTCAGCCCGCTCAAGATGACTCTGCCTTATTTCATTATTTATGCTTCATGCCTTTGGACATGGTCGTGCTCATGCACTAACACACGCTCTCACCCAGCACCAGGTACTGTTTCAGTTTCAAATAACACACACATGCACAGAGATTCACAAGTGAGTGTCCAGCTGTTGGTACACAGCCAGTGGTCCATTTGTTTCTGATTCACACTCGCTTTATCCTGTCTTGCTAATCAGTCCTGATTGTCCTTTCACTCAAGTAAGTGTGTGATGTAAAGGAAGATGAAGCCAGTTGAAGGACTTTTAATAGAAGTTTGGAAGTGGTTAATTACTTTATATTTGATGAAAAATGGCTTCTGGAAAGGTCAAAGCTAATCAGCCTTGATTGGTGCAGCAATCAAGAACAGGTATTATTGTACATGGGCGTGTGTGTGTGTGAGTGTGTGTGAGTGTCTTGCAGGTCAATGTATTGCAAGGACAAGTGGCTGCTTTATTTACACCTTTTCTAGTTGGTGTTTTCTATATTACATGACATGCTCTGTAACTTGCATGGATTACATCAAGCTCTATAAAATAAGACTTTTTTAAAAACCTATTTTAGATGCCAAATCTGAGATTGGATTTCAGTACTTGAGTGTAGTAGAATTTCAGTATGTGCATCAAATGTTGGAATATCTGTTTGTCACATTGATTTAATTCTACACCCGAGTGTTTTGTACATCACAAAAATCGTTTGAGTGTCTGCTTGAAGTGTTGCAGTTTCTGGTTCTACCAGAGTGGGGCAGTGTTAACATGGTTTACGAGATGGGTCAGCACAGTTAGTAAATACTCAGACAAGGCCTCATCTTGGGTTCTGGAAAAAGGTGTGAATAAAGTGTTGTGGTCTTTATGTTTGTGATATTTGTTAAGAATACGACACGTTAAGACTTTTAAGGAAGCTTAAGGTGATGCAACCTTGTTGACACAAACTTTTAGACTGTGTTTTCCAATCACTTCACATTTTTACAGAAAGCTTTTTTTTTTTTCAAAGAAGCTCACTGGTACCTGAGATGTGTGTTAGAGCAGTGGTAACTAGCGGTGGTCAGTTCAGACATGTTCCCAGGTGTACATCCACCCTCCTTGCCCTCCCCCCTGTTAAAAAGCCATTGCACTGTGTCTCCTTCAGGCATCAGTTTTCTGAATGTCAGGGTCAGCAGAACCTCCCTGAAGGTCCTCCACTCTGATTACTTCTTTCTCTCCTGAAGCCTCCAGCTGCTTGATGTGTGTGCACGTCCAAAATGTGTGTCTGTATCTGTTTGATAAAAGTGTTTTAATCCCAGTCACCAGCACAACCCTCCTCTCTCTGCCCTCAGCCCCCTGTGGTCCTACTTGTACTTGTTTAAGTGCTTTCATCAATGATGTCAGCAGCAGCAGCAGTGGGAGGAGGGAGCTGGAAGATATTTTTGGATTCAATTATTTGTCCTGCTGATGTACACACTTGTTTTAGGGCCCAGAGTGCATCCAGAATTGATTGTTGCAACTGTGCGTGTGGCTGGCTTTGCTGGAGTCTCACTGCCTGAGAAAAGCAACTGCTGGAGTGTCCGTGACAGTGAGAAAGAAGTGGTATTCCTAAAATAATCTTATGCATGTTGTGGAATTAAGGCTTTCTAATGCTTTTCTCAATCTGTATATGTTAGTTGTGATTGATAAGCTGCAGAATTTAAAGCTCAACTCTGCAACCCGACAGAAGATAGGCAAAATCAATTGCAGCAGTGCAAAAACATTGCAATTCAATAATCCCAGTAAGATTCCACGTAAATGCATCTGTTTTGACAGAATAAAATAAACAGCTTATTATAAAAAAATGGGAGGGATACACAGTATTGGATTTTTTGACAATACCAGATATGCCAATTTTTTATTTGACTGTCCACTCATGCTCTGCTTTGCACTGTTGTCACCAGCCGTTTGTTTAGAGCTCAATGCTCTTACCCTGCTTTTGGCCAGCATAGAGAGTGAACAGAGGTGAGCTCTGCTTTGACAACAGCTTTTGCCTCCCTGCGTTTATATTTTTTCTCTTCTATTTACACATAACAGGAGTTGACCTAAAGCTGGTGGCAGTGTGTACACTGGACAAAAAGGCAATGTCCAAATATCAGATGTATTCCTGTTTCCTGGCTGCAAAAATGTTGTACTCTGTTAGTCTATTTTTAGAGAGCAATAAGCTGTGGAGGAAAATAAAACAGAAAAAATATTTTAACTATAGCAGCAGTTTTTACTCAGTTTAGTTTTTCTTTTTTCTTATCAAATTATGGGTAAGTCTTTGGACATGCATAAAAAAGTGTGATGATCATGACATAAAGCGCAAAGGTTTATCCAAAAAGGCCTCTCTAATTAAAGTCTGAAACACTTTTCTTTGTCATGTCAATTACATAATTACCGGTTATGAATAAATTTCCTGTGTCCTTTTCCTCTCTAAATCAGATTTGAAACTATATTTGGACGTGTTCCCCGCCCTGGGTCAGGATGACAGCATCCAGATTATGGCCTGTCTGCACTCTGTGTGCTTTCTGCAAGTAGTGTGTTGGTTAGCTCTACCCTGTCTGGTGCTACAGAATACTTTTCTTTGGTGTGACGTTAATCCATCATGTGAGATAGCTGACAGAGGATCATAGACTTATTTTGGCATGTGTATATAAAATGAAGATGTCCACAATGTTTACATGGAGGGCATTTACTCTCTGATATCCTGCTTTGGTTTGCAAGCTCAAATGTTGCTTCACTGCTGTAATCCAAAGTCATTTAAACATAAGGACTGCTAAATCATCCTCTTTCCATTCTGTTATTGAGCATCTTAAAGAGATGGAGAGAACTGTGGCCACATCTGAAAGGAAAAATCCTTTTTTTTAATTCTCGTAAGCATTCAGCCACTTCCTACATTAATTCAAAGCTTTTTTTATGTTAGCAAAGAATAATGGCTGATATCAATATTTATTTGCATATAAATTTAAAGCAACCTCTTTCCAAAGTGGCATATTTTTCGCTACATTTTTGTATCTTTTTTCTCAGATATCTCCTAAGGAGCATAGAGCCAGTTCTTGTTAAGGATCTATAAGAAATAATTCAATCCATTGACATTATTAGCCTTTATTCTCAAGGATTCCCATTGATTCTTTACTTTACACTGGAGAGGCCAGACTGCGATGACCCAGCTAGCTGAGCGTAGCAGATCTCAAAAATGTCAAAATATTAAAAGTTTGATGTTTTGCAAACAGGAAGTGGAGGCTCATGGCTGACTTGAGCATAACTACGGCAAGCCCAAGGTTCAAACGCACTCAAAGCATTACTAGGTGGCCAAACTTAGTCAATAACGTACAACTAACCAATGAAGTGACGTTAACTGATGTGTGATTTCTACTTATTTTTATTTATTTATGTACAGAGATATCTAAGTCTATTGACTATTCATATTCATATATTCATATTTATTTACTGAATAACTCAATGAAATGTTGCTAATGCAGAAAACCGGTAAAGTCTACTTTTTGTACACTGAAAATTCACTGGTGGAATTGATAGGGGAATCAATAAAGAATTGATTGAGCAGAATGAATAAGAGCATTGGTATCAGTAAAATCTTAAAAATACCCACCTCTGATATTAATACTTTACTTGGATTAACTTAAAGTCACCTCTTACCTAAGTGGCATATTTTTCTCACCTTGTTCTGAATTACTATCCCCAGACAACACCACAGGCAAAATTACATTAGTGACACTGTGTTATGTTCACAAAAGTTGGTATGTGCTAACCGTTTTGGTACTGGCTCATAAATGACTGAACTGTCCTGTCAGCTGATGCCTCATGTGATTTATAAAGCATTGCCAGATTTAATCCCAGATTTGAGCAATGCAAAGTGTAGTCTGCTGCTCATCAATAAAAAGACAGCACAAAGACCACGTGTTTGCACAGCTTACAGCCTGGAGCACTGCTATCATCTTTTAGTTAGTTCCCACCCTGAAGACGTAAAGAAAGAGGAATGTCAAGCATTGTCAAGTTGTTATCAATATAAGATGCAGTTGCATTCTAACCCCAGTGAATATAAAAATGATCAGCCTCCTCCTTTTGTAAAAAGATTTTAACATGGTGGTGTCTTTTTTTAAGTATATCCAATGTATTCAATTATGCTGCTCCTGTTGAGTATGACAACAAATCAATGGTTTTATATTTTTGCTCAGTAGGTAACACAACACTCAATTCAAAAAGAAGGAAAATGTTGCCCTTTGGTCAACATGCATCTGACACTTCTACATCATTTCAAAGCTTAGCTTGTGGAGCACTAGATGCTCTGATACAGTCTAGTTTTATGCTAAGTCTTCTCACCAGCTTTAAGAGAAATTTGGTTTAGTGTCAAAGGAAAGAAATAAGCCGCCATATTTACTGCAGCTTCCCCCCTGCTTGTCAGTTTGTGTTGCATGGTTATCCTCTTGCATGTGACTCAGAAGTAAACCCCATATTGGTGGTGTTTATTTCCAAATGGGATAACTGTCTTCATGCTACAGTTACTCACCCAGCCGTGGCAGAAATCTGCAGCAGACGTTTCCTCTCGAGAGCTGAACATGGGGGAAATATCACAAATGTCAAATTGAAATGTTTCCTTCATTTATCAATTTTTCTCCAAACCATGTAAATCCAGTTTTCTGTTGTTCTCTGCTTCCTTTTTACAGATATGCGGCTTTTATTTTGTAAAAGCCTTTATCCTCTGTATTTGCATTGATTGTACAGATATAATACAGGGGAATAAATCAGTCATTCACAGCCTCTATTCATCCCTGTCACCAGCTGCTGGTTATGTCGCAGCTGCAGGTCAAAACATTTATTATCTGCTTTGTGCTTGAGCCCCTTTTGAACAAGAGATGGACGGTTTTTATGTAACCATGTATGCTTCATTGAGGCCTAAACCCATCACACACACACACACACACACACACACACACACACACACACTCCATATCAGTCCCTGCATCTGAGCCACACTCTCATAAACTCACCTACAATGTAGACAGGCATGACTCTCCCCAAAGACACACACTAACACACACACTAACACACACACAAACACACACACAAGTCCTGAGGGTGTTCTGGTTGCACTGCTCAGGGTTTCACTTGGAGGCCAAAGGCAGAGGCAACCTGAGGCAGAATGAACTGTCCTCCTTTGGTGATTTGATGCTATTGAAAATGACAGGGTGGGCTCTGAAGGAAGGGGAGGGATCCTTATGCAACTTTTAACTCTTGATATGATCAGCATGGTAGAGAGGAGAGTATAGAGAGAACTGATTAGAGACATTTGGAAATTTGGCAGAACTTTGTTAAAACTTCATCAAAGAGCAGGAATAACCTTCGTACCATGATGCGCCCATCACTCTGGAATAGGGTAAACCTGAACCATCCTTCCAGTTTTAAATAATTTTTTGGACAGTTCTTAGACAAATTTTAGTAGTTTCTTCAATCTCCTTTTCTCTGCTTGATGTATGTTAACTATTTGACCCTTCTTAAAAAGACTAACATCTTTTCCTTGGCCACAGGATGTGTCTTTCTCCATGGTTGTTTTAGAAATGAGAAGTTACTCATTGCATCAGGTGGGATTAAATAACTTGTTGCTCACTAGAAGAAGATCCCCCATGCAGTAATTATCCAATAGGAGGCTTGTAGCTATTTTCTTAGTTAAACCCAGATGGAGACTTTTTTTTGGCCCAGCAGTGTATTTTTTGAATTATTGCTTGTATCTGTGTCTTGAATCTGGATCTAAATCAGTACAATACAACCTCTCTGCAAATTGTATGTCATCATAATCATGTGACTGAAAACCAGCTATTAGCCATTCAGACCAAAGAGTTATTAGTATCAAATGTAAACAAGTTTTTCTTTGATGTAAATATGGGATATTATGAGAAGTTGTGTCTGTGGTTTCTGGTGCTTCTTCATCCAACCTTAAGTTGGCAAATGAGGTTCTGCAGGTTTTAACACTTCTGCATCACATCTTCATTTCTCAAGACCAGAACAGCTGCTTGGTTTACATTTACACTGTATTTATTACAATTGGCTCTGAGTGATATTTAGTAAAACTCGGTGGTGTAGACCTTTTCCAAGGTCTTTATGAGAAGGGCTTTCAATTTTATGGCCAGCCCTGGCGTCTTGAAGAATGCAACCCTTTGTGGTCTCACAGGTATCAGTATCAAGGTCCAGGGGAGACTAACACAGTGAGGAGCTGCCAGAACTGCTTTACTTTAGCCTGCAGGGTATGTTATGTGCTTTGACCGTATGCTGTGGTTGACAGGAATGTTAAAGTCAAATTCTCAACCTAACACAGCCAAGTCACTCACTTCGAAATTATTTCTCAAGCATTGCTTTTCTGTTCAGCGAATGCACTAACCCAGGGTTATGCTCCTCATCTTCTAAATGAGCATGTTCCTAATGTGGATGTGTTCCTGTCACAGTGGTGATCTTCAGGGTTTACCTCTATAGCAACATCAGGTCCAGAAGATATTTTAACAACAACAACAATAACTTTTTTTATACAGCACTTTTAAAAACAGCAGTTCACAAAGTGCTTTACAGCAGAGATCCACAGCAAAATCAACAAACAAACAAACAAATAGTAAATCAAAAAAATCAAACAGCATTGAAATGAACAATATAAATAAAGAATTGTACAGTCCAAATGGAAGCAGAAGAGAAGAGAACCCAGGCAGTGCAAGACCCTATGATGAGACCATGGGGACCAGAAGTGAGAAGGGGTAAAAAAGCAAACAGGAACAATAGAGAGGATAAAAACAACATACATGGAATGTAGCGGTGGATAACTGAGGTAATAAAAGGATAAAACAGCTTAAAATTAGAATGAAAATGATAACTGGAGTGCTCAACTCATTAATAATAAATAAAAAAACATAAATAATGACAATAAACTTATGAGTGAATGAATAAATAGGGAGATAAATAGATAGATAAATAAATAAGTAAATAAATAAGTGAGTCAGCACTGTAAGAGGGCAGTAAAAATACAAAAGAGGACAATAATGAGGTAAAAAAATAATAGCAGTGATAAGAATAAGAATACGACATCACATAAAAGCAAGATGGTAAAAGTGCGTTTAAGAAGAGATTTAAAAGATGATACTGAATCTGCAAGTCTTATATCCTATTTTAAGAAAGAATATGTTTTCTATAGACAGTCATTGTGACAAGGTTATGAATAAATTGTAGTTTTGTTTTTAGTTAAACCAAGAGGCTGTTACTCATGTTGCGTTCTTTTCTGAATTCACTAGTTTGCTCCTGTCCTGGTAGTTTTGCCAGATCTTTTGTTTTTCACACTGGAGAAATAGGCTACCATTGTAGGCAGGAAACACGTGTTCAGAAGTTTCAGAGAGTAGCCATCTTGTCAGTTGTTGGCTCATGTAGGGCTTCTTTTTGTATTTCCAGAGTGGCAGTGTGATCTTAAGATGGCCTGTGGTGATTTCTTATTCCCTTATGATCTTAATTAAAGCTGCAAACCTTGCAGTTGAACCAGATTTTCAGATGCAGCTGTAACTCTTTACTCCTTCACTTGAGAGAAGGAAAATCCCTATTCTCAAAAAGGCAGCTAAAAGCCGCTTCAAGAGAACCGCAGTTGAACCCCACAAGCTCTAAACCTTAATGGCTGCTGACCACACTTCTAGCAGAGTTTCTTTCACATTGATGCTAATGGGAACATTAAATGATTTCTCACTGGGCACAAATGCTGCCTTAGATTCCTCCCTTGAACCCTGAGCGGATAAAATAAATGGTTGTAAAGATGTCAATGCTTTACTGACCAGCACACTGTCCTGTTCTCTAATGGTTTTAAGAGCACTCCTTTTTACCAGCCTTTTCCAGCCTTTTGCTTTGTAAACATAAACTGTTCCAAATGAGCGGGTCAGTTTCTCTGCTCATCGGGGCTTATTTCTACAATCCTCTTTGGGAGTATTTCCTTCTCTTGAATCTCTTCCATTTTGTTTCTCTTTCGGTAAAGCTTCTTTTGTTCTCTACTCACTGTCCCACTTATCATTTCCTTTAACTTTTGACCTTTTCCAATAGCAAAAAGCTTCTTTGGACACACTGCAGACTTTATAAATCAAAAGCTATTTGGAAAGTTTTCTTATCGTTGCTTGTATTTTTCAAAAGTGACTGAGCTCCTCTTGCACTGCAATTAGGTTTTTCTTTTAACAATTTTTATGTAGTTTGTTGAAAAGTAGAGGTTACAGATTATATGAACTCCTAAAACTTAACTTTAACTTGAAGCATAAAGCCCTCCTCATCCCTTCATTTCTAAGACTGATTCTCTCTCTTCCAACTGCTTCGCCTACCATCAGTGGATGTTTCTAGAACATATTAGTCAGTGACACCATTACTGCTCTGTTACACCCGTGTCCAGTGTCCTGATTGTGATTCACTGATAATTTGTTCTTGGATAGAAGAGAGTGCTGCATGAAAAACAACCAGGGAATGCCGGCCACACCACTGTCTGATTTCAAACCAATAACAAATGACACTCTTCTCTGCTGTGCTCCTTTGACACCTCGCATTACTACAAGTGTTTTCTTCTTTGTATACAGGCTTGGAGAGACTATTTTCAAAGCCTTTATTGGCAAGTGTCTAGTGAGAAAGCGCTCCATGCCTCGATGGCTCAGAATCATCAGTGACTCACAACCAAAACAAATCGTTCCACAGAGCAAATGAACGAGGGCTCAGATTTCTAATACTCACCAAGCTGCCACTCTTTTTCTTCTTCTGAAGCTTCTGTAGGATTTTCTTCCAAATCTCCTCCTTTCTCTCTACCTTAAGGGCATATCCGTCTTTTTTACTGATCACTGGATAAAGATTTTTGTGTGGGGGGGAAATTGAGAGTAGAAATGACTGAATCCATCCTTTATTTGTCCTCTTCTTTTTTTTTTTTGAAGAATACAGCATTCAATTTTGCTTTTGGTGTGAATGCTCCATCCTGAGAAGTCATGTCATAGAAACAAGAGGAATGCATTTTTTATCATAAAATTAGGAGTTTCAATGTTGAAAGCTGCTCTATGAGCATTTCTGGCACCAGTCTTAATGACCTTTCAGGTTTTCCTAGCTGGTTGCGCCCATCCTCTTTATGCTGCATACAAGATGTTGCCACCTTGGACGCAGGTATGCACTGCCAGGGTGTCGGACCAACCACCTGAAAAACTAAGTTGTCCATGCTGGGCTGAACAATTTGCAAAGATAATCAATCATCAACATATTATCAATTATTTTCCCCTATATGGTGATCATGATTTATTTTTGAGATAATTTTTGGGTTCCCCATCTTACATGTTCTTAAACACAAGCAATAAATCACTCTTTATTGAAAAGAGCACCATATTAGAAAAAAATCAACAATATAATAAACAAATTTAGAAAAGTAGAGCTATTTTGATATATTGATATTTTTGGGAATAGAAGTGTAGAGGAAACTGTTTCCATATACAGGTACGTGTTAAAAAAATGAGAATATCACAAAAATGTTAAATTTTTTTGTCGCTCATTTCAGAAAGTGACATCTAGGTATTACAATACTAATCATACATAGAGTGAATTATTGAAAGCCTTTATCTTTGAAATGTTAATAATTAAGACTCAGAAAATAGAATATTACACAAAATCAATGTAAAATATGTTTTTTAAACTGCCAGTTTATAAGCATCTGTACAGAAAAATAAAGAAACGAGAGATTAGTTCAACATTTTATTGACTTACAAAGCAAATAATAAGGCATTTTTTTTCAGGTATACAAGACCGAAAATAAACAAATTCCCCCAGGGGGAATAATTAAAACTCTAATTTGCAATTGATTGCCCAGCCCTAGTCCCCGCTGCCATCAAACTCCTCAACGATATTATGAGGAGTGCTTTTACTAGCGATTACTGTGTGACTGTGCTCTTTTTTGTCTTGATTTTGTCCCTGCTGGCTATAAGATGAATTTCCCCTCAAGGATAATAAAGTTTACCTTAACTATAATGTTATTGAGATGCTTCCGTTCCCACAATATAATGGAAGCTAAAAGCAATTTTAGTGTTATTGATTTTTTAAGTTATGATTTGACTGCAATGACATGCATTTATGACCTGTTCAGCCGAAAACAGGCTTAGAGGAAAATATCAAGTCAAAAGTTGCACTGGTACGTCACTGGGAGTGTTTTGGTGTGAAGACTTCAGTTGTTTAGTGCACTGATGTGATTCATATAAACAGCAGGCTTTGTGTATTTTGTTAATGTGACTGCATCTTTACTGCGGAGAAGCTGTCATTCACACATAATTGCATGCCTTATTGAATGTTTCTGAATGAGTTGACCTTTGGGCATTGTGTATGTGTCTCTTCACTAATTCCCATCAAGCTGTTTTCCTCCATCCTAATGCCAAATTGCCATTTTTTTTTCTTCCCCTGCACTCGTGGGTTGCCTGCAGCAATAAAGGTCAAAACATCATCAGCAACATGACCACAAATCCTCACTAAACAAAAAAATAAATAAAGAATCCCACAACCTGTTACTGGGCCTGCCTGCCTATCGTCACAACAAACAGCAGCCAATCAGGAGCAGGAGGGGGCGTGGCTTCCACTCACTGCGTGCCTGCTCTCAGCTGCTTGTGTATATTCTGAATGAAACAGCAAGTGAAGCATTAGTGCTGTGCCGTGCTCCTCTCACCGCTCTGTGTGTGCAGAGTGAAGAGGAGGGGGGTTTGACTGGAGGCATTAGTGGGCATAGTGGGAGTCACTCTGTGCCACACCGGGAGTGCCTTTAGGGGGGGAAGGTGGGGGGTTGTTTGCAGAGAGCGGAGGTCAGTCAAGCAGAGGTTGATGGAGGGAGAGGAAGACAGGAGGAGGCAGAGAGCAGTTTTCAGCCCCTTCTGAATGTTTCATAAGGGAGATCCTCCAACATCAAGCCGCCTGGATGGACTGAGAGAAAGGAAGAGTGGGTACTGAGGTGAGGCAGTGACAGAGGGACACAGATGAAAAAAGGCATGGAGGAGATCCAGTGTTGAGAAGAGGAATTCTTCTCTCCATCAGGAAGCTGGAAGTGACCCTGCCGAGGGTAAAGCTCCTCGGAAAGGAAATAGAGAGAGAGGAAGAGGGCACAACTGCTGGCTGGATAATCCCTAAATCCGTGAAAAAGAGAGAAAAAAGGTGAGGATTAGACTGCAAAGAGGCAACACAACAGCTAAAAGGTATGTCTGATCCGGCCTTCTCCTGGATGAACATTTGCTTGTGAATGATTTCTGCTTCATCATTTCTTCAGTGGGAACTTCTGTTTCTGGATAAGGCAAGAGGAGGTCAGAATCAGCTGATGTGACTGACTTCAGACAGAAAAAAGGGTCCGATTTTGAAAGACAGAAAGGAAAGTCAAATGTCGTCCAACGAGCTGAGCGTGGAGATGGACTCCTGCATTAGAACCTTCAAGGAGCATATGCACCTGGAGCTGGAGCCTCCCAAAATCCCAGGTGTGATGGGAGGAAAGAGGGGTGCCACGTCCCCAAAACTATCCCCGAGAAGCTCCCCACGTCTCTTCAGAAAGCTGATGGTCAACAAGAGCATCCGACAGAGGCGGCGCTTCACGGTGGCCCACACCTGGTAAGACATGTTGAGTAAAAAAAATACAGAAGAGAGAAATCATGGATGAGATGGACTGAAAAGAGAGACACGAAGGGAGAAAAGGCACAGGGGTTGAAGGATGTGACAGAGGATTAGTGATAAGATGGAGAGGGGAAGGATGTGGATGGAAAGAGGAAACTCAAGAGACTTAATGGAGGATGAATTGGTGGGGAATGAAGAGATGAGAAGATTAGGACAGAGGATGGAGGAACAGAGGGTGATTTGGGAGAGAAACAGGAAAGAGTAGGAATTGAAAAGGGATTAGAGCTGAAAGATTGGCTGGGGAATTGTGTAAGAAGACAGGTAGTGGGGGGAAATAGAAAGCTAACAAGGGGGGAGGAGAGGAAATATGAGGGGGGAAAATCCCAGATAAGGTGTGAAATACAGACACACACAGAGAATTGGGAGCAGACGTAAAAGAGTGTGTTATCCCGGAGAGAAATTAAGAGTCTTGACACCACAAATGGGGTCAAAAATAAGCAGATGCGCTGCTCCGAGGTGGTTTGTCACAGGGTTAGAGAATTACATAATGGAGTACAATCACTTTCAGGATGTTCCCTTGTCCTCCATTTTGCTGTTGTGTTCCCCTGCCATGTGTCTGGGTAAAATCTGTGAGCATGTATGAGTGGATCAGTCCTTTTTCTGCCTGCTGTGGTGACGTGAATGGAGTTTAAGGTGGCTTATGCAATTTGGTGGCCCTTAACATTTTTGGTTCAGCATCCTGGATGGTCGATTGAACATCAAAAAAATGCTTAATACAACCTACAAACTCACAGCAATGATACACATCATGAAGCCTGGCTCCTGTCCTATTTTTTGCCGTGGTGGTGACATTGATATTATTCCTCTTGGCACTTTTCCCAGAGGACACCCTGAGTCTAACTTTCACAGTTTAACAAGATCATTAGGTCAGACATGTTAAATTCATCTTTTGCAAACATCCTTCTTCACTGCATGAATTATTGCCCCATCCCCCGCTCATTTCCCAGAGTCAACCTCTTTATTCTCATGTAGTTAGGCTCCAGAGTAGGTTGGAAGGGAGGGCTGGTTATGTTATGCAATGTATGGATTTGAGACGGGGAAAGAGGAGCTGTGGTTTGACTACAAAAGCTCAAGGTGACTCTTGTACCTCAAATCACGAAACAAGGCAGAAGTGTTGTGCTGTCTTGATTTCTTCTTTTTGTTGCAGCTGAAACCATTATTTTCCAAGATTATGAATTGACTAAGCCTGTAAATGCAAATCTAAAATGGGCTACTTGTACAAAAATGTGGCAACATGATGAAACAAGCTTGTCACAGCGTCTGTGCTGTGGGATAGGGAGGGAAAGGAAGTAAGCACAGATATGAATCAGCTTCTGTATGTAATGACTATATGCCGGGTTGTTTTCAATAATGGAAATCAGACAACATGTGCAAATGTGTGTTTTTTATACATATATGTGCATTTCCATTCAGTCTGTGTGTGAGTGTACACGCATATTTGACCCTACAACTCTGTGGATGTGATTGTAAATGTAATAGATATGTCATTCTCTGTTTTTTTCCTTGATTGTCTCGATCTGTCATACCTCCAGAACAGGGACTTATGTTTACCCCCCTCTCTCTATCTTGTTGTGCAGCCTATTTCTGAGCTGTTTGTGGGGGTTGGGTTGGTACAGGGGCAAAATACAAGAAAAAGAAACAAGGAAAATGGCTCCATTTAAAAAATCATTAAAGATGTAAGCGGTGTCCTCTTGCCTTGTTTGCTCTCATAAGACCACAGTTTATGGGCTCAAGCCAGGGACATGACAACACCCATTACAGCCATTAACCGCCAGCTCAGCCCATTAACATCTACGTACATGATAGAGCGCCCTTCAGCGAGCCTGAGGTCTGTCTGCTCACTCATTGTGATGCTGTTAGAGTGACAGGTAAGAAGCTAAAAATGGAAATAGGGGGAAGGAAAAAGCAGAGCACTACACTGCGAGGAAAAAACCCCAAAGGAAAGAATCAGCAGTCATCTCCAGAGGGGGATGTTTGGTAATCAGGACGACGTGAAGAAAATGAAGGAGATAACGGTGCCTGCTGACGAGTACAAGGTCTCTTCAACTGATCTGTGGTGCTTGTTTTTAATCAAACACAGAACATGCAAAGTAAAGGTTAAATGAAAGCTTAACCACAGCACTCTTTTCCCTTCATCCTATCTCATTAGGCACACTGTGAGCAGATGAAATGTATTAATTTCTCCTTAGATATGTTCACCTTTTCTGGTAGTCCTCAAGAGTACACACTTTTTTCTGTCATCTGACCTGTGCTGGATCACTAAGCATCTGCATGATAAATTATTATTCCTTATCCAGACCTATTCTAATGCTGGAAAAAGTTGTAATGGAGTCAAATTCATTTATATTCTTAAAAACTTGCACTGCATTAATTATCACTGAATATCATAGGGGTGTTTTTAAGAGAGATACGGTAGAAATTTCCTTATTAGAAGAAAATCTAATGGATGCAATGTTACCTGCATTTTGTTTAATCAAATACTGAAGTAACTAGCTCTAATATTTCTCCTCTATTTAATATTCAAAATATTTTTATGTGATATATATATATATATTTTTTTTTTAAGTTATTTTTTTGGCCTTTGTGCCTTTATTTGATAGAGGAGGACAGTGGATAGCGTCGGAAAGGGGAGAGAGAGTGGGGAGTGACATGCGGGAAATAGGCCGCAGGTCAGATTCGAACCCAGGCTGCCCGCTCGAGGGCAAGCCTCATGGTGCGCAGCCATATCCACTAGGCCATCCACGCCCCATGTGATATATTTTAACTTCATTTAGAAATTTAACATTTCCAATTTTAACTAGTACTGCACTTTAAGTTTAAAGCAGCTATAATGGGAAATGCACTCAGCATGGTTACACGCATGCGTATCAAACCAGTTTCAGTTCTAACCACGATTTCCGAGATGGGTGCAGCTGTGGCTCTTTGATTTATTTTAGGTTTTAGATATGTATGTGTTGTGGTGTTTGTTTGTTGTGTTTGAGTGC
Organism: Thalassoma bifasciatum; assembly: GCA_008086565.1. Classification (NCBI taxonomy): domain Eukaryota; kingdom Metazoa; phylum Chordata; class Actinopteri; order Labriformes; family Labridae; genus Thalassoma; species Thalassoma bifasciatum. The sequence continues at coordinate 370,435 of RPOG01000211.1, forward strand.
AGTGACCCTAATTATCATGGTCACATACCTCTTGTTGTGGCTGAAATTTTCTCAACACCAAGGCACACAGAGGTCCAATCTCAGTTGGACTAAGCTGTTTACATGCATTTGAATAGCTGGGTCTTGTGCTGACTAAGGTCATAGTCCAATTTCTCAATCTGCATGTAAACGTACTAACTCTCTCTACCTCAATAATAATAATTGCAAATTGAATTCTGCTACCAAACTCAAACCTTGCGAAAACCTTTTCCAGGGTCTCTTCTGATCTCTCTCATCTTTGCTTGCATTATTTGGCCATGCAGGACTCGTGTTTGGTGAACTCCTGACCCACTGGCGCTCAGACAATGACTCCTCTGTTTGAGCTGTTCCGCTGCTGCCTCGTCTCCTTCTCTGTCTGTCTCTTTCTTTTACACTCTTTGTCTCCCTGTGTGCTTCCTTCCTAAGTTTCACTCTTTCTGTCTGCTTCTTTGTTTGACTTGCTCACTTTCTGTCTGACTTTGTTTTCTTGTGTTTATTCCATGTCTGTCTTTGTTTCTCCTTTGGCCATCCCTCTCTCTTTCTTCCTGTCTCCTCTGTCTTTCTCTTTTTTTGTACACCAGTGTGCACCACATGACGTAAATGTTTGATGGTGAGCCCAAGCGTAGGACGACTCTGTTTTCTACTCACACTAAAAGCACATTAAGGAGATGGAGAGGAAACTGGGAGGAAAGTAAGAAACTGCCATCGGATATGGAGAGAGAGCAAGGAGACATGAGAAATCCTTCCTTTTTTAGAGATGTTCTGTTAGCTTTGTTTCCCTAATGAAACTGGTTCGGATATCACGACTCAGGGTTATTTATATTCCAATAGCAGAAACTGTATCATTTGCCAATTTGATACTAAGTATTGGCAGGCACAAATGCGAGAGACCCCATGAGAAGCCTTCAGCAGGTTTTTTTACACAGACAAAACCAAAATTGATGCCCTTTTCATGATCAACAAAAGCAAATAAAACCATTAAAGATAAGATTGGAAGCTCTTATGTTGAATGTTTGAAGGTCTGTCATCACTGTAAAAGGAAGGTGTAGGAAAAACTGCTCTTACTTTTTCCGCTGCAATATTCACAGTGAGTGACATATCTGAATTTAAAGAAAGCAAGATAAGATTTTCTGATACCAACACGTGTAAGGACAGCAAAATATAAGAGGCACAGTTTGTCCACAGGGGGCGCCAAAAATGACACAAACAAAAAAATAGCATTAAACTAGTTTGAAAAAATGTAAACAACATGTGGAGAGAAACACTGGTTGATGACATTCTTCTGGCTTTGACTCCATGCAAGCACCACAAAGTTATTTATTAATATCACAAAAAAATGTAACTCTCAAAGTCCCAAATATGCTGATCATATGATACCCAATACCTGATACCTATCTCTCCATTGTCAGTACCTAATGCCAACTCAGGTATATTTTTCTCAACAGCTCTTATCTGCCCTTCAGATGTTTGATTTGATTCATATGTGAACTTAAATCAACTGGTCAACCCTGGAAAGATCCACACACCCACATATTGGACATGTCAAGCACTCAACAGCTTCAATAGAAAAGATTTCTTACTTAGATTATACAAACCTGGCCCCTGAGTGTTGATGCCCATCAGGTGCTTCGAGTGGAATTAGGAGATAAAGTAGAAAGCTGTAAAGGGACAGATAAAGCAGTGAAGGGCAGGAGAAGCTCTCACTTTTTATTCAAAGACAGATAAACAGGAAAACAGAACTCATTTACTACAAAGGAGTCAGCCCAGGCTAAACTAGACCGAGTCTGCTCTACACCGAGGGTTATTTCCCTCCTCTTAAATGTCAACCTAAATATCTATCTCACCACTGTTCTGTCCAGCACTCTGTCTGCCATTGATTTGTTTCTCTCTCTACTCGCCACAATGACTCACACAGAATCTTCTCTGTATGGACGTCAGGAAGGTTTGACGTGATTATTGTTACCGCTGGAGACAGTGTGTTTGTGCCAGCTGCTCATTTCAGTAAGAGACGAGGAGGAGAGAGACAAAGACAGATCTTTTCATATGACTCAAAACTAAAGCAGCAACCTTTGGGATTGGTTGTTGAACTACCCCAGTGCTCAAAATAGATATTTTAATTATAATTTACGGTTTGAATGCAAAAGGATACTTTTTATAGTTTTCCATGCCACCCCAATATCAGTGTTTTCACACTATAAAAATTAAAGAAAAAGTTCAAGATAATGTTTTTCCTATCATGGGTTGCATGACACAATGCAAGTCCTTGGCCTTGGCTCAACTTTATGGCTTGAAAAACCTACACTTATCTGTGGCATCATTGTTAGTATGACTACATCTTCAAAGAACCATGAATTCAATGTTTAACTACAAACATGAGTTATGTCGTTTTCTGAAATTTAGTAAGATGAGAAGCTGAGAAGAACATTTCCCTTAGTCGCACAACTCAGTCAATTGCTGAGCTCCATTTGAGAAAAACGTCTCTCACATTATCTTGATCTAGCACCACTGTGCAAATCTAAGTCTGTCTTGTCTCTTATGCTCTGCATAGCTCTACTTTTTTCCAACCGCAGAACAGCGGAATCAGAATCTCGAACTAACATCATTCTCTTCTGAGTCACTGATAAATTTGGTGATGTTGGCGGTGATTCAGAGGTCTGGAACTAGGTTTCCTCTTCCTCCCTATTCCTCCTCCTCCTCCTCGTTCTCCAACACGGCATGACTTGGTTCAGCACCCTCCATCTCTCTCCCGTTTCCTTGTGCAGAACCAGCCAAGCAGAAAGTTAACTAATACGGATGGCTGAAGGGGTGTGATTGGTCGGGTTTGTGCGTGTGTGTGTGTGTGTGTGTGTGTGTGTGTGTGTGTGTGTGTGTGTGTTTGTGTGCATGTTAACATATCTGTGTGTAATCATCTCAGCCTGAGTTGGGATTCCAGGGACACAAACTTGTGTTGGCTTGTTATTGGTGACATGGTTCACGCCTTTTAACATGTTGAAGGTGCATAACACATGACTTGTCAAATCCTCTGACTGCTCGTATGATTTCATAGCTGCTCAGTAGCTTCATGATTCATATCTGTTGGTTTTTCCAATAAGTCCTGTTAATGAGGCATCATCAGGGATTTCTAGAGTCGAAGAAGATGTTTAATTGAAACAGGAGAAATAAAATCCATGATGCTTACTCTGCTCTGTTAGCTGAAGCAGTATGTCAAATTTTATGCATGCACTGGCTAAGGACTTGTGGGAAGGTAAGCACTTGTTCCCCTGGGATGTTCAAGTGGTTGCTTTAAGCTACTGTAAGGAACATACTGTACCATGTGCTAATACTGCTGTCACTTTGAATTTAAGTGATGAGATGAAATGCATGTCACACAACCATCACCACTATTGTACTTCACTTTATATGGACTACCAAAGCTGTGATGTAATCCTGAGTACAGTGGAGGGCAGTGTGCATGATGAAGTGGGATGAAAATGTAATTTCTTTACTGAAAATGTTAAAAATGACAACTTAATTGGAAGTAAATGGATGAAGTTAAAATACCACTGTCATGACAAAGATGAACCCCAAGACCAGATTGATGGGCAATGACCTCTTGCGTTATTACTACTCAGGTAGTAAAAGACTCATGAACTTGGATTTCATACCATTTCTTTCCAAATACAGCACCCCACAACTTGTTTCCTGCTGTATCAGGTTTATTTAAGGTCATTTCATTTTTTAAACAGTGTGTGACACAAATATGAAACAATGAGTGTAAATGTATCAAGATTACTTCACTCTCAGCTCTTTTCCTCCTGTACTTCTGTCTTTGTCCTTGGGTCTGAGGAGTACATGTGGCCTTTAGCGCCTGCATTCAGGAAACATCGGAAAACAGATTTGTCTTCATTATTCTCCGTGCTCATCCTCTCTCTCTTCTCTCTCTCCTCTTGTCTCTGCAGACCCCACCCCTGGCTCCCTCACTGTCTAGCCTCAATGATAATGTGACATTTGTAAGGAAATTTTGATTCTGCAGAAAGCGCATCTCTCTTTTTTTATTTGGCATTTTGAAAACTTGTAATTAACTACTGACATTTAATTTTTTTATGGTTTTACGAACAAGCCCAAAATCAATGCTGCTGCTGTGTGAGGGTTTGAAGCTTGGAACACAACCTTTTCTTTTTATGTGTTTTATACTTGTAGGATCTGGTTAGGGCACCAGTAATGTGGGCTGTAATTGATTGGTCTTTCATAGAGAAACATAGCATTCCCTGTTAGATTGAGCAGAGTGAAACAGAGAAGCAGCAGGGGAGAAAGACACACAAAGGACCAAAGCAATTAGTTGCCTTTTCCGATCAGTGGATGAAAATGTTTTTTTTCCCTCACTCTTTGAAGGACCATGCATTTCACCATTTGTGCACCATCTAGATGTGCTTTGGGCTCAAATGTGTGTTTTTTTAATTCACATATTCCCGATGGTGTGATTGAGCAAATGTGTTTATATACTTCTTGTTTTGCATCATGCATACATTTTTCCTTTTCAGCTATGTCACTTCTGAAATACTCATAACAGTGTGTGTTTTTGTACTCGTATCTCTGATTGCATGAGTCTGGGGCACCAGCTGTATATTCTTTTCAGCCCATTCAGAGGAGCATGAGCATTCATTACTAACAAGAACTGTTGAGCACTCCATCCATGAGCTAGGGTAAGCAACAGTGCCTTTTCTCTCTGCCTCTACCCCATCTTTAAGAAGGACATGGTGGTTATTCTGCACATGATTCCAGTCTGTCACATAGACTGGGGGGAATGAAGCAGCATCATATCTTTTTTTCTTGTAGGCAACGATGCAAGAGCAAGATAGAGCTGCATTGGGTCGTATCTTATTCAATGAGCATAGACCATGTGCTTCACAAACTGGAATAATAACATGAATTTATTCAATGACTTACTGGACTTTTCACTTTGAATTTATAACACAAAATTCCTGGTTGCTTCTTGTGGTAAAAATATGCACACATTAGAAAACAGCATTGATCAGCCATGACATCAGGAAGCTTGGCTCCTGACTCCTGACACGAAGCAGGCAAAGGTTAGTTTTTAAAGGTGATAATAACAACAATTGGTACTATTTAAAGATTTAAAGGCGTATTGTCACAGGAAAGCCATTTCATAGTTGAACTAGATAAATTACATAAGACAAGAGCAAGAAACCATGACTAATCCATACAGCTATTACTCGAGCTATCATCTGATTCTAAAAAAAGCAAAACAAACAGGAGTGTTTGTTGGATTAGTCATTCTTTTGGTAAAGAGATTTGAAAGTTAGATAAATCATCCAGTATTTTGCAAAGTTCATGAATCCAACATTGATTTGGTTCATGCTTTTTTTCTGATTAACAAGAGTTAAACACATTGATTTTTTTCTTTTGTGAAAAGGAATAAATAGTCAAAATAGTTAGCTCTATGTGAAACAGTAACTTGATAGCCAGGCTTGTGGTGAATGCAGACGCTAATCAATGATCATACCCCTTTTGAGTTTAGACTGCCAAGTTTCTCTGTAAAACTTTTGACCACATTACTTTACTGACTTGAATAAAGCTAATCCCTCACTAGGTAAAGAGCCAGCAAAAAGTGCACTACTACTGTATTCCTTTTGAGCACATTTTGACCCTTTTGTTCTTTAAATATCTTATTTAGACTATGTCAGGTTTAGTTCTAGTTTTTTTTTGCTAATTCTTTATCGATCAGTTCTCATTCAAAGTTCATTGGCTGTGACTGGTGAATGGAAAGTGTAGTTGAGCATGTTTTATACTAACTGCATGAGCTGTTTGTCCACTCGTGCTCATGATTACTATACAGTATGTTTGCGTGTGCATCAGCCTTCTGTCTGCATGACTTGTTGTCACCACAAGCCTATGGGAAAAAAACACCACACACACTCTCAGACAAGCAGAATATGTGTGTGTGTGTGTGTGTGTGTGTGTGTGTGTGTGTGTGTGTGTGTGTGTGAGAGAGAGAGTGTGTACTGATGTGAATAGTTTGGACTTGCAGAGAGGCTGAATCGTCCAGTGTTAGTTTGTTGCAGGGGATCTGAGGATTTGTGCACCTGGTTTCTGTGTGTGTGTGTTTTTGCTGTAAGTGAAAGAAGGGAGATTACATGGAAAAAAAAAAGCAAGTGATGTATTTTGGCGTAAAAGAAGATATTGTATGCTAATGCACGCCTCTTTAATCTCTTCATTATGAACAACCGCATAATCCTGCGGTTACAGATATTGTTGCACGGATCTTTGCTTAGGTGTTTTGAATTTACACATCTAAAAGCTGCCTCTTTTGGGTCGTAAAAGCTGCTGCTTCTACTTTTTACAACCAGGATTTAGACTGATCCATTACCAAACATGGACAGAAGTCTTTGTTTATGACAGTTCTGCTCCTCTTCCTACATAGTTGTTTTATTAAGGGCTTATCTGTGATGTTTTCCATGATGAACAGATAAAGCATTCCTTACTTTACATTCCAGATGCTGTACTAAAATCCCACATAAAGGGTATTTATACCTTCTCTGCATCTCCTTATACCTTTAAATCCTTGTATCTTTGATGAAACCAGTCGCAGGACAATATGCAAGCAAACAATCCCCTGCAGGCATCAATACCCCACAATGCAAAGGAGTGGTTGCAACGAAAGCATTATAACAGATAATGACTTGCAGAAAACATTGCTGCTCTGGCATTTTCAGAGGTTCCTCTCACTTGTGGTCAGATATTGCATATGTGGTTGATCAGAGACTGGCACAGGCTACTACAGCTAAGTGTCTCCAACAAGTTTGATTATCTTGGAAATAAGCATAACAGACTGTTCCAAAGGATGCAAGGATACCGTACACATCTTGTTTCAAGTTGGCCTGGTTTGCAGCCATACCACTTTTAATCCCTTTTCAGTTAATGTAGATTAAAAAAAATTGGACTCTATACACACACAGGACCAGACTTTGGTATGAAAGATGTTCTGGTTTTGTTTGTTGTCAGAGCAGCACTGACCATTTACATGTCAGCAGGTTTCTGGTATGCATGAAAAATAGCCCGTCGAGGAGCTGAAGAAGCCTGTACACACTCTGCTTTAATGACAACTTATCTGCAGTCACCTCACGACAGTTATCTCCATAAATAGGTATCTGCATGCATGTGGTGCTAGCACTCTGATATACAGGAAAAAAAATCAACTTGAGTGACAAACCTGCTTGGAGCTGTGATGAAAAAGCGAAGCTGAGATTTCCAGACTTCCTGAAGTGCATCACAAATGATCGATATGACCTTCATACAACAAAAGAATATCTCAAAAGTTGTTTTTTTTCTTCCCCCATGAACACCCACCTGACTAACCTTGCACTTGTAATTTGACAGACTGTATTGTGATGTTTCTTAGGGTTCTTATCACTACAGTTAGCTGAAATGAAGCTTCTCTGTAGTTTCATACAGTGAAAATGAGTCTCAGCAGGCACAAAAAACACAAATTACTTATAGTTGGAACACATGATTGCAACATGAGATGCTGACCAAACTATAAAAATTGCAGCATACAATAAAATGAAATCTTTATGGGAAATAGTGTATCGCTAACCGGGGGCTACATAAGAAATCCCACAAAGTCTGACATTATTGCCAGTGATATACTATCACGGAGTTTAGACACAGTGGATTTGTAGCCAAGATATAGAATTTTGTTTGAGTAAAAACAGAAACAGTTTTAGCTACAAGGCAAGACATTCTTTGGCTGGCATCCTATTGTCAATTCCTCCCTAAGACCCCACTGGAAAGACTCAAATAAATTTGCATACACAAGCATATAGTTTTTTTTTCCTGTTTCCCTGGTTTTGTTACTAGTCTCTTAAAACCCAAAACTTATGAGAGCTTCACTTTTGGGTTCATGGCTGTTTCTGTCTCACTTTCTTTTTTCTCTTTGTGCCCATAATCTGAGAAGGAATCCATGGGTGTGTTAATTTCATCCGGTCACCCTTGGCTGCTTTCGGTATTTGGAAGTGTCTCATTTCTTGCTGATGTATCCTGGGCCTGTGCCTCTGAGGGAAATTGTTTCAGTGCTGATATTCATGTTTGAGTCAGCGATGAAGGCTGTTTGAGTGTTGAATATTGATTTTTTTAAAGAGCTTTAAGACTTTGCAGAAATTAATATATAGAGAGGTTTACTATAGGATGCTTCTTTTATTTATTATTAAAAAAAAAACCTAAGAACTTGAATCTTTTCAGGCCCTGGGGGGAAAAAATGAACATACCCCTGAAAAAACATGATTCTAACATCTGTTCTGCTTTTTCAGCTGTTATTTTTGTTCCTTCATTCATGCTGTTTCCATCTTGCCTCCTCCCCTCTTCCCCTCCCTCCATCTTGCCTGTCCCATGATTAAAACTCTTTTTGCCTTCAGTTCATTTCTGTTCATTATCCATGCTCTCCTGCAGAGTTTGTTTAGTTAGTGTCACATTGATTTACACACACAGACTTACTGTGAGAGGCCTTTTCATACACTTGTCAGACTTTCTTAATGAGCCTGGTGAGCTACACCCAGAATGAGAGGAGCCTGAACAGGTATTTGTGTGTAATCCAGTGCAGCTGCACCCTTAAGATGTAAACTATTAACTCTGTGGATTCAAAATGTTTTATATATGTAAAATACCCCAACACTGTAAATTCAAAAGATTCTCAGCTCACATTTCTGCTACAAAATTTTTCCCCTATAAATCTTGCTTTGTGTTTGACTTTACTTCATCCGTTCTGATTTCATTCAGCTTTCCCTGCTGCAGTATAGGTGGATTCATCATTCAGTTAGTGTTTCTGGGCACTGAGAGAAATCTTACAGGATGTCTGGATAATATATGACGTACTAATAATTGCAGCGTGATGCATGCCAGAAATTCACACATACACAGATGAGGTTCATCCGGATCAGAAGAAAGAACAGAACCGTGATCATAAAAGCCACTTTCTCTCTCTCTTTTTCTTTCTTCACTCGCCCGTATACAACTTAAATGTATCTGTGTGATTAAAGGGCACAGCAGGTGCCTGGTGTAGTGATTCATTTTAATCTATTCTTAAATGCTACACTAATGAGGGTTTTGGAGACATGACACCAGGGTGGGGATACATCAGACTCCTGGTGTGTCAGGTCCATGCTGTCTTTAGAAGCTGTTTCAAGGCATTGATAATAAACCTTTGCTCTAACGGTGACAGTCAAATAATGAGCACTAATGTCTCTTGTGATCCAGTGACCTTTTCTGTTTCTGGGTTTGAAATTTGTTTTTTTAGCATGAAATATACTGAGGGATTTATTATTTTGAAATTCATGTCTAAATGTCTGATGATTCATGACAAAGCAAGTTTGACATTTGACTTTAATGAGAACGCTAACATGCTCACTTAAGACGGTTTCAAGGCTAACATTGTACAAAGTGACATTAGCAGGTTCGCATCCTCATTGTAGGCATGTTAGCTTACAGTCACCTTTCCTTTCATTTATAAACTACCTTTAACGCTGAAGGTATTAGATAACACACCTTATATGAAATTAACTATAACCGAACTATCAGATTGTACAAATCTCTGCTTTGCTCCGCTCACATTCACTGCTCTCTCTCTCTCTCTCTCTCTCTCTCTCTCTCTCTCTCTCTCTGTCTCAGATGCTCTACCACACACGCTGCACGTCACTCTGCCTGACCCTGATAACAGCAGGCGAGATAACAGAGCGCTGAGAAGATGCTCTATCTAATCGAATTGTTGCATGTAATGTGGTAAAATATGCAAATGGATGCTCATCATGATCTATTAGTAATGTGACTGGGCATAAACAGACTACATAAACTTAACTGAAAGGCTCAAATACATTGCGATATGCGCAATCGCATATAACGATGACATTACTGAAATTATATATTGTTTAGCCCCTCTATGATGTTATCAGTACATTCACTGTAAGGTAATTCAAGCAGCACAGTTCAACGTGAAACTCCAAAAGAGACCATGCCCTCACTCACCTTATTCCGGTAAACTACATAAAAGATGTCCTGTGGAGACATACAGAGGTGAATTTAGGACAACATATAAGGGGTCTGTCTGTTCAGTGTAGTCCTTTACTCGATGGGAACATCATAAATCAGTGACATGTGAGTGAGAGTTTGTTTAGAAAAACATTCAGGGAGGGAGATGGAAACACTCACATGCAGACCCATGTTTATACATATAGAGGAACCCTGTACTCTAAGACAAACACCTACATAAAATACCGTGAAAGTTTCCCGAAAATTTTGCTGAATGAAGTTTGACGAACAAGTTCAAGGGATTAGTGAGAGGTACAGTCCTCATATACTTAAATTGCAAATGCTTTGTATGATGACAAAAATTGAAGCAATGCATTTTAAACATGGATCTGTGGAGCAATGTCCATCATATTCTGGTCTACAGCTTTCTCTGAACATTCACAACTGGTTCAGCCTCATGAATAACGAACCTTTGTCTCAAGGTGTCTAATTCCAGGATAAGCAGTATTTTAAAGAGGACTTCACACCTACTGAGAGCTAGTTATAAAATTCAAGATGTAACTTCATGCCTACATTGAAAATAAAACCCTTAAATGTAGGCAGAGTGTGAACTCTATCCTTAATTAGAGGCTATGTTCAAACTAGACTTCAATTAAACTTGAGCACCTTGGTGCAGGAAACACTGTAAAGCCTAATGACCTCAGACACAAATGTGTTGGCAGCCTGGTAAAAAAAATTCTTAACAGTTCACAGAAGATCTCTGACGAGCTTGAGATTATTTACTCATGAATGGAAATGAAAGGTGACTTGATATCAAGCAAAGACATTCATGTCCAGAGATCCACTACATTTAAAAAAAAAACTTACTGATCATTCAAAACTCTTGATGTATCTTTATCAGTCCTGTTCTGGTTCTCATCAGCTGATTGACTGCAGGTCCACCAGGAGTTTCCTGCTTTGTTTTGGTTCCACTCTGATCTAACCTTTCAGATTATCCGGGAGGCAGCGAGCTCTGAGCCGATGGGTCTTATATTTGAAGGTCAACATGCAGAAGCACAGACAAAGCTGTGTTCAGACTGCAAAATAATAGAAATGAATATAAATACCCTCATCAACAGAGGATCCATTAAAAATTTCTACAAGATGTGTGCTTTTTAAAATGTTTTCCTTGGATATATATTATGAGACAAATTATTTTCCATACCTTGTGGGCAAGAAGTGAATAAAAGCCTCCCTCATAGTGTGCAGATCCACTGTGAAGAGCAATAAGCCACAGATGAGATACATGGAGTCTTCTTTCTTCCAGAGATCAGCTGCTTGAACTTATACATACTCAAAAAACTGTGAAAGCCTGGTGACGCTGAGCAGAGGAATGTGTTTTATACTTTCTGATGAACAGTCTGAGAAAAGTTTGCTTCAGTCACAAACATGTTTACTTTATTCCAACCAATAAAGGGACAACCGCTTGCCTTTTATTACCAGCCTTTGAGTGTTAGACTGTTTTGTTGGAAAGCAAAGTATGATGCTCTTCTTTTTTTGTGATGTATACATGATGCATTGTTGTGTCATATAGAATATAAATCCTTCAGATCTCTAAATCTATTGCCCACAGTCATCTCAAGGTTGGCATTGAGGTGGGAAACAGCAGATCAGCGGATTAGTGAGGAAAGATGTGCTGAAGGTGTCTTTTGTTTTACAGACTTCAGCAATGTCATTTTCTCTGTCTCTTGATCTAATGTCATTTTTCATCTGCACCTCGGGCTCCTCGAGCTTTTTGACAGACCTCATTTGTTATAAAAAAAAATTGACAGTCATAAAGAAATGGTTGCGCATTCTGCTCTTTTTGTGCTTGGTGTGAAACTGTAATTTATAGAGCATTATGTAAGGTGCTGTCAGTTTTATTAATGTTTTCGTTTGTCATCCACCACATCCTTTCAATAGCACTGAGTCCTGATTTTACTGATGAGTGTTTTGGCAAAGTTGTGTTTAGTTTTGTCCACTGCCCCGTCATATAAATAATGACATAAAAATCCTGAAAAATGACTCATAGACTCAGTGATTGGCTTCACTGTCTTCATCAGATGACTTCCCAATTAGCTGTAGTTTTTTTTTTTACTGTTTATTTTTACAAGGCAGACACAGGCGATGTGGACTTTCTTTTCAGGTTTCCCACAAAGTCAGTTTGGCCAAGGACATTCTGTTGCATATTATTCTTCCTCTCATTCCTCTTCTATTCATTTCCTGCCACTAGTATTCAAAACTGGCAGTAAACGTTTAAAATTTAAATATAAAAAGGAAAAGAGGTGAAAGAAAACTTTTCCAAGAATGCTAAAATTATTATTTGCACAGCTTGTTCTTCCATATTTGAGTTGGTCTGTTTTATTCTAATGTCTCTGATTGTGATGGTGGTGTTAGATTGGCTGTCAAACTGCAAAAAAGCTTAAAATGTTATTTCCACAAGCTGTTATTATTGTGTCACTTTCTTGATACAAGTATCCTCATTTGCCCGTGCGTGTCTTTGTTTGCTGAGACACTGATCCAGTCCATTTTGCTGCTATCTCATGTGTTTACTCCGCCACAAATGCCTGGTTAATTAAATCTTTTCTTTCATCTTCACCTCCTCTTTCTCTGTATTCCTCCCGACACTCCTCCTCCGCTCCTGTCTCGTCTTGTTACGCTCGTTCCCCCACTTCCTCTCACCCCAGCATTTTCTCGTGCTTGACTTTCCATTCTTATCCCACTGCTGTTGATGTGTCACATGCAGCAGAGTAGGGCTGGCATTGTAGTCATCACTAATTCAAAGCAAGAAGGAGCATTTACTTTGGTCTCTGATGCATGATGCATCCATTATTAACACCTCTTCAAGAAGATTTCTAATTGCTGGCATGAACACACGTCATGAGGGGAGATAATAATGGCCCAAACCACTCATATTCCTCTGATTAGATCATTCATTTGTCAAAATAGCCAGGAAAAATAATTTCATTTTTAGACTCTTGTAACGTCATTAATTGCTTCTATCAATGCAGAAACCCTATCCTAAATTGGGGTTGTTTATCATAAGACTTAAGATTTGTGAAACAAACAACTGATAAAAACATCTCCGCTATGAGAAAACCTCAGGATCAAATAAGGCGTTCTCATGTGAAACCTCTCTCCTTGCACTTGGCTCTCAGACTCCACTCAGACTTTTAGAAGGTTGAGAAAAACTGATTGCAGCTCTCAAAGGCTTCACCTGCAGCCACTCTGCACTGAAGTTAAGAGGATATTTCATGTAATCGCCCTCTTTCTCACTTTGTTTCCTTCCATTTACACCTCCAGCTCTCCCTCCGAGTACATGCGCCTTTGACTGTTCTGCTTCTCACTCCAATCCATCAGCACTCCGCGTTTGCCCGACAGGCTCATCGAATAACATCGTGCATGCAGCCTAATAACAGTTATCGTAATTGAAATCAATAGACGGGGAAAGAATGTACGGTGGCCTGGAGGGACTGGGTGGTGGCAGATTATGTGTTTCCTGCTGCTACACTGCTCCCTTACTGCTTGTCAGTCTCACTGTGAGGGTTGTTGTGCCCTGGAGTTGAATTTTTTTCACAAAATAACACACATGTAACGTGGAAAGATAAGAAAAGTCGCATGAGATTTTACCTCTACCTAGCTGACAGCATCTTCTCACTTGTTTTTCTCTGCACGTCGTTGGACGCTGACTGAAAAGACAGGCAGGAAAGATGGGAGAGAGGCGTGATGACAAAGGTTGGGCGCCAGATTGGCGGGTACACAGTATGCAACTGAGTCATCTGAGCTGCCACAATACCATCAAACCCTGTGGTTTACAACACTTACTCCGGCTCCAAGAAGAATTAATCTGATAGGATGGAGTAAGAGCTGTGGTGTTGCTTTCCTCTTATTTAGTTGAAGGAGGAAAATAACTCTCCTGTTGCTGGCTTTAACTTACAATACTCTGATCATTGAGTTAGATGACAATATAGCATTTAACATACTGTCTTTCCAAACAGTCTTGAGTTTTAAGATTTCATTATATTATAAACTTGAGTAAATAAACTGGATCTCACGAATCCTTGCTAATCCCCATTTTGTTTGTAGAAAAAGAGCATTCGCCTAAACTCCTTTTTCTGTTGCATTAATTTTACTGCAGTACATCTTGAAAACTTTCTTTTATAGCCATTCCTTATTAAATTGAAATGTGACATGTGAAGGCACCACAATACTGTTTGACATCAGTCCAATTTTGATCCCGGAGGAACCATGCAATCCTCTTTACAGAATGACTCAAAGTCATCTTGAGAGGAATCAAGAAGTGAAAAAATTTCTCCAGCTCTCCTGCTGCATGACAGCACGTTAGTCTCAGTTTCACCTCTCTCAAGGTGAACAAGAGCTTTTAGTCACTCATTGTTAGAGCACTTGGAAAGGCTGCTTTTTGTCTGGTAGCTCGTGTTCTGTCATATTTAATGATGTTAAGCTATGACTACTTTACTGATATAGGTAATGTTGCTTGTACCTAAGCTTCCCTGTTGAGTTTGTGCAGCAGGGCTGAGCTACAGAGTACATGAAATAACAGTGTTAAAGCATAATTCCTCCTTTTCAATCCATTTACTCTTGACTCCCTCTGAATCCAGGGAGAAAACATCTGTGCATTAGAAACACCCTCAATGACAAACGCATTAGTTTCTGATAGCATGGGGGCTATTTTTTAGTATTATTCATTTGGGTAGAAGAGAACAAAAGTTTTGATTTGTGGTTAATGTCTGAGTGAAGACGACAAGCACTAGTGAGAGACTTTACAACACAAAAGAAGCTGAGTGGAAGAGACATCGACCAGATTGACGAAAATAGACACAAAGCAACCACAAATTGCAACAAGATATGTGCTTTGGCAGTGTTACAGGACTGACTGAGTGAGAAGGAAATGCCAATGGAAAAGTTTTGCTTACCAACAAATCGGCTGACAAGAAACTGTTGTTATAGAAGTGCTGCCCACTATTGAATCCAAGTGACCACTTTTTAATACTGCATAATAAAACCCATTCAAAGCAATACTGTCCCCTTTAGATCACTATTAATCAAGATAAAGCAGGTTGTGGATCAGGTTCTGGAGGGATTTGAGTTCACAACACTTAACCAACTCAATATACATTATACCTAATAACTGCCATTACAGTAATTCACAGAAAAAAAGCCCAGCATGTATAATGTTTGTCAATTACTGTGGTAGAAAAAAAGAGATGAGAAGGAAATTTAAAACACTAATGATAAATGATGTAATAAACAATGTATTGAACACAATATTGAGCTATTGGAGTGTTTAGAAGCAGCTCATTCAGTTTGGTCTGCTTTTTTCCACTCTGCCATTATACTAGTTTTCAGTTTAAAGCAAGGAGTGCTAGCCAGTGAAAATAACAGACCATTTTTACAAATGGTGAAAAAAACAAAAAACAAAGAGATAAGTGGTAAGCATGAGCCAGGCTATGCATTTATTGAAGGATCGAACAAATCCTTGGGAGAAGTATGACCACATGGAGCTATACAGCACATTTAGACTCAAAAGACATCACAATTTTCAGTGAAGAGATGAGATATGGGAGGAAATCAAAGTCTCGAACCAGCAAGGCTGCTGGTCAGCTGCTGTCAGTCTTACAAGTTTGTTTGGCTCTATTTTTATGTGTTTGGGTCCTTCCAAGCTGTGTGTGAAGAAATGTTGGAATTCATCAAACAAGTGATTGCAGTTATTCATGGAGCTACAGGACATTGTTGCGGTGCTTGTTCCGCAAAGCAGCTTTCATACTGCTTATTTTATTTTCAGTCTTTTGATGTGCTCTTAGAAACGTCATGCACATTTACTCTGTTCAAGATCTTCGGCCAAACATTCCCTTTCTCTTTGTTTGTTAGCTTTGATGATTAACTAGCTGAAAGCAGCAGTTCGTTCATTCTTTATTCTCGTGATATAATATCCATTACCTCTGCTGAGAAATTGCTATCAACGTGTAGCAATGTGAATTCAATGGGCAGGGATTTTCCATGAGGTTCCTTTGACATCTGATGTACTGCACTCATGGTGCACATAGATAATTGGCTACTTATTTGCAGTTGTGCATGCAGCTAAAGCTACGGCTAAATGGACTGTTCCTTAACAGTACGTCAAGACTAAAGACTAAAGACTAAAGACTAATGGTCCTGTTTGAGTAATGACTTGACGTGCATACATACCCTGCTTACTCTACATCATACCACACAGAGAGCATGATGATAAAACCAGATATCTGTGATCTATCTGAGTGAGTCTAGAATAGTAGCACCTGTCTGTAGAGAGTAAACTGTAACTTTAACAGAGAGGATTTCTTACAAGGTTGTGTGGAGGACACTGCAGCCTCATCTGATGTGTGGTGTGAGTGAGTGTGCAGAGTGGCAGTGCCCTCCCTGTCGGCAGGCTGGGAGCCAGCCAAGCAGAGTGGTGATAACTGGCTGGAAAGGCTAACTAAGCAGGCAGAAAATGAAAACAAAATGAAAAATGGACCCAGTGCTTGCCTTTGCATGCTATGAGTACAGGATGTGTGCTTATCTGTGCGTGTGTGTATGGGGTAAAGCATTATTAATCTGGAGTATTACAGGAAAGAACTCAATTGACATGTGTGAAATGAAGTGTTTAATCCCTTCCTGTTAGGTGTGACGGGGATGTTGATGGGATTTTTTCCCCCATGCATTTGCAGCTTGGACGTAAACACCCAGTAGCAAGTTGAAACAGCGTTTAATAACAGTTAGGGCTTTGGGAAAACAAGCTAGTATCAGGTCTGTGTCGCTTGAGGTTACTACTTATTGCAGAGGCTCACAAAACCCAAGTTTTCATTTAAATGGCGGGGCTTTTGTTGTGTCTTTATCAAAGACTGTGAAACATGTATACATGACGTTATCTATCGGTTTGTGTAGAGGTCTAATGGAGCCCAATGATGGTGTTCCCCATTTTTGAGAAACTGACTCCCGCTCCCTTTTGCCCATGAACATATGTGTTGTATCTGATCAGTATTATAACTAAGTACATATTTATTTTATTTTCTGAGACTTCCCTCCTCTCTGCCTCTACCTTTTTTCCTCCACATTTTTAAATTTTAAAATGCCTCCCATCCCAAAAATAAACTACAAACTAAAATATTTATAAAGACATGAGGCTGTGTGACAGTTTTGTTGCTGACTCTATAACGCACTGGTTTGTTGATATTATATAACAGTCATTTTCAACAAACCAGTGAAGATTCAGCCATGTGTCATATTGTCATTATTTTGAATTGGTTGAGATATATTTATTGTTTAGCTGAAAAATGGAAATTTATTTCAAGTGTGTATCTCTTTCTGGAAAAAGTCACACTCATGTTCTTAATGTATGCAAGTAGACCAGTGTCCAGATGCTGCCAACAGGCTTGTGTCTTGTTTACATAATAAGTGGAAATCCCAGGGTTCACTGTTTTACGACAAACCTGAATACTAAGCAGAGATAGATAAGAGTGTTGCGTGACATTGTCCGATCATTATGTTGCCGTCTGCATAAATCTGTGTTGGATATACAGCAGGAATACATACAACACAAACAGTCTTTTTATCTTTGGCATTCTTCCTCCTTACTCCTCTGTACTTCATCTGTCTGCCCTATTTTTTATTTGTTTTGGCTGGTTATGAGTTTATTGTGCAGAAATATCTGGACCCTCTTCGTTCTTTCTCTCTCTGTGTGCATGCGTGTGTGCTGGTGTAACATTAGATGATTTTACATCATCTGTCAGCAGTGATGGAGAACGGTGCAGGGATTTGGTTGACGTAAAGTCGTGGGGGTTTAAGCTTTACCAGCAGGAGAGGTGTGTCTGCTGGTTCAGTGGAAGAACACACGCTTACGCACAGTCCAATTCAATTTAGTTCAGTCCAATTAACTTTGCTGACATAAATGGAATAGAGCAAAGATCTTTCGATTGTGGTGACGTAGACTCGGATTAACGGCTTTTGTGAGGGGGTTTTTGTGATGTAGTTTTCAAAAATGTGATGATAATGTGTGAGAGAATTAGTGATGTGCCAGTTTATGCATGGGTCTTTACAAATGAGACTGCCAGCCAGCGTCATGACTCACTTTAATATGAACTCTTTTTTTCACAGTGATCACTCTAACCTTCACTATCTTGAGCAGGAGTGAAGAATTTCAAACTGAATTTATGTTTTTATCCCCAAATTTGAGCCAGTGCGCTGAAAATCAGTGAGAAGTCAGGAATCAGTAAAGGAAAGCATGAGACCTCTGTATAACTGTAATTGGGTAATCAAAAAATAATTAAGTGCTTTTTCATTTTTTTTCCCTTTAATTTCTAAACAGAACATTTGAGAATTTGTGAACAAGGGCAATTCTTACATTAAGAATAATTTTGTTTCAAGAGCTTGAGTACACCTGTGGATTATCTGTGATAGAAACTTAAAAATATTTTGGTTATCATCAACACATTGTCGATTTGGAGGTGAAAGCTCTGTAGAAATATTTAACTATGTGTTTTCCAATTTAAAAAGTCATGATAAATTACCAAATTATGCCAATCCATGTCATTTGACAGTTAATGTAGCAATTTTTTTAGCACAAACTCTACAAATTTCCCCAAGTTCAATGCTCATACTTCAGATATATGTTATCACAGTTAGTGAATTAAGTCATGGTTTTACCCGTTTGACAATATGGTCGATTTAACATTATTCTCCAGTGCAAATATCCTTCTGGGATGCAAAATAGATTTTGACTGAGTTGAAATGAAATGTTTTTTTAAATTTCCAAACTATTTATCCCAGTATTATCAATAAAGACAGTGTGATATCTACAAGCATACAGTTTGTGTTATTAAAATGGCTGCAGTGTTGGTATCTCATCGTCTTGCGGAAATTCGCTGTTTGTGATACTGCATGAATCAAAATTACCTGATGAATCAGGAGCTGCTATCTGACCACATTCATATCTTCATCTGTATGTATTCCCCAGCTTATTGGAATACAGATTGAGTAGTCTCTCTCTTTCTGTGTGCATGAAGATGTAATGAGGCAGAAAATCAGACACAGCTGTTCCTGAGTGGTCTTATATGAAGGGGTTGGTTGTGACACAAATTGTCTCTCATTCTGTTCAAGCACTCTGCCACCCAGGAAATGAGAAGTATGCCGACATTAAGGCGGTTCAGGCAATATTTCTTTGTATCTTAAACCTATAGATATTTGAATAAATGTCAAATCTCATTCAAGGAGCCCTCTGGCAACACAAGCCCACACACCATTAAACTCTCTCCATCAGCCCTCGCTGTCCCTTAGGGTGACAGGTGACATTTAATTGGCCGTGCATTGACGTGACATCACTGAGGAGTGTAGTAGTGATGGAGAGACAGTGAGGGGACTTATGGTTTCCACTCCAGTAACAGACATCCTGGTCACCTCTGACCTCTCAGGGAATCATCTCTGAGCAGCAGCGTAGCGATAGACAGGAACTGAATTGATGTGTTTTGAACACACATTGCCAGGTAAAGTGTCGCTGTCTTGGATTATAGTGCTTAATATTTGATGCTTATTGGCTGCTTCTTCAAGGAAGGTGTAGTCACTGCCCCATAAAAGACATGTGAGGTGTAGAAATGTGTTTTTAGTTTTATATGATGTTTGGCCTCAGGTTTTGGTTTCTTCCTGTTTGTTGCCATAATTTCAGTTTTAGCCTGACTTTGATTGTGATACAAAACCAAATGGGTCCATACAACTGTGTCACAGCAGTCTTCATGCAGTCAGTGTGTCTCTGATTCCTGGACCACATGTTTTAAGGATCAAATGACATGATCATAGCAAGTTTCACCCCATAAAAACGTTCAATAGAGACACTCTGAGTTAATTCTCCACAATTCTTCCACATCAGTGACAACAAATTAATCTACTGAGTTTCTAATTCCCATAATTATGATGTGAAAGATTGCATTCCTTTGATGTCAGAGCTCATCAGTTTAACCCTTCAAGATCAATAGAATTAATCCATTAGCTTGTTAGCCATGTCTGCAGGTGGAGTTGCTGTGTTACGTAAGCAATGAAGCCTTTTGCTGCCCTGTAGCTTGTGTTGGAGGAACCAGTGACACCTTGAGAAGGGATGCTTTGAATGTTCAAAAAATAAAGAATGAATAAATGAAATATTGAGCCCATACTTCTCATACTCCTTGTTGAAATTTGTGCTGTAATAGCACAGTTTCCCCCTCTGTAAGGTCACATATTCAGTTCTTTAGTGTAGCTTACATTAAACAGCTTTAACTGTCATTTGCCATTAAGTCAAACAAGATCTTTGTTTACTTGGTGTCATGCGTATGATGTCAGCGCAGAAGAAAATTGAAAGTTAATCAGAGGTAATACAAACAAAGACTCATGACAAGCAAAGTCATTAATTCTCCACACATACAAACACACACACACACACACACACACACACACACACACACAATTTCCTGCTGCCTTTCACTTACAATCTCCTGACTTTTTGATCATCAGAGGAAATTGAATTGGCTCTCAGTTCTTTGCTCCTTTTTTTCAAAGTCAATGACCATAGTAACTGTTACCAGAGCAACAAAATGGCTGGACTGACATCATAACAAGCCATTTCAAGAGAATATTTTGTCCTTTGCTTATATAGACCATGCACACTGGATTTAGTGGGATTTGAAGAGGACATATTATACCCTTGTCATTCATTTATCCTCTTATTGCTTCCTTTTACAAACCCTGACTTTGACCAGAAATCCCACATCAAATAATCTTGAAACATTGCAGAGAATTCCTTAAACAGGTACACCAGATGAGGGCTGGGCAATTACTCACAAATCAGATAACACAATATGACCAGCTGAAATATTCTAATCTCAAACTGTATAATATGTTTTTAACCTGCAGTGTGTCAGAGTACCAGATACAATTTCTTGCAGTAGTTTTTTTGCTCTCACCAGTTTTCCACAACCCGGTTCAACTAAAGAGACAAATTACCTTCACAAGAGAAACTATACAAGTGGTCAAAAGGGGCAAAAAAAGCAAAAGTGGCATTTAAACTAAGTCTAAGGTGGCATCAATGGTAAAACAATAAAAAAGCAGCAAGAATTGGCAAGGAAATTGGGGGAAAATGAGGAAAATAGCCAGGAAATAGCAAAAAGTGTACAAAAAAATGTCTGGGGTTGATTCAATGCAATAATTGATGTCACTTTTCATTTCTAAAAATGTTTTTTTTTAACAACACCTGATGAATAGCAACAAAAGATAGGAAACCAAAGAATAATTGCACTGTAAAATGCAACTGGAATATAGGGAATGTAATCACAATTGGATTACTTTTATAAATTGTTCAGCCTTACACCAGTTGTCAGGAAATAACCCGGAAGAACAAAACCTTTTTATTTACATTACGTTCTAAAAACAGTTCATTAAGTAGAGTTCACCTCATTTATCAGAGCACCTTTGTCGCGACATATACTCCCTTGGGATAGCACACCCCACTTTTCCAGTCGCTGCCCCAGAAAAGTCACACTGGCCCAATAATGAGTTATAACCCTGCTGACAGTAAGTTTCATCAGAGTCTACCTGTGTGCTAATCGGTGTGTACCTCTGTTTAGAAGAGCCCCAGCAGTGTGTTTAAGGTTGACCTGTCTGCCAGCACCTCGTGTTAAGTGTGTGGCCTCCCTGCGGCTGTGTGCTGCTCTGCCGGCTGGCAGTCAATGTAGGACACCAGAGACCGGGCCCCCGCCAACACTCGCCATCTGCCAACGTCCTTGTGAGGAGTCCAGGCGGAGAGTGTCGAGCAAAAACAACAGACCCCTCTGGAACACACACGAACAGGGACACGCTGGTTCCCACTAACGCGATCATCTCACTGACTCCTCTCACACCTCCTGCACATCGACAGGCTGCAACTGTTGAGGGCGATGGAAGCAGAGAGGACGTAGCTGATGAATGCCGACAACTCTGAGCAATCTTTATGGGACTACTTATCACTTTATCACCTTACTTTTGTGATATCCTGTTTTTTTCACATCATGCTCAGGATGGAAATGGCTGCTAAAATGTAACACAAATATACTCCAGGTTTATAGGTCAGGTTGTATAAATGTAGAATATCAACTACTTTGCCATTTATAGGCCATGAAAAAGATGATTGTTGTGAAAATCTAGAGGAAACCTGTCCACTCTGATGGAAGAGGAACATGGCTGTTGTGTAAATCTGATCATTAATGACCAACAATGACAATAGCTGGAATTGTTTGAGTTTGATCAAAAGGGTCATGGGTGGTGATGAAGATGATGATGCTGACAACCTCAGGAATTAGACTGGTCACATCCTTCCAAGTCAAAACCTTCTTGAAAATCTTGTGTGTACCAATTTGATGCACCGGAGACACATTTATCACAGCAGCTGATGTAATAAGACGCAAAGACTTCCTTTTATTAGCTATGAATAGCGTCAGATGTTGGCGGCCATGTGGCTCTGAAGGTAAATCATCCTGACTTGTGGAGAAAGAAATACACTTCCTGCCACCAGGGAGACAGAAAGAGATGAGCTTTTAATTACAGACATGTTTACTGTTGTCATTTTATCACCTAAATATGTCCCAGAGGGGTTATTTGCCACTCTCTCCCTCTCTCTCTGACTGCATCTGTCGACACAAACCACTCAACCAAACTGGGTGCTGCATTCAGGGCAGCAGCAGCAGACTTGAGAGTACACTTTTGCCTCTGGCTTGTATTGGTCTGAAAACATTCCTGCTCAAAAAAGTGACAAATCTGAAACATGATCTGGTAAACAGAGAAGATGGCTGACAGGGATACCGTCTGTGCTGGTGCCCCAGTTCCTTATGCTTCATTTCTGGACCAAGTTTCTGTCTTGTCTGATTTAATTCGTACACAAGACGCCTGCCAACCACCTGCAGGTGCAATGACTCACAAGTTTTATTCCTGACATGATAGTCATGGGATATAACCACACATGGCTGGCATGATTTACTCCTTGTGATGATGCGCTTTTAAATGAAACTCTGGTCCCTCAATTTGTTTGTATATGCACTGTACAATATCTTGCTTGAGTTTGTATATTGGATTTATATTTTTGAAATAAATTTGTGTCGATAATTTTTCTAGCATTGTTCCCCGAAAATAATACATTGACCCTTAAGTAAAATGCATTTTTCTTTATAAATAGAAGTGAAAAAGTGGTATTGTCTAATATTTGGAGTTAATTCTAGCTTATTTTCACTTCCTTTTCCAATTGTTTCTTCCTCTAGCAACTCACTGAAAGCAATGTGAAAGAATTGTTTTTAACAATTTCAAAGAGATTCTGGAGAAATAAAAGCTTCATATCATCTTTTCTCATCTGCAGTAAAATCACTCGAGCAATTTCCTTTTCAGTCATAGATTCGTCCTCTTCTTCAGCAGAGTAGGCCAAGTGTTTGGAGGGCTTAGTTTGAAGTGTTGGAGCACACTTGGTAGCTCCACTGGAGTTATGTGGTTAATAATGAGGAGTGTTGATTCTTGGTCACACGGCAGGAGTTTGGCAGTTCGAGTCGTTAATCTTGGGCTGCTTTATCTCTGAAGCTCGTTACAGCTTCGGTGCTGCAGAGAGAGCACCGCTCGCACAGTCACAGCTGTTTAAATTGCTTTTTTTTGTGTGATGGAGTCTGCTGCATCGTGGCACAAAACGAGTCTAAGATTAGCACTGTCTCCCCCACTGCACTATGGATTTTAGGGGACAGCAAGTGCATAAATTTAGCCTCGTTATGCAGCTGTTGTTGCATTCAACTAGGTGCTGTATTGAATGCGGTAGAGTCTTATACTTTGGCTTTGTGTCAGATAATTCAAGAGCCCTATGCAATGTTAAATAGGGAGAGAAAGAAGATTTTTTTGTGTTGTTTATGCCTTCGGAAATAGCAGAATCCATCTCACAAGGCCAGCTATTTTTGTGTGACTGACAAAAAAAGCACCCATAGTGATACATATTTGGACCACAACTGAAAGCTTTCAGATGTGGATTTGTGTTAGAGGGAGTTGTTAGAGGGATGATGTTATTCATCTGAAAATAGACTTTCCAAAAATAAAATCCATCAAAGTTTGAGCAAAAGCTTAGAAACCTGCCTCTGTCTGCTCTGCGACATGCTGATGCAGTGTCGCATTAGCATGTCCCCTGCAACTGTATCAGTTTTGGCTTGTTAGCAGTGGTGTCAGAGCCAGCCTCACAGCTGCTGGAGCGACGGTGACTGTGCCTGTTTGATAATTTATCAGAGCCAATGCTGAGAGAATGAACGCAGGACAGAGCAGAGGTGGCTCAGCTCTGCGGTCGCTCTGCAGTGAGTGACTCAGCCGGACCAGCTTTGAAGCAGTTGGTGTGTTGTCTTTTGTATCACTGTTCTTTTGATCAGTTTTCTCATCTGTCTCTCTCTCTGTTCTGGAGCCTGAACTCTTCATATCTGAGCTCAGATCCTCAGATTTTTTCCCTCCAGGACTAAAAACACTGTGTCTATCTTCTCAGTGTCCCATCCATGGTCTTTCCTTCCAAGGTGTGCTTTCATCCTTTCCAAAATCCTCTGTTATGTTTGGCGAAAGGTTTTAATGCAGTCAGAAGGCTGCAGGTATGCTGTTTCAAAGTGTACAGAGTCACAGGCACGAGAGAAGGATTGTAACAATTCTCAAACACCCACATTGAGATGCTCCACCACTGAGCTTGCTGGGTTTATCTTCTTTCCCAGGCTCCCCTCGTCTTATGGATGATGAGGTGTGAATGCCGGCACGCCATATGGTTGGGACACCTGCTACGTGCCTCAATGTGAGCTATGATCAGAGCCAATGATTCACGAGTGATTTTCAATTAAACAGGATGGCACAGTTAGATGCCTCCATGCTGTAGACATGTGGAAGCAGAAACAATGAGAGATAGGGCTGTAAAACAGGACAAAATACATGGCGGTATGATGACTTCTTTTCAGGTTAGGAACTGATACATCAGCACATTAGGTCAAATATTCAAATACAGTCCTTGAGTATGCATACTAATGTTAGCTCTCCTACATTTTTCAGACTAAATATCAAACTGGTTGAAGATCAACCTTTAGTGAATGATGAAACTTGACTATATCAAGCAGTTTGTTAGATATCAGTATTAGTATAAGCATAAGTATGCACTGTTCTGTAGTTAAAGTGTATCCAAAGGTTTTTGCTGCAAATGTTTTCTCACTTGTATAGAGGGAATCAGTTTGTTTACATGTAGGGTCTTTTTGTTTACACTGGGTTTTTTATGTTCAAGGTTCCTTTCTTCCTAAAAGCAATTGTAGTAAAACTAGAAAAATACTACTACTAATAATAAATCCTATTCACAGAAGTGTTTTGACTGACAAAATCTCTTACTGATTCGACACATCATCACAAGTGAACTGATGAAAATGTCACATCACATAATTGCTGGAGTTTTATAAGTGAAAAAAGTTTGACCTTAAAACTTTCACCAAGTGGAGCCACAGAATAATTAGTCCAAATGAATCCTGTCTATACAGGATGAGTTGGGATGAAAGTTTTTGACCTGCAAAGCTGGAAATGACTCTACAACTTCAACTTATGCCTTACCAAGTTTGGTCTTTCTCCCCCTAGTGTTCAGTCACTAAGAACTCATGTGAATAACAAGCAGTATTCTTTGCTTAATAATGGAGCAGGAGGAGTCCTGCGGAGTAAGATGAGCTGACAGAGTGGATGATTGAGTGACAGAGAGGACTCATGAGAAGAGCAGATGACAGTGCAGGAGGAATTTGAGAAATCGAGAGGTGGGCGAAGTAGTAGAGAAAGGGGGGGTGAAAGAGAGGAGAGAAAGAGGCTGTTCTCCTGTGTGCTGATGCCGTTAAAACACTGGGCTTTCTTTGTCGTCCCTAAACCAGAATGACGTGGGTCTCCCTTTAGTTTGCTCCCATGTGGTGCTGGTGTCATATGAATTAAATGGCCCTCCATCAATGCTTCTCAGGTCCATTGTGAGACAGAGGCCTCTCTGTGTCTAAGTGTGTGTGTGTGTGTGTTTGATAGAAAGAGCATGAAACTGTTTGTGCGTGTAGAGAGGTGGGAACCTGACTCCTGGACTCGGGTTGCAGGCAGAACTCTGTGTGTCTGTGTGTCTGATGTGTGTGAGTGTGTTCGCACCTGCAGGGGGTCAGACTGTGAGTTCATACCCTTAAGGCTCTGCGGGACTGAGCTTCACAATGATCACTAAGAAAGAAGAGCCCCCTGCTCACAGGAAGTGCACACAAACACACACACACACACACACATGGGCCCTTACATTGGTGTCATCAGCGAGGTCACATGTATGTGACAAGAGTAACCTGGCACCTGCAGGGGAGCCTGGCTCAGCCAACAGCTTCTTTTTGACTACTCCGGCTCAGTCTTTCAGCATCTTATCTACCATTTTATTGTTCTCTTTATTCACATAACTGAAAATGGTGTGAAGTAATACTTTTGTGGCCATCCATGGGACCCACTTAGATAAAAAAGGTTGTACCCACAGGCCCTTGTATGCTTACAAACTATTATTTGTTGGCCTGGGGAATTAATCCAAATTGACATTAAATCACAATATGGCCTGCTGCAGTATTATAATTGCAGATAGTGCAATGCTTCTTTAACCTGAAATGTATCCGAATACCAGATTTTTTTTTCTTTTGCAGTAGATATTTTATACTTGACTCTGCTCAAACAAAGAGCCAAAATGTTGAAAACTACCTTTGCAAGAACAACAATCTAAGTGGGGAAAGGTGGCAAAAACAGCAAGAAGCAGTAATAAAGATGAGTTTAAGGTGGCAAAAATGACCAAAAAGCTGCAGAAATGGGGAAAAATTGGGAGATCTTGAAAAATGGCTAGAAAGTAGCAAAGCTTTTCAGAGGCCTGTTATCTGTTGAAAATATCCTTTTTCATTGATCTTATAAAATACTCTTATTTTCTTCAACCCTAAATTTATGATCTGTAAGCCATACTCATCATTATTTTGGGAACTAAAGGCTTGAAATAAGTCACTCTTTGTATAATGACTCTATAAGGTATGAGGGTTTAACTTTCTGAAATGAGTGACAAAAATATTTTACTTTGTTATGATGTTTTACTTTTTTGAGAGGTACCTGATGATGCAAACAGAGTTCCTTTTGGGGTCTTTTTTGTCATAATTTTTTTTACTTTTCTCCTTCATGTACGCGTTTTTCTTATTCAAAACAAGAATAAAAGAAAAAAATCCCCTTCAACAGAGCAATTGATATCAACGACACATAAGATGGGAAACCTAAAAATAATAGTCCAATATATCTCAATTGCAATATGGAAAAAAAAGGAAAAATTTTGTAATTAGATCATTTTTGCAAATTGTTTAGCCCTTATTATTCGGGATATTAATTTACATCAGAGACTTATGTTAAACCAATAAGACTTTCAACTCCAACATTCAGATATATCTCTTGTTTTTATCTAAGTTGCAAAGTTGAAGCCATTTGTGAGATTATAGCCTGAAAAAAATCACTTTAACAAAGTAAGAAATAACTGTTCTTGATGGAGTCAAAATTTTCAGAGAGACAGGACTTTGAAAAGGCCACCAGGCCCCAAGAAAGACAGACAAGCTGTTCCCTGCAGGCTTCACAAATTGTGAAAAATCTGACTTTAATTACAGGAAATGTCAGGTGCTGGGAAGGGAAACTTCTGCATCTAACTGTCACATCCTTCTCCTACTACTAACACACAGCATCCAAAATATATGTCCATTCTGTATGATGGCCCAGCGATAGACCAATAGTTAGCTCAGCTCGTGTATGAATTCACACCCTGCTGTGGTTTAAGCATCATCAGTTGAAATTGCGTGAGGCTAAAGTGTTTTATTTTATGTGTTGTGTAAAATAAAAATCAGATATGTGTAAGATTTCCCATTACTTGAGCAGGTGCAATTGTGTTCCCCATTTTCTGACAGCTGAAATGACAAGCTATGCCAAACAGCTGAATCAGGTGGATGGTTGAGTTTTCACTGTAATACATTCTGAAAGTGTGCTCCAATTATTGAGGTGTCACACTTCTCAGCCTCCCTCAGGGATGTTGGTACGAGGACCCAGCTGACTGTCAAAACTGTAAATTGTGAGCCGTTGTGAATTTGAGTGGGCATGTGTTGGTTTTGCATTGAGCCTGTAAAAAACAGCGACTGTTTCATGCTGAGAGGGTGTTTAGAGTTGTTCCAGCCTCTTTCAGTGTAACACAAGACCACCTGGACTATGAAACTCAAGAGTAGACATGAACAGAGGACTTTGAAAAAGACAGATCAGTGAAACTGAGACATCTGAGTCCAGACTATGATGTGAAAGAAAACTGTTCAGAGTACAATGCAATGTTTTCTTCGATAATTGTTGCTCTTAGAGCAGCTTCTCCCTGCAATTCAGACAGAGCAAACAACACCTCAAAGAAAGAAGTCAGGAAAGAGGAGGCAGTATCCCCAGTGACCCATTTAGTTTATTTTTAGGAGACAAACTCAAAGATGATAAAAATAGTCTCTAAGCCCTACTTGGAAGCTGCACTATTCGCTGTTTGCCTGAGACAAAAGAAACATGCAGGTAAGGAGCTGTGTTCAAAAAATCAAACTCAAAAGAGATACAACATGTAAGGGTCAGAAACAAGGATGTAGCAAAACATGATAGGAAAGGAAAAGAAGATTATAAAACTGCTGTAATTAACTGTAGTCATCTATGTAAGACACGCTTGAAAGGCATACAGAAAAAGACAAAAGATTAAACTAGAAACATGTCACCTAGAAAATAAAATGACAACATGGAAAAAGATATTAGAAAACATTGTTACATAGGTAAAAGAAACAATAAATAGAAACAAATGTATTGATAGAAAACAAACAACTTAATTAAACACAAGAAAGGGGGGGGGGAATGGAAAAACTAAATAAAAGCAAAGTCAAAATGAAATGTCAGAGGGAAGAACAAAGAGATTGAGGACAAAATCTGAGAAAAAGGAGGAGACAGAAGAAAGGGAGCTATTTCAAGTCAGGCTTTGCTGAAACTGCTGGCCCTGGCAACCAGGGAGAGATGTTTGTGTGTTACCATGTTCATCACACCCTCATACACACACACACACTCACACACACATACACAAACTTTTTCTTTAGCATGTGTAAAGAGCTGCTCATGCAGGGATGGTGTTTGTGAGGTGAGAGCGGTGGTAATTGGAGCTGTAATGATGTCAGCGGTTGCCTTTGTCGTATGTTGTGGATAAGTGTGTGCTTCGTGCCATGTTTGTGTACCATGGGTGTAAAGTACGAAAATGCTCATCTTGATACAAATAATAAGACAAACAAAAGAAATCAATAAAGGAGGAAAGCTCTTTAATCCGGGCTGATATGTTTTCTGATCTTTTGCACATTCACTGCATTACACTCCGACATATCCCTCATTGATTTGAGCGCTCTAATTGGTAAGAAGTGAGGGTATAGATTTTGCTTTTGCTGTTTGAAGCTGTCGAGGTGAGGTGGCACTCCCTGCCAAGCGTCATTTAAATGCAGTGAAAGTGAGAGCAGAATGAGATCAATGCAGCCCCCCCTGGAGGAAGCCATGAGGAAGCAGAGCCCACAGGTTGATGGGGGGTGGGCGGCGCTGGGCCGTGGCACGCATTGGCAGACACAGCGGTGGTGCAAGCAGCAAGCTGATCAGCATTTTCTTCAGCCTTTTTTATTTAGTGCTATTTGACCTGGCAGCGGTAATATGAAGGGAGTCTCACACCATAAATAATAACCTAACTGGGAATGCAGCTAATTTCCACATTAATATGCCTGCGTTAATGTGGGCTCACTCGTCATATTTACTCAGTTATTGAAAAACCTCCAGCAGATTTCTTTTACAAGCTTAAGACTGCATTTACATCGGTTGATAAAGAAGTACTTTTTTCTTTACTGCTTTAAGAAATTGATTATTATACAGTGAAGTCTGCTCTCCCCTTCAGTTTTTTTCTGATGCCAATTTCATTATGTTTAAAACTAATTTCTTTAAATTGTTCTCTAAATACAAACCATTATTTGACATAGAAGACTTGTGCACAATAAATGTTCATTTATCTGGTTTTATAAGTGACTTAAATGATAAAAATAGTGCATCTGACGTCAGCCACAGTGGTATTAATTATCATATTTTTGCAAGAAGAGCACATCCTTTCTCTTCTCTTCCCCTGTTGTTTCAGCTCATTTCTGTTTTTTTTCTAACTATCCAGCCAATTAGTCATTCACGCCAGAGCTCATTTCCACTGCCCCCCTACATGTAATCCCTTATCACAACACTCTGCCTGGTATGTCTTCTACCTGAATAAATCCTCTACTCTTTTACTTTCACTTGACTGGCCAGCCTGGACTCCCAAAAAATGGATTGATTTCATTTATACGTAAAGTAATGTCTTTAATTTTTTTATTCTTACATCAACATTTCTGGTGTATGATTTTCCAACAGACTGTAAACATTATTTTCCACTGTCTTCTATGGTCTTTATGGACTATATTTGGACTAGATGTGTTCAAAATTCAATATCAAGATCTCTGGGCTGACTATGGATTTTCGGGGTCATTAGTTTATTAGGGAACTTTGTCTGAGTGGTAAATAATACAGGTGATGTTACTCACTTAACTTAGGTAAAATGTTAAACCGTCATAACATAATGTATGATTCTTCTTAGCCTGAAGACACTGACATATTGGTAAAGATGATAGACAGTAGTCATCTCTCCTCTTTAGAGCAGAGGATGCGGCATCCATGAATTTTAGAGAGAATATCAAATTTTTTTGCACTTTCTTTGCAGACAATGATTTAGCAGCAGTCAAAAATAGTAGTGAGTGCAGGATACTTTGAGAGTTATTGAAATTGTGTCTTTATGGTTTATCCTAAAAGAAAAAGCTTGGAAACATCTGTTAAATACTTAGAACTTAGTTATTTGTTTTGTTTTTCAACCTCAAGTCTTCTACCTTCTATTCTGTGAATTTGATAACATTTTCATGAACTATTCACCTTCATGTCAGAATTATTCTTTATGGTACACAGAGTATTTGGCAAAAAAACATAAAATGCAAAATGACTCTACGAACACTCTGTATATCCACGTAAAGTTTGAATATAATTATCCACTTTGAAGTTGGTGAAATATCTTCAGTCAGCTGTATCCGCTCCCCTGTGATGGTCTGGGGTGTGTTGTTATTCCTCAGGCTTATACTCTAAGGTCACAGCTCATTGGTGGAGTCAGGCTTGCGAATGTTGTTGCCATGGAAATGTCTCACCTCAGTGCTTTTGTCTGTGTTTTTTTCACTCTTCTCGTGTTGGTGTGTTAGAAGAAATTCCCAGCTGAGGGGTGTTTAAAGTCAGTGTGTGTTTTCGTCTCCATACTGTAAGGTTGTAGAATACCCCAGCTGAGTAATATTTTATGTCACTGCTGCTCCCTTGTCTGAGGATGAGTCATTGCAAGGCTTTAATGTGTGTGTGCGTGTGTGTGTGTGTGTGTTTCCATGACTTTGCTGAACTTGGAATCCCGCTTCACCTGAGTTGTTTCATCATGAACCAGGTGGCACAGCTTTTACATTTGTTAAAACCGGGATTCAAATACATGATTATTAATGTTCAGGATGAGAGGCTGTTTTCTCTCAGTCACGAGCAGACCTTACTGATTTACCTCATTAGTCAGGGAAGGAGATTCCTAAGTTTCAGGGAACCAACGTTATCTAATTAGCACCACCAGCAGGACTAAAGCCATTGTGCAGCTGTAGTCAAGGGTTTCTGAGCTGTGTGATGGATAATAAAAGGAATTTGGGCAGCCATACACAAGATGTGCTCAACAATTTCATAGAAAGCATTCGTATTTTTCTATACATTATCTGTATCTTAATGTTAACTTACTGAGAATGATAGGAGTTCAGCATTTATGTTAACTGGCTGATGTTTAAATTCTAAATTTAAATTTTAACATTAAGTGTTTACTTACAGTCTTACCTAACAAGAAAACAAGAAAAAGGCTCAGTTCAGAGCATCAACTGATTAAATGATCCCTCAAGTGTTGAAGACGACGTCTTGTGCTGACCACCAGGGAGCAGCCAGCTTTAAATGACTTTACTTTGGGTGAAGCTGTTTTATCAGCCTGTAGTAGAGACAATGATTTATTGTAGTCTTCTATGTAGATATGTTTTGATATAATGTGCACATGGAAATGATCAGACACTATCCAGATGTAAACAAAATCCAGTTTGTATTCAAAGTAGGAGGGAAATGATGATGTTCATCAGTATTTACCTCTACCTGAATTGTTGGGTTTGATAATCAAAGGTGATGATGATGATACTCTAATGTTAAATCTATCACTTGGTTCATCCAAAAAAAGCTTTGTGCTGTTTATCCTGTAAAAATCTTTTTGTCTCCTGAGGGTAACTGAAACCAATCAACAAACCAGCAAACAATGAGCGATCGCAAAGAGCCACCAGTCAAGTGCTTTCAGACACACTTGTTGCTATGCAGTTCACATGTTTTACAAAGGCACTGTAAGCGTACTCGTAAAGAGAGCCTCGTTTGCAAAAACAGGTCTTATATTCAGCCGCTTGGTGTATTTACTGAAAGCTATACGATCACAGTCTCAAGTGTTGAGTGTACATCAGGACGTGGCAGTGCTGGTTTTCTGGAACATGCTGTCCTCAGCGTGTGTGTTGTTTCCAGAGGTCAGGATTGTGTGTCTCAGAGCAGGTTTGAGTTGTCACTGTAGTCCTGCTGACCTGGTAAAGAGCATGTAATCAGACTCTGTGTTGGTGCAACCAGCATGTACAGTGACACAGACATGGCTGTTGTGACATATAGAGTGCTAAGTAGAGACATGCAGACCAATGATACTTTCTCTTTCTGCTTGTTATTGCCAAAGTGCTGTTCTGATGGGCTTTTATTTGGTAGGAAATAACAAAACTCATGCTTAAAATATTTTCACTCTGGCTAAGGGGGGATTAGAACATCTGGTTATGCATCTTTGCTTTTTCGAATAAATCACAAGAAACAACAAAAAGCATTATTACAACATTATGGTCCAGCTTTGATTTAGACGCCACAGTTCATTATTTCAGTCGAGGTAATCTTGGCATGAAGTAGTGCCAGAGTAAAAAACATGGAGAACACTTAAGCTGAACGACTCACATAAAAGCTCCTTTCTGTATTTGTAATTGCACTAAATCAGAAAGTCTAACTGGAAAAACTGGATGTGGAGAAAGCCAGACGGTTAAGCGATTGTTCTCCTGGTCCTCGCTGATGTACTGTGCACCCTGGTTACTCGGGGCTGGGGGATCAGAGATCATTCATGAAATGTGACCTGTACGTGGTCCAGCACACTTGAACTGAAGCAGAGACCAGAAAGAGGAACAGCATCAATTTCAGCTCCACCGAGGCTGGCAGGAACGTGAAACATGGCTGTGGACACTGAGGAAAACTGGGATAGATAAGAGGCTGTGAACAACTCTGGATGAGAAAACAAGTTATGAAGTAAAGACCTTAATTTGTCATATTGCAGAATTTTTTTCCTTTTTTCTCCTCCTGAGCTTTTTAATTTGAAGGATATTGAAAGGTGTTTGGATGCACTGCTGATGTTCTGCTGTCCCTGAACAAAAGAAAGTGGATTATATTTGAAATTGGAAGACTGAATCTTTCATCCTGTTTGCTGAAACCTGCTGACCTACAGTACAAGACTGATCATGGAGCAGGATTTTCCGTGGCCACTCTACTGATATACCGAAACTAAGTGCAGTTTTTAAGTGACAGATGATGAGATTATTCTGGTGTCATGCTGGATCTGTCCTGGGATAATCCACCGTCGGATGATAAGATGCCTGCATGTCAACTGCTCCTCAGTCAGAGTGGTTTAATAAAACCAGTCACAATCTTTCATCATCTGTGTTTCAAATCAAGTTATTGAGCTGAGACTTGCAGAGAACAATAAATAATAATAAAAAGGAGGGAAATTGATTTTCATAAAGAAAGGCAATGACAGCGGCGTCATCTGGTCTGGGAGTTCCCATCAGCCCTTTCTTCTTGCGCCGTCACTCCTGGATTTGGTATGTAAAGAGTCATGAAAAGTGAGGGTATGAGGTGGCTGTGGTGGTGGGTGAATATAAATGTGTTGGTTTGATTATTTGATGATTCAATGAAGTGGGGTGACCACCTGAGATACTGTCTCCAAAATTAACTTCATGCATCACTGGATCTTTTGCCAGTCAGGTCGTGTCTAATTTAAGTGCTCCTGGATTGTATTAGGTTGATTTGTCTTCCTATAGAAGTGCGGTGGAGCTGTCCATCTCATAATTTGGAGCATTTAGCCGGGGCTGAGGTGTGTTTGGCTGTTTAAGACAGAGAGCTGCAGATCACGGCTGAAAATAGTTTGTATCACCAAATCACTTTTTGTGTAAAGGTGAGGGTCATTGACAGATAAGATTTTTGAATAGACCATTTTTAGAATACGAAAAATAAGCATATGTATTTGTTCAAACATTTGAACTGTAGTACATACTTGCATTTATGCAAAAACAACCCCAAAACAGTTAAGACATTTGAGTGTTTATAAAGTTGAATTAAAACGAAAGCCTCTGAAATAAAAGTCATTTGGGGCTACTGCAGTTTGTCCCAAAATGAGTATTTCTTAAACATTACTTATAGTTCAACAAGTATTAGAAATGAAGAAAACAGTTTAATGAGGACATACATAACACAAAAAAGATTTTATCACATCCCCGGTGTTTGATTGGGTTCCTCACATGTGCCTAGTTGATGAAATAACCTGTCCTTGAGCTGATTTCAAAATTGAAGTCCAAAAATTATGTTTTCTTGTTGGCTACTCCAGAAATTATAAGAAATTAATTAATTAAAATAAAAATTAACCATTAATTTTGTCAGTGACTGCAAAACATTTTAGAAATTGAGCCAAAAAGGGCAATTGATATATTTAAACTGATCTAAAGTGAATTTAAACCTGTTCAGTCAGACAGAAAAAGTAGGTATCACGTCAATGACCCAGTAACATTTACTATTCTTAAGCTTCCATCCATGATGTGAACTGTTTCAGGTCTGCACTAAAACCACACTTGTTTTACTTTGTAAAGAATAAAACTCTGGGTTTACCCCCTGTCAAAGAGGGGATCCAAACTTTAAGTGTGCTCTGTTTGTAATTAGTATCTTGTGTAATGGAAGTGGTTTCTCCTTCTCAGGTTGTCCTGGTGAAACCTGATAGTACACAGTTTCACCGACAACAAACACATTTCCTCTCAGTGGATTTCAGCAGCACTTGATCTAATTTCTGCAATACTGTAAAAGCTCATCAAGCAGAATGAGTATATTTCTGATAATTAACCTAAACCTTGCTTAAATCCGGATTAGACACATTAGAACGGCTGCAGAGCCACTGATGAGAAGCTAATCTGTTGCTTGCATTCATTCATGCGGCATGACTGATGTATGTTTGTTTGAAATAAAACCCTTCTCTAATCTTAGTTTATGTCCTGCTTCGATTAGAGCCCCTCCATGCGTGTCGTGAACCGCTGAAGTGTGTGCAGAGCTGCGGGTTCAGTGTGATTACCTCATTCGCTGTTCTTGATCTACGAACCTGAAGTGAATCATTGTTTTTGCAGCACTTTCATGATTTCACTCCTACACTCTGGATCCTGTGTCCTGACGGAGATGGACCTGATTTATTTGTTTTTGTAATGCTGTGTTTAGGAGGAGAAAGAGGAGAAAACAACCCTGCACACGTGTCTCTTGTTGCCTGAAGCTCTGTTCTTGTGTCAGGCTCAAAACCTCTAACCCTAAACACTATCCAATATGTTCCCAGCTTTAAATGCTCCGCTCCACTGCACAAAAACACACACAAACACACACACATGGATGTGACTTGCCATTAAAAAACAGACGCCACCATTCATAAGAAAACACACTCCCAGATGGCAGACGACGATAATATGTTTGCTGTGTCTTTAAACTACGGCAGTGACGTCTGTGCTGGGTTTTCTTGCTGTATGTGTACATAGTAACGCTAAATAATTGAGTTGAACCTCAGAGGATGTGAGGTGTTCACTTGTGAATGTTTTCTTTCTATTTTGACTGAGTGTGAACAGGTGCTACATGTACAAACAAATACGTGGAGCAGAGGGTTAAGAAATCCAGGTAATCAAACAGTTGTAGTTTCTCTAATCATAAACACATAGAACAGACAAAGTATGAAATCCATGATTCTGCTGCTAATGTCAGTCTAAAGCATCTTTTATGTTCAATTCAAGTTACTGTAACTTGTCCTGTAGGTGTGTCTCAGCACTTACACGTACTAGAAAGTGGTGTTACACTCCATACCAATTTAAAATTCACACGTCTTTTTGGGAGGCTGCCGCTGGTTATTACAGCAGTAGAGCTGCTGACGTCAGACTCCTCACGATGTTGGCACCCAGAGCCGCACTGCTCTGAGATCAGGGATTAGGTTAATCACGGAGGGACTGACTGCAGTGCCCTCTTTTTCAACAAGAGGAATTAGAGTCATAAAGAGAGAGAGGAAAGGGGAAAGAGGGGTTATGTTATAAAAGGAACAGGACAGACACTCGTTGGTCTAAACTCAACTTTAAATTTCTGAAGGTTGGTTTGTTGGTGCTTGTCATCTTTTATTCATATATATTTTACACTCTCTCCATCATCCCCCTTTTCAATTGTTTTTCTCACGTAATAAATAATCATACATGTACAGTGTCCACCTTATTTTCTCCTTATTCTCCTTATTTTATTATCCTTTTTTCACCCTCCTTCCTTTCTCTTCTATTCTCACATCTTCTCTGTTACCCCCTTCTTTTTCCTCCTCTTCATTTTTGATTCTGTCTAATCTTGTATTTTCCCTCTGTCCTCTTGTCTCAATTATGTTTTGCGTTACCTGTTTTACTCTTCCTTTCATTTCCTCCATTTCTTCTCCTCATTTTCTCCCTGTCACTATAAAACTGAATTCTAAGCAAGTGTTTTCAGCTAGTTTTTAGTCAGAATTGTCTTTTTAGTCTTTATATGAGCCACAAACATGTCTCATTTCAACATATTTTAAGACAAAATCAGTGTCTGAATTGCTTCTAATGGGTAAAAAATATCTACCAATAGGATAGGAAAATAATGCTGGTCAGGTTTCTTGAAATAAGAATATTGAAAAAAAAAAAAATTCTATAAAATACAAGACAACTTTTGCTTTTTCTGACCCCGTTTGCAGGTTTTTTTTTTCTTTTTCATTACAGTCAATTTAGACATTTTGTCTGTTAATAACTTGAAACGAGGCATTTTTCTGGACAGATCTAAAAAATATGTGTCATGTCAAGACTAAAAGCACATTTTTACTGAAAATAAGACTCAAACACTTGCTTAGATTTCAGTTTTAATTTTCAGTTTAGTCATTCATTTCTTATTTTGTCCTCTCTTTTGACCTCCTGGTAACATTATTCCTTATTTTGAAAGAAATTTACCCCCTCTGTTTCATCATCTCTTCATATTGTCTTTTTATTTTCCTCTTCCATTCTCTCATCTTTTAGTCTCCCTAACATTCAGAGAAGCCACAAGACTGTCAAAAATCTCTGAAGTGTTCGCCGTGATGCTTGTGCAGAAGTTAGAGCATGGCGAACCCAGGCGTCTCTGTGTGCCTTTATGCTGTTTGCCGTTTCCATGGCAACTCAATTACCACCTCACCTGTGATTGTGGGGTGAAAAAGAAGTGAAAAAAAGATGTGTTCAGCTGGGGAAGGGTTAACCTTGACTGTGACAAAGACATCGATGCACTTGACCACATCAGGGTCATTTTTTCACTGAGCTCAAATCACCGACACTCAAACCCTGAAAGTGACTTTTTCTTCCACCCCACTCCACAGCTTAGTGTCAGTCCTCATGAAGTCACACTCAGGTCTGTGGAGAACACTCCTCCATTAAATGAAGGTTGTACGAATGTGTGTTGGAGCTCAGAGATTCCTTCATGGAGGAAACACCAAGCATGATCATCTGCTTTATTACAAAATGTGTTTGAAAAAAATCCCAAAACTTTGTCTGAAATTAAGTGATACTTTTTGAAAATACTCAAGGATGACAAAAAGAGAGAGCAGCAAACATGAGCTTGTAAATGTATGTTTGTGCAGGGATTTTGTGCAGGGGAAAAAAAGTTACTTTTATAGATTAATCATCTCCTTACTCTTCAGATTTTGACAGCTGACCTTAAAACATCAATGCAAGATACGTATCTGACTTAAATAGACTCAGATCATCAGACTATCATGAACAACACAGAAGCAGTGATGGTTCAAAATCCTCTCCTTCATGGAAATGCCAAACAAAGTAACTTGATTACACAAGATTTTAAGGTGAATGCTTGAACTCTCTTTCTGTCTCAGCCTCAGTCTCATAAACATGTCCATCTATCATTCTGCCCCTTTGAACTCTGTCTGCCTCAAACTCTTTCTCCTATTTCAGTCTTTATATTTAAATAGCTTTCAGGTGCCCTGCCTTTTGTTTGATCCTGATATAATCTGACTGCCTACGTGTTTTTTTTTCTACACTGGACAACTTTCATGTCAAAGGTGATGTTGTGCCTGTTGGCTTCTGTCAAATTCATCAGAGATTCTATTTCCACTCCTTATTTCTCGTCTCCTACACTCAGACAAAGGACATTTAGCTAAAGTTTGTCTTTTTTTGGACCTGCAGCATGGTATCGATTTGAAACGGGGGGGAAAGCCAGCAGTCTGACAGGCTGCTCTTAAGCTGTCAAGAGGACGTCTGATCAATGTTTAATTGTGGTTTTCTGTATAAGCTACTTGGGGACAAAAAGAGTTGCTATATTTTAAGCTGCTCTTTTTACTTCTGCATCACTATTGACACAAATTAAGCCTCTTTTAAAATTTACTGAGGAGAAGAATGAATAAAATGCCTAACAGGGATAAAAAATGTAACTCAAGGGTACTGAAAGGGGCAAATTGAAGAAACTTGCATAGTAATTTATTAATAGATGCAAGTTGAAATCCCCGGGCTTAATACAGGTCTATGTTTCATGTAATTACAGGGTTTACAAAGATCTATCGATCACCAAGTGTCTTGTTAGTGTGGTGCTCAATACACACTTCCTCTAAGCTGAGTTAACACATGCAGGTATGAACTCAGAGCATCTATCATTTTCTTACCACTACGTTTTGGCTTCTTTACTCCTCCATTTTGATCCAACATGGCATAAAAATTAGGAAACTGAGTTAACACCCTGTGTTTTGTCACTAGTGAGAGGTTTTGATAAAGCACAGCTTGTCTAGGGGCTCATTCTGAATCCCTCATTGTGTAAATGTGAGTTTCATTGCGCCTCTGATTTCACCAGAGGCTGTTTGATATGGTTACATACTGCCATCTTGTGGATGCAGCCCTGAAATACTACTCATCTGTTTCCCTGTAACGAAATGGCACCCTCTGTTGGTATAGAGGAGGTCCTCCTGCAACACATTACCTAAATTAAAACACAATAAGCCATTAAAAATGCTCCAAAACAGGACTAGTCTTTACAGATGGAGTTGGGTTATAGTTTGTTACAGTGCCCTGCCCATGAGCAAATAGTTTCACTGGGTGTCAGTGCTTTGGTTTCATCAACAAATTAAATACTATCACATACCTCCTTGAGCTCTATAATTAGAGCTGCAGAGGTATTTGTGATGGTGCCAGAGTCTTGTTTATCACATTTCCACTTTGACCTCTTGACTCCTGGAGAAACAAATCAGCAGCAGCAGGTCATCCAAACACCACCCGACTTTTCACTCTCATTAAAACAGTTGGCTGCGTCTTCAAAACAGCATTGATCATAAGTTGAGTGTCATTTCAATTTATATTATAAAAAAGAAAATTTACAAATGCTCTCTTTAGCACCCATGCTGCTTCTTGAGTCTCCTGTTCCAAGTTAAATATGACAACAGTGAGTGAAGCCACAGAATTATACATGATCCACTGTGCGTTTTTAATATATGAAATCCAACTTCATTGTTTTTCTCACAGATAACAGTCACTGGGGTTGAAAACAAGTGGTTCAGCATCCAGTAGGGTGAGGTGCTGGTGGCATGTGCCCTATGTGTAGAATTGTAGCACTGATTTTAGCACCACCCTCTCTCTCCCAACTTTTCCTGGCTTTCTCTCAAGCTAGAAATAATCTACAAACTCATTCCCATTAGAGTTAGATGCTCTTCAAAGTTTCATAGAATCTGATCAAGTTCAAACTATATATGCGCTGTATTTAATTTTAAAAAGTGCTAAGAAAACATTTAAAATTTTGACCTTGAAAAACGAGACTGTTTTGGTGAATTAAACGCTCATCTGAAATGTGTGCCAGCAGCAGATTTCATAATCAGATTGAAACAGGTTTTACAGCTTATTTACTGCTGTATTATTACATCAGCTCCTCTTAAAAAAATACTCTGTAAACATTTAGATACCAAGGAGACAGGTATCTGTAGTTTGAAAGTGATTCATTGTCTCATTCTTGCCTGATGTAACATTAAGAGGTTAAGGTCACGCTCTAAGTAGTTTGCAGGCAGCCCAGGTTCGAATCCAGCCTGTGGCCACTTTCGACATGTCACTCCCCATTCTTACCCAGTTTCCTACACTATCCACTGTCCTCTCTCTTTTAACCAAATAAAGGCACAGAAGCCGAAAAATATTCACAAAAATATATATTTTTATGTGTGCAAAACTTAGATGAGGATCTTATTGCTGTATAATAAAAGGTCTCCCTGAAAATTGTGTTGTTTGGATGGCAGCACATTTTGCTCTTAAACCTGTATATGTAAATGGGGATTCCCCAGCTGCGTATTACTTATGCAACCCCAAACCATCATGGATGATTTCCAAGAGGAGTGTCAGGTCTTGGTTTGTTGGAATTTCTGGATCTTTTCTCTGAATGGTTTCTACTTTGCACGGTAGAGCATGAAATACTTTCTGAAGGTGATTTTAAGCTAAAGCAGTGATTTCCACTGTAGAGCCACATCTGTTTTGAATGCAGACCCCTGAAGGCCCCAAAATAACAGCTACCCAGCATTTGTTTTCAGCTTTGGAGAGAAGTGTATGTATGAATTCATTATATTGTAGATGTAATACATACAGTAAGGACTGTATAAAGTAAGTGCACATTTGTGGGCAATAAGTGAATCAAATGTTAACAGACAATTGTATACAATTTCGCAGCAACAACACAAAAACTTCTAGTTCCTTTGTGAAAAAAAACTACAAGATCGAAAATTACCAAAGAAGTCAGTCAAATATGGATAAATAAATGACTCATTACATTTTTTTCAATCAAGGTCTGCATGTATACAGAAATCTAACATTTTGTCAGATTTATTTTTCAAGTCTGGAATACCGTAAGTAAATGAAAACAAACAAGTTAGGAATGGATGAAGGAGTGGGGGTAAAAATTCATAAAAAAAAAAAATTAAGAGCTCCACATTTTTTTCAGGAGAGAAACTTTACTTTTATTGTGTACATCAATGAGACATACAGAAAATCTGTCTAGCCTTGTGCATGTGCCTTATGTGGTGCCTTAAATGGGACCAGTTACTGTCTTTTCACTATTTCACATTCTGCTAGAAATTATCCTCTATACATTTCAGCAGAACTAAGGATCAATATTCCTTCTTTTGGAAACATTTCCAATTGTGTCATTCTGTGGTTTTAGAATATTCTCTCATCATCTCTGCTCAGTACTTAAGATGAACACAATTCAATTGCAATCAAGATTTCTTTCTTCCTCTTCTTATTTGATGGTTAACCCCTGGGAGGACTTTAAGGAGGAATGTGGGTCCCATGGTTGTGGTTGCTCTGCAGACATACAGTCCTGTGACGACCACATCTTCCACCTCTCCCGTCCTCCTCTCTGTGAGTCCTGTGAGGCAGCGCGGCAACCTGCACTGTGGGAATGTAGTAGTGATTCAGTTTTGGCCTCTTTGATCCTCCTCCTCCTCTAATGTGTTTGTA
The DNA here is from genome assembly GCA_008086565.1 of Thalassoma bifasciatum. Taxonomy (NCBI): domain Eukaryota; kingdom Metazoa; phylum Chordata; class Actinopteri; order Labriformes; family Labridae; genus Thalassoma; species Thalassoma bifasciatum. The sequence continues at coordinate 412,536 of RPOG01000211.1, forward strand.
TTACGTGTCATCTCCCTGAGTCATTTTCAAATAAGTGACAAGGAAGTTCACTGGTCCTGTCATTATGGTATTTAATAAAAAAACGCCCTCAGCTGTCAGTCAGGGAGCTTTTCCTGTCCAGTTTCATGTTGAGTATAAGAGGAAGTAAGGAGACAATGGAGTGGGTTACTCATCCAGTTGATGACACATTGTCTTTCCAACATTTGTTATTTACAATAAAGGGAGGCATGGAGAACACACACATTTATTGCAGGGGTTGTATTTTTTAGCCTCTTCAGCTTATCTTTATCATCTCTGTGTTGTTATTCATCTTATATCTGTCATCCAAGCCATTACAATGTATGGAAGTATCAGTGTCAGTGTGCTGTACTGTACTATGCAGTACAGTACGCCATCCTCATGGCACCTCAGCCCCCCTGTGAGAGTGCCAGATGCCACCTCTTTCTCACACATACACTCGCTGAATGTTAAGGTGGACCAGGTTAGAAGAAGACTATCATCGTGAAGTTGTTATTTTTTGTCCAAATTATATTAAAATTGTTAAGTCAATGTAATAATATACGATAAGGTCTAGACAGTTAATTAAAATAAGTTTTATTGATTGAACAACAAAAAAGTAGTCCCTCAGATACATAGTTGATAGTCATATTGTTCTTTTAAGCAGTTGGAATTAACATTTAGCTCAGCAGCTTAAAAGTGTCCATTCATAGCCAGATTTGGTGTCCATTATTAACAGATGCAGAAATGAGCAGAAGTACCTGAATAAAACCAGCTTCCCTAAAACTAAAGGGTATACCATGTTACAGTTTGTGGTTGTTTTGTGTCAGTTTTTTTTTTCTCACTTTGGTTGACCTGCTTTTCACTCAGTTCCTTCTGTGTTTTTTTTTTTTAAACAAACCACACTGGTTCCTGCTCTGTTTGTCTCCTCTTGTCTTTCTATATTTTGTTTTTACTGGTGGCTGAAAGCCATTAACCACCATGCTAAACTGTTGTGCCTCCATTTAGAAAAAATATCAACAATATCTTCCATGTTACTGACCAGTGTTAAAAGAAACTATGGGTGTAGGAAACAAGAAGAGGTGAAACATAAACTTATAAATGCCTCACAGTCTTTTTTGCAGGCTGTCCTGACATGTTGTGATCTGATTGTCCCTTGGGATTGAATTAATTTCATTAAGGGTTTTTGACTAATCAGAATCAAGTGTCAGCAGCCTGGTGATTCTTACACAGTAAACTTAATAAAAGTGCCAATAACACATAACTGTAATTTGCAGCTTGGAAAACTGACATTACTTGCTTCTTTGAGCAAAAGACTCTACACCAGTGTGTTTTTAACAGTATGCAAAATGAAGGAGCTCAGAGTATTGTGTGACACATTGTATTATTGAGCCATGTATAAAAACCTGAAGCTTGGCCAGGCTGTCACCATTTTCAAGCCTAGAGTCTAGAACAGAATGCATGAATCAAAAACATCTGTATAAGACTTGGAAAAAGGGGTTGAACTCTTCTAATCCAAGATTTTAAGATTTTGTGGAGCTATTTCGTGGAAAATTTCATCCTAGTCCTCATCATTTGCACATTAGAACAGTGATTCAGGTGGAGTAATGGTGGATATAAATTCATGTGAATGTTTACACCAGCAACAGCATTAATGAAAGCTAATATGACCATGAGTGATGGACACATTATGACTCCACTCCAGTGAGTCCACTCCACAAATTATATGTTCCTTCTTACTCTGCTGGGCCGCTCTGAAGGGAACAGAGCCACACACACACACACACACACACACACACACACACACACACACACACACACACACACACATGAAGTACAATAACACACACACACACAACCCATGGGAAGGAAGTATAGCCTGTGACGAAGAGAAGAGTCCGCACTGAGAGCCCAGAGAGTGTGTGGAGAGTGTCAGAGTGAGCGAGGGCTTGAACAGTTCCGTGATGTGACGTGTTGGACTCTGCTTTAAGTGTGATGTGAGGTCGAGTGTGTGGAGAAAGGGTTTGGATACCTGTGCTGCTTTTGCTTGAGCCGAGGAGGAGATGACTGATGGATAATCTGCTGAAACTTTTAAAGCTTTAGAGGACACTTGCATGTCTGTGTCTGTAGCTTTAATCAGTCATGTACTGCTCTTTATAGGAGGTGAACATGTGTGATGCTGCTTATTTGGGAGTCATTACAGAATATTTAATTATTGTAGGATCTGAGGAAATTCTGTAAGAGCATCAAAGGTGTTTGCATGCATGCTTCAGTGCAGATATCAGTAAACTTGCTGACTTGTCAGATGTGCTTATGATGATGAGTGTGTGAGACTTTCATTTGCTGTTTGAAATGTTGTGTGCGGGTGTATGTAAGTTCTTTTGGCTGTGTATGTGATGGTATGTGGAGAGTAGTGTGTGCATGAAGAAAGTGTATGTTGGGGCAATGTACCGGCGCTCACCCTGTGCCAGAGGAAGGGTTCATTTTGACTTCAGTGAGGAAGTCATCAGGAAACTCCACGCCGCCAACCACGGCCATGCTCACAGGTCAGGACGCAGAGATGATTAGACACACACACACACACACACACACACACACACACACACAAACACACACACACACACATTTGAAGCCGTCACGTGTAAACAAGGGGACGCCAGTGCATCTGATTTGATCCTTTAAAGTGCATCAGATTTGAGTCTTCTCCTTTCTCTCTACATATCCCCTTTAAATATGTAGTCTTACTTCCTACTTCCCATACAATAAGCAGTCATGTGTTTCTCATCATCATAGTAATCCTCAGAAGCAATGCGGTGACATAGATTTTCAAACAATTGATAAAAATCAAGCCGGAGTCAGCTGTCTGGTCTCAGGGTGTTTTGAAAAGTGATGTTTGAACACGTTGCGTGCTGTGTTCAGAGAGTCAAATACTTTGCAAATATGACTGGAAGTGTTGTGATGCATTTGTTTATTCCCCCTCCTTTTTTCTTTTTACCACAGTCTTGTCTGTGAGATTCTGTCAGCTTGAGGTCATAGCTAAAAAAAAACCCATACAAACAAATCATGACATTGAAGTGTCTCCAATTGTCTCGGCCTTTAGCAATTCTGGCAAATTTGTCGTTGTTGCCAAGCAAATTATCTTGACTGAGCATTTTAGTTCATGTCTGATCCTTTCTACATCACAGATACCAAGTAGGGCAACATATTCAGAGGATAGGATCAGTAAGGAGCCTCAACTGGAGCTGTCATGGTATCAGACTCTCACCTCACAATAGTCATAGCCAAAAAATCACAATGAAAATTCTATCATGAATATCATGTGGTAAAACATGAAATATTAACAATCCTATCAGTCAAAGGAGAAAAGGGGAAGAGAAGGGTGGAACTTTCTGAGGGGTGGGTAAAGTACCTCACTTTCATGTGTTGTCTCCTTCAACATGTTTTATGTGGCAGCCCAAGCCGCACACTTCAGTAGGGCGAGCTTACTAGCTGATTGACGTCTTCTTCTTCATCCTACCTCAATTTGATAACATGTGGCACCAGTGCAAAGAATCACTGTTAAGTGCAAACTAGTCCAATTAGTCACACAGCAGCTCTATTAGTTCATTTTAGAACAACATCAACAGTTCTCTGTCTTTTTAAAGATTGGTATTTTTATTGCTTGGGGTTACTCAGGGTACCTTACAGGATCCTCTGCATTTTTTCTTTTGTGGATCAACTATTTTTTTAAAGCAGTGAGAAAAACATGGATGTAGTCGGAATAATATTTCACAGACGTTTTAAAGCCCAACGATGGCACTCACCATGTTTGAAATGCTGACTCAATCTAATGTTTCATTATCCTAGAAACAGGCAAACAGGTGGAGTTGAAGCAGGATTTTTCTCCTGGCAAACAGATAAAATGTGTCCAACGTGTTCATCAACTTCAGCAACACCCTTTCCATGCCAGTCATTGCACAAGTCTTAGTGTTATCAAAGCTGCTGTTTCCTGTCTATGATGTTGAAAAACTTTAACTGGTATATAAATCAAATTATATGAAAACATTTCTAAACAGAAAACTGTGTATAACTCAACAAATAACATTGCAATGAGAAATTTGTCATTTGTGCTTTTCAGGAAAAAATAACAGTGCTGTATCTTTTCTGAGACAAGTAATGAACTTCTTTCTGTTTGTGCCATGATTTTGGACTATTAATAGACAACTGCCCCCTGCCCTTGTGTCATTTATTTATGCTCAAGGATGAGAATCCACCACCAGCTATTTGTTTTGGCTCCTCAAGTAAGTTGAAAGTGCTGTAGTGCGTCAGGGAAGAACTAAAGTAAAACTAGGCTGGGTCTGGCCCCAGAGGACTGTGGGTATTCTGGCTCAGCTGGAGACACTGCGGGGCTGCCTGCATGGACACTCTTACACTGTTTAGGGGACATTAATTAAGGAAGAAAAGACAATGAAATTATTTGATATTGAATAAAAAACAGTTTACTGCGCAAATTCCATGCAAAATATGATAAAAGATAATAATAATTTACTCTTTAACTCGTATAACTAGCTCTGAGGGCAATCTTGGACGTGTGGTAACGCTGACCTCCGTAGACGTCTTTCATCCACTGCTGGATAAGCTCCAGCTCTATAACCAAGGGTTTCCTGTGGAAAGTACTAGACTGTAGCAAAGAAAGCAGAAGTACACAGATGGTGTACTGTAATGAACTGTACCGTGCAGCATGTTTGTATCATTACACAGGTAGCCAAGGTCCACGTGAGCGCCAGGAGAATAATAGCTCGAGGACTGCCTCCTCAAACTCATGTTTACGTTGTTAATGCATGTGCTGTTGTTTGCTTGCAGCATATTTACTCACCTTCAGCTGCCCTGTATTGTATGCTGATATCCAAGAATCAGTCCATGTATGTATATGATATAACAGCAAGGGTTCATCACATATTCATCAGGGATAGATAATCTCCCAGAGAGATGGGATTAACCAAATATTTGGACGGTGACCCGGATTCCTATGGCATAATAACAAAGACTGCAGCTCTCTTCATCCTCACAGAGAGCTGTCATGAGTGCAGAGTCTGTTTTTTTATTTTCAGATCATCTGTAATGAACACAAAATCTCTACCGGACTTTTAGAGGACAAACTACACAGTTAGATTGTTCCAAAGATATTTTTTGGTCAGAAACAGAGCACGCATAAACACGTTTGACGTCACTCACAGCTGCTGTCAAAACAGCACAATACATGGAGCTTTTTAGGGCAAGTGAAGGAGCTAGTTTGCGTGTAACATGATTGTAATTGGTCACAACAAAAACATGCAAAACCAACCAAAACCAGTGAGGCTTCAATTACAGCTGCAGGCAAAATAACTCTCAGCTGCCTCAAATGTTTCTAGTATCTGTGTGTGGCTGCTGTAGAGTTTGAGTCCAGTGAAAGTGACCCTGTGGCTGCTATTCAGCCCCATCTTATATTCTAGACAAGATGGAAACTTGACAAGGTTTCAACCTGTATGTGTTTCCACTTTGGTGACCCATTTTCCATCTCAGCCCAGGACTTTGAATAGCAGTGTTTTGTATTTGCTTGCCCATGGGTGGGGTGCAGTGGTGTGTTGTAGACTTGTGGTTGAGAAGTATTTCATTTGCAGTGTGCACTTTGCTTACACTATAACATGTTGTTATGGAGACAGATAAACAGAAAACCATGGCTAGGACTGACTCCTAAGTCTGCCTTGGTTTTGTGGTCACTGGCTTTTGATTTGTAAGTGACTCGCCGGAGTTGGAATTAGCCATGGTGGGTTTGATGATGATGATGATGGTGATTATTTGAATGGAGATAATGATTGGGAAGATAAGAAATGATTACGCTGGTGGTTAGAGTGGGTTCATAAGGATCAGCATGGAAGTGACTCAGTGGCTGGTGACAATGTTGAGCTGTAACAGGGATGAAAGGGGTTAAGATGACGGTGTCAGGGGATAAAGTCAAATGTAGATGTCTGCAGTGGTTGAGGATATATTCCAGTAATGTAGAAGTACCAATTTTCAATCTGAAAATATTCTGTTACAAGCTCAGCCCTGTATTTAGACTGTGACTTAGCTAGAGTAAAGAATATTGTGATTTTGTGATTTGTGAATAAAGTGATTTTTTTAAATACAATTTTTATTATAGGGGATACGTATAGTGATGAGGAGGTTGTAGCAGATTGGAAACCTGACAGGACCAACACATTTTGTTTAAGCCTTAAGCTGAACATTTGTTGATCATTTCCTTCACAATGAAACTCAAAACTTTATCTTGCCATTATATTTTGATCTCATCCTTAAATAGAAGTGACAAAAAATATTAGGGTCCTTTTAAGTCCAGGCATTTTATTCACTCAACCAGCCATTTAAAACTGCCAAAAACCAACCATTGTCCGATTTTGGTCAACATCATTTTCATCCATCTTTTTGAATCTTAACCTCCCTCACTGTATCTCTGCTGTGCTGTTGATCTCTTCTTGTCTTCTTTTCTTCTATAATGGTTGGGTAGCTATTGCTTGCTGCAATGATCACCGAGGCTGTTGATAAATGGTGCAAAACTGGTTTGTAGAGTGTTGCAAACATCAAACNTTAACCTTTTGAACCACTCCGATCCAATTTTTGACCTTCTACTGGAACTTGTCCACAAAACTAATATGAACTAGTTTTATCAATGAAAATAATATGTAACACTAGTTTCAGTTGTCTGAAACCAGCTGTGAGGAGTTTCTGGAAAGCCAAGAGGGAACTTTCTCTAAACATTAAATCTTGTTTTGGTTCTAGCTGACCTTTAGATGATTGAACAGATCACTGCAGTACAACAGCTGCATGTGGATTGGAATGAACATTATCACAAATACCAAAGCCCATGTTTTAGCCTTTAGCCCGTGCTCTATCACTCTGTTGTGAAGCTTTTTCTGTTCCTGGCTCACAGTCCAGCTCCTGTTTCCATTATTACTACAATCACATCACAGGAATCATTTTTGGCAGCGGAAAAACTCAGATGTCTCTTCTTATTGCTGTACTCGATATAAACAAAATATCAAACATGGTGACCCTTGCTAGTCAGTCCCAGCATTACTATTCAGTTGAGTCAGGCCAAAGATGAAGGTTGTCCGTTGTGTCAAAGATGGAGCACAGCGGCCCACCACAAGCAAAGCCAGATGTAAACAAGCTCAGATGACAGATAGTATCCTCTACCGCAGTGTGGTTTGGCAGTTCTTCGTTCTAGGCGAATAAAGTTGTGTGTAGGCTGTGTCTGGTTAAACTGGAAAGTAACCACACAACCAGAGTGATGTGTAACTGGCACAGACATGTAGAGGTTAAGAGGTGTAGAATAAATGTCAAATCTTTGTTCATATTTTTACTTTTTTTTTACTTCAGGCTTTTATTGTGAAAAGCTGGTTTACTTTAATTTTACAGTTACGGTTCAGATTCAACCATCTGATAATCGAACATGTCTAAAGAGGAAACAAAGCGATATGTGGATGCAGATGTTTTGACAAACTGTAGACAATGTGTAAAATAGTTCAGGTCCATCTTTTGTAAATTATGTGACTCTATAAGGAGTTCTAAAATTAAATGGAGTTGTAGCGCCAGTCCTCAGCTCAGTGAGGGCAGTTGTAAGAAAGAGAGACTCAGTGGTCAGTGGGCTCCCACGTCAGACCAGAGAATGTGACTGAAAAGAGATACCACAAAGCAATTTACCATCCTGTTTTGTCTGTTCCCTTTTAAAATCCCTCAAGTTCCTTTTTTTCAGAATATTTTTCACTCATGTCCTCTGTTTTAATCCTGTTTACAAGTAAACTTCATCTTAGGCCACTGGTTAGGCCAAGAGGTAAGTTCATGCACCCAAATACACAAAAGCTATGTTCATTGAAGTGGTCAGCCATGTTTTTCCCCCTCTCTCTTGTTTTCTCTAGCCTGTGCTCTCAACTGAGGCATACAACAAATAAACAAAAAGATTGAACTTCAGCCCCTCCCTTTTCTTTTGAAAAAGCATCCATCACTCTGTCACCTCTTACTTCACCCGCCCATGAACTCAACACTACACACATATCTTCTCGCCCCTCACTTTCACACCTTTATCCAGCTCTGCTTTGTGTTTCCTGTCATGTGGCCGTGTATTTAGACTGTAAATGATTTGTAAATGAGAGCATCTGCTGGGTGACTTTGCTCCTAAATGTGCATGTATAATGACTTGGCACAAGCCCTCATTACGTTAGTGGCCTAATTTCTATTAATAAGCGCTGGATCTGGTTGGATTCCTGAGTTCTCTTTTTGCTTTCAGCTGCAGATGAGCAACAGAGGACTGATGACAAGGATCAGCTTAATGTTTTTTCAGCCAGCATAAATTAAAGGTCTGGACCAGCAGTAGTTTGTGTGCAAGATTTTGGAGGTTTATGTTTTGTATTTATTACTCCATAAATTTAACCAATTTGGCACAATGTGAAACATACAGAGCACTTTTCCTTCAAAGTAATGTTGGTCTGGTTTAGTTCATGGACTGCAGTGACAGTAGGGAAAATTTGCAATTCTTCAGGACTTTCTTTTTCTCCTACAAGACTCTGATGCCAATGGAGAGTGTTGATGCTCAAGAAGCATTACAGAAGATTAAAAGAGACTGAAGTCTGGTGCTTTTCCGGGTTCCAGGTTTTCAAGAAGACCGTAATGCCACATTGGCCCTCACTGTATCAGGTTAACATCCTTTTTATAATTGAGGCAGATGTGTTTCAAGATATCATCATGTTCAAAATATTCCCTCTGAGCTGGAAAGTTGCCAAACACCATAAGAGAATAAATTGTACCCAGCAATTAGCAAGAAAGAGCTGCTGAGCAGGACTTAGTTTCCTTTGCATTTCCATTGTTTTTTTTGCTCTGACTTGTAGCCTGTGAAGTCATCATGAGATTGCAGTAGTAGTTGCGATGTGATGTCTCAGGTCAGATATCTGTCTAAAAACACGAACTAAAACTGGTTTCTGGATTGTGTTACCTTGGATTTTGTCATGTCTCTTCCCATTCACATGTATTATTTCTGTTTACAGCCATAGCCTGCCAAAACACTTACTCAGGTGACAAACAAAACCTGAACACTTCTCATAGCCAAACCCTGAAGGCCTACAGATCCTGCGCTTTCATATAAGCAGAAATCATTGTCAGCTAGATGATTGTCGAGTAATGATGAAGTGATAAACATACTGGAAAGTTGAATCTGCTCCAGCAGGGTTTTATTAGATCATATTTTTGGAAATGATTCCTTAGGCATGTTTGAACTAGCCTGAGTACTTAACCCATTTCAAGAAGCTTGTGCTTCATATTCATGTAGAAAAATCTTACTGTGAGTCTTTGGAGCCCAAAAATTAGCTTCTATTTTTACTCTGTCTGATGGAATCACTCAATCAGATCATCGTCCTTTTGGACCGTTTCAGGGCTCTGGCACGTCTCACTGAACAGGCTGGTTAGACAAACAGAGCACTTCACGATCCAAAGTTTATCCCAGGCACAAAACACTTTTACTCTTTATTTGGTCTTACACCAATAGTTCTGCTATTCTAATGGGTTTTGTGTTATTATTCCACTTATTATTAGGAGTGCTCATTTTACATTAGGAAAAAAACTGAATTCAAGCATGAGTTGAAGAAATAATATTTAATGCCCTGCTAACACTGGAACAAACAGGAGGTGTAACCATGGCACTTATGTTTGCACAACCTGACAGACAAATGGTGGCTGGTTTCCTCTCACCATAACACACAGGAAGGAAAGGATTAATTTAAAGTGTAAGAATGCTCACACTCCCCCTCTGTTTATCACACAGTGCTGTTTACTGGAAACACAAAATTTATCATTTCTTCTTAGTCCAAATTGACTTTTATTATTTTGGCTAACTCAGGTGAGCAGTAAGTGAAAGTAATGTTGGACACTTTAAGAGCAAAATCCCCCTGAAAACACATTTTCAAACTCACAGCAGATGATAGTAATGATTGAAAAAAATCCCTGAAAAATAGAATTGTGTAAGCTGCAGAGATGGATCTGGGAAATGCTTGTTCTTCCCATGATTTGTGACTCATGGAATTGTTGAAGTCCAGAAGTGTTGCTGGAAAAGGAACAAAAATAAGTTTGTTATTTTAGTTTAAGACAAAGCATTTTCCATCACTGCTGAGTGTCCCCCCTGTAGATTCTGCTGTCATAAACACTGTTCCTGTGTTTTCATAGTGGTGCACTTATTTTCTTAACTCACTTCAACTCTGAGCCCCAGCAAAGAACAACAATGTTTGTAATCTCATTTTGAATTCATTTAACAAAAGATCCCGAGTTAATTATTTTTTACAAAGACATAGTACAGACAGTATTTGTTTGTTTTTGCTTTTTGGTCTTGGTTATTAGAGTATATCATGAGAAAAGTGTTTGTTTTCCCAAGCCCATGGAGTAGTTAAGAGGGATGAAAGGTTAGAATAATAAGAGGCAAAAATTATTCATAAGGAAAGAATTAAAAACAGACATCAATATGAATATAAGAGGGAAACGGGTAGAAAAAAAGAACAATGCAACTGACAGAAGGGAAGATGTTACTGCTGGTCTTCATTCACCTTTAGTCACATGACTAAACATGCAGGATACTGAGTCGTCAAACTGCCGGCACATATGACTCAGGCTCCAGGTCAGTGACTGCTGTTAAACTGAAACAAAACCATTGTCTTTGAGCTGGAAGAAGAGGGAGTCATCTCTCAGGGAAAGAAACATAACATGTGCAAATACTTTTCCCAGTCTTGTTTGGATCTTCACGGTCTGTTTTCAGGTGTACTGATGTTATTTGGAAGCACATAGAGCCTATGAGGATAAATGTCAATATGCTTTTTGTAGGCCCTCAGTTAACACTTTAATATTGAGGGTTGTTTTTGAGCTCCTTCACAGTTTCAGGAAAACATCTAATGTATTTACTCTTAAAAAGTGGCAGATGTGGATGAGTACTCTTGAATTTCTCTAAAAGCTGTAGTTTAAGCTGGAAACTATTGTGAATGCATTGAAATATGTAAATAAATTCCTAGGGAAAGTAGTTTTCAGCAAGTCTCTCAGCCTTTCTGCATGTCCATCACTCAGTAATTTAGTTCATCAGTCAGACGGGATCATGGGAAAGGAATGTGGTGTCATTCTAGCAAATGATCCGAAATGTCAGAGAGGGAGCACTTCCTGATTGCTTTGGTGAAAAAACACACCAGCAGCATGATGATGACTGGCATTAGATGGAAACATCCATCTATCCATACTCATGGACAGCTCTGCTTTTTATCGTCCTTCGGAGGGCACACGTCGTGCCATCCTGTAATACATATAAACACAAGTGTGCGTCATAGAAATTATGATGATGCTTTGAGCCCACTCGCTCCTCTTTCACACGTCGTCAGACCCCTCACAGCCCTGCCAGTTTCTGTCTCTGCAATTCCTTGGAAGTTCGTTCATGGGAAAGATTTCCTTTATCTTTTCACTGACAGTTTGGATAGACAATCCTTGTTGTCATACTGCTTCTGAAAATAAGACATGCCTGAAGGAGCAGGATTTGAAGGAACCAAACTTAAAGTGTTAAGCTCCTGTTTGGACTTTTAAGACAGTCAACTTTAAAGCAGTAATTGTAAAGTGGTTAAGGTCTAGAATTAACACTTTTTTCAAGTGGGCTGTTTTTTCCCCTTTGAGACAGTGCAGCTACACTCCTGCATACATCATTGCACTTTTGAAGGGCACATTCCACTTTTAAAAAAATCCAAATCAAAATGAATATGCCTCATTTCAGACAAGATAATCAAAGTTCTTTTCAGCAGTAACATATGAGCTAAGCATAAAGATACAGCAAACCAGACTGGTGTCACTGAGAAACAGCAACACAAAAGATACAGCTACATTAATTTGTTTCCCAAATAGAGACACCAGTAATAGTTTTCTTCATGTGGTTAAAAATTCTCAACAAACATTCAAAAAAGCAATTAAGAAGCCATTTATTATTGTACATTGCTGATGCCTCTGAGTACGCCAATAAGCTGAGAGCCTATCAGAACAGAATTATTTCTATAAAGTACAGGAATTATCAGAGCCTGTGACTGATGCAATAGTTTCTTGTACATGTGTTTGGTCTCTGAGAAGCTGATTTTGGAAAATTTTGATGAAGGAAACTCTGGAAACCATATCCCTGGAATCAGTATTAGATAGTAAAATTATATGCAGAAATGATCATTTTATATGGTTATGGTGTTGTTTGCATTTTTATGTTTTACAAAGACACCTGAATCCATTTCAGTCTGAAGCAAGTCAATTAATTCTTTGTTGAAGGATTCTTAGATTGATTTATTTGTTTGTTTACACCTCCACAAGCATCAATTAAATGTCTTTGGGTTACAGACAAAACCAGTGCATTTGAGGACAACATCCAAGATTTGGAATGAGAAATAAAGGTTACAGCTAATTTGTACAGTTCTGCAACATTTTCAGCTCACTCCCTGATCTTTTTTTTTTTTTTTTTTTTTAGCTTTGTGCCTATAGACCGCTTATTTTCATTGTCATGTACTTTAACTGGAAACCCATGTGCTCGTGTTGTTCTGGATGAACTTCAAAGAGAAAGCTAATTGAAAGCGTAAGAATATCTATCTAATCCATCAAACCATTTACAAGATTCACCGGTACACTGAAAAGGCTCTTTGTTCCCAAGGTCCCAAGGCTTTGTGTTGGTTTCCCAAGGTTCAATTCTTGGATATCCCTTCTTTGTCCTCAAGTAGACCTGTCCTGAAACAATGCAGCCATGAGAGACAGTAAATGGCCCATTTTCTGTGTTTTAGTAATTACTGAAGAGAGGAATTTTAGTCAGACTTAGCTTCTCACAGTCTCCATATCAAGCAAAACACAGCTGTGAAAACAGATTCAGTCTGAAGTCCAGAAAAAGCTTTTAATTGGAGCTTTGACATTATTACGTACGTGTGTCGAAAGGTCAAGGATGGACCTGAGGGATGAAATATTTAAACATATTTTGCTGTATTAATGAGGCTCAGCTGGTAATGGTGGTTCACTCAGTGGTATCCAGGGACAAAACCAGACTTTGGCATCACTCATTCAGACAGCCACAAGAGAGTCATATCACTGTCTGTGTTTATATTTTCTTTCTATGCGAACAGTCCACCAATGTTGCTTTTGACGTTTGTTTTGGTGCAGTGTGAGAGCATCAGCTGATGGAGCAGTTATCACTTGTGTTTTTGTTTTTATTTCCACAAGAAGCTTTTATTTTCAAACAAAATTTTGATGTTTATGATTTGAAACAACAGTTTTAAGAGTGCATGTGTGTTGTTGAGACTGAAGTACTTAGTAGACTGGTTGTTGCCAAACTAATATAAACTGCAGCTTTCAGTTGGGATCATTTAACTGCATATTCTCCCTCTAAACTGTGATGTTACACATTAAAAAATAGTTAGTAAAAAAAAAAAAAGGTAAACACAAAACTTATTTTGCTACTGATTGTAGTTTTAAACTTTAAGATTACTGGATTGTTCTGCAAAACAGTTTAAAGTTTTAGTGGTATATTTTACAAAATTTATCTGACAACCACAGCTGCCAGTTTTTTTCTATAAAAATAACATGAATTTTTTACAGTGTGATAAATGATTTAGAGGTGCAGTTCATATTTTTGTTGGTTGAACTGTTTAAATACTTTTGATTAAAATGACTAATTTTATATTAAAGAGTTTGTGTTAAGCTGTTTTACATATTAAAAAAATCAGTTAAATAACTGGAGGTTTCACTACCAAGCAGGAAACGTTTTAGACAGGAAGGTAAAGGTGCGTTGAAAAAGAACAACCCTGGATGACACTGCTCTTAACAACATGTTTAAGGAGTCGAACAAAACTAAAATTCTATAGACATTTAGGGTTATCTTTTTTTCTTCCACTTCTAAACTTCACAGGTCACGTTCACAGTCAAAAACATGGCCGTATTTTGGGATTTCTCATCTCATATACATGTCACCTTGCACTTTGTGGCATGGCAACAGTGAAGCAGTCTTCCAAAAAGCTGGACAATTGGAAAAGGGGCTAACTGGGTAGGTCTGGTTGAGACAGTGTCCAAATATAATGAACAAATGGTCTATTACGACTATCAATTTTTGCCATCAATGAATTCATTCACTAATTCTTTTAGCTTATGAAAATCTGACCGCTGCCTCTCCCCTACATGGACACAAACATCTAAACTCTGGAGAGCCTTCCTGGAAAATAAAGACTTGGATTTTTGCATTTTAATGGATAAATTGGCTTTGAGTGCATTTCGCAGCCATGTGAAAATGTTTTTTTTATATTCTGGCATTTGTTGTGAAGCTTTTCCCTTTTTTCAGTAAATATGGGAGAGAATGATTGGACAGTTGTAAGATGCGTGTGCTGTGGATGAGTAAACTTGCTTTCACTGGCTCCAGATTTAGTCGTCTTTGCACGTGATCACGTCACACAAAGCAGCAGATAGACCTGAGGGCAGATCAGTGAAGCGTTCAGTGCCTGGTGCACGGTGCAGGAATGCGTGTGAGTGCATGTATAACCTGCACATACATGGACATTATAGTTACCTTTGATCTTATATCTTCATCCTGATTATGGTATTTGAACACATCAGTACGACATGTCAGAATCAGTACATTCAACGGGAAATTACAAAGAAAACAATATGCATGTGTTGCAGTTAGTCGGCATAACTCAAAGGAAAAAAATAGTCATCCTCCTCTGGCTGAGAGAGCACCAGATATGTAATGAGTAACAACCCAGAGTAATCTGAGTCTTTAGTGTCTTCTTCTGCATTTTAAAGCTCAACTCTGGCTTTCTCTGTGAGATTACTGACTAATTTTCGAAGGTTTCTTTATATTTCAGACTGGTGATACCGACCTATGCATTTTGACCTATGTATGACTGTGGCTTAAACAGACAAAGGCAGCAAAGTGTTTTCGTTGCTGTTGTTGTTTCATATTCAGGTCAGCTACATTTGACTTTGGGGAGATGAAGTGTTCAACACATCAGATTGGAGAAACTACAGATATTAGCTGTGGTGTGCAGAACTCAAGTCCAATATAACTCTTACTGCTTGGGCAAAATAAAAGTACTCCACCACAAGCTACTGTATAGTACAAAAAAGTTTAGTTTGGTAGTAGTAGGTGGTGTTATATTTTTTGTTAGCAGGAGGTCAGCTGACCTGAGACACCGAGCAGGTGCATGGGGGTGAAGGAGGATGGGAGAAATGTGCTCCTTCTTGCATCCTCCATTTAAAGGCGAGCGGCTGCATTTTGCACCAGTTGGAGACGTGCAAGGGTGGACTGGCTGACTGTAAAATTAAGTGCATTGTAGTAACCCAGCCGGGATGTAAAGAAGACATGGATTATTGTAATGCATTTTTTTGTTAATTGATTATTGGTCTTTAAGTGACCAAAACAAAACAAAACAACGCCGTTGATTAACTGAATTCTTGTCATGCTTCAAGTTAAATGCAAAGTCCTGAAGATTTTCAAATATCATCTTTCAAGATTTCAGCCAACCTAGACTTGATAGTAGCCTTAGAAATATAACTTGTTAGGACTGTCAATAGTTGTTTTGCTTTCTCTCCACTAGAAGGCGTTTTGAGTAAGTGAACAGAGACTTGTGTGTCCCTTGTTTCTATGAACAGAGGATGATTGTGTTTTGGCTTTTGTCACTTCTTGACGTTGTATCAGCCTCTCACAAGGTCCAATATGATTTAACTTCATGTACTTTTTAAAAGTCATCTGGAGCTACTGTAATTTAATTTATTTATTTATTGATTGAACTACTGGATTAATTCACTTGGTATTTTTCTGTCTATGCATGAGATGAATTTTGTTGTCCTTGTCTGGATCCCTTCCTGTTTATATTCCTGTCTTTACAGCAGTTTGTGATCACTGTTTTGAAAAATACCTTTCAATCAAATAGAACTTATAAAGCATCAATCAATCTTTTCCTTATTTATATTACTGAGCAGTCCTGACCTCAGTGGCAAATGTCAACTTCTTTTAGACCCAAAATCTGTCATTTGCCATCCACCATCAAAAGAAGCATTTTTTGCTTTCAAGTTTTTCCAAGGGAAAAAAAAATTCTCCTGCTTGTCTACTCTAACATTTTATACAGAAAGTGCAGTAGATATAAGTAATATGTTTTATGACTGTCGTGAAATATGCAGATTATGATAAGAGAACTCTCTTTTTTGTGGAATAAGGCGCAAAAGCTGTTATTTCATGAAAACTTTAGCATCTACAGAGTGTCTATTCATATCAGCCTGTTTTTTCTGTTACAGGAAAAGTATTCCTAAAAGTGAAAACTTAAACCTTTTTGTTACCGTTCTAAATATAAATCCAGATTTGGGGTATTATCAGGGTAACAGTTATTTTTCTTTCTTTTAAAACTCTTTCTTTTCTTCTTCTTTCTTGAATCTATCATTTTGTATTGTTCAAAAAGTTTTCAGCCTTTCTCTTTATGTTTTTTAATTTAAGAGTAATAGATCTCTGAAGTCAGGGTTGCTTCCAGACTAATTAGCGAGGTGAGCACAAAGAAAAATTTTACTGCTGGTGAAACTAAAAACAGTATCCAAACATCAAAACTCTGCGTGCACGTCAGTCTGCTTCAACATCAACATGGAGGTACTGAGAACAAAACAGAATTTGGATGTTTAGGCACTTTTAGGTTTGTAGTGTAACCAGCAGCCACCGCTGGTTTGTGTTTACTACACAGGAGAAGGAAGTGACGGCGTGAGGGCGGCTCACAGCCATAAAAGTAAGCCGGTCATGAAAGCGTAGACTTCAGCGGAAAATAGAAACATTTATACACAAAGAGACGTCTCCGGGATGATGCACCTCCACCACAACCATGCAGCCTCCTCCTCCTCCTCTTTGGTGATATCTTAATGAGATCCACATCAGCTTTAAATCTTCTTTTCCCCTTCCTCCTCAATCCTCAGCAGTAAATGAACACAGTAAACTTCAGTGTGTCACTCTGCCCGTTAACGCCTGGTCATGTCAAACTGATTCATGTGGGTGTTTGCGAGTGTTAGTTTCTGTATATGATGACCTTGACTCTGAAGCTTGTCTTTTAGAGGGATGTTTCTCTTCCTCTTCCTTTGTCATTTATTAAAGCCTTTGAAAAGTCCTGAAAAGACTGTTTTATTTTGGGTAGGAAAAAAGTGTTCATCGTGGAAACTCTAGGTTGAATGCATTATAAAAACCCTGTTTCTCTGTTTTTAGTTTCGATGTGGAGAATGGCCCGTCTGCCAGCTGCAGCCCCCTGGACCCCCAGGCCTCCCCCGGCTCTGGTCTGGTCCTCCACACCAACTTCCCAGGACACAACCAGCGCAGAGAATCCTTCCTGTACCGCTCTGACAGCGACTATGACCTGTCTCCCAAATCCATGTCAAGAAACTCCTCCATCGCCTCTGAACTGTAAGGACCAAAGACAAGCAAACACACACAGCATGCACACAGAAACTGGACAGTGAAAGATTTACATATACTTAGTTTGGCTCATAAACTTTTCTTACACTGAAGAACCTTTTCATCAAAAGTGTCTCATGTCCTGCATCCGACAGGGATTTTGCTGGTACATTTTTGATTTTTTAATATGACGTCAAAATCAAACAATGTTCTGTCCATGCTTTATTTATGGATAAGATGAAATAAAAAGAGAGAGGAAATTCACTGGAGACTTCTTGGAACCCCAAAGGTCCCAGATCCACATCATATATTTGAGATCTTCATGGCTTAACTGGTTTCCCATGTGCAACATGAAGAAATCCCTGCAAGTAGGAGAGTTTAACCAATCTTACTGAGGATTCTTACATGATCTGAATCAGTACAGTCCTCCAGCATATTGCTGGGCAAACAAGAGGGTCAGAAAAATGTGCTCAATCGTTGAAGATGGTATCTCAAATACAGTAGGGTTGATCTAGAAAAACTCAGCATACGTATTTTTATCTCAGGAAGTTTATCCCTTGAATCTTTTTACTGTTTCAACTTACTTTATAGGGGATTGCCAATATGCACATTTAGCTTGCGTCCTTAGTTATTGCTCTGCTTAAACAAGCACACGCAGCAGCTCATTAGAAGGGTAAACTGACCTTCAACTTGATGAAAAAAATCCTTGAAAGTCCTGCATGAGACCTTTGAAGTATTAAATATTATACCTGCTGTTTGTTTTTGCTTCACTGGAGGCTCTGTTAGCAGTCTCCTCCTCTGTACCCAAGTGATCTGGTAATAACTTGGTTGAAACCAAAAAGAGAATATTTCCTTACTTTGCTGGTCTTAGTTTTCAAACAGGTCACTTATATCACAACGACTCGTTCTGTCCTGTCGTTGATGGATGACCGTCCTCTTCTACTTCTCTTTCAGCTAATTACAGTAATGAGGTTGAGCAGGTCAGGTCATGGGAGTTAATGTTTATTGTATTAACTGAAAACAATAAATAACACCACATTTATCCATAACCACTCTTAAGAAAAACATGTAAGCTTCATGTGAGATCATAACCTGGTGTATTTGATCCTCTGCCCAGAATCTCTCTCATCCCCTCTCTTTCTTTCTTCTGTGTGTGTTTCTTTGCAGACATGGAGATGACCTGATCGTAACGCCTTTTGCTCAGGTAATTGTCTAAACCATGACTTTTTAAAGAATCTTCACAACTAAAGATTATTGTTCTTCAACTAAAATATTCATTCCGTTTAACAAAATCTGAAATAAATATTGTGCAAAGTATCCTCAAAATGATATCTGTCTTATTTTCTAGGTTCTGGCAAGCCTTCGAAGTGTGAGGAACAACTTCACTGTTCTGACCAATGTCCAGTGTGCCTCCAGCAAGTAAGTGTTTGTGAATCAAGACCAAACTAAACTTCAGTGGCCTCTTATAGGGGTCAAGTTGTTTTCTTCAGTGTCCTGCTTTGACACCGCCAGGAAATTACTTCTATGAACTCAAGGAGAACAAAAATAAAACACAAGATTTAGATTTTATCATAAGGCATCATGGGAACCCTTTGAAGAGAGCTATAAATCAAGATTATATCTATTTAGGACAACTTTGGGATTAGTTATGATCCCCGAGCAGAATTCACTTGAAAATGACTCAAAAACAATCTAAATGCTTAGTTGTAAATCTTATGTAGCTGGATCAACATCAGAGAAATCTGCTCTTTCAGAATAACTTGGCTCAATCGCGGCTTCACTGGAGCAGTCACTGACAGGCTGACCCGTGTGTGTTTAGTGTGCAGTGACTTTATTTAACCACAGGGTGGAAATGTTGAGCTTTACACAGACTGGTGCAATATTTCTGACGTCACAGAACGTCAATTACAGAAACACACAAAGTAGATTTTGTCAATGGAACATTTTAATAACAAACTGACTGCTGCTTGCTTGTGAGATGAAGCAAAAAGAAATTATACTGGATTTCATTTTCTTTTGTAGAAATACACATGCAGGATGTTTTGTTAGAATACCTTTGTACATTCTCTCTGCTTTAGTTGCCAACTGAGCATAATATTAAATCTGATGTTAAGGAGAGGTCAATTCGTCACCTGAGAGTGTTATTTTTTTATTTCTATAATTTTGTTAATTTTATTTATTTATTTCCTTCATGCTGAAAATTTTGGAGAGGAACTAGGGAATGGCATGCAGTGAAAATCCTAATCAGAATAAAACCAGTGCTGTTCACCACACTCAGCACGCTTTAATCATATTGTATTTCTTTGAATTCCAAACTTTTATTGTCTATTGGTTTAAATATCACGAGCATTTTCAATTCAGTTCAGTTCAGTTCTGTACTTAATTGTCCCTCGTTGGGAAATTTGGTTTGCAGTGCAGTTTAACATAGGAAGACATTCAAGACAATCACATTAACAGACAGAACCAAAAAGATCATGACTAAAAATGAAGACAATAAATAAACAAGATATGAGGGGTGCTCATAGTACAGGCAAATTGGATCCAACAATACAATTCTTAAGAATTAAGAGCATCAATTGCTCTTGGAATAAAAGAAAACTTAAACCTATTGCTCTTGACCCTGGGGAACCTGTAACGCTGCCCAGAGGGAAGAAGAACAAGTTCTCCTGCAAGTGGGTGGTCAGTGCTGGACAAAATTGACTGAGCCTTCTGCAATACCTGACCGTAATAAATACCTGTCAGAGAGAGCTGCTTTGTGCCAATGATCTTACTGGCCACCTTGACAATGTCAGGGTATTGGAGGGTGTATTAGAACTGCATTTTACCCATCTGATGTCAACCTAAAGTGTTTTTTTTCCATCCTTCTGAGGAGTTACAGGATTCATATTTGTATGTACAATGGCCAATATACACCCTTTAGTGTTGAACCTAATTACAAAGTCAGTTGCCTGTTGTTCAGCGATACATAGAATGATATAGAAATAACATTTATCCTACAAGAGGCCTATTTTTAGTGTGTTGCTCCAGTTTGATCGGTAAATGATGGAAAAAGAGGAGAAAATAGTGGTTGTGTTTTATTTCCCAAGCTAAGAATTATGCTTTATGTTGCAAAAAACTGAAACCAAGCAAGTGTCAATGTCTTATTTTCAGCAGAAAATGTCTTTTTAGACTCAGTATGAGCCTCAATTACCAGACCAGTCCAGAAAAATGACTTGTTTCAAGTTATCCAAAGATAAAAATGATGTCTGAATTGCTTGTAACGCGGGAAAAAACCCTTGGGGTAAAAAAAAAAAAGGTGTCTTGTATTCGAACTTAATACTAATTCTAAGAAACTTGACGAGCACAGTTTTCTTTCCTCATCGGCAGATTCTTTTTGATTCATAACAGATAATTCTTACACCATTCTTGTCTTTTAATGGCTTGAAATAAGATTTTTCTGGATTTGTCAGTTGAATGTGATTCATATCAAGACTAAAAAGACAATTTCCACTAAAAATAGGACATTAACACTTGCTCAGATTTCAGTTCTTTCCAGTGCAGATCGACCAATTTTTCTCAGCACAATCCAAATCTAGAAGAAAAAGACTTTCCAAAAATGTAAAACAGGAATCACAAATAGCTGGAAAAAATGGCAGCTCTGTTCTATTAAAAGCCTTGCATGCTTGTAAAGCTGCAGCCAAAGACACGTCCAGCATTTCTCCTCGGTCTGAAATGTGGATGTAGGGCAGCCGTCTTTATTCTTGTTTGTAAAGGCTCATGCGTGTGCGCGTGTTTCTAAAGGTGCTCTCCCCTCCTGGGCTTCGTTAGAGCCTCAGTCTGATTTATTGAATACCTGCAGCCGGTCTGACCTACATTCAGCTCTGACACTTATACATAAACACACACATGCAGCACACACACAAGCCAACATTCTATTATACACTAACAATCAACTTTCCCCACACACAAGAGCCATCAGATGATCAATAAGTCGCTGCTGAAGGAAATGGATCGATAAACTGTCAACTGTCCATCCTTTAGCTGCCAGTCTCACACACGGACACAGAGCCTGTGCTCGTTTCGCTTCTTCTAGTGTAGTCTTGCACAAAATCATGCACAAACAACTTGAATTAGAAAATTTAACTCTTTACAAAAATTGTTAACCCATGAATATAAAATTGTTCTTAAAACATTGGGACAGTGCATAGACTGCAGCAAAGAAACCATTTAGTTTAAAGAAAAATATCTCCAGTTTTGGGAAAGAAACATATTCCAAGTTCGGCCCGGGTTTGACCTTGTACCCGTCTACTTTTTTGGGGGGAACATTAAACATGTTAGTATCTGATTAGACTGTTTAAGACTTTAAAACTCCAGACAATATTAAATTACACTGGTCATTGTAACTCCAAAAACTGTAGACCTCATTTTTGTACATATCCACTGGTATCTCTATTCTGGCCGCTAAATACTTAACTACAGCTGCATATTTGCACATTGGTTTATATATTTATGTATGTAATTTCCACTGCTATTTCACCTGTGCACTTTTTTGTTACTGGTCAGTATATTTTTTTATTTCACTTACTGCTGACTCTGGATAAAAACATCTTTTTCTTTCTCTGTGATCTATACCATTAATATTATTGCCATAACAGCAGCGCTGGACAAAACAATTTTCTTGTGAATTTCCTGTACCCACCAGTCTTGGTTCTTTCTGCACTGTATTCTTTTGCACTATATAGAAGAAAATCTAAAGAGTCATTGTTCATTTTCTTGATTCCAGGAGGTCTCCTGCAGCAACGACTCAGCCTCCAATCACCAGAGTTTGTCTCCCAGGTAAGAAACAGACCCTTATGTATGTCTTGATTTGCTCTTGATTTGATTTCATTTATTTATCTATCTTCTCATGTTTCCCGTCACGAGCTCTAACTCTCCACTGCCTCCTTTTTTCATATCTCCTCCCTCTTTTCCTCTTTCCTCTGTCTCATTTTTGGACATGAACTTGCGTACGTGAGGACTTTCACTTTTTTCACCCCCATGTCTCCAGCTGCAAGGTCGTAGTCCAGACTATTTTGTCATCAAGCTCATTAACCTTGTTAAGCTGGTGCTTTGTGACAAACACACATAACAGTCTATTTAGGAGACAAACCTTTTTTTCTGTCATCACATTTTATTTTAAGAAACTGCGTGTGTGTTTTCACAGTCCACTGCTCAGTGTTTGTGTGTGGATGTGAAAGGCAGTGCAAGCGTTATAAGTGCTGATTATTTCCTGTGTTAACTTTGACATACATGTAAGTTTGTTTAAGTGCACTTAAGTTGGTTTTCTGGCACTGCAAAAGCTTGTTGGTACTCTGAATTGCATTGGTTTTTTTTTTTTGGCAATAGTGCAGAGCTGTTTTGCCTACAAAAGCTCTTTACACCACTGTCCAGCATTCAGCTTCCTCTATTCTTTGGGAGAAAGTAGCTTTTTGGAGAAGTTTATCCCTGAAACTGGCTAAAATGAAACTGATGCATCTTTACAACCTACAAAATGATCTTCACCATAAAGGCTCAGATTTCATTTTCAGTGTCTGAAACATATGCAAGGAGAGGTGGTTAACTACACTCTGAAAAAAAGACGCCATTTCCCCAAACTAACTCCTAGATAAGTGACATTTGAGTGTTAAAGAAAGAAGAAACATGTATAGAACAAAATCAACAAAATAATCATGGATGTTGTCAACAGGGGGCACCAAAAGCCCCACGAACAAGAAGCTCCTCACAGGGATTTTTAAACAGATTTGAAAGAGAATGAAAATCAGACGTTCATTCATGAAGTGTACATAAACACAAACTTAAGTGATAGAATAAGTTCCTGCAAACTCCTGTACAGGGCTGGAGAGTTGCTAAAAATTAAGGATGTTTGACAGTCATAGTTAAAAAAAATAACTTAAGATCCTGACTGAGTGAATGCATTATAAAGAAAAGTAATTTGTTATTTTCGAGAGATACTGTAGCATTTATTCCTTTTTGCCTCAATGATCTAGTTGATGTACTTGATTTAAAGTCTCTGATATCATGATGATTAGATTTTTAGAATAAGTTGACGTAGGTAGCTACTCTTTAAAAACACTGATTATGGAGCTGGTGGTGATTTTCAATAAAGCCGTGGTTGTTTTGAAAGTTGCTCTCTTTGATCTGTGGCGCTAACGTGAGTTGAACCAGTTCATCTGTGTTTGCAGCTTCAGGCTATCTGGCAGTGAGCTCAGTAGAAACATGTTGTTTGGTGCATTATGAGATTAGAAATGCTGGTCTTGATGGAGGGCAAAGTTTCCTCCCTGAACAGAGGCTACGCTGAACCACTGAATCTTGAACTGTATGTGTAAGTAGAGGAAAAACTGTTTGTTTGATTGTTTACTGCGAAAGAAGATAATATATCTCCCAGGTACAGAACCTATCTCTGCCATCAAGACAATTAATCTTGTATACCTGGCGGCCACTTAACATAAAGTAACAAGTACTAACTCATTTTGAATTCTTATAATTGTGATAGCATTATTAAAATTGAATAATAACTGGGTCAACTACAAGTTCCTTCAAATAAGGTGTAAGGCCCAGTAACAGGTTAAAACACTGCTCCTGAACATTAACATTGAAAGAACAAAAAACATGACATCAATTTAACACTGAAGATTTTGTATGATCTGTGTTCACATCTTGCTTTCTTCGTCTCCGCTTCAAAAGTGACCCAAACCTGTAGTTTAAATGGAAAATTGTCGTTAAGTTCATTTGGACTTCATAAATATCATCCCAAATGAACCAAGAATACCTTAATGTGTCTGTACCAATTCCATACATTTTTCTAAACGTGTTTACTACCACACTTCAGCGATGGTTAAAATTTTAAAAATGATGTACAATAAATATAAAAATATTTTGCACACTGTAACATCTTTTTGTGTAGCTGACTTCCGTGCACCCTGGGAAGTGCATGTACATTTCTTTTTCTTGTTTACATAATGTCTGAGGCTTTTGGTAAGAGGTATCATCAGTCTTTTACATAAAACATACAGTTATCAAACGTTGAGCCGATGTGGGCAGATGTTCTCACGATCTACACGGAGCACTGAAACAGTGCCACTTGTTGTTTGGAAGAGAGACACAAGTGAGCAAAAACAAAACTGAGAGCAGTGTACCAACTGGCATGTTTTAGATGAAACTCAGATACGTAAAGAAAAACTGGTGATAATGAAACCTCACCCTGAAGAGCAAGTTTCATTTCTGCATTTTCATTAGTTTTCATTGAGACTAGTTCCAATTTCTCTGTGTAATCTTTTGTATACACCCACATGAATTTCATGAAACACTTTCTTGTTTTGATTATTTTTTTATTTGATAGTTGAAAGAAGCAAGAAGTTTTATCAGTGTGTAATTGTGAGTGTGTTTGGTGAGTAAAACTGTCTCAGACTCATTGACGTGTTTGCAGTGGAGTGTTTCGGTGTGTGATGGTAAAACGTTTTCGTAAACCAGTTAACAATTTTGCAACTCGGGACTGTTAAAGTGTATGATTTAAATGAGTGTTTAAGGTGGTGCCTATGCATCATTGTGAGTAATTTAAGTGTACTGGTGTTTATGTGAGTGTATGTGTGTGAGTGTGCGTGTTGGGGGAGGTGTTCCTGTGTGTGGTTCTGATTGACGTCAATATGCCTGTGTGTGGCTTCTGTTGACTTCCTGTCAAAGCAGATGGACTGAGGTTTCACTTCCTCCTTCAGAACCGCAACTCACATCAGGTGCTCGAAGTTTGTGTTGTGTGTGTGTGTGTGTGTGTGTGTGTGTGTGTGTGTGTGTGTGTGCGCGCGTGCCTTCGTGTATCTTTGATTCTCTATAAAACATGCATGATGACCTTTTTAGCATAAGAACAAACAGGGTCGTCTCTAAATTATAGATTGTGATCACCATAACTTTTTTTCAAATTAAAAAAGCTATGTACGAAAGGACTGGGGCAGTTAGTTGGAAACTAGATTAAATCGCAATCAGGATTTTTTGCAAAATACCAAGCCTCAACACTGCAATATCTCTTAAACCTGAAATACGTCAGAATACCAGATACATTTTTGTAGTACATGTTTTGTTATTCAACCCGGCTCAACCAAAGAGCCAAATTGTTGAAAACTACCACTAAAAGAGAAACAATCTAAGCTGTGAAAAGTGGCAAAACAGCTTGAAGTGGCAATAAAAGAAAATAGTCCAAGGTGGCATACGGTCAAGAAGCAGCAAAATAGTGAAAAGTGGCAAAAAATTGAGAGAAAACTTTGAAATAGCCAATTAAAAACAAGAATAATAATGATAAAAAGTCTTTCACTTCAATATAGCAATTGATCAACAACACATAAGATGAGGAACCTAAAAATTAAGGCACAATAAATTGCAATTGCAATACAAAAATAATGGCAATCAGATTATTTTTGCAAACTGTTCAGCCCTAATTCACAGTAGCAAAATCTCTAAGTTGTCAGCATGTTAGCAAATTGCTAGAGCAAACTGAGTGAGATAAATCATTCAGTCTTTTGAATCAATTAACAAAAAGCAGATCAGGCAACACATGAAGTTGTGCGCGGAAACCACCAAAGAACCAGACCATGTTTAGCTTGACTATAGCAACAAATCAGCATGTTGAGTGCAGCCAGGCCAACAGTCAACAGGTTTGTGGTTTCACAGCCCAATATGAACGTTTAGAGACTCATCATTAGGAGGGGATTTGAGGGAACTCCTGAATCTCCTGACTTGAGATGCAACCTGCCATACTGAACACGCAGCTAGTGTGACTTGATGTGAGAGAGCACACAGTAAACATGCAGCAGAGCTGAGTCAGATCAGGAAAGAATCTGACGTACCCCCAGTATTAGCATAGTCCTGACAAAGTTGAGCACTAGCATGACCATAGTGTCATCTGGTTGGTTAGACTTTAATACATTAAAAAAAAGAATCATAAAAAGTCATATAGTATTTGAACTAAATACTTTTATGCTCTCTTTTTGTTATGTCAACAGCTGTTCATGACCTCAGGCAACTTAATTAAACACACCAGTGCACCTGTCTCTGTCTTTACTCGTGCCACCATCCCCCCCTCTTCCATTCATATCTTGTCTCTCCAGATTTTCTTTCCCTCCCCTGCAGTCTTTATTTTTTCCTCCTCATTCTCCTGTATGTCTCCCTCACTTTATCATCACTGGGGGAGAGGGGAGGGCAGGAAGGTGTGAGGCAGGAAGTGAAGATCAGATTGTTCCTGTTTTGCTGTCTCTAAACTGTTGTAACTTGACGAAAGCCTGGAGGAACTGTGTGTGTGTGTGTTTGTGTGTGTGTGGATGAAGTGTGTGAGTGAGTGTGTCGGTGTGTGTGTGTGGATGTCTGTGTCAGCTTGCGGGAGAAAAATAGGAAGCGGAGAGACAAAGGCTTATTGTGTGAGCCCACACACTACACAAACATGTACATGCTGACACAATAATATGACACGTAAATACCTGCAGTGCTGCGCAGTCACTATGTGTTACTCACACATTGCGCAGTCTGATTGCAGTCAAGTAAATAACAAAATCAAACTAAATTTTTGGCATTTTTAAAATACCACTCAGAGTTCAAACAAATTAATGCGCAGTCATAAGACGCAGGCCAGGTGCACTGATGCTGAAATGGAGTCGTGTCATCGAACTTGCCTCAATTAGTCACTTTATACAAACAATGACAAGAAATGTGATGAATAATGTTAAATTTCCATTCTAAATCTTTAGTGCAACAATTCAGCAGAGGGGCTACAGATATTTTTCTTTGTTGTTGGCAGCATTGTTGTTTTCTGAATATCAGTCTGTGGTTAGGAATAATACGTAATTGGCTTAAGCTCAGGACATGAAGCAGTTTGATTCACCTCTGTCTATTAAAGTGAGACTGAACCCAAAGCTGCGGGTTTGATGATAATGGACTCTGTAGGGCATAATTGTTTGTGGATAGTTGTGTTGATGGCTGAATTTAGTGTAAGTAAAAGGACTAGAAAATGCTATTTGATTGCAGTCTTAAAGGTTTTATCACACCACAAGAGTTCCTGATGTAGGTCAACCCTATCCTTTTTTCCTTCCCTTTCTCGTGGTCCTGACTCTTTTTGTGCATGCTGTCATAGAAGTAATAAAAAGAGCTAATACTTTAAATGAATGTTATTCTGAACCCCACACCATACACAGTGCAGATGAGATTGTACCTAAGTGCTTTTAAAGAAGCACAATGAGTTAAAGCCAGAAAAGAAACTGACATTTGAGGGTCGAAGGACTTTACAAAAGCTCTTAAAGGGTAAAAAGTCAAACATTTGTACACTCAAAAGATATAACGTGATAACAAAATGCAAGCAGAACCATGGATTCTTCTTTAAGGTAAACATCAGATAAGTCTGTGTTTTCATTCACTGTATTATTCGGTTATTTGGCCTTTACCAAAATGTAACATTAGTTGAAGAGTCCAGTTTAAAAGTTTTTGATATTCTGAAAACTCAATGCAACTCTGCAAAGTTACTTTATTGGTTATGCTGAGCCCTTACTCTTTATTAGATTTGGAAATTTCTCATGCATGGACAATTAAACTTTTGTCCTATTTTTTTGTTGTTTTGTGTGCGTTTCATGTTCTGTGCTTCTGTTTTTTATGTCTGTACAACCCTTTCCCTCTTTTGGGGGAACGAAAATGACTGATAGATACTGAATAATCAGCCAGGAGCAGCTAAACAGACCAAGTTCTTAGAATTTCATATGTTTAGTCTAAGGTTTCAGTCCAGAGTTTACAGGGGATAAATATTTATTGCATGATCTTATTCAGAAAATTTAAATTGTATTCATCATAAAACTTCAATGTCTATGTAAGTAGTTTCTGTTGCAATACTGATTGCTGGTAAGTTGCTGATGCAAAAACAGGTAGAGAAACTGTGGCATAGTTTCCAAAGGCAACCAAGTAAACACTGCTGTGCATTTTAATTAAACTGAGGGTTTGAGTTTGCGTGTGTGTGTGTGTGTGTGTGCGTGTGTGTGTGTGTGTAGAGGGCATGTTATGCAACCTTCACCAACGCTATCAGTGCATCAGGTCCCACCCATAACCTCTTTTTGTTGAGCAGTGAGTGGAAACATCCAATGAGCCGTGCAAGAGCACAATTATCTGTCTTCTGCACCCTGTGTTCTAAGTTTTTACTGTCAAAACATAAAAGCAAAGAGCATCTGACAACACGCTGGTCGAAGAAAATACTTTTCTCTCACGGAGACGGCACAGTTAGGTATGAAACAAGCATTGCATATGTGTAGGCAGGTCAATCAGTAAGTTGAGTAATAAAACCTAAGTTTATTAAATAGGTTAAGATTATCTTTAGAAATGGCTTCCTTTTATAAATTTAAGCCAAAATGTTTTTGGACACGCTTCGGTGCAGCATTGTCCTCTCCTTGTGTTGTGTGTGACTACAAATTTGTCAACGAATAACAGAATTTTTCATGTTTTAAACCTAATACCCCTTTTGTTCATGACATTTTTGTATCTTTCAACACTCCTGTTATTGAGCGCGTTAATGAGAACCATACAGGAGGCTCATTGTTTTCACAGAGACATTATCGCGTCATAATCACAAACAGGTTAGGGAGGTCTGCTCACACATGTGCTGAAAATTTCCACATAATCGGCATCCACTGATCTGAAGCAGCTGGTTTTTTTCGTAACAGAGTCAGGAAATATTCTGCCCCGTTTCTGCAGCATTTATCTGTGAGAACCTCACCAAAAAGTGTGACCCCACTTCCTGGTCAGGGTGACCTCCATGATGAAACGCTGTCATACAGGATATATGTGAGGCAAAGGGCTCGTGAACTCTCCAGACCTTCTTCACATACACACTATGTGTGCTCTCACGTAGTTGGCGGTTCAGTAGTGTGGAAAGGTGTCAACAAGTTGGCTTTTTAAATCCCATTGTGCCTCTCCATTGTGTTGGTGTTTTCGTACGGGGCGAGCGGGCCCTCCATGACATTTCCCCAAAAAGAGAAGCCACATGTGTTATTTCAAAGCTTGGAGCTGCGGTTTGGTCAACACTGAACAATGAGCTAACAGCGTAGATGAGAAGTATTTGGACAATGTAGAACTGTTATGCAATAGGGTACAAAAACACTACCCTAACTATACATTTGCTGTATATGAAAGGATTCACACAAAGGCAGAAAATCATGGGATGGACTGTTTAGTTTTACTGAACATTTCTGTCTTTGTCTTAGTCCGAGCAAAACTCGTACTTTGGTTTTAGGGAAAAGTTTACATAAAAACACGGCAGTAGATTGAGAGAGTGCTAGTTGTGTTTGAGTTGAAAACTCTATTTTTGAATGAAAAAACTATCAAAAAAGTCCCCGGACATTTAGTACATGTTTTAATAGTTCCCGAGATGAAGGGTTATGACTTTGGGTGTACAATTTTTCTTATTTTCAACATCAATCTAGGGTTTAAGTTTTAGCAGTTGGCCAAAACCGATGGCGTACAAACCCTTCATTTTAAGTTGCGCCAACAATTCCTTGTACGCTGACGTTTCACTCTGACTGAACATCTTTTACATTCGATAGACATTAGAGTGTTTGATTTTGTTCTAATATTGCTAATGTTTTACTCAAACACAATAAAAATAGCTTCAAAAAGGTGTTAGAAGAATAGGTGATAAAAACTTCACAATGTGATTCTTATCCTCACATGACCTGATCTGAATGTTTGGGGATAGGTGGTTGGAAAGGTCTGTTTTCATATTGTGCATCTTTTATCTGGGTGGACCCTCAGGCTCAATCCTTCCTTTGAACTCTGATTTTAGTGAATGGTATTCAACTCAAAAAGGACCTAAAACAAAAATGGCTTCATTATCTTTGAGCTAAAATCTTTATCCAATGACTCTGAAACCAGCAGCCTCCTTTACCTATCCTGTTACATAACTCCAACTAAATAAAACACACAAATTCTGTTTTGTTGTTTTGGGCTCCAGTCCAGAACTAGAGATTAACCTTTCCTGCATCACTTCATCAAGCTAAAGAGTTGTTTCATCTTTGTACCTCTTCACGCCAGCAGAGTTCAGAGCACATAGCAAAGGGCAATAAATGAGAAGAACCTCATCCATCTCTGTGTAAATGTTACTTAATAAGTCTTATACAACCTTGTACTCCTTGCTGTGACCCAGTGCGTGTAGGAATGTACCTAAGAGGTCACAGAGAGGAGGACGAGGGAGACAGAGCAGGAGAAGGGATGAAAGAAGGAGACGAGGAGTGATGAGGTGAGAGGGCAGGAGAGATAAGGGCTTTCTCAAGGAGGGAGGAGAAAAATGTGAGAGGATGCTGTGGAATAAATGATGAACTGGTCTACACTTTTAAACA
Organism: Thalassoma bifasciatum; assembly: GCA_008086565.1. Lineage (NCBI taxonomy): Eukaryota > Metazoa > Chordata > Actinopteri > Labriformes > Labridae > Thalassoma > Thalassoma bifasciatum. The sequence goes on from RPOG01000211.1 coordinate 443,358, forward strand.
TCGTATGAATAAGATCCTGAATATAACACTGACTTTTCTTAATGCAGTGCCAAATCTAGTATCAGAGCCATTTCATAAAGTAGACATTAACCAAATCAGTGGTTTGTTGTTGAACAGAAAGTTTTAGGTTTCAGTTTCAGCATTCACAAACAAAATTTCCTTTGACTTTTGGATTAAAAGGAAATTACCCGTACTTTAACCAGCAACCTGCACTGATGAGCGAGACACAAGTCTACATCCCCTTTGAGTCCGCAGACTATCTTTCCTCAGTGAGCTCATGCAGGTCCAGAGCCGGTCTTGTGCTCCTAACAGGTCAATAAGGGATATAATGGTAGGACTAGTAAGTGTAAATGTCACAGATACAGTATCTGCCAGCCTATCATTCCGTCTCTCGCCTCACACTCTGCTGTGCACGTCCACAAAATGCCAACATGAGCTGTTGCCATGGCAGCAGCTCCCTCTTTTCCCGGCCTGACACTATTCTGGTCAAAGCAATGCCCTACATGTATAAGCCTCCTTTTCTTTCGCTGCTCCACTCACTGCTTTTGAAAGGTGTATCCAGGGAACATCTTCAGGCCTCTTTCTGTCGGTAGCTACAGTAAAGGGTTCAAGTATTTCTGGCCTCTGGTGACTTGTGTTACCTGAACTCTTGACTACTTCCCGCTCCGAGCTGTTTTACAGCCTCAGTGGAAACTCCCAGATTAGTTTGGTAACTGTGGACCCCCAGACATTACGAGAGGACGGTAACTGCGACCTGTTCTTGTGTAATACAGGTCAGGAGCAGAAGCTGGAAGACAAACTTGACCTGCTGCTTTTCTTCAGTTCAAGCCAGTGAAAGTGAAATGAAAACAGCTACAAGGATACAGGTTTCGGAGCAGAACTGATTCATATTCAAAAGATATCATGCCGTAAACCTCATTTTAAGCTCAAATAGCTGCACCAGATTTAGGAAAAAACTACTAGTAGCGATGTATGGGGGTATTTTTCATGCATTTTGACCTATAAAAAAAGGGGTCTAGGTTTAAGGCCAATCAAAGTTGAAAGATCAGGGTTATAAATTTAGGGTTGAGGAGCCGTATTTTGGGGTAAAATGATCTAAGATTACATTTTTTTCATGCATTTTTCTACCAAAGTGGGAGACTCATTCAGATTCTTGAGGCAAAGTGTAGGAATTGTACTTTGATATCAAATTTGGATTGAATTAAACTATCACATATAGTCCAATAAATTCCCCTCTAGAAAGGTTTTATAGAAAAGTATGGCAAATACAACTTCTCTTTTTCACATTAATTGCATAAACACACAATAAACGCCCACAGAAGACTCCTGGCTAGGTTGTAAACCTGCTATGTAAACACAAACAAACTCCAGGATTAAGTTTATAACATTAATGCTTGTTTAAACCACAAGCAATGTTAACATATAGCCACTCACCGACGAGGCATACCAGTCCTGACAATCAACTATGCAACTACAATCCAACATGTATTACTCATAATTATATCAAACAGAACGACAGTTTAACTTCTGGAAAGTTATATATAAACTATATTGGAGGACAGAACTTAGGTGTCCAAATTTAGACGCCAAATTAAATTTGGATAAACACATTTTTAACTCATACCTACATGAACAGAAAGTTTTGGTGTTTATGCAGAGTGTCCTGTCACTAGGCAGGGTAAGGAGGTGAAAACCTCTTTGAGAAATAACTTTAAGGGGGGGGGCAGGTTTGGGTTTCAGTTCTGGAGCTTGTTTATACAGCTGATGGGAAAGGTTGTGATGTCTTTACACACATGGTGTCATGGTTTACTGTTACTGCTCTTTTGAAGGTAAACAAGCACATGAGCAGAAGCGTGCGTGTGTGTGTGTGTGTGTGTGTGTGTTTCCAACTGTTATTTGTCCATACCTGAGTAGTTACATAAAGACGTCCTTGTGTTGGAACCAGATTCAGGCGGCACGTACCCATGCTTTTGTGTGTGATATCAGTTCGTGGAGATTTCTCACACTTGTGTTCAGGGATGTGTTGTTCTTGTTGCTGAGAATTATGGGAAAGAGCTTTTTTTCCTTGCATCAATGCACAGATAGCACACTTAGCCTTTATCAAGAACTCGTGAGCTGCACTTTTTAAGTTACAAGATTTTTTTTTTCTCATGGAAACTGTGATGACTAACACAGATTGTCACTTTTTATTAAAATTCCTGGCTGTAGTGACACATTTTCAGCAGAGTGCAGGTAGCGACTGCCACTTACTGACAATAGCTGAATGAGCGATAGCAGCAGCCTGTGAAGTGTTGCCTATTTCATGCAGAATGAGGGTCAGTTTACAGCTGCTGCAGTTTATTCAGGATTGACAGTGACCTTTTCCAATTGTGTGAAAACTGAGTGGGAATGAAATTATCACGGCTATGTTCTATTTTAAACACTGACCCAATTTAATCACAGCAGATGAAACTGAACATGTGAGCGACCACAAAAAGAAAGAGAAAAACTAGAGAAGAGTAGATGTCCAAAATTTTTTGTATTTTAAACACAACATTTTCTTTGGTTTCAAAATTATTTTATAGTATCTAAGTGCTCAAAACTGTCTCATGTCACTGATTTCAAAATAAAACAATAAAATTAAGATTGTGATAGATGAAAAATTTACACATACTGTACTTTTAGGTACTTCACAGAGGAAATGCATTTGCTGCTTGGTTGCTTTATTTTCATGTCGGTATGCAGATTCAAAGATCAGACTGTTCCCTCGACAGGCATGGATGAATAATCTCTCACGCCCAAAAGCTAAAGAATGAGAGGTTTGCTTTTTTTCTGCAAGTCCCATGAAATCTTAGCAAAAGTTTACAGAAAAATGGCAAGCTTAGGGTTTGTTTGGCTCTTTATCAGCTTTATTTGTATTTATTTCAAAGATTTAAAAAATTCAGGATGAATTGGCTACAACAGGAAATATTTCCTCTCGTACAATCTCCTTTTCCCTTTACATCCATCTTTGTGCCCTCAACTTGCGTTTATGAGCACTTCCTTTCCAGGAAGATCACTTTTCTGGCCCCTTATTACACAGAAAGGATTCTTTGATACAAACAAAACCTAAACAGTCATAATTAACAAACAACAGATTGTAATGTGTCCAACTCCAAACTTTAGGGCTGAATATGTACACTGTGTTTCTGTTACTGTCATGAGCTGTTACTTAAATACACAACCAGTTGCCATTTAAAAGGCAAACATACAGCAAAGCAATGTCATCAAATAAAACAGCTCTGTCACTGTAACCTGTTCTGAATAATTGCTGAGTCGACTGTGCAGTCTTTTGGGGTCAGCAGGTTTTCCATTCTGATTGGATGGAATTGGGTAGAAAATAGATGTCTGTTTTTAACGACACAAAGAGTTGAATGAGATTTATTGAAGTGGGTTAGAAATGGTGACAGCTTTATATGAGAAGCTGTTTCCCTTTAAAGCCAGCTTAAACTCAAGGACCCTGAGTGCAGACACTCCAGGACGTCCCTGTTTTGACGGAGAGACAGGATGAAGACCTTTTCTGCCAGAGGAAAGATTTGTGTCCAGAAATGCGTCAAACTTTGTTGGGCAGGTGCAGTATGGATGTGTGTTTATGAATGCAGGTGTAAAGGGATTACGTAACCGACTTTGTGAATGCAGTGTGACTATTATCTGAATCAAGTGTGTGTTTGTCACCTTTCTGTCTATGGGAGGAAGTCCACTCTGAGCAGGACTGTGACTCTAATGAGGAAACAGGCCAGTGGGACAACGACAACTTCCTCTTGCACAAACACACACACACACACACACACACACATATACACACGCCCGCATTCACTCACACACACAGGTGGTTGGAAATCTCCCGCAGGCTCCCTTTTTCAACACTTCATCCATCTTTCTCCGGGGACAAATGAGTTCCTCTGGCGTGACAGGGAGACAAAGAGCAGACAGGGCCTGACCTGCGTCACAGACCCCAGCGTGAAAACACTGAAACACTGTCATTACTCCATTCACTACTCATCTGTGACCTTGATGGCTGGTTTCACAGATTTGGCCTCCAAGTGGCCTTACGCAACCTTTTTTTTTTAATGGAGAATCATGCTCTTTTGAAGTAGTGCCAGTTAACACCAAAACCAACTGAAACTACTTCTGATATTTGATCATTTTTCCCTTCATTATCACAATATATGACAAAATAGGATTGCAGTAATGGTAAGATAAGCTCAAGGTATCTGATATGCTTACAAACAGTTGGTGGACTTTTTGCAAAGTCTTCATCTTAGACTTAGATTTTAACGCAAGTTATATTGATAATTTATCTATATTATTACACTTACATACGGAAAAGTGTATCACAGCTGCTATCTTGATGAATGATGGTCGTGAACTGTCGCTCTGTTAGTTGATTGGTTGAACAAGTATTCCATCTGAACAAACACAGAACTGCCAGTCACTTTTATTAACTTTTCTAAGATTTAACTCTTGTTATTGGATGGCAGAAAGTTGTCCCTTGGGTGAATTTTCACCTCCATTTACATGCTATTATCTTAGTGAGAATGTCAGTCTGGAATTACCTCACGACACTTCAGCCACAATTGGCTAGCATGTATTCACTCTCAGGCTTTAGCACATAAAATGTTAAATGAAGTCTTTTTAAATTAAAATGTTAAACAATAAAAAAAGGGCAAAACATATGTCTTCCTTCGACAGCTGTCTTGATGAAACTTAATTATAGTCCTTCCAGTGGTATAGAGGAGCTAAATTTTACTTCCTTTTTTTAAAAAATGAATCCTTTTACAGTGTCTCACTGAGTTGGTGGAAGTACCTTCTTATTTGCATTTGTTGCTTTAATGTCTACATTTTCAGGCTTTGAATTCTAGTTTGGAGAAGTGAAACTTCTCTACTTCAGACGAGTTATGTAATAGGCTGTGACATACATTCATACATACTCTGACACCACTTTAGTGACAGGAAATAATTGCTGCTAAAGATGAGATCAGAATCATTAAGATGAGACGGCATGATTTGCAATCGTGTGGAAGGAGGGAAGACGTGTACTTAGTGTGTCAGATGACTCATTGTTCTTAAGGTGTAGGCTATAGTATTAGTGCATACTGTACAGAACAAAATGTGCATGATGTTGACCTGGTGAACACTCATAATAACTTTCATGTCAAACCTGCGTAAACACTTCCCCACAGCTCTGAGAATCTTGTGTTTCATTGCATAAAACACTACTTTTGTTCAGAGTATCAGCTCAGTGATCAGTGCTGTGGGAAGACTCTATTCTTGTTGATTTTAGATTAGAACTGTTTACATTCAGTGTCTCTAAAAAGACAGACCACCACTGTTTGCTCCACACAGGAATGTGTATATCATGAAGTCGCTCTGTGTGTGTGTGTGAGTGTATTCATAGACAGTACGTGTCAGTAGATCTCCATCAGCTCCGTAAAGCTGTCTGTCTCTTGTCTGCTTACTGTGCTGTGTGTGTTTGTGTGTCAGAGGGGACATAATGAGGCCGATCAAACAAACCTGAGCGTGTGTGTGTGTGTTTATTTCACCCCCTTACTGCAATGGCAAACTCACGCTGATGCACTAACCATTTCCTTTTTTCTTCAGAACAAGATTTTTGTATTGTACACTTCAGGTGAACGGTTAAAATTGTAATATCCCCCTAACCCTGTTCAATCTATATTGAACTTTTAAAACTGATTATTCAGCAATTGCACAATCACACTGTAACTGGAAGTCTATTTAAAAGTGTTCAGAGGGACAGTTCAACGAAACAATATAAATTTATTTTTGTCTGTTTATGACACAACAACACCTAGTTCCCCAATATGCCCCTTGTTTCTTTGATTGATATGATGGTCACATCTGACAATTACCACAAGACTATATTTACTTGAGATGATCAAAACAGATTTAGAGAATCATATTTTCTTTAACTCATATTTCACTGGGTCTCTATTTAGGTTAAGTTAGATTAAACTTCCAGCTTTTAGGCTGACAGATGGAACCATATTATGTGCCATGCTGTTTTTTACTGCTGTAGTCCATACTTCCTAAAACTGCCATCAAGAGATGTGTTAAAAGGTGGATGTAAAAATCTAGATGAAGCCTGAAAAATATTTTTCCAACAAAAATTGAAGGAAATATTACTCAAAAGAGTGGTTTTATTGCCCGTGCAGATGAATATAAGGCTTAATAGCAGAAACAAAAAAAATCCATGACAACTTGAAAAACATGTCATAAAATATAATGGAAATGTACCGAACAGCGGGGACTTGGAGGTCAGATTTCTTTGTCAACACTTCTTTTAAAAAAAAACAATGACCCAGTTACTCAGAATAGCCTTTGACAAGATGGATAAACAGTCACCTGTCTTTTTGGGAACTAGAGCTCTATGTGTCCTGGGAAATCTCCAGTGTGACCTGGAAAGAACGTTTGTTTTCAGAAAAAAAGTTGGGTATCTTAGTATAGAGGGAGTAGAAATGTTTTTGGACCAACAGAACTGAGCAGTATTTTACCTCACACTTTCATAGTTTTTGAAGTCTGATGAAAACATGTTGATCCAATTACTGAATTGCAAAAGAATAAAAAAAGGGGGGGGGGAAAGGAGAGGGGTTATATGGCTGCTAAATCACTATGTGGATTTACCTGAAATTTGTAGATGCTGGAATATATGATCACAAGTTTGAAGTCTGCAGTGTTTCCAAGTGTGGTAACAGTTTTGAGGACTTGCACTTCAGCCTGTGTATGTGGCCTCTGCAGAGCTGCACAAACATATAGTGTTTGCTGTGGCAACACAAATATAAACCAGGCCCTACACAGAAAACCTCATCACTATGTCTGCTAATTTATGATGAAATTTCCCAAATTTTACTGGGACCACTCACTTGTAACCTGATCCCAATCACTTCTCCCAAGAGTTTTAACAGGTGACTGTCAGTTCAGTTTCGCCAAAGGGGACAAAGTTGAGACATTTCCAGAAGTTTTATGCTTGTGAAAGTGGTGTATGGTTTTTGTCTTATTAATTAAGCAATAATCAATGTTGTTTGATTTTGCTCTGGCAATTTCAACAAGGCTCATTTGGTTTGACACCATATATCATAACTTTTCAGTCCTTTTAACTAGACCACTGCCTTTTTTTAAATTTTTTTAGTCTGGATATGTTTCAACTACAAACTTCCTGCAGTCTTTCTCAGAAGAGTCATATGACGTTGTTATGACTTGTCTGTCCTGCTTCTTCAGGTAGAACGACAAAACTTCCGTAAATCAGCTGACTGACAAGTCACAACAAGATCACATGACTCTAGATTGTAGTCAAAATTCGTCAAGAGGAAAAAAAAGTAGAGAAATCATTCAAGTCTGGTTACAAGAACAGTCTTATGCTAAGTGAAGACTTTTGAACCTGCCTTATAAAGAAATAAAGATGACGAATGTTGGCAACTGTCCCTGATGATGCATCATAAACTTTCCGGGCAGTAACACTCGAGCATCAACAGCACTATTATCATCTTCTCTATGTTTCACACGCAATGAATACCCTGGAAACATCACAAGAGTCCGGCAGAAGAGCGGGAACTAGGCCCAGTATTAACTCCACTCTGTCACAAGCACTCACTCTCTCTCTCTCTGTTTGACTTCTCCCTGCCAATAGCACCGACTCTCTACTCTGAAATGTAGTGTATATACAAACCAGGTTACTTTGACAAATGCACGTCTCCCTGTGTGTTCACATCTTCGAGTGTATTTACAGAAAACCTCCCTGCATCATAAGGAGAAACTGTGAATCTACCTGTCTATGTACTGTACGTGAGTGAGAGCCTGCCGTCAGTGTGTATGTGTGTGACTGTGTGTGAGATGTGTGTTTATGTATGTTTGCTCTCAGAGTGGTGGTGAGATTTATCACGGCCCTCCTCCAACCCGGCTGCCTCGCCGCCCTGCTCAGATCTGACTCTTGTTTATGTGCTCGGACTCTTGGAGACAAGCTGACGTCATCAACAATATTTTCTAGCGGAGTCTCTGAACCTCACAGGTTACAGGCAGCGTTTGTCTGTGAACGCGTAATAGTGTAAACTCAGCGCAAAATCAGTTCTCCAAGTCACAACTCCAGCCACATCAGCAGACAAACAGAGGATGGTGAAAAAGTCTATATGTAATCAAGAACACTGGAAACGATGAGTTTGTTAACAGCATATCTGATCACAGTGGCTCAGTGTTACATTAAAACAACTTTAAAACTAGTTTTTTTATCTTAGATAATGCCAAATTTGTGCATGATCACATTCTGAATGCTGGGCACCAGTGATTTGATATCCAGGAGATAACAGAGGGGGAGTCTGATATCTTGGAGAGTATTCACTCCATTAAAAAAAAAACAAGATGATGACATCTATGATGGCGGATTAGGGCCATGTTGAAATAGTAAAAATTTAGATAAATCCCATAAATTTACAAGAATAAAGTCCTATTTTTGAGAAAAAGTTGTGAATTTATGAGAATGAAGTCATACATTTTCAAGTATAAAGTTATATGCTAACAAGATTAAAGTCAGATATACAAGAATAAAGTCACACTTTTATGATGGTTGCCAATTTACTATGTAAATTTATGACTTTTTTTTAAAGATTTAAGACTGTATTCTTGTTAAATTGAGACTTTATCCTTGAAAATGTATAAGATTGATCCAGGAATTATTTTTTTTCTGTTTGTTTGTTTGATTTTCATGTGTCCATTGTGGACATTAGTACTATTTTGTGGAAGCCTACAAAGCCCCCTTTCTTGAGATAACGAGAAAAATAAGTTGTTATCTTAAATAAACAACTTAAATTTACTTGATTTCTTATGACATTCAAGGGCCTCTGTACTATTTGTTCTCAGGTGCAATTTCGACCCTCTTGCTCTTTTTTATTTTGTGTTTTCATACACACGCATACACACAAATACAGCAAACAGACAGTTAATTATCTTGTTCTCATATCTATTATCTGGTAAAAATCTTCATTGAATGGCTTCATTTTGTAGAAGCAGCCCAAAGATGAGCTGCCTGCCGTTTAAAGGTTGAATCACCGTTACCTCATGCAGTCTGACCCTTTGCAGTGTGATATTTGAGGAATGCCTAGAGGGAATTTCTCTACATCCTGCACAAACATCCATCAGGACTCCAGGATGAACTGTTTAGAATTTAGTGGTCAGAGGTTAGAGGTGAAGGGTCTTTCTTTTCTCTGCTTTAAATCAAAAATTCAAAGGCAGTACAATGTAGAGCAGGTAAAATGATGATGTGACATTTTATTCCTAGAAGTCAAAGGTCAAATTCTCTCTGGTGTTATACATTCTTGCTTTTTTTTACACTGAAGTGGATGCAACAAATTTTTTGATTTAAGTAGATTGTTAACATTTATGGTGGGTTCTCACTTTCAGTTATTGTGCTTCTTGAGTTTAATACGTGTTTGGTGTGTATATATATATCCAAAAGCATGCCCCTTTCTCTCTTTACAGTATCTCCATTTACTGATTGATGTATTTTCAAAGAGGACATTTTAACTGACTCCTCTTCAAAGGTCTTACACAATTGTCTGCTCTTGATTTCTCCTTTGCTCTTCCAGGAATTAGCTTTCTGTCTGTTCTTGTGGTGAGTGATTGATGGGTTGCCAGCTGCTGGGACCCTCAGGGAGAGTGAGGGATGGGGTGACACTGAGAGAAAGGTATAGGGGGATGTTTAAACCCATTTTCTTCATTGAACCGGAGTTGCAGAAGAGCTTGAACACATTGTGACCAGTTTTATGTCAGCTAATGTGCTCCCCATTTTTTGACTAACCTGTCTCCTGCTCTCTAAAGTGGTTCTTTGGTTGTTTAGATAATGATACCTTTATGAGAGGATTCTTCATCAGTATGCAAAGTGTGTTTAAATGTGAGAACAAATCTCTTTGATTATGGTATTTACATGTCAGTTCGCAATGACTGTCTGTTACATCAGAGAGCAAGCATCGCTAATGTCATCTTCTGTTTGGCTGTCACACATTTTTACAACACAATCATCTACATTTCTTTTCTTGGGCTGCTTTTACTGTCACATGACATCAGCAGAAAGTTTTGCAAGCTTGTCATCTGCTTCAGGTCATCGTAAATCCATCGGTGCACTGAGTTGACTGCTTTGTAACTTCCACTGCTCCATTGTATAACCTGAAAGATTTATGTGGCTGGCTTACAAAAGATCTTACAATTTTGAGCTTGGTGGTGAAATAAATATAGGTTTTACAGTACAGAGCCTTTGAGGAGCACTAAAGGAAAAAAATAAAAGTGATGCTTCACAAGCGTGCCTTATTAAAGGTGCAAAAGATGCAAAAAATAGGTAACAAAGCTTTTCTTTGTTAAAATTTATGAAGATTATTTCCCAGAAAATAAGATGAGTACAGTGTGTTTGCACTCTTGTGTTTGCATTGTACATTAGGTGGAAGAAAAGGGGTTGTTTTCCCTCACTAGACTCCCTGCCTCCAACTCTGGCCCGATGCTCACTGTATCCAAAATTCAAGTTATTCTACTAAAAAATGCCCTTTTATTCAGTGTAATGGCATTTAATTTATTTTAACACTTGAAGACTTACCATGTCAAGTCAGCTAGGACATGTCTTTAAATTTTTACATGCTTTAGTGTCATTGTTTTGCATTAAAGTATTGTTTTACATAAACACAGCTCTCACATTCCAAACTTTAATGAAACATATAAACCTTTGTCCAGAGTTAACATATATATGTATTGCTAAAAAAAGTGCTGTGAACCTTTTTTTTAATCTTATATTATTGTAATTTTTCTAAATACAGAGATGTCATGGTAAATGTTAAAAATTTAATGACCTGTAATGAACATAGGAAGTGATGTGAGCAGCTGTGTTGTTTACCCCTTATACTGGATTTCTTCAAAAACATTAGAAGAAGAAGAAAATAGCTCTCTGGGACATGATGGAAATGCAATATGAAAGGAGAAATTCCCATATTTTAGAATCAAAAAAAGAGTAATGGACCTATCTTATCTGGTTTCAAATCTTCTGCCAATCAAAAATCAATGTGCAAATGGTAGCGCCGGCATTATGCAGGGCTCCAAGGGGTGAAAGAACCAACCATAAGTGGTCACTTAAGGAGATGCAGGTTTTTTTTGTTTGTTTGTTTTTCTTTTTGGCACAATGGAAATGGCTTCGACACTTCAAGTTGCACATACAGTCAATAGTATGTGTTTGACCTGTAAAAGTAACCTTGTATTTGTAGTGTGTGTGTGTGTGTGTGTGTTTGTGTTAAAAAACATGTGATCTTAAATGAGACACAAAAAGATGTCAGCTGATGTCACCCCCATTCAGCGTTAGGTGACATTTCAGCGTCTCCCTGCCCTCGACCTCTCTGGTGTCAGTCAGGCGTCTAAAGAGGGTTAAAGAGGGTGGGAGGTTTCCACACTGAGCATCTGACATCTAGAATAGCTGTCACCACTATCCAAATAAAATGTTTCCAGAGCCGACTGTCACATGACATTTCTTTGTGTCTCCAAAGACTCAGTAAAAGTCAGAGATAAGCTTGTGTTGTGGTGGAGTGATTTCGTGGCTTAATTGAAAGTAATCCCAGAGCTGGAACAAGGCCACAAGCGACAGGCCCGGGCTCGGCTTCAAAAGTCTCCAGTGTCATAAAGTATTAACCCTCCCCAAAGCTCTCTATACACGTTGGCACAGACTCCCGTGTCCCCCGGCCAAGGAGGATCCAGGGCAGAGATTTGGGAAAGACCCCACCTGTTAGTGTGGAGGTGTGAGTGTGTTTGTATATGTGGAGGTCTACTGGAAAGACAAGCTGAGTCATAAAAATACTGTCAGTCATCCAACTTTTGATCCCTCTCTGCTTTGATCAAATCTTAACAATACTTGTGATAGAATGAAAACCTCTTCCAAAATCGAAGAAAAAAACACCATCCACATTTTTCAAATCTGCCTTTTCCCTGAACCAGCAGCTCTGTCGCATTTTCCAACTCGTAAACAAACCTTTTAACAGTGCCTCTGTGTTCTTTCAATAAGATCTACAGTCGACCAAGCTGGAGGCCAACACGAAAACATAAAGAGCGCAGATGTTACTTTTATAGAAAGCAGATCATTGAACAGCTGGTGATTAAATTTTACTTCCTGCCCTTGTTTATAACAGCTTTGAAGGCCTATAAATTTAACTTTATGATGTGGATAAAACTGTTTGAATTGAGAAACACTTGAGGCTAAAAGTATTAAAATAAATGAACAGTCAGGTATGTAAGCCACAGTTTGTTGTTGTTTTGTTTGGATATTCTTGGATCACATGCAAGCATACATTTTGTTTACTCCATTTTTCTTTTACAATGAGCTTCAGGTGTTATTTATCAAGGCATTGTGAGATGAGAAAGCTGGTTTCTCTGTGAAAACAACCACCGTTCATTTGCAATGTTGCTACAGATTCTTGTTTATCACAGAATAACAGTGCCAGTTTTTCTATAAAATTAGATTACATTATCTCAGTATCTCAAGATAACAGCACGTCTTCCTTCTTTCACACATAACTTTCTAAACAAGAGGCTTGTCAAAGTTAAAAGCATACTGCCACTCCTGTTTCATCAACAAGGTTTGCTCATATTTTTGTACGTTTGTGCTTTTGTAAGTCTGAGGATAAAAGTTATTATGGAGGTCTGGAGATGATAACTAAGGGGGAGGGAATTAACATAAAAAACAGTTGTTTTTGGTGAAGAAAGTTATTCATTACATAAGAAATAGAACTTGTGCAATAGAGTGAGGCAGCTGAAAAGGAACGACGAGTGTTGTTCAAAACAAATAAAGAGGACTTTAGTTGTACACTACTCTTTCTGAATCTAGGCGAAATTTGTTTGCGGACTGGTTTAATAAGAAAAGTCAACAATCAAATAGCATACATAACTAAATGAACACAACAAAAAACAAATATTAACCAAAAAACCATGTTAATGAGTGAGCAATGACACAAACTAAAACCCTGCAGGGCTGATCTCCTGAAATGACGCTCACCAGCTTCTCAAAAGGAACACTCTTCTCTGATTGGTGCAACAGGTCTAGTTTGTCAGCCAATCAGCTCCTGTTTGCACTGAGGTGGCTAACATGGCCTGGGGGGAGCACCACTACCAGACATCACACAGCCAAAGTTGGCTGAAATGAAGTCCTTCATCATGGGAACATAAGTCAAAAAACATGTATGGATAAATGCCCTCTTTGGGTTTCCATAGTCTTTCGGTTCACCCTGAATGCCTCATCTTGTCTGATGTTGTAGTTACCTTTTTTTTTTTTTAAAAAAAAAACTGCTTTGACAAGAATTAGGCCATAAATCTTTTTTCATCTTTCAGTTCAGTCCCATTTTTCTCACTTGGGTGAAAGCAAACCAAAGTTTGAACTGTTTGTCTTCAGGCATTCACAGCTCCATCCCATTATGTCATCCTCACTTTTCCCACAAAGAAAGCTGTGATGTCATTCAAGCTGTGGAAAACAATCTCTCTATATCTGATTCTTGGGGTTTAGAGTTGATGAGGAACTAGCTGCGCGGGTCCTAAATGAGACTTGCCTATAAATGACCCTTTTAGTCCTTATTTTATTGCTTTCCATGAATACATCTAGTTTTTACTAGTTCAGTTTTTTTCTTTTTTTTTCTTTTTTGCTTTGTTTTTTTTTATCATTCCCAGTCATTGGAAAACATAGTACCTAACAAAAAAAATCCTGCGAAGAATGTGTGATGATGTATAAAAATCAACTGATCGCTTGATTATTCTCTGAATATGTGGATTTACTCCATAAATAATTTACCATGGCCTAGGATGAGATGCTGGGACAACAGAAAATCTTCAAAACCCTGAAATAATAGATTTATAGTTGTATCTGTGTTTTGAAAATGCTGCAGCGAAAAAAAAAAGCTTTAATTATACATTTGTTGCAGAAGTTGCAGTTTTATTCCTCTTGATGCTGATTCATTTCAGCTGAAGATACTTGTCATATAGCAGTGCCACCAAAACACACAAACACACAGGCGTCACTTCCTTTTTTCAGTAAAAGAGAATAGGTCTGCGGAGAAAGAGGTTCAATTGGTTTTCTTCTTCCCTTTTCATTTTTGAAACCTGTACGTGTATGTTCTTTAATCTGCTTCTTTCCCCTTGAATGTTAAAGTTTCATAAATCTGCACAGTACTAAAAATGCTTCACTCTAGAAGTGAACATGTAGCACATTTCAAGAGATGTATTAGTTAGCTTCAAGCTTTTGTGACAACTGAGAGCCTGCAAATGAACACCATGTGGTTGTGTGCTATTTCACCCTGACAGGACTCCGCTCCAGTTGTTGTTTTGCTGTTGAGTTTGACTGGAGGGTTTAGTTCCACATCGGGTTTTAGCTGCAGCCTGCCACAGAGAAGAGAGCAGGTTCAGAAAGCTGGAAGCATGCACTCTGCAAGTATTTGAATTATGCCATTGACGTCAGCACAGGCATAAAGTAGACGGCTGCCCTTCCCCTCAAGTATTCCCTTGCCAGCAGGCCTGTTCGGCTCAGCGCAGATGGATTCAAACGCTCTGTAGCTTACAGACCCGCTCTTTTGTTTGGGTATTTGGGAAGCATTTGGTCCACCCCTCCTGCTTCTCCTCCTCCCTCACCACTAAACACCACCCTCTCTTTGTGGTAGGGGACAGATTGGAGCCTTTAAAAATCAATTCAGGCATAAAAGTCTCCCAGGTTGATGAACAAGCTCCTGATTATAACCAACAAAGAGACAAATCCTGGTTTGGTTGTCATAACTCTGCACTCACATGGCTTCAGTTGTGCTGTTTGGATTTTGATCCAGGCAAAAACAAGATGCAACAAAAACATAATAACATGGTGAATGAATATTTTGTTAAAAGTGATCCAGATATCTTTTGATTTTCTTAAATTGCTGATGGACCATGAATGCAATGAGTCTGTGTACTTGTATCTTAATTTAATCAGGAAGTTTAACTTTGCCAACATGGACAAAAACAGTCCATGTTGTTTTGCATACTCATTACTGTCAGTAGGCTTTGATTGGCTCAATGTGATTTTGTGATTGTGTTATTTGGTCTGAGTCTCACACACACACACACACACACACACACACACACACACCATCATGCTTACCATGCACTTTGAGGTCACTTGAGGTTTGTCTCAGCTGGTCTTCATATGTTACTGGAGACACTGATCCTTCGTTGCACGCAAACCCCTCCGTCATAGGACCCCTCTGGTGACTTTTTCCCGCTCGGCTCAAACCTGGACCCAGCGGTCTGGCTTGGCTCTGTTTCAAATTCTTCACGCTAAGTATGGTGGAGAAAATGCTAATGGGACAGTGTTTCTCTTGACAACAGCTCAACAACAGCTGGGGAAGCATCAGAGCCAAAATGATTTCTTGCTTTGCTTGGAGAAAATGTGATTTAGCTAACAAAGCAGTATAACAAAGAAGAATGATACAAGATGGGAGCTTATCTAGCTGCATTTCATCCGTCTTAGGTTGTGTTTGCTGAGTATTGGATGTCAACTTGTAAAACCCTGCTCTCAAAAGCTAAAATAAGCTTATTCTCAACTTGTTAAATTACTGTGCTGATTACTCACTGTACAAATAGGTAAAATTCTTACCAAGATGAAATGGTTTCACTATCTTGGATGTGATCTTTATTAAAGACTCCTCAAATCAGTTCAACTCTTAGCCTGAGGTGCCACCCCCCATCCCCAACAATTATTTGACCTGTTATGTGACATGTGTATGACATAAGAGGAAAGGAGCATGTCTCGGGGGGTCATATCAGGTAACACTGAGATTTCAAACCTTCTGAAATCGCATGATTCTTTCAGGACCCAGTTTACTGAGCTCACCTCGGTCTCTCAAGGTGCATATCAGGTCACCACATTGCTGTGGGATTGTATCACTTATTTTCACACCTCATAGCCCCCTCGCTTGGTTAAAGTGTTTTTTGTTGCTTCTATTTTTGGAAAGGTGGTAAAAGATATTTATATGAGCTGTGGGAAATGTGAAGATCTGGCCAACTTAGCTTAGCATTAAGACTGCACAGGAGGGTTAAATTTGGGTCTTGTTCTCTAAAAGATAACATCGTTTGGCCACAGGCATTTCTGACAATTATAGCAGCTTGCCACACCTTTCATAGGTGTAATCTGGGATTCATGCAAAAAAAAATGCCTTTGGTAACACATCTAATGTTTGTGACTTCATGATGACCAACAATCATGTCAGTGCACTGTTAAATGTAAGTTATTGTTTCAAAGTGAAAACATGATGCAAAACGCTGCCTTAAAATTCTCTTTTGGGTAAAAAAAATACAAGTTTTGTTGGTTTAACACCAGCAGAAACTATCTTGATTAAAGATTATGTCTTGTGTCAACCATTGTCTTAGGTTGGTTGATTTGGACTTGTTAGTTAACTTAACCTCTTCAGTCTTCAGGTAGTTGTTTGAAATAACTTACCAATTTTTTAAACCGCAAACAGCCTGTGCCATCGCACACAGTTTTTATATGCACCAGGATATCACTGTGTTCCCCCTGAAAATGCATGACCTGAATCTTTATTTTGTAGTTGTAGCCAAAGGGGGGAGGGCTTTCTGTTGTTGTTGCTGCACTCTCAGTTGAAAAAAGTCCACATTTTTAAACACAACTATACTCACCATGTCACTCCTCTTTCTCAAACCAAGAATCAGATGAAGAGAAGGCTGGATAAAGGCATCAACTCAGTCAGCAAATTAATGGAGATCCATAAGGAGAATAAACTAATGTTATTTTTCAAGCTATTGCCAGTACTAAAACAGAAATGGTTTGTTTTTATGTTTTCATGGTCGTATATAATTGGTTAAGAGCAATCACAAAGTATGTGGAGCATTACAAAAAAGACTTGCAACCACTAATGAGGAAAATGAGACAACCACAGACTGTATAGAATATTGACGTAGCCAATTTGCTTCTGAAATACAGTTTTGAAGCCTATTGTCAACTTGGCCCACATTTGAGATGCTGAACTAAATCCAGTTTTGTATGAGTTTGAATAAGGCCAAGACACCTTTAGCCTGGCAGTCTCAGTCAAGTCAGCCATGATCTTCTATGGGCAAAACTCGCAGGTTGAATAACTTTTGAGAAGCACTAAGTTTTTGAAATATTTTCCCCTTTACAAAGTGAGCAGAAAGAGAAATCAGGTACTCAGACATGAGCTGTTTTTTAACCACACTGTAAATAAGTTCATTAAAGCAGAAGAAATATTCCTTTATGTAGTTTCTGGTCTTTCTGCAGCCAGCCTCAAGTGGGTATTTGAAGAATTCCAGTTTTCAGCTCTTCCAAGGAGGTTTCATTTCTCCCAGCCAGAGGTTGCCGCTTGTAGACAACTACAATAACCTTACAACTAAAAGTGCAATAGAGAAGTGTTGCGGGTTTGAGGTCATGGGCACTGCCAGCAAAAAAATCTGTTGCAGACACACAGGCCATTGCTTCACTTTTTCTTCTTTGAATTCCCCCTTCCCAACGTCATCAGATCTGACTCCGCACCCAGGGCAAACCTCTTATTGTAACTCTAGCTGCCACTTTAAACCCAAAGAAAAAAAGGCAGCATCAACAGCAGCAGAAGTTTGGTCTAACTGTGTTCAGAGCTCCTCTGATCCATGCTAATCAACCCGAGGGGCAAATGCCGGTCGGGGTGACAATGAAGCCCATTTAGGCCAGCCAGTACTGCTGCTCCCAGCGTGGGAGTTCACCCCAGGTAACACACACAAAGCCCGGTCTGTTGCTGAGTGTTTACGTGGATGTGTTTGCGTGTGTATAGGTTTGCATGTAAAAGGAGAGAAAGTAAAAGCTGTGGTGGGAAAAGAGAGCAGGAGGCAGAGCAGATGGAGAAAGTGACGAAGAGAGCAGCTCAAGGACGAGACGGTGTAATAGCTGTAGCCCCTCTGAAGAAAGATGATGACATGGTGGAAAAAAAACCTTTACTGACGTCTGTGTCTTATCAGAGTGAGCAAAGATGATAGAGAAAGACAACTAAAAGATTTAAAAACAGAAAACAAGAAGTCAGATAGCAGCACTTGCTGTATTTAAACCTAAGGCAGACACTTTAACACTGACGTCTGACTGCTTTATCAGAGAGTAAAGAAGATGGAGAAATAACAACATGATGATTTTAATATCTGAGGGTGACGACTATCCTGTAAGCAGATATCACTGGGTGTAGATCTGGTGCTGAAACCTTCAGCCACTGTGAAGTCAGACAGTCTCCAAGCTCAGCTCACTTCTTTTCCCCTCACATTCACCTCCCACATGCATAAATCACTTTGCATCTCCCTGAGTGTGTGTAATTGAAGTGTACGCTTGTGAATTGTAGGTTTGTGCTTAGAAAGTAACCACAGTCTGAAGGCTTGACTCAATGAAATATGGAAATTAGTTTTCTCATCTTGAGCCATATCAAACATGAAAAGCAGCAAATATGTAACACAAAAGTCCACTGTGTGGGATGATAAACCTTTGTTTTTTAAGGGATTAATTCTGAGTATTTTAGACAAATAGAAACAAAGGAAGCTTTGCATGATCAAGAGTGCTTTGAAGATATATTACAAGAAATGTAAGCTTTAATGGGTTCATATTTGTCTCATAGAAAAGCTGTTTCCATAGGCTGACCTGGAGTTGCCTTAGATGCCCTCAAGTCTCGCCTTCTTTACATTTTAGTTCATGGACTTTCACGCCTCTGCTTTGCCTCGATGGAAGTGTAAATGTCACAGAGGCGTAACGGCAGCACTGAGCAGGCAGAGGCAGCAAAGTAACAAAGATGGGACAGGTGAAGAGGTGTCAAAGGAAAATGTTGGATGCTGCAGGTCATACAGAGCTGTGTGTGCATATTAATGTGTCTTTGTGTCTCTGCACTGTGGTACAGCATTCAACCATATGCTGTCATGTGTGAAGCATTTAGGGAAATCTGGCAGCATGAATCTGGCGGGCGGTGCCACATCCTTTCTTTCTCATTGACAAATACACAAAAAAGAGAATAAACCTACAGAGTTGTGTTTTCTTTTTTTAGATAGACTCTTTGCATTGAGACAACTTGTCATGCGGAGATGGTGGACTTTTCTTTTTGTTGTTGTTGTTGATTTTGGTAACTCTTGATTGCCTTGTGAGACAGGAGATCATGTGGGCACTCAACAGACCAAGTGGGCTTTTATATATTCAAGGTCATACTTTGTGCAAAAACATCTTAAAGGATAAGATAAAGGAAATTTCATGTCCATCTCTCAGAACAAAGATTAACAGAAGATCTATTAGTGTGCCAGAACACAGCGGCTATTTAAGAATCCATTTAATACCAGAGAAAAGGAGTCATACATAGAGGCACTCCAGGCAGGATTAAAATCAGAGATGAGCATGTTGGGTACATCCTGTAAAGTCATCCAGTCTTCTAGAGAAGAATAAAGCCTGCTCCACTGGGGTTTAAGAGTCACTTCCAGGATTTTATTTGGCTTACATCTTCACGTCTGTTCTATCTCACCAAGAAATCATGTTAAATAAAATCCTCACAAGCCGAGAACTCTGTGTTTTCATTCCCCCTAGATTCAGACAGTTTGATTAACAGGTTGGACTTTATTTCTGTTATTCTAAGGATTCCAGGGGAGAGATCTGGAATCACTTGTTCTCCTTTGGGAGGTGTTGCGTGCAGTTCCAATTTATAGCTTTCCGTGTTGCTTTCCCACTGAGTTACACAGTAAAGCAGACAGGAATGTGTATGTTATGAGGAGCACAGGGAACACAGTGTTCAAAGACAGCAGGGAGGAAAATCCACCAGCAGCTATAAAGGAGTCGACCAACACGCGCACACACGCACACGCATGTTTGTTGCATGTGACCCAGTCAGAGCACTTTTACTGCATGTTTTATGGTCACAACTGAATTCATTACAGAATAAATAAAAGCTCAAGAGCCACAAGTCAGACTGAATGTTACATAACTGGAAGCTGTTTGTTGTGTGAAGTGCGACATGCCCCCTGTTGCTGCACCAAAAACAAATTCAACAACAGAAAGACAACTCACTCGCCTGCAAATGACAAGCAAATGCTAACACATTTACTGTGCTAATCTTCCCTTTTTTTTAAAAAAAGAAAATGTATCTGTAGTTTTGTTTTAAAATCCATAGATTTGTAAAGGGTTAAGGCTATGCAAACTGCTTTATTCTGTTTTAAGTAATAATGCAAAGCAGAGCATTCTCATCAATTTAATGTGTTATCTCCATATATGAGGCTCTGTGTACATTTTAAGATATCCTCAGGTCTCAGAGTAAGGTGTCAGACCTCGAATGAAAATTCATCAGGTCTCCAGAAAACCTCCATCATGTGCCAGACTTGGCACCAAACTGCCTCAGACTCAACCAGAACTTCCCTCGGAAAATAAATAAACACCATTCCATCTTAAATAACATTGGGCCTCATTCACAAACAGTGCATACGCACAAATTTGTGCCTAAAATCGTGTATACGAACATTTGATGCATAAATCTATGATTCATCAATACCGTCTCACTTGAATTTCTTCTTACTATGCGAACAAATTTAGACCCTCCCTAGACCACTTTACAAGCGCTATAAAGTTTTGGCGTCTTTGCCATCACACACACACACACACACACACACACACACACACACACACACACACACACACACACACACACACGTAGAGTACCATCATCTCCTTCCAGTTTGGATATGACACAATACCATTTTCCAATCATGTCTCTAGAACTACCCTGAGCTCAGAGGTGGGATGACCTCATTCCTCTTCTGTGTCTGTGTGTAATAAATTGTAGATGAAGCATAAATATATCAATCCTGAACTGTAAGCAGCTTGAGTCCAATCGTCAAAAAATTAAACACATCAGAAATCACATGTTGTTTGCTAAGTGTCACCACATGGCAAATACATAATTTCTGTTCAGAACACCTACACAGTTGTACATCAGATTTATGAGAAGTGAACCATTGCAACATTAAGTTCTGACATTATTTCTCTGCCTTCTGTTTGTGATTCATGACCATTGAGTGACTAAAACCCTGCTTCCATGTAACATGAGCTCACCTCACTGTTTTTCTGAAACACAGATTGCACAGATTCATTCTGAAACTGAGCTTTAATGAAACGCAGACCAACGATGACATCACTCTGTCACTTCTCAGAACCACACTAACAGAAGTTTTTCAATCAGCAAATATTTCACAGCTACATAACAAACCACTAAAACCTCAAACTTCACCACAAGTGCCCTTCTTTTCACAATGCCTCTAAGTGATAGGTTTTGCAATAGTGTGCATGTGGAGTCATAATTTTGTGTGTGAGGAGCGTGCAATATCCCGCTGCCTCACCATACCATCTCTGAGCTTTTATAGGATGTGTTGTGTAAGTGTTCGAAGGGTTTCTGATCAACTTGTTCCTTTTCTCGTAACGATCACTCGAAGAAATACTCCCTCACCCTCAGTCTTTTACTCGGGACTTTGGTGCAGCCGTACGTCACAGTTTGGTTTCTTTTGAGGTGTGTGCAGTCTGTTTACGTTGGTTCTCTGGAAATGTGACACTTCAGACTCTCAAAACCTGAAATATTAAAACAACAAATGCCTGATGAGTTGTAAATCTCAAGTAATTAATACGCTATAATATAAAGACTGTTTGTCCCCAGCTGACTTTGTGTTTCAAGTGTTTGTGTGGCAGTGCCTGTGGTTTATTCTCTGTTGCTGATTTAACCCCTGCATTGCCATTAAGATTAACTTAGTTGATAGCCCCCCTGGTTCACTGGTTTTGAGCATCACATCTCAGGCAGGAAGCTGACTCCATCCCCTCGGGTGGATGACAAACCCAGCTGTCTGACACACACAAACAAACAAATACACAAACACAGCTTCGGGTCCTCTGGGCACACTTGTCCTCAGATAACCTGATGGTGACATATGGCAGGAGCTGTATATGGAGCGGGCTTTGTTTTGGGTGCACCTGCTGCAGGTGCTGATAAAAAGAAGTGGTCTTAAAATAAGGCCGGCATCAATAAATCAACAGATTTTTTAGACAGTAGGGAGAGATAGAGTGCAACAGATACTCATGTTTATTTTTGACAGTACTTGCTCCACTGTGTGTAAGCCTGGCGTGCAGAGACACTGATGTTTATCAATTCTAGTTCTTGAGCTCCGGCTTAACTCAGGATATGAGTGACACAAAGCAAACAGAGCGATGGTCATTTGACTGATGAAGCTGCTTTTGATGACCTGAGTGGTCTTGATGCTTTATATATAAATCATTTACTTCTTTTAATGTGTGTTTCTGAACTCAATGGTTGTTATGTGAAGCACTTTGATTTGCTTTGTTGTCAAAAAGTGCGGGGTAAATATACAATATATATGTAACACAAAAACTTTTCTTTCACTCATGGTTAGTGGTTGGGTGAAGCCATTTATTAACAAAATAGTCTTTTTTTTCTCTTTTTAAATCATAATTGAAAAGAGAAATTTCCAAAATGACCCTGATCAAAAGTTAACATACCCTGGTGATTTTGACATGATAACAAGTTGACACAAATGGGTTTGAATGGCTACTAAAGGTAACTGTCCTCACCTGTGATCTTTTCGCATGCGTGTGTGTGTATAAAAGGTCAGTGAGTTTCTGAGCTCCTGATAGATATAACTTGCCTTGCCTTTTTTTTTTTTGCATTTCGGCCTCTTGTTAACCCAGAAATGGCATTTTAGCCAACCTAAATGGGAAACTTGTGAAAACATCCTAAAGAGTGGATTTTTTAAAATGCTGTTTCACCATCTCTGCAATCAGCAAAGACACATTCAATACACACCATTGGTCAAATGATCAGCTCACATCTATTTTGGCTTCTGATACAGTCCCCACAGTCTTATCACCAACTGTAGACCCGGCATACTACAGCATTTAAGTCCCTCAGTTAACTATGTAAATGCAGATATTTTTTCACTGCATTTGCATGAACAGGGCTTTAGACTGATTTACTATTCACTCCTCCACTATGCACCAAATCAACATACAAGTAAAAATAAATAAGTGAATAAAAATACAGTAACATTAAATCTTGTTTGATTTTAGAGCCAAAGTGCTGCCAAGGTGTACCTGAGCGAAGCATAGATTCTCCATCCCTTGTGTCTTTTTCATGTATGTGTACAATAGCAAAATATGCCTCTCTCATCTTCTTTCGAACTTTGATCCTGAGCAGAAACAAAAAGAATTAGGCTTAGGAAAAAAGAGAGAGAAAAAAAGAAACTTTTGCATCTGCAGCCAGTTGACCCTGCCCTTTGCTGGAAAGAACAAGTTTGTGCATTTATGTGTTAGTGCTGCAACATTTCAGCTGCGGGGTGTGTTGAGCCAAGTGATGTGTGTTAAGCCGTTTATAAGTTTGTGTGCATGTGCGTGTGTTTTCCTGTCTACCCCTGTGGGACAGTCACTGTAGGTCTGATCAGAAAGGTCCTTTTGTCGGGGTGGAGGCGGTGGAAATCCCCTCATACATCGTGACGTGTGTGTGTTAGTAGTCACTTGGCATTTGAAAGTTGTTTCCTTTTGGTTTTACTTTGACCATGAGAGTCCACAGTTCAGACTGCTGGGGTGACTCTCTCCGGAGTTTATACTTATTCCTCTGCTCTTAGAGTAAATGAGAAGTGAAGGTTTGTGTTCCCCAGCAGTAATAAGTCACTGTTATTTCTCAATACTTTGTGTAGAAACATATATGCTATACTGCCAATCAATAGACATGAAAAATTAAGGTTATGAGTTTTATTTGTAAGATTGTTTTCCTTCCTGTTTGATGGGTTATTAATTTTTTTTGTCCTGCGGGGACTGTCATTTCTCATAATAAAATAAATATGATATAACATAAAACAAAATATAAAAAATATAATACAATGCAGTATAATATGATAAATATAATATAAGTAAAAAATGCCCAGTATTGGCATTCGATTACTGCTTCCACCATTAGAGTGTTGGGAAATAAAAAGCAGTTCTTCTCCAAGGCCTCATTGCTCCAAAATTTTATTTTCCTGCCAGTGGACTGAAACCAGCTTGTAGTGCAGACTGATATTAGCTCTGGATCTGGCAGCAAGCTACAGAATGGATTTATTATATTGGGACTTACACAAGTTGGCCTTGTGACCAGTTTGAGATCCTGACTCACCAAACCAGACCTTTAGGCAGTGATCCCAATGTGTGTTTTGATGTTGGCAGTGTGAGGAGTTCAAGCAATAAACCAAAAACTCAATTTGACCACAAGGTAGACATGGGTTTGGGTTATCAGTTTGTGTACCTTCACACTCCTGTGCTGAGATGTTGGGCCAAAATGTTGCAAAAATTACACCAACAAATTGAACTACAGCTGGGAAACCAAAACATGGTTGTTTCAATTGGCAACTGTCTTTATGACCTATTGAATAGTAATGTCTCAGCAAAGTTTGGGAAATTTTGGGGGAAAAAACCTTTCTATGCTTTATAAAATCACAAACCACCGCAGGAGTGTTTGGAATACAGAAAAAAAACACAGAAAGAACACAAAGAAAGAAAGAAAACATCTCAGCTGAGTGTAAGGCGTCCTGACATCAGAAGCTTGCAGAGTTGAACCAAACACACACTCACCCTCCCGTCAGCAGAGCGAGGGGAAGCAGCGGGCAGAGTGCCAGGTGCCTCTCATGTTTGGGAGAGCAAACAGGCTCGTGTCTTTGATGGCAGGAGATCAGAGAAGGGGACACATTCTACGCGGCCACGCTAAGGTCGCCACAGTGCACACCCGCCTGCCATGTTGTGCTCTGCAGCTAGGAGACTCAGAGTATACACACAGCAAGGGCAACATGCTCAGTTCAGTCCACTGATCACACACCCACTCTGCTTTCCAACAGGCCTCAGTCCAACCCTGACGTACGGATGTATTTGCCTGAAAAACACGGTTAAACCACAGGACCAGGGCTGGGGTACTGACTCAGTTCATGGTGCAATAGTTCAGCAATAATTACAGCACACACTCATTTTCCTTTATTTCTTTAACCTTAAATAATGATTTCATTTTGAAAGAAAAAGTAACTTAATGTAAAATAATGTTTCAAAGAAGCAAGCCCTTTACCAGAATGCAAAAATCTTTCATGAAACAAAAAGGCACCTTTGGCTGTCCAACTCTTTCTCCTTTCATCAAAAGTAGTTTTATTCTTGCTCCATGGCTCATTGTAAACTATTCTTATCCCTTAGTGTTTTCTTTTTAATATCCTTAATGCTTTCCCCTGCCCAGGTAATTTTGAATTAAGGTTTTTAAAAGGTTGTTGCAAGCATAGCATGCCCAAAATTTTCTCTGTCATTTGAAAAAATATAAATTTTCACTTGTTTTTTGACAAGAGGGTACGACAAGTTTTTCAATGTTATAATACCACATTTTTTTTATTGAGAGTAATTTTGAAGAAGGCATTGCAAACTTAACAGTTTTAATGTTAGTTTTCAGCTGTTATACCAGTAAATCAGTCATCAGAAATCTTTGCTGCAGAAAATGCAAAATAAAAGTTGTTATAACTTACTTCATGTGATACCTACCCTGAGTCTGCTCATGCCTAGATTCAAGATATTCTTATTGAATGCATTAAAAAAAAAAACCCTGAAAAGAGCTTTAAAGTGTGAGGATATACTTCTTCTCATATTTGATTTATAAATTGAACAATATTAGTATGTGCTATAACAAAGGTGGTGTTTTCAAATTCTGTTATCTGATGTTTCATATACCTGTAGGTAGAACTGTGATTATAGAAATATTGTGTATTAGTTATTATAAACAAAGCATAAGCTCTGATCTGACACTTTTGTCAATGTGAAATAATCAAAATTTTATGCCTTACATCTCCTTAGAGTAATGTATGTGTAGATTTTGGTGCCCCATGTGAAAAAATGGGTAACTTATGTTATTCTACTTCTTGACATGTGTAGGTATTAACTGCCAAAAGTCTTGGTCTGACTTTTTTTGTGTCAGTATATGAAATGATTGACTGCCCTAACCCCAAATCTCTAACACTAACCCAAAACCCAACCCCAACTTTAACCCAAAAGCCTCATTGAAGTATAACCAAATCCTGACCCAATTTTCAGCGTTACCCAGTGATTCTTTAAAATGCAAACAACACGTTTCCTTCCTCACCTCAACACTCCAATCTCACAGCAATTCCTAGCAGTTTACTGCAGTTACTGTGATAATTGTGAAATTCTGTTCATCTAAACAGAGATAATGACTTTCAGAAACTGTGCAATGCTTAACCCTCACCCTAAAAACCCCATGCTTTTGATTATCAATAAAACATCCCTCATAATAAACAAAGACAAGGTTGAAAAAAAAAGAAAAACAAATAACTCCAACTATTTCTTTAGCTTGACTTTTCTACTCCTTGCAATGATTCCTGATGTTGAAAATACAGTTTAGATAAAGTCAATGATGCTGATAGTCTGGTTTTCACTCATGTAATAATTGATCCTAACTGTGACCTAACTCGGGTAACAGCCCACAAGAGCTTTATTCAGAGCAACACATTTCTCATAAGAAAAAGAGCTGACATTACAGAACAGCATGAAGTGCAATTAAACCCTGACGGCTGCTGAACATTACGGAAATAAAGATCAGTTCTGGTAAAATGAATTCATTGGTCACTTCCTAGAACTTTATATCTAGGCTAAATTGGTGTCTGTGCTGTGGTTCAGTCTTAAGCTGAAATTGACGCTGCAGTCAATAACCACATGCATCTTTACTGCAGCTGTGTGTGAGGGGCTACAATGACACGTGTTCTCAATTCTGCATGGACTCATTGAAACGTCCTGTGAGACTTGAGGCCATCACAAATTTTATGCCTCTGAAAAGAAACATGATGTGGCTTGTGCTGTTTTTTGTGTGAAGACAATAACTAGATGTTTTTACACTAATTAATTAATTTTCCCAAAGCACTGATGGTTCCTGGAGTGACAGAAAACAAAATTATGACACAGAGGATTGGCTTTATGCTACAGAAGCTTGTGCATGTTTTTGTAGAGGTGTATGCACTTCCTTTCAGAGGGGTAAAGTTTGTGTGTAGCAGTGGTGGGGGTAGTGGAGAGGGGTATACACTATCTGGTTTCCTGTTTCTGGGGTTGACTTTATGTAAATGAACTGTGGGCCCTGTGTTCTTGTGGAGGAGCACACGTGTGAGCACGCAGGGACAAATGCAGCGAGAGATAAGTTGAGTGTGTGACAGGGCAAGCTGAGGTCCTACAGTAGCTTTCCTCCACTCTGTTGACAGCTGCAAGCTAGTCCAGCCGGCTTCACCTCCTCATGATGAAGGAGCGCTGCAGCCGGGTGCCACCTTTATCTATTCCCCCTCCTCTTCCCCAGCAGCAGCAGCAGCAGCAGCAGAAACAGGCGCAGCACTCTGGCTCCACGTGCAGCATTTGTTCTGACTGTGTGTCTCCCTGTGCCGGTTTCTTGTTGACAGATGAGGCGTACCAGAAGCTGGCTATGGAGACGATGGAGGAGCTGGACTGGTGTCTGGACCAGTTGGAGACAATCCAGACGTATCGCTCCGTCAGCGACATGGCCTCCAATAAGGTAGGAGATGCTCTATTTTTATAAAAATGTTTTTCTTCAATTGCCTGGATATATCTTTAATTGCAAATAACATGGAAATAACTGTTGAGGGAGCGCTTAAAACTGAGTCCCTGTGAACTCTGGGGGAGGCATTAATCCCTTAGGAGAGTGAACACAAACAACAGAATCCAGAGAAAGAGGGGCTGTAAACACTCATGAACTTAGTATGACACAAGCAAAGTCAAAGTATTAATAGAGTGAACAGCAGTTAGGGGGGTGGGGGCATAACTGCAGTTAGGGTATAAAAACAATGTGTACGTGTGTATGTACTTGATGTTCCCTTATCAGCACAGGATTCCAATAAGCTGTCCTACATTTGATTTTCTTTGCTAACTTAAAATGAGGTTCTGTCTTTTGTTTATGTCTTGGTCCATGGTCTGTAATCTTTTCCAGGCTCAACTCCTCGCTAAGTTCCTCTAATTCTCATAGTTCTCCTGTTCAACTGATTGTGTGTGAAATGCACCAAAGTTTAGATTCCAAATCTTAGTGCAAGTCTCACCCTGAGCCATATTTCATGTTGCAAGTTCCCTTGGTTGATCCTAATATGAGGAGTGCAAAGACACCTGTTTTTGGATGCTGAGTGTCCCCTCTTCAAACACACAGGCTTGCTTACGTTGTACCTCTGTCAGGGATCCAAGTTGTCTTCATGAAAACATTTTATACTGATACAAGGAAGTGGTTTAGTGTCTCTTGTGGTTACTCTTGCCCTCTTTTCATCCTTCCCGGCAAACATTTCACCCTCTGCTGGTTATTCTAGTTCTTCTACGTCACTGCTTGTGTGTGATGTGCATCAAGGTTTAGTTCCTGCTTGTTTATATAAAAACTAAAAATATGACACAGATCGGAACCAGGCCAGGCACATTAAGATGAATACAGATGGATAGAGTCTGTTGTAAATCTTCAGAGATGACATCAAATCATCTAATCAAAGTTGCTCTTCACAATTATTCTGCACTATGTCCACTCTTGACCAATATATCATAGCAATAACACGATGTCATGTACATCCAAATGAAATTAGCTGGAAAGTTTTTCAGTATTAGATCTTTGTGGTTTTAAAATGAAAAGCAATTATTTATCTTGCCAGAGCAGCAAACAGAAATGGAAGAGGACAAAGTATTTAAGGGAAATTAACAGTGCTTATACTGGAACAAAAAAAAAAAAACTTCTTCAGAAAATTGGCAGGGAAAACAGCTACTGCCTGCATTTCTTTCACAGTAGTTGGACAATCATTTTTGTTGGTATTACACAGTTTACTGGGGGCGGCATTGGCTTTGTCCACAGAGACTCGGTTCGACAGCTGTAGGGTTACTGGTTACAGTCACTGCATGAACCAAGATTTGGAATTGGGCTGATAGCTGCTGAGGTGTTAGCATTATTTCCTTGCTACTATTGAGGTGCCTTTGAGCAAGGCATTAAACCCCCAACTGCTCAGGTCCACACTTGCACTGGTACAAAGCCCAATGCATTCCACAATACACTCTGGTTAATGTAATTTGCTATTTCATCTGTGTCGACTGCGCCTGTCATGATTTTCCAGTTTTTTTTTTAGAATTACAACTAGACGACTTCATCTTTGTGGAAAAGATTGCAGTCTTTGGTTAGAGTTGTTGGCAAACTATGACTTAGCTAGAGTGAGATTGCACCAGACCAGATACACTAGATTTGCACTTTAATAGACGCTGACAGCTGAAGGAGAGTTGCAGATTTTAGCTCACTAAAAACATTCAATTCTGAACAGTGTGATGTTCTTGTGAATGAGAAATCCCAGAGAGAGCTATTTCACTGAATGAGTAGCAGCTGT
This sequence comes from Thalassoma bifasciatum, assembly GCA_008086565.1. NCBI lineage: Eukaryota > Metazoa > Chordata > Actinopteri > Labriformes > Labridae > Thalassoma > Thalassoma bifasciatum. Next base: position 472,839 of record RPOG01000211.1, read on the forward strand.
GTGTGAGTGAGCCTGAAAACAGTTTGTGAAGCCAGCAGAGAGGATAAGCTTGTTATTTCTCATAAAACTGGACAACAGGATGTGAGGGATCCCGCAGTGGGTCAAACACAATAAACTAGAGAGGAAGAGAGAGGATATTTGTGTGTGTGTGTGTGTGTGTGTTTGTGTGAGGGATCCATGCAGACCCTTGGGCAGAGTGACTCTCTTCCTGTCTCCTTCCTGATCCTCTGCTCTCCCTCCAGACGACAATAGACATCCCATCATGCCCGTTTGGATGGTTAATGGTTATATTTATTTATCCTGTTGCTGTCGTCATGCACTCAGTGATCCAACACTAACAGTGAGCCGGACTGGTTTCAAGAGTGCAACTAGATCAGATAGTGGTAATCGTTAAAACCAGCCACTCGGATATTAAGATAAGACTTTAGGGCGGCTGAATCACACAAGAAACAAAGACATATGATAAGAAAAGAATCACCTTGTACTCATGGTTTCTCAGTGTTTTGGGTTCAGAGCTTTATTAACTGTTATTTATGAACCCTGTGATTTTAGCACTTTTGCAATCGCTGAAAACCGACAGGCTCGAGCCAAAATCATCCCCATGGTAGATGATTGATTTCAGGATACTCCCAAACTTGAGAAACACTTAGAAATCCCACCTCTGGAATACTGAAAGGACAGCTCTCCTTTTCTAGGAAGAATCTTTAAAATGCTAGTTTGATTAACAAGCTGCCATGCAATCCAGCACTAACATTAAATGTTAAAGTTTTATAAAAGCTTCAATTGTATGATTCCCCCCCTGAATCCCCTTCCACAAATGAACTGACACTTTCAGGACACTCAGGTTGTGTCATATTGGGACTTGCCTTTCACACATGAACCTCACAAAGTGGAGTTGTAAATATTGGGTGCGTTCTCACAACTGGAGAACATCAAGTTCTTAAGGTCACTTTGAGGTGCCTTGGGAGACTGTGCTTCTTTTGAGTTACTCCTCATATATTATTCATTAAAAGATTTAGCACATAATAGGCAATAGTAGGAAATATACACATAACACTGAAAAGAACAATAAATTATTTATATCAGAGGACGGCAGCCCATAATGCTTGCTCACAGTAAAATTTTTCTCCGCTGTATTTACATTTTGGTCAATTCTGATTTCATAAAGATTTCAAGAGCGGTCTTCAAGAAAGAAACTTAACATTAAATCAGCATGAGCAGAGAAAAAAATGTGTGTACATACAAGCATCTTAAGTGGAAAATGTCAATTTCTATCACAATTTCAGGTGTTCAGTGCATGTGTGAACGGGGCTTCAGGTTTAGCAGAATGTCAAAAAACTGACTTTTGGAGAAAAATTGGAAGCGTTTTTTTTTTAAATCACCCCTCAAAGGTTTTCTGTATTTTGTGACTAATTCATGAAGGACTCAAGCCTTTATACGGAACACTTACCTACTAACTCAATTGAACCATCCCTTTTTTTGTAGAGGTATTTATGTTATTTATCTATTTTCTTTTTTTTTTTTGTACAGATGGGACTTACCTACAGTGAAGTGATCTCTGTATATTTTCCAGGAACTTCAGCTCTTGGCTATTGGTTAAATATGAGTCTCAACACATGATCATATGTGGAAATTTCCTTTCCTATGTACAGTATGATCTGTTGTGGTTTACATGCTAGCAACATGTTAACAGGTATATTTCCTGCAGCCTTGTTTTTACTGTACATGAAAGCATTACACAACTGACGCCCCCTTCTCATGTGGGCCACCACGTTCAACCTGCTTTTGTTAATAAGAACATGCAGACAGCTACTATGACCCTCCGACTACATATTGTTATTTAGGATGGAAAAACTGTTATCCAAGCTGCAGCAGAGTCTGAAACATGAGTGTGAGGTCGGTGAAACGTGAGAGCTGCCGTACCACCAAGGTGAAGTTCGGAGGGGCACTACTCCTGAGCACTCACAGTACGTGCCTGTCCTCGCTGTGATGCACGACTGACGTGAACAGGTCATGGTCTGTAGGAATATTCCTCAGTGTCAAGGTTGTAGAGTCTGTCACTTGAAACCTCACAGAATTGATAAATGGAGCAAATTAGTCATTAGTCATCAAAACCAACCACAGTAGTCAATTAGTCAAATGAGAGAAAATTCAGTAACCAGAAACCATTCAACTCATTTAACAAGCAAAATGACAAATATAGAAAGATTGTCGCTTCAACTTGTTTTTTAGGGTTGAACTACTAGAAACCCACACAGTGTTTAGAAATCACAAATAATAACTTGTCATCTTATTTTTTTCAGGGGCCCAAAACTAAAATCAACATCAATTTACTGAGATGCAGTAAATTGTAGCTCAGTTAACAAAATAAAATAAAACATTTATTTAAAATAAATGTATAATAATAAAATAATAAATTAAAATAAAAATGACAGTAGATGGACATCAACATTATTTTTATTCATTAGGGCTTATGTATACTGCACATTTCTTGCACAAACAGAGCTCATTTTTGTTGAATTTTTGTAACATCTGTGTGTGTCATCAATGCCACTTGCATACCACAACCAATCAAAATTATGAAAAGGCTCTTGATAGCAGAAGTCCAAATTGAAGGGAAACCAACCACAGTTTTCTTTCTTATTTCTGCTAAAACTATGATGCAATTTCTATTGTTGGCTTTTTGCATTCTCATTGTGAAATTTTACTGAATAGAAGCAAAAGTCAGTTATACAGGAATATAAAACAGACTTCACTGTCACTAATTCAGTTTGGGGTTGAGCCACGTCTCTGAATTGCTGGGAAGATAAAAACAACTAAAAGAAAGAGGCCCTCATTACGGATTGTTCAAAATACATTTATTTAGGTTTTGTCAGAATTTTATAAGTGAACAATAGTTGCATCCAATTATTTTTTTCCTGTTAGTCCTCTTTGAAACCTGTTGATTCAGCTGTTCCAGAAACTACAGGGACAGAGCGGGAAACTGTTGGATTGAAGTGCCCTTGGTTGGGGAATTCAACATCAGCTACCTTGAGCAAAATACAATAGTCATTGCATTGTGAAAAGTTATTAGCCAACCGTTTTCCGGTGATATTTTTTTCCGACATTTGTTCTCACAGCACTCTTATGTAATCATTTCTGTTGTAAAGTCAAGGACTCTTGAAAGTTGGACTTCTGTGCCATTTGCCTTATGAGAATTTGTGTCCCCAGGGGGAAGAAAAACTCACTTGAAGTTCAAGGAAATCAGGAGGCTTTCTTGTCAGAATGATCATTCGGATATTGACAGTGTAAACACAGAGCTTCAGTCTGACTGCTGGCTTAATAAGAAGTGAACAGTGAGTGAAAGGAGTAAGAGGAGCAGGAGGCTATGGGGCGGGACTACCCCATGAGGGAGTGTGTATGAAGCAGAAGTCCCTCTCCCTCTCACACACACACAGCCAGTCAGTCATTGCTCCACATGCACAGGGTGTGAGGTAAAGCCAAGTCAGACCTCACAGCCAAAAGTGAGTCACTTAAGTTGTGGCGTTTCCCGGCGTCAGAGAGCCAAGGCTTGGTCTTTTTACTCATGCTGTAGTCAGAGCAAGACAGACACTTTTAACGGACAGCAGCCGCGCTCTGCTCTGCACTCTACACACACACAGCAACATGGGAGCGTGCTGCTTTGACAAGAAAGAGTGGAAATTGGGGCAGTTCAATGGTTGGAAAAAGGTGAGTCTTTTTGGTTTGATTCTAGAGCAATACAAAGTTTGTGGAGTCTTATTTGACTCAAGGATGTCTGACGTGAATCGCTAATGTGTTGTGACTGATGGTTGTTGAAAATGTGAATGCTTTTGCCATCCTCCTCTTCAAGTTAAAGTTTCTTAGAACGTTTCTTCTTTGGTCATCATAGAGAGAATAGATTTATTCCACTGCTGCAGATGTTGAATGTGTACTTTATCTGTAGTTAAGCATAAGTTTTTCTTTCCTGGGCTGTGGGATTCCTGTCTTGTGTAGGTTTCACAACAGTTTTTCAAAACTTTTTTAACATTGTGTAAATTTGATGGCGAAAGTCTTGATAAAGTCACTTTGGGGATTTTTTTGTTTTGAAACAGCTACGTTTTTAAAAAGTTACACTTTCTACCATTGTGAGAACTGTACATGCACTTTTAAAGTTTCTTTCTTTTGAAAGCATGAAATACTGAGTTACTCAAGTTGTATGTTTTAATATAACACAGCTTCATGCTATTAAATTTGTTTAAGTTAAGTCAAAATACATCTTTTTGGGGCTTGTTCACATAGAGGCAGAGGAGTAGTGGTGCAAAAAGCCTTCTCTTTTTGACTTCCCCATGTGCATCCTTTCAAATAAATCTGAACCGCAATCTGAAAAAAGAAAAAGTTCTCTTCAGTTTTCCATCATTGATGGAGTTAATGTTTCTTAAATTTTCAGGTGGTCAGCCTTGTTTGATGTGCTTTTTGTGAGCTGAATTGAAGTCTTTAGCTTTTTGGATTGAGGAATGACGTGAACTTTTTATGAATGCTTGAAGCCGAAGCTTCTTTTGTCTCTTTGGATCAACTCTGAGCAGATCTCAGCGACAGAAACTGAGAATTATTGGTGGTGGGTTTGTACTAATTAGACAAAATACCCAAACAGGGGCTACTGGGTAAATATGTTTGAATTTTTTGGAGGAAGTTGGTGGATAGGTTAGAAAGTAGAATTTTCAATAGGATATGAGGTGTCCTTTTTCTTTATTCCAGCTGAGTTTTTCAGAAGCTGTTTCAATGATTAGTTCCTCTTATTCATCAAAAGGTCATGTCTTGAAGTAAACCCTGACTTTGCATTATAAAAAAAGGGATTTAAAATAAAGCTTTGGACAGTTGTGCAGCCTGTTGACAGTTCCCCTTTAGCCTAAAACTGTTGCTGTTCCTCAGTTGAGTCTGTGAAGCCCCTAACAGCCAGGAGTGATGGGGATTTGAATCTACCACCTGAGAAATCACACAATCACTTTATCTTTCCCGTCATTTTTCTCTACCCTTTCATAAAACTGAACTTTGTGTTGAAGACGTCTTGCTGCACAGGTTCAGAGACCTGAATCCACACTTCCCCCGTGTTGACACACATTAGCCCAGGCGAATGAGTCAGAGGAAGTGAGAGGTTGTCGAGCCGTCTCTCACAGTCGTCTGCAGCCTCAGCCAGCATACGCACGCTTGGGTCATACGTAGGAAGGTTCCTTGATCTTTACAAAGTTATGTCACTGCGAGTCTTATGGTAGTCAGGCAGTTACCATCCTGCGTCAGTCTTTTTGCTTAACTGAGGGGGAACAACCACAGCCTCTGTAGGTTTTCTGCTGGGGAAAAAAAAAAATTACATAAGTTAGTATCAGTGATGTTGCATTTTGTGAAAATGAAACACACTGGTGAATTAACCAAACTTAAAACATCCTTTATGTAAAGAAGACAGATAGATTAATGCAGATAGTTTAGGAAAGTGCAAGCCCAGAGAAAGAAGGATGCATTTTTTCCAAAACTTTGGTAAAAGTTTAAACAAGAAAGACTGTCAAATCATTTAAAATCCTTTACTTTGTTGTTTTTGCTTTGAAACAAATTAATAGCTTCTCATTGTAACCATCACTCTGTTCTTGGGTACAAGAGAAAGAACAGGTTTAGTGGAGACAATAAGAATGACCCAACTAGACACCATGGAAAAGACCTCATGAACAGTCCTATTTGTATTTTGTATGTTTTTATACTCAACAGAGAAAAAAGGATTATCCAGAGTTTACACTCACAATGATGTCTTGAAGGGTCAAGGGGTCAAGGCGCCTTGAACACTGAGCTGGTTGCTCAACAGCAGACTGAGCACAGTGCACCCACTAGTGGTTCAAAGGCGCTACTCCAAGCTGAAACACAAGTGTTAATAGAAGAGTGGAGGCTTTACATAAGATTTATATATTACTTGACAGTGGAAGCATTTCAAGCAATTTCATTAGAGGCACTGAAAGGATCTTAGACAGAAAGTGAGGAAAATGTCTCATTTTTTTAACAAAGATGTAAAGGAGAGATACCAATTAGCTCAAGTAGTTGAAGTGATATGTTGGTGTGTGATAGAGCTCCAAGGGCCAATCTCCCTGGGACGTCTCAGTGTAGGTGGGAGGCTCCATCGTGCTCCTGAATGACAGTAAAAAACCAGACATGCTCTTATTGATGAGCATGCAAGTGTATAAAAGATGAATGTGTCAGGTCAGCATTAACTGATCTCAACTGTGTTAAAATGAATCAATCAGCTGCTTGTGTGTGTGAGAGGGTGTGTGTGAGAGCAAAGTGAGGCATTTCTTTCAGCCTCTTGGGAAGCATGGCTCTGCAACACATTGCAGAGAGAGAGAGTGAGGGAGGGACAGAGAGCGAGAGATCCCCCACTGTTATTTCTGGTTTCTTTATATATTATGCAGTGAGGCATTATATAAAGCGATACCTTCTCCCCCTCTCTCTGTCGCTCCCTGTCTCTTTTTTTATTTATTTTCTTCTTTTCTCTCTTTTTTTGTCCCGCCTTCCTGCTTCTGGTTCTTTCCTTCAGTGGGAGAATAATCCAGGGATTCTCTCAGGGAAGCTTTGATCGCCCACTTGTCTTTCCTGACTCGTACACAGGCAAACAGACTCGGTTGTTCAGACATGGAAGCTCTCTGGGAATTGTGGACATTGTGAAGCCACCTTACAGGCCCTTCAGAACAAAAATGTGCAAACACAACACGAGATTGGCTGATGGTACTGATGTAACAGTGTGTTTCAGTCAGGTGGCCCCGGCCTTGTACTCTGCAGCGGCATCGACACCTGCACCAAGGACGGCCCATTGATTTTGCCAGCGAGGCAGACGGACAGAGATTGATGACTGTGTTGGCAAGTGGCAGCCATGAGAGAAATTGACATGTAACGGGTGGAGAGTGATGAAGGCATAGACAGAGGGAGAGGGAAGGAGAAGGAGACCTTTTTCTTTTTTTTCTTCTTCGCTCTCTGCATTATTGGACGCGATGTGTGTGGTGTGTCCTCGTGACAGCTCAGCAGCTACACCACATGTCTGCCTGGGAAGAAAAGAGGGGAAGCCTCTCCTCCTTTCTTCTCTCTCCCCCTTTCATAAAACAGCCTCACACTGGCTGCCTGATGCTGTTGCCATGGTGTTTTGGTGTTCTGGTAATTGGCAAGGGGAGAAATCTGTGGGCTGTTGTCACCTATACTGGGAAGGGTGCAATTATCTTCTATCTTTCCGTTTTTCCTTCCTTCTGTGGCCGTCGTCCCCCCTGTACTGTTGTCTCTGGGTGGTTAAAAATAGCCCTCGGCAGACATTCTGACAGCATCTGATATTCCCTGGTTTTGGGATGCAGATAATGAACAGGCTTATGAGTTCTGTACAATGGCCGTCGCACTCAAGGGTGTCAACAGAAGGAAGAAGGAGAGGAGTGGTGATTAGAGAGATAATGGCAGTGTGCGTTCACATTCCTCAAAACGTGTGTGCCCCGGTCCTCATTGTTTTACTGCAGAAGGGGAGGTAGAGCTGCATGGCACAATGTTATTATTGATGTTAAATTAAAAAAAATGGGATTACAGAGGCTGAGAACTAAAGAAGATGGGTTTTTACTGGATGTGGTTTATCAGCTGGGTTCAAAAATGCAAAAAAGAAAGTTGCATCAGGGATCCAAGTATGGATATTAAACATCCATCACTTTCATTCACAACCTGAGCCCTGCTCCAATGCCAGGATGTAATTAAGGCTCCCCCTTCTTTTTTTCTGTCAAATCATGTGTTCTGAATTGAGTGTGTTGCTGGGGCTGGCAGGAAAAAAAGAGACAGAAGAGGGAGGGAGGGAGAAGGTGAAAAAAAGAAAAAAATTGAAGTAGAGAGAGGGAGATAGAGACAGAGGGAGTGAGAGAGAGATGCAGGATAGGAGGGGGAACCATGCGCTACAGCAGTGAGTGCAGCCAAGCAAGACAAATCCAGTGGAGGAACCCCCCCTCCAGTCAGATGAGCATCGCTGCCTCAGTCCCTCCTCCTCCTCCTCCTCCTGCCGTCTCCAGAGCAGCTCTCTCCCCTCCTCCCTTCCCCTCGCTACTTCTCCATTATTCATCGGTGTGCAGAGAGTCCCCAGCTCACGGCTCCAGCTGCAGCTGATTCCACCGAGCCCGTTACTGCTGCTGGATCGCCTCCTCACCGCTGCTGCCACCGTCGGGGCCAAGCTTCACCTGCTTCTTTTTACCCTCCAAACAGAACATCCAACCATCCTCAAGCATGGAGACCCAAAGCTGGCCCTTTTCTACGGCTGAAAGGGAGAGTGAGCCGTCATCTAGCTGCTCTCTTAGCTGCTGAAAAGGGAAAAAAAAAACGAAAGGAGAGAGAAAAAGAGGGATTCTTTTTTGTCCTTTTCATCACTAGAGGAATTCTGTTCGGCTGCCTCATTTTTTTTCTCACTGGATTACAGTTCTGGCTTTGTGTAGGAACGAGAAAACGGGGTCCAAAATGCCTGAAGCAAATTACCTGCTGTCGGTGTCTTGGGGTTACATTAAGGTGTGTGGCGCTTATCTACGTAGCTTGTCGAGATACCGCACTTGTTCTACTGTACTTGTCTGTGCCGTCTAGCTGTTGCATTAAGAACAGGTCCTCAAAAGATTCAGCATCATAACCAAACCTGTTGTGATTTCTGTGCAGTTTTGCATCTAATTTCACCCAAAAAGATATTCCATCATGGTGAGGGATGGGGTGGTCATCTGACAGAATGGTGTTTTGTGGCTGAGGCTCCATCTTGAGCCCTCTGCAGGACTGTGTGTCTGGATGTGTCTGGATGTCTTAGTGTGTGTGTGTGTGTGTGTGTGTGTGTGTGCACGCACATGCATCAGTTTGTCATAAACAGCTGCTGCTGCAGTGCCTGGGTTTCCTAGTTCTGTCAAATGCATCTGTCTACTTGAACTGTTTCATCTATTTTAAACTGTCTCTGGTACGGTTCAGAAAAAGAAAATTATAGCAACATTGAAATGAAGGATGTAGGACACAGTGTGCAGATTTTCCCCCCTGACAACATTAAAATTCTTGCACTGTGACGTAAGTGAGGCAGCTAAATAGGCCCCAAATGTGATTCAGTGGAATAAAACTGTAAATTGGTTGCAGGGGGGAATTAATAGGTATTAAAAGGTGATGACTCCCCACTGCAAATACAAACACTAATCCACACCCTGATTAATTACAAGCAAAATAGAGGGAAAATAAGATTCGTCCCCCCACTGGTTTCTAGCTGTAATTGAAAATTATTATATAGCTAGTGAAGTAAAGCTGAACACTGATGTATTTTCCACAGTCTCACTATAATTTCTCCCAGGTTTTTCTCTTCTGTGGAAACTGACGACATTCCTTCTCTCCCCCTCCCCCTCCTCCTCTTCTTCTTCTCTCTTTCAGTTCAAGAGAATGTTGAATCGGGAGTTGACGCACCTGTCGGAGATGAGTCGGTCGGGGAACCAGGTTTCCGAATTCATCTCAAACACCTTCCTAGGTAAATTTAAAGTCCTGAGCACATGCACCAAAAAAATCACATTTATTACATCACAAGGTTGTACTTTTGAAATCACAAATGATTCACCAACAAGATGAAAAATCCACCAGTGAACACCACTGATCTTTTTGCTGCAATGGTCTTTTGGAGCTTCCTCTTGTTACTGAACTGTACTAGTTGTTCTGGCAGGTTCTTCTGTGGGGGCGTACCACAAAACGCTGCGCCATTAAGCTTTGTCTTGATGCCATAGTGCTCCAAATTAAAGACTGAACGTTTTGAAGAGTATTACAAAATAAATTACATTTTAAGTGTCTGGTTTTAGTAAAAAGGCATTTTTATGTCAAGAAAGCCTGCCAGTTAGACATAGAGGTCTTTGATTTGAACTGGATGCAGCCAGCGTGGGTTGATCTTTCGAAATCTGTGAATTGACGGTTTGCTTGTCTCCAGAAACATTGCTACTAGTTTTTCTGTGTCCGTGTGATGAAAATGTGATTTTAAGCTTCAGGACAGATTCCAAAATTTATTTAATATAAATGTAAGTTTTCTGCAAAGGTGTGAAAAAAGCTTAAAGATGGGTATATTTAAAAAAAAGGCTTGTAAATTAGTTAAAGGTAGAATTTATTGACAGAAAAAGGAGACTGAGAGCTAACCCGCATAGGTAGTTAAAGATATTTATAGACACAGGGCTCCCGATCGATTGGCATCCTGATCCGGTGTAGGGTTGCCGGCGGATCCCTCATCGTGGTATCATAGAAAGCGAGGAGGAGGAGGAGGGATGAGGAAAGACAGAGAAGACGCAAACGGGTAAGGGGGGGCCCTAACTGCAGTGGAGGAGAAAGCAGAAGTACAGAGGAACCCCCTTCGCTGGCAGTAAGATAAGCGCGGCAGATTCTGTGACTCATCGCCGCCTCGATGCATCTTTGTCATCAGGGACACCTTGTTGTCCCTTCACCTTGCTGCCCTATGAGCCCAGACAGAGATGACTATCTGTGATAAAGAAACCAGGATCACCCTGCTGGCTGAGGAAAGAAAAAAAGTGATTTACATCAGTGAGGAGCCGGAAAAAATGGCCAAGGCAGAAAGGCTAGTTGGGTTTAGCAAGTTGACCAGTAGACTGTTCAATCCTCTTGTCCACTTTGATTATCACAGAAGTCAGACACTTATTCCTGCTTTAAAATATTCTTATGACACCTCCATTCAGGCTCAGAAACATTCAATTTTTATCATTTTGTCCCGAAACTTCATCAAATCCTTATTTTATTGCACATTATCCAATTGACTAATTAATTTTGAGATTAATAAAGATTAAAAAGCTAAGCTCCAAGAGCATTTCAAGCCCCGGATTACTAACCTTCCAGTATGAGTTTTTGGCAAGCAACTCGCTGCCTGTTCACGTGCCCCCTCCCCCCTAATATCTCCTAATAGCGCCCATGCCTTTCCTTATGCATGTATGTCTCACAGGAAACCATAAGGAGGAGGATGAAAAGGAAAGGGTTGGACATCAAAATAAATGCGGGAGGTGACAAAGGAGAAGGAAGGAGAAAAGAAGAGATTTTAACTTATTTTCTTGGATTTTTCATGTTGACAGTAGGAAAATGTAAAATGATAAGGAGCTTAATACAAAGAAAAGAAGTTCAAACAGGACAAAAACAAAGTAGTAGCTGAAGATTTGCAGTGTATAATACTCCAAATGGACCTTAGAAGATGGTGCCTGAGTTCTATTCGACATTGGCAGTTACTGATGTCAATGTAAATAACACAAATTAACTTTTTTATAGTATCCCTAATCTTGTATACAGTGCAGATTATGTTAGCTTGTGCTAAAATAGAAAGCAATGTGTTACTCTCTCTCCAGTTTTCCAAGCAACTAATGTCTGAGAGCTTTTAATTTTCCTTTGCTCATTTACAACTGAGAGCGAGCAGCCAAGGGAAAAACTGAGGAAATAGTGCAAGAAGACAGAGAGAGAGAGAGAGCAAGGGTAAATGTGATTATTTGAATAACAGATGGTGAATAATTGAATAAATGTCCATAGATAAAGGCTGATGGGCCGGCAATGAGCTGAGTCTGGACTTGGTTGATTGGTTCATGCACGACACAGATAGATGACATAAGCTGGTCACTGGTGTGACTGGCATGTTACAAAAAGCTTGGCTGTTTGATTAGTTTTATTTCAAGCAGAAGTGTGACAAATTTTTTACAAAGCAATATAATATAAAAGCTCTGCAAGTTTTCTTTGTGTTTCGTGCGTCTTCTTTGCTCTATTTATGGAGTAAATGTCACCGAACAGACTCACTAAACATATAAATCCCACACTATAGTGAGTGATTTGATAAAGTGGCTTATTGAATGACCGACTTTATGGAGCAGCCTCCACTGTGTTGAAGCCCCTGGCACTTAGTCTGTGAATGGACTGACCTATGAGAGTGAAACGAACAGAGGATGAGATGTGAGACACCTGCTGATAAGCTGGAGAGAAAGGAAGAAGAATGAACAGAGGGAGCTCAGAAAAAGGCTGCAAGTAGAGGACAGGGAGCAAAAATGAACTAATGAATGGAAGGAGAGAGGATAGATGAGTGACTTAAAATAAAAATCTCTGTAACCAACTGTGGATGTTTTAAGAAAGTATTTTGTGTAAAAAGGGGATCAAGATGCTGAAAAGCTGTGGGAATGTCAACCAAATCTACTTTCAAGGTTGGAGCATTTTGGAAATCGAAACCCTAACGAATCTCTTTTCTCTTCCAGACAAACAGAATGAGGTGGAGATCCCGTCGCCAACATCAAAGACGCGGGAGAAGAAGAAGCAGCAGAAACAGCAGCTGATGACACAAATCAGCGGGGTGAAAAAGGTCTCCCATGGGCCTTCACTCTCCAGCAGCAGCGTCTCTCGCTATGGCGTCAAAACAGACAAGGAAGAGCTACTATCGAAGGAGCTGGAGGACCTTAACAAGTGGGGCCTGAACATCTTCATGGTTTCAGAGTACTCTCAAAACCGTCCCCTTACCTGCATCATGTACGCCATCTTCCAGGTATGAAGAACAACTGCTCACTTTTAGTCTTAATCTCTCTTAATCTCTAATTTATTAACCTTATCTAGATGGGTTCTAAAATATATAACATTTTTTTCAGGAACGAGACCTGTTAAAGACTTTCAAGATCCCCATGGATACATTTGTGGCCTACATGATGACATTGGAAGATCACTACCATTCAGATGTGGCCTACCACAACAGCCTTCACGCCGCTGACGTAGCCCAATCCACACACATCCTCCTCTCCACCCCAGCCCTTGATGTAAGTTTTACTATGATACACAGAGCCTTGTTGACTCACACTGTTTTTCATCTGTAGAAATGAGGGGAAACTAAATTAGAGGAGTAAACTCTTACATCACCCCATGTGCCACTTTCCTGGATTGCCATGCCGGCTTTGAAGGGCTCAGCATCCTTCCATTGAATCATCTTTTCCCTCCTCCCCGGTCATGCCAGTCCACTCTCTTCCCTCCATGCCTTCTTTGTTAGATCCTTCTTGTGTTCTTTTATCAGGCAGGAGTTAGCGAAAGAGAACCAAGCAGGTCAGAATGACCCAGACTTAGGCGCCATGTTTCATCTTTTTCCTCCAGACACTGTAGCATTCTTTTGCTGTGAAGTATTAGAAAAGGCAGGCTGCTGGTTTGTTACATGGTCGGTGAACAAGTTAGTTCCTTAGAAGGACATGACAAAAATAGAAACAATGCAATTTATTGAGCATAATTAGGTTTGAAAACCATTTCCAAGAAGGCTGCATTGTATGACCCTGTGTCTCGAGGAGTCAGTTGTCTTCTTCCTGATACTGTTTTTACTTTCAGATATCCTCTAATTCTTTCCTGATTTTTTTCACAGGCCGTCTTCACAGATCTTGAGATTCTTGCGGCCATCTTTGCAGCAGCTATCCATGATGTTGACCATCCTGGAGTATCAAACCAATTCCTCATCAACACAAGTAAGTTAAAAGAAGACGAAATCATACATTCATTACATTCATTCATTCATTACATTCCATGAAATTTCAAAAAACTATGCAAAGTATTTAAAATCTTTCATCAATGATTCTCCAGACTCTGAGCTGGCATTGATGTACAATGATGAGTCTGTGCTGGAGAACCATCACTTGGCTGTTGGATTCAAACTGCTGCAAGAGGATAACTGTGACATCTTCCAGAACCTCACGAAAAAGCAGAGACAGTCACTGCGCAAGATGGTCATCGACATGGTAAGATGATTCCCATGAAGTTTACTTTCTCCTTCCGCTGTCATTTGGGTTCAAAACAGAACTTGTTTGAATTCTCTCAATGCTGAAGATGCTGTTTTTTGTTTTCTTCAGGTTTTGGCCACTGACATGTCAAAACACATGAGTTTGCTGGCTGATTTGAAGACGATGGTAGAGACGAAGAAGGTGACGAGCTCTGGGGTACTGCTGCTGGACAACTACACTGACAGGATACAGGTTGGTGCTATTTTTAACACTAAATAATGTCAGTACTTTGAAAAAAAACAGAATTACAACAAAAAAATAAAAGGCATTTGTAATTAAGCACACCTATTGTTCTCATAAACATCCTTCAGATAGCGTTAATGTTGGGGGTGGTCTGGTGTTTGAGGAGGTCACTTAGTTTTTTGTCATTAGCCAGCCTATAACGTTGTTATTTTTCAGACACACCTCATGTTTGATAGTGTTTCCAGGATATTGTTTTACAAAATTGTGTCTCAGACTGACCCTCTTCACTAACTTCAGTCCTATTAAAAAAAGCTCACTGTTAAATTATCATTAGATGCCTTCAGCAAACAGGTACCCAAGGGATTAGAAAAATACAAGATGTAATCAGGAGATGTTTTGCCCTCTAAAAAAAGAGATAAAGAAATGTACTTGATTAAACTTGTGGTTTATTTATAGGTGCTGCGTAACATGGTGCACTGTGCTGACCTGAGTAACCCCACTAAGTCCTTGGAGCTATACCGTCAGTGGACTGATCGGATAATGGAGGAGTTCTTCCACCAGGGAGACCGAGAGAGGGAGAGGGGGATGGAGATCAGCCCAATGTGTGATAAACACACAGCCTCCGTGGAAAAGAGCCAGGTAAGCAATCAGAGATTTAGACAATCTATTGTGTGTATCCAAAAGCTTCTCAAATTTGGAGTTACATCTCTAATATTCAACTTGTATTATTCCAGGTGGGTTTTATTGACTACATCGTCCATCCTCTGTGGGAAACCTGGGCTGATCTGGTCCATCCCGATGCCCAAGACATTCTGGACACTCTGGAGGACAACAGGAACTGGTACCAGAGCATGATCCCCCAAAGTCCCTCCCCACCCTTCTACGACCAGGGCACGCATGGTGGAGGCACAGGAGGTCAAGGTGGTGGGGAGAAATTCCAGTTTGAGTTGACGCTGGAGGAGGAGGACTTGGATGGGATAGAGAAGGACGACAATGAGGAGGAGGATGAGGAGTTGGAGGAGTTAGAGGAGGAGGAGGACAGTTTAGGAGAGTCTCGCTCTCCTCCTCTGGACTATTTGGACACTCAGGAACAGGAGGAGGAGGAGGAGGAGGAAGGGAGCATGATGGAGCCAGCAATAGAGATTGTGACACAGGAGGCGTCACCCACAGACACATAAGGCTTCCATCATCGTGTTCACGTGGTCATTTTTGGAAAAGAGGGGAGATCCTCTTGCAGCCGAGCTTTTTAGAAAAGCCCACTAAGGCAAGGGCTTGGTTTCGTCCCGCATGGGGGCGTCTTGCACTTGGGTGTTTGAAGCCAGACAGAAACGGACAGTTTCAGTGAAGCGGCTTCAGAGTTCTCAGGAAATAATTACTGCGAACATTTTAGTCTGGATGAACAGGACAGGACTGAAGGTGGAACTTGAAGGATTTCGGCCAGTTTGGGAAACATTTCCTTTTCTTCTCTGGACTGGCATTAAACGGACATCGACACTACTGAGAGAAGTTTTGTACCTTAAGACTTTTTTACAGATATGATCTAGAAGTAGCATAGAGTAAGATCTACTGATGGAGACTCATTTGTATAGCAAGAGAAAGTGTTTACTTTTTTCCTGTACCATTTGTCAAAAGACTTTTGTGTGCCTTTTTTACTATCGTCTTTATAATAGTTTTTTATTTATTGAACACTGTAGTATGTCTGTGAAATGTTTTTTTTTCTTATCTGAAAGCGCAGAATCTTTTTGTATGTTAAAGAGAACAGTCTTCCATGTATTGGGCAATAGAGAAATCCAAACAAACGTCGACACAAACTCATTGTAATAGGGAACCTTTACATCAACAGGACGCACATTTCGTCTCATTTTTGTTTTCCGATCTGAGCACAATGTTTTCATTGAATATCAGACGCTCTTTGTTTTGTTACATGTTTAGTTTGTTGCTGTCGGTCAATGAATGTTAATTTCACATTGAAAAACATCACCTATTTTCATACTCCACCTCTTTGTACATCACCTCCTCTGTTTTTCTCTGTATTGGTCTGCAGACCATTTGGGCTTCCAACCCTTTTTTTCACAACAAAACTGCTTTTAATTCAAACCTCTCAGTTGATATAGACATCCAAGTTCACCATATGCGTAAAATAACCTGATTCATGCAGTTTTGTCTTTTCATTTCCCGTCTAAATATTGTTGAGCCCTGGTCAAGCCCAAACATCCAAGAAAATCAACAAAATCAAAGCAGCTGACAAACAAAAAGGTCATTACAAAAATCTGCTCAGATCTATGACAGAATCAGAAATACTCCACCAAGGACAAAATGCACAACAGGGGTGAATCTATTTTTAGCCCACAGGTATGCTGCAGTCTTGATAATCCTGTTAGTTGGAACGGGCTCTGACCCCGAACCCGTCTGATGTAACGCCCCCCTGCCCCTCCGCAATCAGTCCCAGACCAGATGATTAAAGGTGCTGGTACAGCTGCCTGTCTGAAAGGCGCTCTTAGACCCTCATCAGCGCTGCTATTCACATGGTTTACAAACCCCCTGGGTTACACACACATGACCCCAAAACAATCAGGCCAGCTATTTCTTCCTCATCAAAAAAAAAAAGGGAAAAAAACCCATCCCTCAAGTGTAGCGTCTGCTTATTGACGTCAATTGATTTGTTCCCCTCCCCCTTCACTGTATCGGGTTTCCAGGACAGTGGGGTTATTAGGATTCGGCGCAGATAGTATTGCTAGACTCAGCATGGCAGACTATACCCTTCTGAAAAAAGAGGAATAATTAGGTGCTCTATTTTTAGACCAAACCAAAAAATAATCACCATAAAAGCATTGAGAGTATGGTTGGAAAATGGTTTGCAGACTTTTTGTTTCTGCTTCTGGTTACGGATGGTGAGATTTCATCTCTCTCACATCTGTCCATACAACTAATGTAGGTTTACTGATAAACTCAAAGGTACTCCATCTGATTTCACTCCAACATGCTTTTGTGGCAGTTGTTTGTGTGTGGTATGAATGAGTGAATGTAAGGTTTTGTATGTGTGTGTGAGTTACTTTGGATGAGTGATGCTGTTTTCAGGCCTTATCCCCATCACTTCACACCTTTGTCTCTACTGTTTGTTGCTGGGAGCTCAAGTTGGTCCTTTTTGCTGTTTATAACAGTGTGTATTTATTCTATACTTTAAGCTTGTAAATAAGAAATACTGTTTAGTGTAAAATCTATTTTAATTTATATGCACTTGCATTACCTGGAAGTGGTGGTGTCCAATGTGTAGAAGGCTCTGGATTAGAGTCTTTTATATATATATGTATTATATATTGTTTTTATATATATAATTATATATATAAATATATATAAGTATATATTCGCACAATGTTTTGGATGCCCAGCAGAGCAGAAGCTAATAAGACATGTTGCTGCTGTCACATGAGAACTTTGTAACTCTGAATCTGCCTTTTCACATAGAAAGATTGTTTGTGCATGAATATTAAATTCAGCCTCACTTAAAATTTCTGTTCATCAGATTTTCTTTTTAGATAATAAGTTCTGATCCTCTTGGTGATATTTCTGAAATATGCCCTGTGCTACACAAAGGGCTTGGACTGTCCTCGTTATTTTTTGTCCATCTTTGAACCATGATAGTTCAAGAAACATTTTCAAGCTACAAAGTTTTCACCTGACAGTAGCAATTTGGTAACCCAGAAGCGACATAGAGGACATGTTAAACTGCATAGGCTTGGATTTAGGATACAAACAAGCTAGCTAAGGAACACAGAAGCTGGTCCACGCTTGGTATCCAAAAGCTTATTTTTTCTCGGCGGCTAAGCTTTTCCATCCAGCATTTGAATGCAGATTGCTGATATACGAGGCCAGATGCAGTTTCGACTGACAAACACAAAGCGATTGTCTCCTTTTACACTTAACGCACTTCATGTAAAAGTAGATAACACGGGGACGGTATTGATAGCATGCTACAATACGCCCGGCACTGACGTGAATCATTCTGACTTAACAACAAATCATGATCTTATGTAACTGATTGTGCTAATGTGTGAACTCTTTCTGACCAAACTTGTTAGCAGTTTCGAGATTCAAATTTGTCAGTATTAACATTGTTTATCTATGTTCAAGCTTTTTTGGTCCTAGTTGTGTCCAAATGGTTAGCCAGATTTAGCACTATCTGCATGAGAGATGGTTTTTTTATTGTCAATATGTTCCAAGTCCACCAGTTGTTGCAGGTGGGTTATTCAATGTTTCACACAATGTATGGTATAATATTGTATATTGTGTTCAAATTAAATCTGAAATACTTTTTCTATTAAGTGATTAAAAGCAAAGCATGAACATATTCCCTCTGTTTCCTTTTTCACTCCAAGTCAACAACAGACTGTCGGTGGATTCCAAATCGTCCATAACTTCCAATTAAAAACTGAGTGCACAGTGTTTAGAAAAAAAGTAGCGCAGCATCACTTGTAGAGTCAAATTGTTTGACCTTGAACCAACACACCATCCCAACAACATGCAAATTCAGAACTCTAGAGGACATGAGACCTCAGCAAAGAAATGCAAAGCAAGTTTCCACTTCAATTAAAAAAGCAAGGGGTTAATTGCTTCATCTGGCAAAACTGTTGTTCATTTATTGTTGTGCTAAAAGTTCTTTTTTTAATGTACTTAACAGAATGGATGTTGATAAGGGTTGTTGAAAAAGGCACCCATCACAAGCCTCCTGTTTTTAGATACTATTTCCCCAACAAATAGTGTTGATGCCAAAAATATACAAAAAAAAAATAAAGATCAATTTGCCGAACATTAGAGTATTTTTCATTTATTTTTCTGGATTTCAGAGATGTGATGTCAACTCAATTCTTCTCACAAGGGAGCACTGCATGGGCTTCAATTTGAGGGGAAAAATGGGAAGATCAGCCTCCAAAACAGAAGCTAAAAATGAGACTTAGATCTGGTCCAATAATGCATATATGATTGTTTACAGAATAATATTTTACATGAGCGTAAAATGCTACATTTCAGTTTATCTCATTTCAGTTCTGTTTGTAAAGTGAAGTTCAAGTTCTCACAACTAATCAATCACAAACAAAACAAAGAAATAAGAAACAGACTTGGTAAAACACTATTCCCAAATAGGGGGGAGCAGTAAATTTGTCCTAAGCTGTGTAGCAGCAATATTTTCTGTACCACGGTAATGTTCCCCCACTCATTTGCTGTTGTGATATAACATCACAAACACACAGCATAAACACAGTGCTCCTTTCCTTTAGGTTGATATGCATATACACACACATGACCAAGCAACAGATGCCTTTCCACGCACCTCACCAACACATGCATGGAGAGTCATGTCATCTCGTCACAGATGACGTAAAACCAGGTATTTTAGGTATCAAAAAAATAGAACTGTGTAGCTGCTGCAGTGATTGTGGGACTCTCAATTGCTGCAGCAGATCTCTTTTCACACACAGTGGATCGTCATCTTTCTTCTCTTTCAAGCATGATAGAGATAGTGAAGAACAGAGAAGATTTTTATGACAAACTAAGGTGGAAGAGTATGTCAAAGATAGAAGTCATCAAAGTTGGTGACTTAGGAGTTCATAATTTGCAAGATGGTACAAGGGAAAAATCTCAGTTACTCTAACTGTTACAGCCATTTGCCATTTATCAATGTTTTTTAAAACTATGGAGCCAATTTAGTGATTCAAGTCAAGTTAAAATTTTTCATTTATTGCATTATGACTTGTTAAGGTCTCTGTATTATTATACAAATTTAAGGAACTTCTCTCCTTATCAGATATATTCGTTCTAAACTGGAATGTGCTGCTTTTCCAGATTAATTTAGAGGCCAGTTTTATTTTGTTTAAGGTATGCTCTATCTAAATGTTTTCTAATAACAGCCATTAATTCTGGTCCTGTTCCTTTCCGGACCCCCTTGACTTTCCACGGACACTAAATGGATAATTCGGCATGCTAGTTAGTTTTAATGCTGCATAATTAGGAAGGTTTACTCAACGTGTGGGCCCTTACAAACAGCCAAGGTAAGAAAATTGCATGATGAAGCAACATTTCCAGGGAATATTCAGTGAGCCTGTCATTTTCCACACATGACTGCCTGGCTGGAGGGTTTATAGGCTGTAACACTTTGGGAAAATACAACTGGAACACAACGTTATGTGATTAGTGATTTTTTTTTAATTGTGTTCACTGATGAACTTCCGTCATTAAAACATAATGAGGCCAGTTTTGTAAAGTAGTTACAGGTGGTATAGTTTCCGATGTGAGCAACAGCAATAACACTGGGTTAATGTCACTTAGTGAGAAAAATTATTTATTAGATTTCAACACATTAAAACCTCATTATGTACTGTAAATCCATCAGAGGCTATGTTCAGTTGTGTGAAAGAATGGCTGAAACCTGATCTAAAACATCACTGGTAAGAAGCTTATTTAATCCTCATCCATGACCCTTCATATCTTGTGTCATTGTGACCCCCCAAGTAAGTGCTTTAAGGCTGTCCGCTCCTGTATCCACTTCTGACTTGCTCTAAAAGAGAGTCATGAATGAATTACATCTCAATTGCTAGTTCTATCCTCAAGCTCTTACCCTTGGATTTTTATACACACCTCCTCTCAACGAATGATAACCAATCTCCTCCCTCCATGCACCGCTCTCCACTCTCCCTCTCTGAGATTCAGGACTCATCTCTCCTCTGACATAACCTAGTAAAAGCACGAGGTTTGATTTGATGGAACTACTTGCGTACATATGACGAAAGATTGAGACCGATGGTGGAAAGAAGCAGGGAAAGACTGGCAAATGGGACAGGTGGCCTCCCTTGTTGCTACTTTACACAGGCATGTTAGCCCCCAGGGATGGCTACGTTATCTAATAAAGCTAAAAACAGAGCAAAGCATTTCCCAACAGTGCAGGAAAATGACACCATTTAACTTCCCCCCTCCAACACGGCACGAAAAGGAAACGAGAGATATTTTCAGACATGAATAGGAAATTGTTAGCTTGGGAGATAATATTAAATTGGCTTAAGGCTCTACAATTCCCTGACGGATACTGAAAGTGTGAATGAATGAGAGACTTGTGCGGAGAAGAGAGAGAGGGAGAGAGTCTGTAAACTTCATTTATGCCTCATCTAAGGCAAAATAATCTGCCAACGTGGAGGAGAATATTTGACCTGTTTCCAATATGGACGAGTGGAGTGTTATGATCAAACTCAGCTCAACTGGTTTTAAACCTGCAGTGCGGTACTTCTGTCATTTCCTTCTGGCACACTCAGCAGTTACACAAACACAGTCTACGCACTTCTGACGTATGCCTACAGGTTCAGAAATAGTTACAGAGATACCAGACTAACAGTTTCAAGACCATTATTCATAATTTAGGAAAAAGTATGTGTAGAACTACACAGTCCAGTCTAAATATTTAAAAAATATACCAAATGTCTAAGAGTGATAATGCACCTTAGAGTCTGGCTTCAGTCCATTCACTTTCTTTTAGCACTTTGAAACACACTGCTGCTCTCCTTTTTTGCTGTAATACTTTTTCAAACACCCACTTTCTATTTTAATTGTAGCATTTTTATAGCCAAGAGTTTGATAATCTGCCAACTCCGGAATATACCAAAGGCAGCAGATTTAAAAATGGCATAAACAGCACAGCCTTGTAAAGCAGCAGCAGACTCCAAAGCAATGGAATATGGCACAAGCTTTATGATACGTGATTTTTTTTTTCTTTGTATGTGAAAACTGGATGGATTGGATACTTTTCAGTTATATCCAAAAGTCTTGTACATTTCTGATACAGAAGAAAGGGTTAGCACTTGCAACAAGATTATTATTTTTCGGGGGAAACGTGGCAAATTACGGAAAGGATTACCCGTTCAGAATTTGTTTTGTTATGTTTTTGTTTGTGGATTATCATTATTGTCATCATCATGTTCTCTTTTTCAAAAGTCATTTCCTATGAGCCAAGCACAGGTGCAGCTAATCGGATTAATGTAAGCAGAGGACAGTGTCACAAAATTTCTGAGCTTGATAAGGTGAGAGGCACATGTTCATGTACGCACTGAAGGCTATGACAGAAGGGAGAGAGCTGCTGATGTAACTCCTATAAGCTGAATAGATGAAAGGCTTACGGGATGTTAAGTAATTACATTTAAGAGTTTTTGAGCCCACACACTTAAAAATCAATTATTTTCTGATAATTGTACATTTTGAGTCTTCATTCTTAAACTTACGTTGCAGTCTGAAGTCTCAATGGAACAATGGTTAAATCTGCACCATTATCATCCAATGAGTCAAAGCTAGGTAATGTGCATGTTTACTGTTTCATGGAAAGCTTTAAGCTTTTTTTTCTTTCCTCAAAATATGACACTACCATACTTTAAAACACAGAGGCAGATTTGTTTGTCATCAAATTTATCACAGAGGGTCCTTTCAAGCAATTATTGTGTTAGATATTATTCACCTTGAAAAATTCAAAAACTTATCAAATCATCGCTGCTTGTTCTGTTGGGTACCTTGCTCTCTGTGCATAATTACAGACTTGAATTGTGCAAGCTTGTCTTTACAATCATAACACTATAACTCTCTTTTGTTTTCTGTGTTAAATAAATTATTCACAAAGACAATATTCAATCAAAATATGCTGCTATTTTCTGAATCTTGGTGTAACGCTTAATTTCTTTCTCATTTTTCTTCTGAT
Source organism: Thalassoma bifasciatum (assembly GCA_008086565.1). Classification (NCBI taxonomy): domain Eukaryota; kingdom Metazoa; phylum Chordata; class Actinopteri; order Labriformes; family Labridae; genus Thalassoma; species Thalassoma bifasciatum. The sequence goes on from RPOG01000211.1 coordinate 495,546, forward strand.
TTCGATTCACTGATCTTCTCAAAGTTTCCCTCACAGTGTCAGTTCGACACCTAAATCCTCCAGTTCCAGATCTGATTCCTGACATGAGCTGCAAACATAGGTGTTAACATGGATGCCATTTCATCAGGGTTGTGCGTCAAATGAACAATTCCTCCCAGATGGTGATGTTGATGGTTGTTAAAGCGGTGAGCAGAATGACAGCTCATCGTGATCTTAACGCCTGGCAGCATACACAGCTTGTATGTAAATAAATGTCTATAAAAAGTATACAAATGAATGAAATATTTGTAACAAGGGCAATAAAAGGACATATCATTTTACAAGCTTGGTTTTCAGTCAAGTCTTGGCCAAAAAGCATTTGTATGATTGAGTGATATGAAGAGTGACAGATGGATATTCGTATCCACAGTATAGAAAGCAGTGTATGGTGTAATGAACTGCTTTAATGACTTGGTGCAGGGTAAACAGAAGCTATTTTTAGTGTACATCGAGCATTAGATCTCTCACAGTTAAATGGTAGTGTTTACAGTTATGATAACTGCAAAGGGTTAAACATCCACCCCTTAATGCAAATGATGTGGCTCTCCTTTTGCGTCATTGTGGTTTTATAGCTGACTGTAGGGCCAGTTAGGTCAAATACAGCTGCCTCTGCTCTCAAGGGAATACACTACTAAAAGTGACAAGCTCAGAAAATTGATTTTAATTTGCATGAAGAGTGTTCAAGCTGACTGCCCGTGGAAGTGATTAACATCATGTAGAAACTAGCTCAAAAAGTGAGGCAATTGTGTTTGGTGGTTTATTTCTTTGTTTCAACAATATTTTTTGGCAATAATTCTTTTAACATTGGAAAGTCTGTTTACTATTCCACTGTGTCATGTTTGAAAGGAACATGCATAACTCACTTCAAGTACTTAGTTTAGATAACATTTAAAAAAAAAAACTTTCTTCCAAAACATTGAGTTGCATAAAATACCAACTGTAACTACTGAAAAAACTGAGGTCATTATTTCTGTAGTGGCTTTCAGGGAAAAGGCCACACGATACCCCCCTTTGAGTCTCCTGAGAGTACATTAACCTTGTAAGTGAAGCAAGTAAATCAGTCGTGTGATGGATCCGTGTGGCTATATATATCCCCCGCACCAATTAGAGGAGAGATGATGAAGTGGCTGAGGGTGTAGAGAAACACCCCTGACCGCCTGTTTAAAGATCTTTGGCGAGTTCTCATTGTGCTTGAAAAAAAAAAGCGGTGAGAGAACAGGTGGAAACAGCTGGTGGTGCTTTTTGGGGATATGAGCCACTGCAATGCACTGACAGACAGTGTGTGCTGGGAAATCTAGTGGTGCTCTTACACTTATGAACAAGAAGTCTCAAACTAAGCTTTCATTTTAGGAACTGTCTGCCATGAGTGGGGGTAGTTACCACATTTTAAATGGGCACCACAATGTTTCTGAGTAATATATGCTTCACAAAGGCAGATGATAAAATGTACTAAAATCTAAATCATACAGAGCTGGGACAATTATTCACCCTAAATTATGCTGTTATGTATACGTGAATGTCGAAGTATATTTGTAGCATATGATTGTATTATATGTATATACCGTATGTGTATCTGGTTTTCTTTGTCTGAACTAATTAAAATGAAAACAAGGGTTCAGCATCTAAAATCTCTGCTTTAGAGATCACAAGACCTAATTTTATTTAAAAAATCCAGAAATGTGGGAACATAGGACTGTGGGCCCATATGGGTTGTTGCCAGCAGTATGATCAGGCATGTTACGGTGTTCAAAATGTTTTTTTTTTTAATTTCTCAATTTTTCTATGTTGATATCATTGTATGTCAATATGCATCCTTACAAAGTGTCAATTCCTTAATACATTTCATAAAAAAGCTATGCATTGTACTTGGTAAACTTAGAACTTTTAACCAGCAGGCGCACTGTAAAATGAAAATACATTAAAGCAATGACAGAATAATGGTTGTGATTTCCCGACCAGGACCATCTTGCCACAATATTGTGCAAACTGCCAGAGTAACTAAACACCTGGCCTTCAAATTTACCCGCCTTCTGCTTAAAAAAACTGCTAAACCATTCCAACAGATAAGCAGGTTGACTTATTAACTGTAAATCCTGTACAGATGAATGTAAGTCTATTAATAGTAATGATAACACCATAGGTAAGGCTGAGGGAGAAAATCTCCTGACACAAAACTAGAATCCCCTCGGATCAAATCTGCAGACATTGTTTTCCACGCTCGTTATCCTTTCTATTTCCTGTTTTTTCCCACTGAAGTGCTCAGAGCTCTTCAGCAGTATTACACTTATTATCATATATGTTTATTGCTCTTACGCACTTCCGACAAATCATAGAGGTCTGCAACACATGGGAAAAGCCATGTTGGTTATGTGAGAGCTTGTATAATAAACACACGTGTATCCCTCATTCCATGTTGTATCACCATTCCTTCCCGTAATCTCCTCCACAGCAAAACACTTATAGTCAAGGCACTACAGGGCTTGAACCAGGGTGGTCTTATTTAGACTCACTTGATGTAAACTGAACAACCCAGTCTCACATGGATTGGTGTAGTTTTTTTCAAAATTACATCAGACAAAAGGGGATATTTTTCCTTGCAGCACTACCCTTTTTGTCAGATCACGTTTATGGAATCAAAAAGTAAACAATCTCAACAGCAACAACATTCCAGTCACTTCGACTCAAGTGAGATGATCTCGAGACTGGAAAAAAAGTCAAGCGTACGCAATATTAGAAGAGAGAAACACCTGGAAGAATGTCATTAAACTGAAGGACTTATCAAGGGCAAAAAAGCCATTAGTGTTTGAGTTAGAGCACACAGATGAGCAAATACAAACAAAATAAACAACTAAAAAAAAAATCAATATTAAGCTCAGTAGCAAATGGGCCCTATTCAGAGCCATCAAACATGGCATGCTGATTGTTTGAGCAGAACTTTTTTCCCCATAAGATAGCTCAACGGTCACCTTAATAGCAAGTAAGTGCAGCGCATTCTTCCTGCCACATTCTCAAAACTTTCTTTCCAGATTCCCATAAGATTCTCATAGCTGCCTCAGGCCATGTCCACATGTAGCTAGGTATCTCAAAAACTGCATATATTTTCATACATTTAAACCTGTCATCCACACAAAACTGCAGTTTTACGTCACTAAAACAATCTTTTCCGAATACTCTGGCCAAAGTGAAGACTTAGGAAAACTCCAGTTGCATGGTTTTATGTATACACCATTAACCAGAGTTTTCGGGTCTCAAACATCACAGCTTGCAACAAACAAGCCACTGACGATGTCAGTGGTTTTTTACGACAAGCGAGTTAGTTTTAATATTGATGTGAACACTTCTTGCTTTCTTATTTCTTCAAGTGCATCTTATTACTTACGTCAAAGAGCAAACCTCTTTATCCATACAAACATAAGATCCTGGCACTATGTTTGAATCTCTTGCAGAATAGACAGAATGACAGGGATTCATTTTGAATCGGCTGGCACAGGTATCAAGTCTGAAAACAATGCTACCTACGAGTCTGGTATGCTTAGAGCTGTACTTTTTGATGGATTTGGCCGGTTACATGTGGACGATGTTTTTCCTGATTGATCAGGTGTGGATGAAGGTGTTTTTAAAAGCAAATGAGAGGGGTATTTTTGAAAAGACCCAGCTATGTGTGTACAAGGCCTAAGTCTATGGCCTAGTCAAGCAGCTTTAGCTTGTATTTAACAATGCTTTTTTTGTTGTAACAATGAGCTGCTATCTGTGCTATGTAGTCAAGGTTTGGCCAATATAAAAAATATTCGAATGCTTGGACTGAAAGACCACAAACACAAGCATAGTGGAAAAAGACTTACCAACTGAAGAAGTGATATTTGAAGAGCTCCCAAAGGCCGAGTCTGTCTCTGGGCTTCAGTGACTGATGGTTGTGTTCACATCAGTTTCAGATGAGTTCTGAGTGAGAAAAGGCACAATAAACCTTTCAGTCATTCATTAAACAAAATCATGTAAGTGTATTGAGGGGAAAATTAACTAAACAGATTCAGATGGGAGTGATTTTTAAATGTATTTTTTGGTTGTGACAATACCTTTTTTTCTGGGGTGGGTATTGAGCAACCTTACAGCAGTTGATCTGTCCCTGTTTAACAGGCAGTGATCCCAAACCCAATTGATTAGTTCATGCATGCCTGTGTGTGTGTGTGTGTGTGTGTGTGTGTGTGTGTGTGTGTGTGTGTGTGTGTGTGTGTGTGTGTGTGAGTGAGAGGGTACACGTGCAGAGAGCACATGCAACAGTGAGAAGCAAAGCGACAGCCAGCCAGACAGGAGACACATTAAATTGGGATTTTGACAGGGTTTTTATTCTCTCTCATCTTATCACAGGGACGGGCAGGTCCTCTCGTGTGTCATGTCGTCAAGTTACCATGGCAACTGTGCCAGACACATTTTGTAAGCATTTCTCTGAAGAAAAATATCTCTGCTGTTACATGGAAGATAATGTCTCTCAAGCAAGGAACCAACATAGATGATTATATACTACTTCTACTGATGCACAGGCTCACAGTCAGATTGCAGCAGATTAGTGTGTCTTGTATAAGATTAAACAAATAAAAAAAATTAAAATTTCAAACCCTTTCTTGATCAATTTGTTTAATTTAATAGTTACCCTGCAACAATACAGTTACCTAAACTATTTTTTTTGGCTGAGCAGGAAAAGGTAAGGGTACAAGGTTTTTTGTATGAGAAGATATGTTTTGGTTTGTCTTCTCTAACATCATAATATTAAGTATTGGACAGGTGATAGACTTTTTGGAGAACTCCTGCTTTTCAAATTATTTTCCAATATGGTTTAATTATAATAAAACCAAGTCTTTATTCCTAGAGGCCGATTTATTGGATAAAAGAGCAGATTGTCCAGAAGTCACAGCAGGTGCGAATGAATCACCAGCATACCTCTGAGTGCACATGGAAAATCACACACATACATACACACACACACACACACACTCACACTAACAACACACACACACACCCACACACACGCTCTAGGCGTGGTCAAATAAGCGTGCCATGTGTGCAGACCAAAACAAACACCTGCATTCAAATACATCATTTATGAAACTTGATCACTGGAAAGCTGTCGAAAGAAGAGGATCATCACACGGATCAGGTAAAGTCTGCATGCTCCAAAGGAAAGTTTAGTTTTGGCTGTTACAAACATTTGGAAAAATCAAACACGTGTAGACAGAGAGAGAGAGAGAGTCCCTGTTATGCAACAGTATTGGGATGAACGTCAAAACATTATGGTTTGCTGTGGAGGAAATTACTTTCCTGGACTGTTTTGATTAATTATTAACGAGCAAGCTGGATAATCATGAGGGGCTGTACAGACGTCATTGCACGTTTGCACGTGGATTGTCAAACTCAAAGTGGCAGTTTTTCAGCTGGTTATGTTCATGAAATTGATATGATTAACTGTTAAATAAACGTTCGGTAGTCGACTCTTCTTTGGTTTAATGTGCGGATAGTTTGGTTCAGGGGTTTTCTCAAACATGAGTGCGGGTGGCTTATATGCAATATTCTGCAATCAAATTTGCAAAATAGGAGGAAAACACGATTTCCTCTGAGTGACACGGACGGATACTTAATTCGTATTTTCATTTCGGTTCCGATGTGAAACTTAGCTTGCATTTTGCGTCAGTTTCAGAAAAATAGTCGGTTTTTCAATAACTGAATGGTATTATTCCAACTGTAAAACCCTAAATCATCTCAAAAGTTAGGTCTAGTCTTTGTCAAGAGGAAAATATGCGACTTGTTGAAAAGTAGGACAGTTAGTCGTAAACACCTTCGTATCGGTGATGTCCGATGCTCAAAACGTGAACCAACCTTTTACAATTTTATTAGTTATAGACCCAATAAATAACACTCCAACAGCGGAATTAATTTTATGCTTCTGTTTCTTCAAAACTGGTATGATTAATATTTTTAAGGGATCGTAACTAATTCCACTTAATTGACTAGGTGAAAGTGCAAAGTGGTAGCGCATGCGCTCGTAGCACTTTTCGCAGGGTTGCCAGATTGGACTGGTTTCCGCCAAACCGGCCTTCTTTTGAACCATAGACTGTATAATAAATATACAGTGTAATAAATATACAGTCTGCGTTTTGAACACGTTGGGCTGGGTAAAAAAATGTGTTGGGAGGAGGATTGTTAAAATTTGGGCTGCTTTTCTCAACATTTTGCAGGTTTTTGTAACACATGTCAACAAAATAGTTGCCATTAAAAACTTTTGACTTTCACATTTCAATAAACTTTTCCACTCTCATCATTAGTTAGATTCCATCAAACAGAGAGAATCAGTTTTACTCTCCATCATCCATCAGTAATGGTCTTAATAATAAGGTGGCTGTGATATAGTATTGGTCACTGTCAATTGTAGGCACCCTGCAGAGTTAAACCAGTCACATTGTGGTGATTTGGCCTCTCATGGTTGAACTTCACGCCTAGAAACTGTATCATGTCAAAGTCAGGAAAATATAGAAAGTATATGGAAAAGAATGGGATTGATCTGAACCCTAAATCTTGGTTTGCCCTGTCTCACTGTATAACTTCAAGGCTCATTAGAAAGCAGGATAATGCAGATATGCAAGGATGATATGGAAAAAAATGGGTGCCATAAAATATGGGTTTTGTTGTGTGTCCATTATCCAAGCGCCAAGTCTTGGCAGTACTATAGAGTTTTGACATGAGCTTCTAGAGATGTTGAGATTTGGGCTGGTTTTTTGTGAGATGGGTTTGAGATTTGAAACTGTTAGTAAGATCTGGCAACCCTGACTTTCCGCTATAAAAGCAGCAATAGGAAATAATATTGTTTAATAAAATAATAACCAAGTTTATTTATGTATATATAATGTTTGAATGGATAAACAGAATTTCTAAAAATTCTATCACAACCATTGGCATTGCTTACAATTTCAATGTTGAGCCTTTCTCCCCTCTCTTGTCACTTCCGGTGAGCATCTTTCACGCACTCGATCGTGAATCTTTTACGCTGGTTTCGCAGGATTTTACAGGATCCTACACACATTTTTCTTTTTTTTTACTTGAATTGACAGCAAAAGAGTAGAAAAGAGTTTTTTGTAAAGCGGTAAGTGTTGTATGAATCTGTACTTGGCGATACAGGAAGGTTAATGTAAACACAATTTTTTTAACGGCTGAAGGTTAAAAGGAACCGTTAGCTCAGTTTTATACCACATGAACTATCAACAGATGTTTTTGTGGGGTTTTTTGGTTTTTTTCAACGTGATTTGAAGAGGGGATGGAAATGGACCTTGGGGAAATAATGCCCTTATGCCATGCTGCCTGAATCTAGTCAATGGGTGAATTCCAATTCCTGTCTTAACCCTCAATCTTAACCCTCAATCTCAAAATGCGCGCTCCCGCGAAGTGTAAGTGCTGTCCCGATTCTCAGAAAGTTGAGGTTGAGGGGCAAGATTGAGGGCTGTATCTCCCTCAATACTGAGATTTTCCGACACCACCCTTGGGATTAAGGGACATCCAGAATGCATCGCGTATTGTCGGTAAATAAACATGGCGTCCAAAGCGGCAGAGAAGGCGAGCTACAAATATAGTATTTTCTTTGTTAATGGAAATATAAATATTACGAAAACCATTGTATTATCTTAGTTTAGACCCATTTTATGGATTATTTACCTCGTTGTTGCAGAACATNGGGTGGCTTATATGCAATATTCTGCAATCAAATTTGCAAAATAGGAGGAAAACACGATTTCCTCTGAGTGACACGGACGGATACTTAATTCGTATTTTCATTTCGGTTCCGATGTGAAACTTAGCTTGCATTTTGCGTCAGTTTCAGAAAAATACAGCCAAAAAGTTATTGACTTACCATAATAAGGTTGACATTTTGGGATTTAGTAGAGTTTTCAATCCAGATCAGAAACAGTTCTCCTTTTATACGCTGAACAACTTTTCATCCTGTCAATCAGCATTTGTGGAAGCATAGCCACTACAGGCTACGAGTTTTGCACTTGGTTGGAAAATGTTAAAATAATCAATATCTGGAAATAAATAACACTCCAACAGCGGAATTAATTTTATGCTTCTGTTTCTTCAAAACTGGTATGATTAATATTTTTAATTTTAAGGGATCGTAATTAATTCCACTTAATTGTCTAGGTGAAAGTGCAAAGTGACACGGTAGCGCATGCGCTCGTAGCACTTTTCGCAGGGTTGCCAGATTGGACTGGTTTCCGCCAAACCGGCCTTCTTTTGAACCATAGACTGTACAATAAATATACAGTATAATAAGTATACAGTCTATGTTTTGAACGCGTTGGGCTGGGTAAAAAAATGTGTTGGGAGGAGGATTGTTAAAATTTGGACTGCTTTTCTCAACATTTTGTGGGTTCTTGTAACACATGTCAACAAAATAGTTGCCATTAAAAACTTTTGACTTTCACATTTCAATAAACTTTTCCACTCTTATCATTAGTTAGATTCCATCAAACAGAAAAAATCAGTTTTACTGTCCATCATCCATCAGTAATGGTCTTAATAATAAGGTGGCTGTGATATAGTATTGGTCACTGTCAATTGTAGGCACCCCACAGAGTTAAACCAGTCACATTGTGGTGATTTGGCCTCTCATGGTTGAACTTCACGCCTAGAAACTGTATCATGTCAAAGTCAGGAAAATATAGAAAGTATATGGAAAAGAATGGGATTGATCTGCACCCTAAATCTTGGTTTGCCCTGTCTCACTGTATAACTTCAAGGCTCATTAGTAAGCAGGATAATGCAGATATGCAAGGATGATACGGAAAAAAATAGGTGCCATAAAATATGGGTCTTGTTGTGTGTCCATTATCCAAGCGCCAAGTCTCGGCAGTACAATAGAGTTTTGACATGAGCTTCTAGAGATGTTGAGATTTGGGCTGGTTTTTTGTGAGATGGGTTTGAGATTTGAAACTGTTAGTAAGATCTGGCAACCCTGACTTTCCGCTATAAAAGCAGCAATAGGAAATAATATTGTTTAATAAAATAATAACCAAGTTTATTTATGTATATATAATGTTTGAATGGATAAACAGAATTTCTAAAAATTCTATCACAACCATTGGCATTGCTTACAATTTCAATGTTGAGCCTTTTCTCCCCTCTCTTGTCACTTCCGGTGAGCATCTTTCACGCACTCGATCGTGAATCTTTTGCGCTGGTTTCGCAGGATTTTACAGGATCCTACAGACATTTTTCTTTTTTTTTACTTGAATTGACAGCAAAAGAGTAGAAAAGAGTTTTTTGTAAAGCGGTAAGTGTTGTATGAATCTGTACTTGGCGATACAGGAAGGTTAATGTCAACACAATTTTTTTAACGGCTGAAGGTTAAAAGGAACCGTTAGCTCAGTTTTATACCACATGAACTATCAACAGATGTTTTTGTGGGTTTTTTTGGTTTTTTTCAACGTGATTTGAAGAGGGGATGGAAATGGACCTTGGGGAAATAATGCCCTTATGCCATGCTGCCTGAATCTAGTCAATGAAGCGACTTGTCTTGACTCAAACCAAAAAGTTTGTAAAATGCTTAACCCTGTGGTGTATCACTTCAGTGGACACCTACTTACTCCTAAATTCAATGGTTCATGTGGTGGAAATTTATATTAGCCTGTGTCAGGAGGATACTTTTATTCTTCTTCGGGCCTGAAAAAATGTTTTCAATTTTTTTCCCAAACATATTTTGAAAATATTATAGACAAACATTTGAGGATGAAAAAGCTTATAAACTACGAATTATTAGATGAAAGAGAGTTAAACTGTTCCGCAAAGCATTAAAAAAAGGATTTTTCATGAATTTGCCTTAAAAAAAAGAAGAAAAGAAGTCATATTTACATGAAGTTCATACTGTTTTATGTTGAATGATCAGTTACAGATATTTTTTGGGGAAAAAAATGGAATTGACACTGACTTCCATAATTCATGCATCAAAGGGTTAATGAGGCTAAAAGACACCACTGGACAAACTCCTGCACTGTAGATACTACAGTATCATTCTGCCATTGCTTGTAACACCTGTAACCAGGTTTGACTGTTCCAGTTACAAGCAATAGATTCTGAGTGCACACAGCCGGAGTTGTGGTAAAGTTGTGAACTTTAGGTAACTTTGATGTTCTGCTAAAATCAGGTCATATCTTTCTCACATCAGTGTTTACGCAGGCTGTGGTATGTGTAGATGTATGGTTGTGAGAAATTTTGACTAAGAGGAGCTTACATTTGATCTAGCTAAAAGGATTTGACGTAGTCTCTTTGTTTTTTTGTTTTCAGTTAGTCATAACTGATGTGATATTAAATGCAGTGGACTCAGACGTGCTGAGATGCCACTCAAATGACATTTGTTTGTAATGTATTATGGATATTAGGGCTGAACGATTTGCAAAGATAATCCAAATACCAGGCCTTGGTATTTGTGGAACCTATAACAATGCTAGACATATTGAATTCAGTCCAGTAGCCAGCCACAGTTCACTGTGCCTGAACATGTGAGAGTAGGAAAAAAGTAGGGAGAGGTGATGCTGACATGCAGTTGTCTCGATTTGTCGTCATTGTCTTGTCAATTAATTTCAATTCAATGATTGTAGTCTTCAAGCAAGCATGGTGTTTGGCACAACTGAAATATGATTACATTTGCCCAAGAAATTATTAATCAGTCTGTTTAATTACAGAGTGTTGTGTAAGGGCTGAAGTGTTGATGCCTGAGGACAATTGAACTAAAACATCAGAGGCCAGACTGTGCAGCATCAGCATGTGGGACTATTTTAGTTCTATCAGAAATCTCAATTTTGTTTGGTATGCAAACAGGTGCTGATACTTGTGATTTAATTCACATGGCCTTACACCTGAGTGCACGAGATTGGCTTTCATTCCTAAACAGCCGTTCTGTATCAGTGGTGGTCCTGGCATGGAGCTGCCGCAGTCCGATCACTGCAGTCTGAGTCACGCTCAAGACATTCATGCTGACTGTTTAGGAGTATGATTGAAGTTTGCTTATGCTGTTGGTGGTGGAATTGATTTGACAAATAATGTACTCTGAAAAATTTGACATGGGTTCATATTTTCCCTGTTTTCCATGTGGTCAAATAATCTTATTTGGATATACACTGTCTCAAGTGAATTAAAAAGTGAAGTATCCCACAATAACATTTTTATTGAAAATATTTTCCCACTTTCATTTATTTCCAGTTTAACTGTCAATTTTTGAACCCTAAAATCTAAGATAGTCTCTGAAGATACTCAACAGTTTTCAGTAAACAAAAACTCAGCTAACAGATGTAGCTCCGCCCTCATGGGTATTGCTGGGCAGCTGTAATATCCCCAGGGGTCCACTGCACATGTGAGAGTTGGAGCACAGCGAGTTCAAGGAGAGGTTTATGATATGTGGGAAAAGCTGTAAAGTAACGGGGGATTGCCCAGCTTGACAGTAATGAGTGGGAAATGAGGTTTCAGTTTTAGGTGGACTCAGTCTGGGAAATCAGCCTGGGAACATTTCTGATCTCTGTTCTCTTTGTTGAGTTGTGAAATAAAGCATAACCAAGCAGTGAATTCTGGGATGTTCTGATGAAAACGGTTTTCGGGATATCTGCAGTGCACAGTTTTATTTTTTAGATCGTCGATCAGTCAAAGTAAAAGTGCCTACTAAAAGAACAGTTTAAATGCGGTATGAATGCATTCTGTAAATTTAGCATTTATATTTCTAACTCTAAAGAAATTTCCAGATTGGGAAGAAAATTTAGAAGCTGGTGACATTTAAGATAAAGGATGCAAATAACACCATATCTGGGGTTGAATATTGAGTTTAATGAATCACTGAATTTTTATGCAGTGTGTCTCTTTACCTTGATTCCCCTGAATGTTTGGGTGGACAGAAATTAAATGAAAGATTTTATCCTCAGCTGACTTCCATTAGATCAAAAAAGTGTTGTTGCTGTCGTTGTTGTTGTTATTACAGGGAGATGGTGAGTCATTTATGCTGCTTTTCAAATTGGTTGTTCACAGGGAAGCCTCAGTGTGCTCCAATGTGGGGGAGTAAAGCATTTTCTGCACTCATTGGCAAACGCCTACTTTTTAGGCAGTCCTTGTCACTTGGAATGAAATTTAGTGATATTTGACACTTCAGTTTCATTTTAAGATAGAATTTTCTGAAATTCTTTCATGATGCATTCAAGTGAATGAATTCAAAAGTATCCAGTCTGCTGTTTTCTGGTCTGTTACTCAGAAAATATGAGCTCTTAGTCTTCACTGTTTTCTTTTGAACTTTGAATACCAGAAAGGGTGCGTGTTAAAAAGACCAATGTGTTGACCAGTATCATTTCAGGTCAAACTTGTATATCAGGTCATGAAGTGCGATCATGTTTTGTTTCATAGGTTGTGGGATTTCAGGACCATACATTCTTAAATCCGCAAATTATTCGCTTCTTAATAAGAGCTTTTTCACATAGAATGTAAATTGCTAGTGTTTTAAAATATATATGCATAATTTGGTGTAGCCGTCTTGCATCTGTAAGCATCATTGAGGCTTTCCATTTTAAGGCAGATTGCAGCGGAAGTGTGTGTGAGGATTTCGTGAGCTGTGTGTGTGTGGGTGAGGAGACTCTGAGGAAACCACATGCTTTTTTTGTTTTACACCCATAAGATAGCGTCATACATTTTGTGACGAGTGAGATCAGGGTATTTCACACCAAGTGGGGATTGCTTTCATGTTTGTGTATCCACATGCTCATGGATTTGTCTTTTGGTGTATATCTTTGTTTTATTTGTGTGCACACTTTGGCAGTGGGTCAGCTTCCAGGATGATGGAAAAGCGTTTGATGTGTCTGCTGCAATGTGGGCATGCTCTACGAACAAGTGGGTTTACAGGATACCTTTACACAACATAGAACAGTCCACACAAAACTCATCAAAGTTTCTAGACAAGACTATAAATGCTGCGTTTAAGACAATATTTAAAATTTCAATGAGTTCCTAATAGGGCTTCACAATTTGGAAAAATAATTTTATGGTAAGTATTTTACCCTAGATCACAATTGCAATTTATTTTGCGATTATTTTTAGGTTCCAGTTTAGATGTCATCAAATAAACAAAAGCCATGAATAACTTTTTATTAAAAGCGTACCATGTTCAATAAATAAAACTAGGAATAATTCAAGAAAGAAGAGTGATTTTCTTTCTGTAGAAAATTTGATTTAAAACAGAATTGTCTAGCCTCTGTCAAGTGTGTTAATTTTTATGAACTTGATAACTTTTACAACTTGGGACTGCCTTTTTCCCATTTTAGTGACTTTTCACCCCTATTTTGGTGCTTTTGGAGAAATATTTGCCACTTTCTGACTGCCAATCTACCCTAAACACCAATTTCACCACCTTTGACTTAATTTTATTTCTACGTCTTGCCATTTTTGCAACTATTCAATGCTGAGATTTTTTCTCTTGTAATGCTTCTAACTTTTTCTACAGTTTGGCTCTGTGGTTGATTAACACTGATGTAGAGCATAAAACGTTCACTTAAAAAAATTGTATCTGGATTTATGACATGTTTGAGGTTGAAGAAATATTGCACTGTCTGCGATAAGAAAATCACAGCAGGTCATATTGTGGTTAAATCTAATTTGTGATTAATTACCTGGCCCTGGTTCTCAATGAGCAAAAATAGTTTTGTACACCACACAGTTGTATCAAGGGGCCGCCCAGATTCACTTCCTTGTAGTGATCTGCCTTCCTCTTGGCTTTGGGGATAATGATGTGAACTCTGGTCAACAAAAAGCCTTCAGACCTTTACTATTGGTTATTTCGCTGACCCACTATCATAGTTTTTTCCCCCTTATCTCATGATTTTGAGTCTGCCTCATGACCTACTAGATTATGCCAGAGACAGGTTTCCTGCTCTCACTCCCCTGAAGCGCTGTCCTGAGGAGATCTTTAAAATCCACACTCCTATTTTAAGTTGCCTCATGAATTATGTGTGCAGTATCAAATGCGTCATTGGGAGACCTATCTGGGGCTTCTACTAGCACGTCACAGCACACAAGCACACACTCATAACCTATATTAATAACATTCTCGTGGGTGTCCAGCCAAATGAGAAAAGGGCCACCAAGCAAGTGTTTCTCCTTTTCTCTTGTTAGAAATGAGTTCAACTGCATATCTTAAAATTTTACTTAGCTTGAAACAGAGGAGAAATTTTGCAAGATGTGTTCACACAACAGTGATTTACCAGTGTAGCAGGGCCACGCATCCAAATATTATTGATAAAAGGTTAGAACTTGAAAGCAAAGAGCTCATGCCTTTGCTATTTCCGTTGTCTTTAAAATACTCTTTAGTAACTCCCCACAGTGAGCTCATCTAGCTCCATTCTGTCATCTCAGCCCTGCTGTCCAAGCAAAGGCCGGTTCTCTTGGGATCAGCCTAATTTAAATTTCTCCTCTGTTTATAGATATAGGCTGATTGTATAGCAAGTTGGGCTCTGTTTATTTAGGCTTCAGCTCGTGGAAATGATAATTGGTTTGAGTAACAGGAACGCATTGGACCTGTGTTGACGTCCTGGAGACCATTAGGGAGACCACAAACTGAACCAGCCCACTATCAGAGGCATGAGCTCATCTTTTCCATCCCCAGCTTTGAGGCTGGAGGGAAGGACTGGGGTTTCAGTGGGGGCTCTGGATGGGGTTTTGGGTCACTGAATGTAGACTATGTTTGTTATTAAAGTGGTGCTGCGGGGCAGGCAGACAGCAGTGAATGATGTTATCCAAGCCTTTTTTAGATTTGAACTTAACAGACCATTTTAGCTTTACCTTTGTGTGGATGAGGCAGAGTTTGACAAAATATCCTGCCGGGGGAGGAATGACTTTACCTTAATGTTAACTGGTGAGAGGCTGGAATGATGACTTATTGACCACCCTGCTATCTTAAGGCTTTATCATTTGAAGCAAAGATATCAATTTGCAAGTTTGATGACAAACAAATAAAGTAATTATGTATTTGGGAAAGCCATAACATTTGCCCCCTCTTGCCAAGCTCCTTCCTCCTATGAAAGAATGGGTACCCAATACAGTACTTTTAAAAGTACCGAACAAATTCTGTTCTATTGTACACACAGAAAATTGTTACCAATGAGCACTGATACAGATTCACAGGCATCGGTCCAAAAAGTGAAAAGTACCCATTCCCACTTTTGTGTCATGTCCAGTATTTGCTCTCTTCAGCTATCCAACAAAATATATTTTAAAAAGGCTCAAAAATTGTTTCTATAACAATATAAACTAGATTCAGGGGGATTCTCTTGCCCTGTGAGGAAATTTTCATACAGCTGATTACTTTTAGCTTAAAGGTCATCTTCAGCTTTAGGGTTTCAAAGCAATAAATATTCAATTTTTTTATAGCAATAGACTAAAATCAAAATCATCCGTACCTCACAGTCGATGTCCTCACTGTCTGAAATAATCAGGGTGTGGGTGCTAATTACACAGAAATCATTGGTGCTTGATGAAGTGTGTCTGTGTTTCTCTGCCCACCCACTACCCTACTCTTGGGTAGAGCAGCAGTTGGGTAATGATGTAGAACTGTGCATCTCACAGAAAACACACAAAACTGACTCAAAGTATCATGAGTGGCTTGGTGGCACGTAGGCACCCGACATGGCACCCTGCCATCGCCGCGCCTTACCACCCTGCATGGCTTCCTGCGCTGCTGAGTGGAGAGCGAGCTGTTTTGTTTTGGTTTAGCTGCACTCACTTCTGCTTAATTGGAGGGTGGGTGTTTGTCGTCTGCGGACATGTAATGACTGCTGCCTAATCATCATCCCTCATCAGAGCACTTTGGGGGGTTGGACGGAGATGGAGCAGGGTGGCGGTTTGCAGGGATGTTGCTTAAGTTGTGCGCAGGAAATGGCTTGAGAACTTGGTACGTGCAATGAGACAGATGAGCCAGGGGAAGACCATGTATGGAGATGCATTTTAACAACATTAGCTAATTTTATCAGAGAATCATCACAAAAAAAATCTGTCTACTGGGATATAATCACAAAGAAGCTGCCTTTCAGAGAGTCAGTGCTGGATCAGCATTATAATTTAGTGCAGTGTATTTGAAGAGCACATTTCTGCAAGTGCTATTTTTGTTTCATGGGGCCAGCCTTAGGATAGAACTAGAACACATTTGATGAATGATAAGCAACTCAGGACCTTGCAGTGGCGTCACTGTACCTCATCCCCCATTCCCTGTGGGTGTTCACTTGCCAGATGACAACAGTCTGCTGCCTTTGCGTCTTGACTGTACTCGTCCAGTTACAGTAATAAACAGTTTGAGTTTGTCTTGTGATTGTTCACAGTTTCTGGAAACAGTCTGTAAAATTACCAAAAAAATACAGAGATCTCACTGGAATTTAAAAAAAAGAAAAAAAATCACAATATTAGAGCAATGCTGCACCCCACAGGCGAAAAGCATCAGCAAAGGTGGAGATTGTACAAGATGAGTGGAAGGTATAGAAATATATATTTTATCATGTTTTCACTCAGCCTCCCTTTTGTTTCATTCTTTCTTTGAGATTTATATGATATATTTCAAAGTACTTGTCTTTGTAATTTGAATAGTACGTATGTCCATTCTTGTCTAAACTCCTGGGGTCTAGTCTTCTGAGATAAGGACCAGAGAATAAGTAGTAACATGCTTGAATGTGACAGCAAATGACTTTGTAGTTATCAAACTTAAGGTATCATGGATTCATTATTAAAGCCAGAACTCTTCAGCCCCCAAATGCCGAAGAAACATCTCCCGCCCAACCCCAAGACTAGGGCCCCCCTGCACTGGAAATACAAAATCCAAAAACAGAAAAAAAAGCCTCATTTTCTTAATTTAGCTGATGGGTTGAAAATTACTCTGTGCACTTATTGTGATGTTTTCTTAATTAATATCCTGCAACTGATACCGTTTTTACCCTGGTTTAGCCACCTTGGGATTTGGCATGTGGGAAAGAGATCAAAAAACATTTTTTTCATTGTTTTGTACAAAACTTGACCCCAGTTTCAATTATACTTGAACAAATGATAGTGAAAATTTGCAATTGTAAATACTTTTTGACCTAAAAAAAGTTTCACAACCCAACTATCTTTTTGACTTGAGGAACCATTGTTATTGCAGAGAGTATGTCAAAAATCAACAAGTTTTCTAGAGAGATGATCATTTTTGTTTTAAAACCTCACTTACAAAGTTTTGTATGTTACTGCTAACCCCTGTGCAAACTGTATTACAGTCCCTGTACTGTTCTTAGGAGCAGCTCTTGAGAAAAAGTTTTGTCCTTTTGGTTCCCTTCAGTAGATAAGTTAGAACTGACATGTCTGTACATTGCTGTTAGCTGTGTATGTCTTTGGTTTTTTTTTTGTTTTGTTTTCTGGGAAAATTCAAAATCTGTAATGTCATTCTGAGATGGATAGTTATTTGAATCTTGATTCTTATTGAGCACAATAAAACGTACTGTTTTGAAGATAACAGCAGATGGCGCCAACAGGGAGACTTTTGTGTCTCGTCAGAAAGAGCTGGGAATGAGTTCTGGGAAAAAAAAGTCATTGTTTTTCAGATTTTGGAGCTATTTTATGTGATTTCTGGATGTTTTCTGCCTCAAAGCTGTATTTTAAAAACACATGAGAATTAAGCGTTTTTTTTTTTTTGTTTTTTTTTTCCGCAGTTTTTATCTAATCTTTTCAAGTTCAGGACAGCAAACTTCAGAGGTAACAACAAAAGCCTGAACTCACCAAAGCCCCCATTCATGACAGTTTACTTAAGCAAAATTCATTCTTAGTACATTTTAAGAAAGAAAAATTTGCCTTTATGTGAGTATTATTGTTTGCTCATTTAAATCTTTAAACTGTGGACCAAACTTGGATATCCATGGTGATCATTTGAGACTCAAGAGAAATCTGACAAGCATTCTCAATATTTTCTGATATTCCATAAACCAAACAACTTATTTATTGATTGAAAATTACATACCAAGGTAATCAACAATTTATATAGTTAGGTTTCAAGTTTGCTGAGTGGTTCACCCTCTTTAACAGAGAATATAAATGTATTATAAAATGTATAGAGCTTAAAATAAAAATGTAATGTTACTTTGTGACTCCTTTATAGGGAAGGTTTCTATTACGATCAGATATCAGCAATCTGCAACATACATATTGTCTCAGATGTTTGTGTTTTATCGTTCCCGCATAAACCACTCACTACATTTATATGTGTGTGTGTGTGTTTGTGGCACATGTGCAGGAAAGGATGTGTTGACCTTCACTGTCTTACTTGTCTGGACTCGGTCTACTGTTCCACATTACTATTCTCCACAGGTTGTGTTCCCTCATACACTTGCAGTGGTCGAATTATGTGCAGGCAGCAGCGTACGTGCACATCCTCTTAGTGGCTCAGTGTGGCAGGGTCCTTGGTTACCTCTCGTTCTTGTCTCCCTCTTTTCTTTTCAGAAAATAGTCTTCGTCTTCTGCTCATTTTCTCCCCTCACATCCCTCTGTCTGACTGGGCTGAACACGAGGTCGTCTATGGAAAGAGCTGTAAATGGCTGAGGAGCTGTGTACCGGCTGGTTTCGCATCATTGCAGGTACAGTGGGTAAAACCTCTTTCTTGACCCGTCTGTTCAGAACATTGCTTCCTCAGCAGTGACAGTGATATGACCTTCTGAGTTCTGGGTCCTTAAATTAAATGATGCCAGTGACAGAATAGGTAGGTCTTTTTGTGTTTTTATATAGAATGTATAAGAAAGTGTGTGTGGCAAAGTATACAATGATGTGGTTGCAAGCCTTCATATTTTGTAAACTTTATAGATACCGTATACAATTTCTGCATGTAGGTGTGAGTGTTTGCTTGCTTATTTGCATGAATTTGTGCAGTGCATGTTTTTAATTACACGGTACAGTGTTTTCTTCAGACAATGGTTCCCAAAGTCAAGACCCCTTGAGTGGGTCGCAAAACACTGAAAGGTAGATCACATTGTCCACAACACAAACTATGTAAAGTTGCAGATCGTTGTCAACATTTATGAAAAACCAGTCGAGGAAAAAATGTTTGCTCGGTTTTCCACATTTCATTGTTGCTCCAAGACCTCCCAGATGACTAAGTCAGAATACTGATGGCATCAGTGGAAACAGATTAATTTAGGAAACGGTAATATGTGCACAGGTAGTCTAATTTAAACCCTAAGCTAAATTGAGCAACTTAGGTCTTATATTTTGGGGAGGTTTTGTCTAGTTTTGGATTTGCCTATTGGCGTATTCTCACATCAGGGGTCACCAGTCCTCTGCACCGCTATCTTGGTCACATGGTGTGACCCTTGTCTTAAGAGATACAAAAGGAACACTCCAGTATTGTCACTTACAAATGCAATCAAAGAAAGGCAAACAAGATTTGAACAAAGGTAGATATTTCTTTGTCATTTAAACACACACATCTAGTTTGATTTAAAGATCATAATTCATGCCATCATCAGCATGTACTGAGATGGATGGGAAAGTTTTTTGTTCACAAGAATGGCACCACTCATTGATAATTTGTAGAGCATGACGTATATTACATCCTTCATAGTGCACGATATCTCCTGTTTTTCAGGCCACTCCACTCCTGCAGCTCCAAAACACAGCTTATAGGTTATAATGCTTTATTAAGCAAATCCGCCTTCCCTCTTCCCTTTGTTCTACACTCCCCGTCTAGCTGGCATGATGGCTTTTGTCAGAAGCTGAATCACTACACACATCACTTTATTTGTACAAATGGAAGGTGTGGCACCTCCAAGTTGCTACAGTAAATGCTTCATTTAGAGTTTAACTGTGAATGTGGTGAATGTCTACACTGGCACTATATAAAGAAGACATCAATGACTTTCATTGAACACTAGATGGCAATACAGGAAAAGATGCTGCTTGTGTGTCAGCTAACTAAATTAGTTGGAATAACCAGCTGAAAATTGAAGAGAGAGGGATGGAATTGGAAAGTGTATAACAAGAAAACAGAAAAGGTTAAGGTTGATTCTAAAACAAAAGGCAGCAGCTTTAGAGTAAGGGGGGAGAAGAGGACAAGGGGGAAGGGCGTTCAAGCTGGGGGCAGGGTGGGAGGCAGGAGACCCTCTGTTCAGGAGCATCTGCTGGGTGTTAAGACAGAAGAGCTGGGCGAGGAAAGAAAGAGGGATGAAAGGAATGGGGAGGCACGTGACAGATTGAGCTGCACAGTGGCAGCTTAACAAAAATAACAGGGTAAAAACAAGGACAAGGGAGAAATCAGTGAATTAAAAGAAAAGAGGTGATGAATGAGGGAGGAGAGAATGAGTTTTGGGAGGGAGGGAGTCATCATCACATGGGATTAAGCATGACTTGGGAGGATACACTGGGCATGGAGAGGCACACAGCTGGCTCTTTTAAAGCGTGGCTGAAGGTAGAGAGATTAATAGATACTTTTTTTTGTCCCTCTAGAGGAATTTAGTTCCCATATGGTCCCTCACAAACACACATAGTTGTATACATCCTAATCTAAGTATTCACATAAATAACTACCGGTATGTGACACAAACTGCTCTTTTAAGACTAAACACATCTACACTGATATGCTTGTAAATTAATTGGCTCAAAACGATGTCTCGACAATGGCATGATTGAATGCAGATTTCTTCCATTGTTTTCAATCAACCGATTTTTTTTTTGCGTAGCCTCGTTCATAAAAATGTAATCTCAATGTGAGTAATAAAGCTGCTCCTAAGCAAATCCTTTGGTATATCATTTACAGGGAACATAAATTTCTTATTAGTGAAGACATAAAATAAGCAATGATAATGTTTGGGGGATTGGTAATTCTCAGTACAGAATAAGACCAGTACTGATAGTTTTAGCAGTGAAGAGTCTAGCAAGGTACAAAGCAGCTTAAAAACTCCTGTTTTGGTAAGTATCATTTAAGGTACTTAAAAGTGTGAAGTAGTGACATGCAGTGAAATGATATAGATACATGCAGATAAAGACTGAAACATGCTGAGAATGCAAGGTCAACTGGCATTCACAGCATAACTAAGCGGTTATACAAGATGATAGGCTAGTTGTAAAATCCAGGTTAGAAACTAATATATAAGAAACTTCTAAACTTTCAATAGCTGTGCAGTTCTTGGACTCAGACTCACTGATATAAGATGCCAATAAAGGATGAGCTGTGTTTTCCAAATACTCGAATATTCATTAAATAATAATGAATCAAATGTTTATGTGACTATCATCTCATCTTAATCATGTTTTTTTTACATTGTTTTAACCAAACCCTGGCTGTGATTTTATGTAAACGCCATGTGGCAGTTCTTTGGCATCTCAAAACTGTTTGCTTTTAGCCACCCAGTGACTAAAAGCTCTATAATAAGAGAAACATTACAGATGACACGAGAAAGAATAAGTAAGAGTAGCTCATAATCAGGTGTGCCACTGTGAAATTTCCATGCCTTCTTCATTCTTTACAGGGGACTTTTCAAGTGATCTGCAAATCGTTTGTGGTGACTATTGAACAGTGACCATGTGCAAGCACTATTCTACATGGAGTAAATTCATACGATGTTATTGTTTCCACCACTACTGCTGTAACTAAATTGCACTCCACTAGAAATCTAACTGCAGTAATTCCTGGTTGAGATTTTTCCCTTCCCTCCATTTTTGTTGTTGTTCTTGTTTTCTAGGTTTTGCCTAATTGTCAGTCTCCTCTGCTCTTGTGTTAGTGCACACAGACATCCACCCCCTCTCTCACTCCCTTTCTCTGCTCCCTCTCTTAGAAATTTCGTCAACACACGAACACAAACACACACCACTCTCCTGGGGCTGTTCTGTCATTGACCCTTCCTGCGCACTGGTCGCGGTTGTAGCCGGGGTTGCTGTGACGTCACACTGATTGATCCTAGTCTCTGTGCGCTGAGAAAGCACAGGCGCAAAATAAGACAGAGGCTGTAAGGAGGGGAGGAGAAAGGTGGGAGGGAACCAGGGAGAGGAGGAGGAAAGGGAGAGGACAGAGTTAAACCACACCTTATTGCAAAGGGGGGCGGGACACATTCAGAGGCACACAGGCAGACACTAAAGGAATAGTCACTGAGCAGGAGGGTGCAGGGCAGATATTTTGTGCAGTGTTGTGTTATTATGTGATTATAAAGTGTGTGTGAGCGTGTGTGTCCCAAACATGGGTTGTCACTTGGCATGTTACTCCCTCATCGAGCACATTAATTGATGTCATTCACCGCTGAGCAGGCTCGGCACACTGCACTGACATAAGGTAGGATGAAGGGGAGGGGTGCATGCTGTGTGTGTGTTTAGGATATTTGTGTATACTCTGTGTTTACTCTGTACATGTCCTGTGGCATCTTTGTGCCCCCATTTGGATATGTAAACATGTCTGCGTGTTAGCTCAGTACTGAAGTATTTGTCAAGCAAGAGAGGTTTACTAATGTTGCGTTCTCTTGGGCTGTGGTGTCAGGAGACTCAAGCTGTAAGCCATGTGACTATGCAAAGAGCTGCTGGGATTGGCTGAGGCCATCTCTGACCTCAACAAACTCCCTCCGCCCCTGCTCAATACTCCCACCCCCCTTGCCATACACTCATACACACACACACACATAACCCTCCCTCTCTCCCTCTCTCTCCACCTCCCTCCCTCTCTCTACCCTGTCCTGTTATTTATTTTTTTCCTCCAGTTAGATTCTCCCCCTCCTCTCAGCATCCTCGGCTGTAGGTTAGAGCCGCAGTAGCAGCAGCAGTAGCAGCAGCATCCATGGCTTAAGCCCTATGATCAGCAGCTAGCCCGGCCAGGCCCCTACCCCTCCTCTCTCCTCTTTCTGTCTCTCTATCTCTCTGTTTCTGTGACCCTTCTGGGATAGTTGACAAGCGGCGTCTGGGGGTGTTTGAGGCTCACATTTAGCCAGGGCGTTAGCCACATGCACACGGCTGCTCTGCTGCCCATCAATTCTACTGTATCTCTCTGGTAACCGGGGGCTTCTTCTCCTCTCCCCCTCCCGCCACCTCCTGCTTTCATTTCAGGCTCCTTGGAGATAGAGGAATGCAAATCTGCAACCATGATGGAAGGTAAGATGATCACCTTTTTAAAAAAAATCCTGTTCTGTTTCCTGCTGTAATTCAGGGTAATCCCTCTTTATGTCCTTGTCCTACAGGGCTTCTTTTGCTGTATATGTGTATGCGTTTGGGACGTTTAAATGTCATAAGCTGCCCTGCTATTTTGAGTGCATACATTCCAGTGACTTGCATGTTATTCTTAGGAAAAGGGCACAGCCAATGACTCGATGTCTAACACAGAGGCACAATGGCGAGGCTAATTGAACCGTGTGTACCTTTTGTCACTAAGTGTGTTTTGTGTGTGTATCAGTACCCCCCCCAACCCCCCTATTTTCCGCTTACCATCGTAAAGGATTATTTGGATTTATTGTGCAGGACGGCTTATGTGCCCAGCTGGCTCACTAGTATGAATTCTCTTTGTATGGTGTTTAAAAACATGCACACTCACACACACACATACATACTTCCAGTAATGTATGACTCTGCCCACATGAGATTACTGTTGTACCCAGCCCTCGCGTGAAACAAATATTGCATGTCAGTACAAGGGGGTTTCATATGTTCCAGAGTACCCACCCATGGTTGGACTGATCCATCTATTTTGGGTTGAGCGTTTTGAGGAAAGAGGGGACTGATGACTTTAAGTTTCATGTCCCTTTAATTTGTGACATCATCACAGGGGAAGGCCATTGATGGAGGGATGAATCTCTATAGCTCTGCAGCTGGCACACGAAAGCCTCCATCCATCCATTTGTTTCACATTTTAGCTCTTGTTTCTATCCTTCACTTTGTCCAAGCATCCTTTATCAAGGACCACTGACCATTTATTTTTGCAGCACATCCTAGATTTGCGACTTTTACCGAATTAACCTTGAGTTATGTAAGCTCTCATAGTCAGCGACAACATTTTGTAGCTGTGAACATGTGGACATAGAGCTCAGCCATTTCTCTTTGCTCCCCTCCAGTTATTTACTTTACTTTTTTGTTTATTTTCTGTTATGGTTCTGAAAAGAATGTCAAAGATGTCATTCAGGTCTGTGTATCCCAAATGAACTCAATATCAGTTTGTCTACTTCTCAGGAAGGACCTCATTTAGCTGGTTGTTTTTTGCATGTTTGTTTATCACTGCTCCTAAAGTAATCATGATGCCGCCTGGTGTCTGTTTTGTAGATCTAAACAAGGTTGTTTAGAGTAGATTTCATAGATTTGCAGAAACATCTTCAGAGATTATTAACTGACAGTTCTCTGATACTTGGTAGAGTTTTGCTGTTTGAGACACGATTGGTTTTACTCATGTATTTTTCATTTTATACACTTCACCACACTAATCTTATTTCTAGAATAAGCTGAGCCTACAACTGCTCTCATGGTCCATGTTTCTGTAAAAAGAAGTGTTTCTATCTTAGCAACATTAGCATTATAAATCAAATGTCCACAGTGCCAGTGAGTAAACTTAAGAGGGCAAACTTCAGCTGTCTTTTTTTTATACAGGTCTATTATAATGTAGGCTGTCTCTGCGTTTACGTTCCTTGCTTACTGAATGATAATCACAAGTCTGTGACTGGCTTGCTGTGTAAGCCAAACTGGTTTAAATGTAGGTATATTTTTATCAGTTGAATGGGTTTATGCAGCAATGAGTTTCCTTTCCTTTTAGATACACATGTTAAAAACTCCATCATGAAACGGTCTCTGGTTTGCAGACCGATGACAATAGTCATAACAAAATCACCTTCTGTCACGCACAGAACATTAAACAAATTATAAATCACTCAATATAAGTCTTATTAAAAATAATTTCCTAAGTAAAGGCTTCTTTGTAATGTCTTGTCAGTGTCAGTTCAAAGATGAATTATCAACATTTAGCTGTTATAAACAATACTATCTACTCATTGTAGTGTTGCAGGTACATAAACTTTGCAAAAAAAAGAAGGTTTGTGTTAGATTATTTCTTTCAAACTGTATGGGATTTATTGCCAAAAGTGTTGCTTCAATTTCCTTCAGTCATATCTAAGATGAGGATATTTCTGATCAGATAAAGCAGCAGTAGTCTATCTTCAGTAATTACAGGGTATCAATGTGTTATGAATGATTTCAACCCTTTTTTTTTCTGCTAATACTCAAACACACACACAGTTGTTTGATAAATTGCGGTGTTCAGTGATGGTGCTAATGCAGAGTTGCATGGAGATTTTGCACTAGCAGACCTATCTGATCCAGGAATAAATTGCTTTTTATAGGGATGAATTTCTAACTTGACTTTAAGGGTAAGATACTGGGAGCAATATATCTAATGCTCCCCCTCCCCTTTATCCATGCGGCCCTGTCATCGGCTGCATTTGTCACGAGCCAACTTGTTATGTAACAGTTGTGAAGAGGAGAAAAAACAGACAGTCTGCAAACTGCTTCTCTCACATTAGCATGGCTAGCTCAGGCTTAGCATGGACTGTGTGGGTGCAGGATTACAGTCAGGTGTTAAAAATGGATGCTAATCCTTGTTAGCTCTGCTTTTTAAAGCCCTATGCCATGGCCAGCATGGTTGTCCTGGGATAACTCAGAGGGCATAAAACATAAAACAATATCTTCTTTTCAGTTCAAAGAGGTATAAATTCATTGGTTGAGCCAGTAATGATGATAACAACTCTGAAATCTGTAAGGAAAGAAAATATGTACTTCTGAAATGTTTTTAAAAGTAATAAGTCCATCCACCCCTTACCTTCACAAATGTCCTGACAGCATTTACTGTGACCATTTTCTACGAATTTCCTGGATTACCTTCTGGTAGGATTACAGTAACAGTGTGTAGGTGCAGTGTGTTTACATCATTGCAAGGCAGAGTCATTTATAGTAACAAATCACCTGCATGCTTTCCTCTCCTCACGAGAGCCTGCACTCGTGTGTCATTTACTCAGCTCTTCTCAGGGTAATCATTTCAGCATGGGATTACTATTCCAAATAGACTTTTAAAGGTAGGAGTTATAGGGGGAGGCTTGAACATCATGAGGACAAAAACAAAGTTTTACAAATTAGTTTTACAGCTTACAGACTCAAAGAACAGCCCACTAATGAATGCTCTTAAATCTGTAGTTAAAAGGCTGATTCTGAGACTCTAGACTCCTGTTTGATCAACTGCTGACACAAATTTTTAATTAATTGGATCTGAAATGTATGTCACCCCTAATCCATAGTTTAATCTTTTTGGCTTTCTGTAAGCACTATGTTTGATCAGTGCCATAAACTGTCCTGGAAAGCAATGGGTCGATTGTAAGACCATTTGTTGTCCATATTCTTAGTCTCCAGAGGGTGAATCTTAACAGATTTCATGACCTTGTGACATGGCAATCTAACCAAGACTTCCCTTTGCGCAGGAGGAAGAATAAGCTTTTTCTCATATACTCCCAGAAGCCAAAAAATTTGAGTTTTTGTTTCCATACTCTGTTCAAAGTTCAGAAATATGAACAAAATTTCTCAAACTCTGCTCAGTACTTTAGTACTTCTGACAGGAAAACCCCTTTGATTTTAACCAGCCTCTGGCATTTCCTGCTGCTCCTCTCGTTATAGAAAGTGGATATTACTGTTCCAGCACTGATAAAGTCTCTATGAAATGCAGACTCTGCTTGTTGTTCTTTTACATGTTGTCAGAGAGTTGTTGACTCAATCCTACAATTTTGTGGGCTGTAATGAACACTGCAATGTCTTGTGGGCACAAACAGGGCTTCAGACTTGTAGTCTTGTTAATCCTGGTTTGGAATCAGACTGTCACAGGGAGGCCCAGTACTTAAAGCTTGCCAGGCTGATACTTAAACCCCTTGACTGGAATGCTCCAGAGTAGAGGGCAGAGAGGACACAAGGCCATATGGTGGACTTTACTTCCTTCTTTTAATAAATAGTTTATCACTTGACCTCACATAATATGATAAGTTATGATTGTTTAATTTGTTATTTTTGCTGAGGCAGGTACTCTTTGGATGAATTGTATTAGTTGAATATCTTTGTTTTTGGTGTAAAAATCACATCAAGTTCTCTGTTCCCTAATTATGTGACATCTGTGTAAATGGCACACAAGTGTGGAAGGTCCACACAGCTCCCCAGGAGCATATTACCTGGAAAATCAAGTTGTTGTGTTGAGTTGTGATGAAGTATATGCTCATATTACAAAATCCCTTTGGGATTACCAGTGTCTGTGTCAATATTGGTCTATTGCTAACACTTAAGTAACAGTTGTGTTTACCTGTCACTACATTACATATTTGTACAGAGATACACAGAGAAAGATAGCAAGGCGGCAGTTCATGTGCCAGCAAAATACTTTCTGTATGAAGAAAAGTGTATGACAATGCAGTTATTGTGCATTTGGCTTCAAAAAATTCTATTTCATCTCTAAAATACAGGCTGTATGGAGTGGTTGGAGTGGCGGTGGTTAGTGCTGGTACCTCACAGCAAAAAGAGTCCTGGCTCAAAACCCCAGCTGGAGCCTTTCTGTTTTTGGGTTCCCTCAGGGTTCTTTGGCTTCCTCCCACAGTCCAAAGACATTCCCAGTGAGGTTAATTGATCACTCTAAATTGCCTGCAGGTGTGAGTGTGTCTGGTTGTTTGTCTCAGTTTGTGAGCCCTGTCTAGGCCCAATGACAGTTTGGGTAGGGTCCAGCCTTACACAACCCAACACGGAAAAGGAGTTTTGGTTTTAGTTGCCTTGAAAACTGTCTCCTCTACTAGCGGTATGTAGTATGCCAAAAAATACCCCAAAGTTCTTGTGATTTGTCAGACAAAACAACCCCAGTATGCATTTGAGCCAGTCTACTACTACTCTCCCAGTGTCACTGCTACAGCTGCATACTTTGTCCAAATGGTGTTGCTCATCTTTTTATGGCAGGTGGCATTACAACCACCTACTGTTCTCAAAAAAGTGATGGGTTGGTAATAGAATTACACTGTCATAAATGAAGTTAATGTTTTGAAAAACCTCAAAATATCTGAAATAATTCCAATTTATCAGCAGGTATATTCAATTCACATGTATATTCTTGTCTTTCACATCAATAGCATAAAAGTAGTGCCTGTACTTTTGTTATAAAACAGCAGTTATAACTGGACAGACCACTCTGGAATCAACATAGCTGCATCTGAGTCTCTTGTGTGACTGTTTGTGGTGCTTTGAGGTTTGTTACAACAACACCCATCTACCCAAACTCTGGCACTGATTGGCTAACTCTACCTTTAGCCGACAATCATTACTTATGTATCTGTCACCTCATCCAAGATAACTGAGGTTTAAGATCACAGATATTCTTCCAATGTTTCTCTCTGAGCCTTTTTTTCCCACCACACAAAAATGTGTGGTGCGGTAGCTTGCAGCTTATGTTGTTGCAGCATGGTCCTGTTTTTCATGAAGTCATGGTGGGGAGTCTAGGAGCTAATGCCTCATTTAGTGGTATAGTTTTGCAGGTATGCAACTGTTTTGCCCGAACACGTTCACAGTGATGCTATTTTACCGGCTTCATTCACTCGGGGAAGCCTTGGAGGACGATCAATGACTTTAAATATGGCAGCACATCTCCGGTGGCTCTCAGGAAGGCTCTGCTGCAATATGGTTTCCAGGGTAACGAGCATCAGGCTGACTCATGTTTGTTTGGCAATGAGATTGACAGAGGCTCTCAAGTGCAAATTTTTTATTGGTTTCTGAATAAACAGGTATTTCTTGTGTCACTGTGAGCACACAAATGTGAAGAATGTTGCATTGGGTCCATCCATGTTGTTAAAAAACAGCGTATAGATCCATTCTGGAGGTTTTATTTGCCAGGACTTCTCTCCTGCTCTCTCTTACATTCCCAAATGAGTAATTCAGTGTCTCGCTATTGGCTCCAACACATAAATTATGCGGGCTGATGCACTGGAAAAAGCCCTCGGTGGCCTTGCAAAAAACTTAATGATGGTATATGTAACAGAGCAAAGTAGGGTTTTTCTTTTTCAATCTTTTTTTTTTTTTTTTAATTTTAAAAAGAGAAGGGCATGACATAACTTAGTAACAGAGATACAGTGAATGGTGGGTGCTTCCCTTTGGCAAATTCATTCAATGTAGAAAATAAAAATAAATATCTATAATACCAATAGATAGATGCACTGAATAAACAAATGAAATAGCAAAATAGCTTCTGTGGATGTGAAATGCAGAAATGTATCTCCCTGCTATCACCTGCGGATTTGTGCAGCTTAGTCTCCATCCTGAGTCATAGTCTGTGTCTGTTTTCCCCTGCATGCTGTTCTTTGCACACACACACACACAGGCACACAGAGCTGTAACAGACCTGCATATATACCCGTCCACTTTTCAATGCAAACAAATCTGTCTTCATAATTGTTAACAAGTCTTTGGTTGTTCTGTCCCTTAATGCTGTGTTTTTCATCACCGGGCAGACAAAGATTTAAATCTCAAAGACAGACAGCGCCACTGTTGCTGGGTCTCGTGGAAATTCCTCCATGCAGTAGGAGTGGCATGTCACTGCCTTAATAACATGTAATTACACTTCATACTAACTGTGTTTATTGACATGTGGCCCCAAGGGATGGCTGTAACACCAGTAGATGCAATATTTCTCTGAATTGCAGCCATATTTTTCAGCTTGAATTGATGTCCTCATTTGTACCATGGAAATATGTAAACGATGGACAAATGAAGGCAAAGTGATTGACAAAGTCTGATAATACAGTAGTGCTTGTAAAACTTTCTTTTATGACTTAAAATATACTCAGTAAAATGGTTGATGACGCCAATATGATTTTTTAAAGATCCTCAAATCAACAAAGTTTGTGTTTTTGAGTGTCTTCCTCACGATGTGTCAGACTCACTGACAAAAGCTCATTGTTCAGTGTGTCTATTGTGACTATGCTTGACAATAAGTTTGAGAGAGAACCAAATGAACTTTCCAACAACAAAGACACACGGGGATAGAGACAGGAGAAGGAGAGCAGTCAAAATATCATTGCTTGATCTTCACACTCTTCCTGACACCATTTGTTTATTGATTCATTCATTTATTGGAACAACATCCTCATGACAGGCCTTCAAATTTGATCTTGTACTTTGCACAATCACACCCACTCATAGGCACACATACATACACACATGGACGATGTTATGCAATGATGCCAAGGATCCAGTGCCAAACAAACAGAGCTGTTTGTGTAATCCTGTGGCAGCTGGGGGATTGAAGAGGTGCTCTTAAAGAAATATTCAAACTGTTTTCCTGAATGACAGATCAGACTGCTTTAAAAGTGCATTCACAAAAATGTCATCAGTCAAAACTAGACTTTTCAGTGTTGGAGGGTATCATACTTATCTGGTGAGTCACTGTGTTAGGAGACATACTGTACAGGGATCTGGGGAAAATTTAATAGAAATATGTAAACTAACCAGAGGCCTGTATTACTTGATTTTTGCTGGATTTTTTCTTATCAAGGTATCTTCAGGCTTAACCCTGGATTTTCCGTCCTACTACTCTGGTTCACCTCTTACCGAGATAAATCACCATGGTTACTCATGCTGAACGGCTAACCTGCTCCAGAGCAGGGTTAGATAT
This sequence comes from Thalassoma bifasciatum, assembly GCA_008086565.1. Classification (NCBI taxonomy): domain Eukaryota; kingdom Metazoa; phylum Chordata; class Actinopteri; order Labriformes; family Labridae; genus Thalassoma; species Thalassoma bifasciatum. The sequence goes on from RPOG01000211.1 coordinate 526,279, forward strand.
GAATAAGCGACTGAGGAGTACCAAGGCACCACCCCCTTAACTTATCAAAGTGCTGTCCACACATGAATTGACATTGTATAATCTCATGAATTTACACATTCACAGGGTCCGACTTTTTTTTTACTAGCATTCCTTCCTGGCTTTTGCTGTGGCAACAGTGTTGCTTTTGGCCTGAATGATATGTTTGAATCCTTGAGGCTTCTTCATGGCAAAGCTGACTGCCTGGCAGGTTTTCTCCCATTTCTCAGTGCAATTGGTCAGATGCTGCAAACACCATCAGTTCTATGTGAGCGCGCACTGATCAAGATAGAAAAAGCTTCGTAGTTCCACCTATCAGGACCAAAAATGTTTTAAGTCAATCCAGAGAAAGGTGAGGGATCCCAAATGTGTTCGCCCCACTTCGTAGTACAGACCCCTGGGATGCTGTTTCAGCCGTCTGGGGTCCACATACAGAGAGGAGAAGAAGCCTGGACAGCTGATTTGCAGTTCAAGACTTGCATTCTTTCCTTTTTCATTATAATAGGCAGTATAGTTGTTATGGCCGCTGCAACTCTAACAGAGTCAGTAGCACCATGGATGTCTTTGTGTTGTGGTTTATGACATAACTGGATCAGGGAAGTCTCTGGTGGAGGCATCATCGAGCAGAACTCAGGCATGAATCAGTTTGATGTTTCTCAGTTTATCATCGTTAAGTTTTGTGATATTGGTTGAATGACCAATCAGCTGTCTTCATGTGGGCTATCTGTTAAAGTGACTGATCATCTGTTGTCCTATCATGCATATTTGGAGGACATGCTCAGGTCGCAGCTGAGGTCTTCTGTGTATTTAACTTGCTGGATCTTTTTGTCCTTCTTTTTTATAGAAATTTGTGAAAAAGAAAACACAGACTCTGACAAGAGCATAGAGATGGGAAAAAATTGAGTGTGAATAGTGAATACTATTGCAAGAATTAAGAGGAAACATAATCCAGAGTGTTGGGGACATAAAAAGGAGATGGAGTGAGTTAAAATGTCCTAGTAGGATGGCGTGAGAGGGGAGAGATACATGGAGAGCAGCAGTGCGTGTCAGAGCCCTGGAGGGAGAGGGCAAGATACAGAGGGAGGGGACGAGGGCACAATCATCATGAAAGGTCTGTATTTTTTGTTGAGTCACTTCCTAGCTCGTGGCTTTTTTGGGTCTGATCAGCATGTAAAGAGGGAAAGACTCAGTGCCCTAGATTTGATTTAGTCTTTGTTACACTTTCATTGTCACCTCTCTGTGTCTGGGTTTTGGATCTAAAAGACAGCTGCGGGCTCATCCTTATTTTGTCACTACTCTTGTGTTACAAAACTCAGTCATGGGTGACCTGTGCAACATTTGATCTTGCTAAATTCTTTCTTACTGTTGAGGAAAGGTGGACACACTTTCAGTCATTTCATCCCCTTGTATCTCTTACCTCCTGTCAACATCTCTCTTTTCTTCCCTCCTGTGTTTTTTCATTTTATCAAAGGAGAAAGCGACAAACATGGTAGCAGGGGAACCCTCAGGGAAGTTAGATTTATTTGGCCATATAATATTAATGTGTCTCTGCATAATGTATTCAGCTCCCTCGCTGACTGTTAGTGCTTGGCTCGATTTCCCGATGAGTTTACTTAATTAATAAATGAACACAAAATCTTGTTGCTGTGAAATGGATTAAATTTGCGTGGTTGTTTTTTCACTATTATCAGATAATAACTGAAAACTTACCTCAAAACCTGCTTCACTTTCTTCAATTAATGATTCCCTTTAGTTTCCCAGAATACCTTTCAACAAGCCCTGAAGAAGTTGCATGATTTATGCTGTAGTGTGATACATGGGTAGGAATGTTGTATTGAAGAGCTGGAGGTGTAAAAAGTGAATTTATGGAGCTTGATTCCCAGCCCTGCCCTTGTTTAAAATTCTCATCATTGCATTTTACAATGAGAAAAATACCCACTTGAGTGTTTTCAAAAAGCTTTTTCATCTTGTTTTTTTTCTTTTACCCAAATAAGAAGTATTTGCTCTTGTATTCTGAAAGCTTACATGAAAAATCTGCCTGTGGTGTTTACATTTCAGCCATTAGAGTTTGACCTTCATTCTGGTTGTGTCTCTGCTCAGCGCTGCGTGTGTATCTGTACTGTATGGCTAAGAGCCGGACCAGTGCAAACAGATGTCAGTTTCAATCAGCGGGGGATGCACTTGCACAGTGACGCAGGGACACAGCTACAGGAAGAGATTAGCAGCGTTTGGATTGATACTGGTCCGGTTGAGAGATGTAGTGATGATGAAGGAGGGATTGAAAGGTTGGAGGGCTGGGGAAAAGATGTAGGGTAAGGGGAATGTGATTCACGATGGAGGCTCTAAAGGGTGTGATTAAAGAGAGAAATGCAGCATGTGTATTAGTGTCTGGCCAGCTGTGTGTAACATGTTTTCAGGCTTGTTTGCATGGGGAGTTCCTGCTTGTGTGGGTGTTAGGCTTTTCATGTGTCTTCACTCGATATGTACATTTATTGGTCCGGTTAACATTCAGGCTAAAGGGTAAACTCCCTCTATATTTTGTTTAAAAAAAAAAAAAAAAAAATATTCTCAACCAATTTCTCACTGTCTAAATACTTAATGTTTTCCTGCAGTGGTGCAAATTACATGAATGAGTGGAATGTGAACAGCACTTAATTGACCTATGAAGAATCCTAGTTCTGCAGTAACTCAAACTATTTGTAAAAGGAATCCAGCACTTCTTAAAAGTGAGTTTGTACACTGTGAGTGTGAGTGTTAGCTAACAGTCTGGTTGGCAAATCTGGGTCTGTTGTTCTGCCTTGTGTAAAAACCACTATGAGATGAATTAAGATAGTTTTGGTTTGCCTGTAAAATGAAGGCTTCATAGTGATGGATAAGTAACTTTTAGTTTTTTTATAAATGCAAAGAGCACGTTCTATTTATTCCCATATTTCAAACATCATTACAAACACACAACGCTAGATGTTCACTTTAAACAAATGATACACAAGATACAAGATACTGTATTTGCCTTGCATACGTTTTAGAACAACACAATTACATCCAAGAGCATTCTTTTTAAATTGCTACACATTAATATGTTTCAGAAATCCTTGAACCAGTCTGTAAATGGCATACAGTCCATTTTGAAAAATTCCAAGAGGTCTTCACACGATGTCATGCACACATAAGGTTTTCATTTTGTTGAGTTTATTTTCGGTCTGTTGAAACAAATACACAATTTCACACATTAAGGTGAAAAGTTTCAAGTAAACAAATCCTAGGCTAATGTTTTCTTGCATTAACCTCAGTCAGTAAAAGAAAAAAATAATAAACAAAAAACAAGGTTCATAACATGTCGGAGCTGCGGGCCATAAACACCAAGGTCTGCCCATAGCTCGGCCCCCAACCAGCCTCTGGAGGGCTAGCCAATCAAGAGAAAAGGGGTTTTTAGAGTAGGGAGATTTTAAAGAGGCAGCACCTAAAACAAGCATTTCAGATAGTCTGATATAAGGATTTTTGTAGAAAAAAACCCAGCATGTTTCAGATGGTTGCCTCTCAAGGCACTAAAACGCGTATCAGCTTTTATGTTTTCAAACTAATTCTAAGCATTATCAAGACTCAGGCAGACCAAAAACAGTGTCAGCACTTGTGGACCATCTGTGATACAAAAAACAGGTCTATCTCAAAATGCCCCTCATTTATCAGGTTTTTAAATCTGTAGACAGCACATTCATGTTTACATGGATGAATGTTCCCATAAAGGTGTGCATATTTGAGTGTGTGAAAAGTCATAAATGATATTGCAGAGACGGCCTCTCTGCCAGTCCTTGTCCCAGCAACTATCAGATGGATGACTCATAGCAGATAGGATTTCATTAGCAGACATCAGACCGTCCACAGAATAGAGGAGCCATTGATTTTCACCATATCAGCAGGGAGAGAGATGGGAGGGGGCATGGACACTGGAGGCAGGGGGACTTGGGAATTCGAGGCATACAGAGAGAAAACTGCGCATCAGTGAAATTAAACCACATGACACAAAGCACCTGTCTTGAAGTCCCACTCTGAGAGACAAGCAGCTGTACTGTTCAGTATCTGTTGATATTGAAAAAAATGGATTCCCAGGATTGCACTTGTGTCTATTAGTCATTCTTATACTAATATCAGTCAGCTACTTTTTAAAACCATGTAGAGGAGAAGGAGTGGGAGCCTTTATTTCTGAATATCTTTGCAATTTCTGTTTTCATGTTATGTTCCACACACACTTCAATTCCTCTCCAGGTTACAACACGCAGGAATGACGGTAATAGTTTTCACTGCTAATATCCTGATATGAGTCCCTCAACTTTCGCCCACTGACTGTTCCAGTCATGATCCCAATTACATTTGATTGTGTGGTGTCCCATTAATAAACAACTAAATTATTGTCATGAAAGAAAGGAAGTGACTTTACCCAAACAAATTAATTTCTCATTTTTTTCCTTTCAATTATTTGTTGTAATTGCCGCCTGAAGTGACTAAGTAACATCAGTAAGACTGTATGAGACGCGTGATGTCTTATGAAAGTCAACTGGGGCATGTAATGTATGTATCAGTTGCACCTGAATGATTAAGAAAACGCTGTTAATTGAAAAAGAGACAGACTTTAGAGGGTAGGATAGGACGTGAATAGACAGACGAGTAGAAAATGCAGATGAGTGATTAGGTTGGGCGGGGTCTGTACAGGGCTCAGCACAGGCACATTATACCTGCTCTTCTGTGTTCTGAAACATACATTTTATTTAAGCTTTGTGTCATTTTATGTTTTTGTTATTGTTGTTTTAGTTTACTTCAATCACAAATTTTTGCAGGTCTTAAATAGTGGATAAGTTTCAGCTAAAACTATATTTTGATGCATTGGAAATATTACATAACTTTACAGATAAAGTGAATTGAAACTGGAAAAAGTTGATTAAAAGCAATGGAGTGCTAAAGGACAAGAAGCTCCTGTGATGCCTGATAAGTATGACCCTCTATTTGTTGTGTTATTAATCATCCAGAACATCTCCCAATCCATATTTTTGAGCAAGCACCAACAAATCTCTTTTTATGCATTTAAAAATCTGTTGCTAATCCCTGTGCACTATACGTTCACTCTGGATGCTGTGTACAGAACAGCCAGAATAACGTATAGCCTGTAGATAAAATCTGTTTGACACGTGTGTACTTTCCCAGACACTTCAACAACAGAAATAGAGTGAGTGGTGGGAGAAAAGTGGAAAAATCTGGGAGTCCATGAGAACTGGATTTAAGATGATTTACAGCGTTTCTTGTTGCACCACAAGCTCAACACTCCTGCCAACATTTCACATGTTCTCAAAGATTCAGTACCTCATTGACCCCACTGGTCACGAAGATTCACTTTTTGTCATCGAGCATTCCTCCTAAAGCAAACGGGCTGAACTGAGCCATGTGACTGGAGCACCATTTGTCTAAATTACAAGGGAGGTTGGAGGAAAAGGAAGTTACTCCCCTCTCTTTACCACAGTGTTAACCACTTTCTGACAGAGATGCAGAAGAATGCCTTCCTGTCCTGTTTCTGACTCACAACATCAGCAGAAAACAGCATCTTTGAGGGTTATTTGAGTCTGCTGACATCACAAATCAGACATTTGACAAATGTTTCTGTGGGCTCTTTCTCCCAACACCATAAAGTTTTGTTTTGATGTTTCTTTTTTCTTTTTGATGTTTTCCTCTGGCATGTCATGAGGCTGTGAGAAAGGCACTTGAGATTTCCATCAGCAATGTTAATTTGGACAAAAAAAGGTTGAAGTGAAAATTTTAAAGACTGAGAAACGTGATCTGCTGCTCAAATACTGACTGTGCAAGTGAGTGTTTGCTGAACTAGCAGCAGTTAACAGTATATTCATAAATGTCTTTTCACAATTAAATACCAAAAATCAATTCCTCTCACTTTGTATAACAGCAAAAGAATTTAAATTCTTAAAAATACCAGCCCTAAACGAGGGTGTTTCATATTCATCTTAGTCACAGTGTGAGCTGCACTAGGAATGTGTAATCCAGCATTTACCCCAGACAGTTTTAATCCTTTATATTGTTTCATTAAAGCACAATAGCTCTCTTCTTTGCTTTATTGAAACTTTAATGAAGAAAAAAAAGAGCCACTGCAAAGTATTAATATTCTACCAGGTAGAGATAGAGACCTAAAGTCTAGTACATGAGTAGTACGCATGTGTTTTATTTATTTGACTGCATACGTACAGCAGGGTCTTCCATTTTGCAAGACTTTAGTGCATCAGTTGCAGCAGGAATCTCCTGCAATGCCCCCTTTTGTTGTTTTAGAAGCACCCAAGTTACATAACATGCAGCCACCAAGAACAATGTGTATTTTCCAGATCTTTGCACAGCTAAAACATGTGTAAACAAAGTCAGCAACACATTGTGATAAGAGTCAGTGAAAGCCACAACATATGTAGCCTTAACTAAGTGATGAAGATATGCATAGAACAGGAAGTATTTTACATTTACAGCAGAAAACATATCTTTTTAAACACTTGAACTTCACTTCATAAGTCATACTTTGAACTGATACCTAGAAGGTCGCATGTGTTGTCTAACCAGATTATATTTCCAGAGTAGGATACAGAATAATGCAGCCTTAGTTAACCTGCAGGTTATGTAAGATTTTTCATAATACTGGATTGCTGGGCTTTAAGAATGACACTGAAGTTGATGATGCATTCTCTCAAAGTGCTTCCAGATCTTGTGGTTCATCGTTGTTTCCCCACATCCCCTCTTTTCCTCTGCATCTCATCCTCCTTGTGTCACTCTCACTTCCATTCCAGCTCCCCATTTTTAGAAACAAACAGCGCTCCACCTTTTTGATGATGACAGAGTGCTTTTATTTCAAGACTGCAACTGTGCAACGATGCTAACGGAGAAACCAGTCTTAATAAATCTTACACAGTCAGGACATTCCACCACCAACCAGAAGCTGACCAAACCTGTAATCTGGGTGTGAACAGAGGTGGGGTGGAGTCAGTGGTCTGTTTTAACCATAGTTAAGCGAGATTAGACTGCAGGGAAGGAATCAAGCAGATGTAATCCACAGGAATTCAAGCCAGTTTTTTGAGATGCTATCTTCCCGAGAGGAGAAGATAGAACCTTTGTTGCTTATCTCAAACATTTTGGAACAAGCCTCGTTACTTTGTGCCTCTTCAGAGTGCGCCTGTGTTGTGTTCCTCCTTCTCTCGTCTCCTCCCCCTTTTTCTGTCCTCATTTTCATAATTGTTTTTTTCTACAAACAAAGTAATTTCCTGTGCTTCCCTGGGGCACATTGGACGTGACCAGGCTACATCTGAGCAACTGATACATATCAACTTTCTGTCAAGCCTCATCTGGACAAGACCACATACACACAAGCACACACACATAGTCTGGTAATACATTGTGGGCAGCATTACTTATTGCTCATGTGGAAACTTTTCATTCTGGGCAGCCTCGTAATCTGACTGGGAATCTACTGTATGTCTCTCAGCCCGTTTCTCAATCCTTCTCACTCACACATCACATGAACACCCACCCACTCCTCTCTCTCTGGTGAACACACCAGACTTGAAGCGAAGTCATATAACTGGCATGGTAACTGTTAGTGGTCTGATTGGCTGATGGGAGAGCAGTGGTCCATGTCCCTTCCTCTCGAGTCTCTCAGTGCTTTTTTTTAAGTGCAAAGGCTCAGCAAAAGGTCCAAAGTAACACATGGGCTTGAGTAATTCAAATTACTCAGTTATTGTGACGCACACTGCCAGGGAAGGTATAGTACAAGCTACCTGTATCTTACACACTAGTGCTGTATCATTAACAAGAGTATGTTGACTTCTGCAGCTGTTAGATTAAAAAGCAGTATTCTCTCAAACTCATATAAAAATACAACACCTGATGCTGAGCACAAACGCACTGGAGCCCTTGACGTGGCATTCAATAATCATTCAATAATAATGAAAATCAGACAGTTTATTGGCCATTTTCTCATCTTAGAAATTGATTTTGTTTTTGTACTTTCCTGATTGTAATGTGGTAATAACCCCAGACAATGTTTGCAGGGCTTTGGAAATCTGTCTAATTTGCTATCAAATTACAACTAAATTTCATAGAAAAGTAGAAAACAGAGGAACATAGAAGTTCTGGACAGAATTTCTACGGAGATTAGGTCACCTGCAAACTTTGCTCTGTGAAACTAAGCATGCATCATTTCCATTCATACTTCTAGTCCTTTTTAACTGGTCTACAACTACTTTACACAGTCATTAACAAGTATTTATCTCTTTATGTGCAAGGGTGGGGGACTATTTGAATATTTGGGCAAAACTTACCAGTTACTATCAAGTAGCTGTTTGCTTGAAACTAGGGATCAACCAACATGGATTTTTCAGGGTTGACAAAGGTTTTTTTTTTTTTTCACCCTCGGCCAATGACCCTTACAAGCTGGTGATTTCATTGGGTAAATTTTTTGGGCACATATTGCTTTCACTCAATTTACATCACAGAAAAGAGAGGCGGAATATGTTGTAAACTCCTACTTCAGGTGTTTCACTCTGCAGTCTGCAAGCAGGGGAAGGAACAAGTCTGCATGTGGACTGTAGTGTCTCCTAGCAACACAGAGCTGCCTGTGAATGTCTGTCTGTAAATCATGCAGGGGAATATATATCGGCATTCCGCTTGTGCATTGGCCGACGCCGATACAAGTGAAAAACGCAAAATTTGGCCGGCCAACATTTTGGTTTATCCTTACCTGAAACACCTATCCTTCCAACTGTGCAAAATTTGCTATTCAGGACATTTTGAATATTGTCTCATATTTGTGTTGGACTCTGCCTCATTAGGTCAAGAGGAGCATCTTCTCTAGAGAAGTGTCTAGCAGTTTAGCAGGCAGAGACCATGGCTGTCTCAAATCGCATACTGCTATAAGTATGTAAGATTACATGAAGTACATTGTGTACACTATTCACTTTCTTGAAGCGTGAACAAATCTAACAAGGTAGTGTTGTCTCAAATTGGATACTTTGGCTTTGCACTTAATAGAAATTAAGATCGCATTCCATAACAGATAACAGGTGTTCTTCTGTTATTCATAAATTGCAACCATTGTTTTTCTGTTCCCGCCCTTTTCTCTATGTAGTCAATATGGCAATCATTGAGTGCGAGAAGTGTCCAGCTACCACACACAAGTCCCCACTTTGAGTGCGCAGCCAAGATAGTAAATGTAAGTGCAAAAGTGTGGGTTTGGGGACTAAGCCAGTATTCCTTGTCACAGCAGTTGCTGGTCGGACTCAAGGTCTCGACCATTTGCTTGACTCCCTGAGTCCTGCTACTTTTATGTCCTGTCTCTTGTTAGCTATAATATCAAAGAAAGCAAAAAAAAAAAAAAGTTAAAAAAGACTAACTGTGTCAGGGACTCAGGACACAAAACTAGCAACAAGAGTAACCTGATGGTAGACTCTTTCCTTGTATTGCCTGACTGTGAAGCTCAGGGACTTGTAGCAAGAAGAGTTACTGGGTCCATGTTTAAGAGAAAGCTGTTGAGCTAAGCATGTCAAATCAGTTGAGTTATGCCTATATTGAAACTGGAACTAAACATTTCCCCGAAAATATATTGATGGTATATGTAATGTAGTGACAAGAATCTATAATATTTATGCTACTCAGTGTTCAAAAAGTGGTTCCATTCCTCCATCTGTCCCTACAAAATCCATCCATCAAAATGGACGTGTAATAAATTTGAATTTGACAGATGTGGCCTACTCATCAAAGAGTCTGTCTCCAGAGACTCTGAAGTGCTCCGAGTTCAGCTCTCAGTCTATCTGCTCTCTCCAGAGCACCGAGGCAGTGCTGACCTATGAGGAGCTGACACCCTGATGAATGGTCTTATCTCACTAACAGGACTTGTGGGAGGAAAGGCAGTTTATTAATTTTATTCACTATTGCCACCACTTTTATGTGCACTCATGGAGTAAAAGCACAGATACGACAGAGGAGCAGAAATCAGGAGGCACAGAGAAGAGAGCACTAAAAGGTTTGCTCAATATATCTGTGAAACTGCATCAAGATGACTGTTACTACAATTATAGTTCTGGTATTTGGAAATTAACATTTCATTCCTCCACCACCACTTGATGAACTGCCGTTGTTTTTTCTTAGACTTGATTAAATTGTATCAAAGCCATTTACCAGATATGTTGCGTTGCTCATTGGCAGACTTTCAGGAATTTGGTATTTAGTGGAGTGTACATACACTGCATTAGCCAGACAATTGGGGTGGTTTCCTGGATAATATCTTCAAGCACATACACACAGTCCTAGACACTCAGCGGCTCTATGGGAGCGTGATACAAAGCTGTGTTGGGCTCATTAAAGGTTTAGTGGGAGTAATTGAGAGAGGAAGGAAGCTGAGTGTCTGTTGCAAAGAACACTGTTTCAGTGTTGAAAAATACTCTGTGGATTTTATTATCATGAGTCCACACGTTAAGTCTCAGTTTTACCTTCCAAGAAATCAAGGAGGACAACAGTCAAAGTGGTTGTTCCAGGATCCTATTTGGGGCTTGGACGGCTACGTTGACCTGAAGCCTGGCAGATTGATTGATTGATGCCAGAAATAAGCTGTAATAAAACAGCTCTGGTTCATTTCTTGCCCCTACCACGTGTTTCCTGAGGTGCTGTAGCCTCTTACTGTTGTGTGTTAATGTAAACACTCTTTACGCCATCCAGTACAATAAGCTTGCAAAAAATCCAACCTTTGTAAACAAAGAGTTAAACAATTTTGCACTGCAGGACTGTTGTGCTGGATTGTATGGTTGTTCATTGTACTGGGCTGCATGATGTTTTGTTAAGCTCTCATACAGGCTTAAAGGTATATTGTTTCATTAACACACAGATAGTATGGACCACTTCTTGGTATAGATTGGTCTGTTCTTAGTCTAAGCACTCCCATATCCACTTTTGATTTAGAGCATTGATCCACATAGCAATCCAGCTGTCTGAAATCATCAGAGCTGCTCATGTTTGAGATCTGATGTCATCAATGCTGGTTATAATATAAAGATCAAGTCCATCAGTTTGATGTGTCACATCCCAAAAAACAAGCATTCACAAACATCATAAAAAAGTAACTGAGATTGTTTTAAGAAATAATAACAAACTCCTGTAGTTTTTATATTCAAGACAGAAGAGTTTAATGGGTGTACCTCACATACTCATCTGCTCATCCAACAAATGCATGTCCTTTAAAACGTGGTGCCATTTACAAGTGAAATATACGGGCTCTCAAACTTGAATTACAATGTGACCATCGTCAGTGTTAGTTTCAAACTTTGCATCATAAACCGATTTATTCAGGAATACTCTTATGATGATTCTTTTTACACATGCTGCCCTTAGTCATCCACGTTTATTAACAGCGTGACTAAAATATCTAACCAGATGGCCACATGCAGGGAACTCTTCAAAGTGATTCATCCTCTTATTTTACAGACCTTATGTACCAATATCTGATATTAATCAACTATGCAGTCAAGGTCATATCTTAGATTTGTCCAACACTATCATATTTGAGAAATATTTAACAGTCTATGTCATGAAAGGTATAACAATGGCCACTAGAGGCACTGTCTGTGTTTCCAGTTAGTCTATCATTGGTTCATCTTCTCTGCAACAATATAAAAATGATTCATTAGTGACTCATTAGATGTGGGGCTGTGCTTCTTATGTACATGTAGGGGAGCATGAGTGTGTGAGTTCAAGATGTTTTCTCTCCATACCACCCCCCATCATCCCTCATCCTCCTCCATCTCTTCATACAAAACATAGTCCAGACTCAGTGCGAATACACACCTTCAAGTTGCATTTCCAAGAAACGAAGAGATAATGATCCATCCTCTCATCTGTGGATCACACTCCATTGCACTCCCACACACTTTTTTGTCCTTATGCCTTGAATCATCACAGTTTGATATTAAATCTCTGGGATGTTGAGTCATTAAGATTTTATGTGAATATTTGCACATTTCCCTCTCTTTAGTCTTAATAAGCACTTTGTGAATCAAGACAGCTCTCCAGCATCTTCTGATAGGGTAGAAGCATGCAAAGGCTGGAACAATATTCAAACTGTTTTATTTGAATGATTTAAACCAGTGTTTGGTGGTATTTTTTATGGGTTTTTAGAACACCAATTTAAATATGTTTGATTTTTCTGAATACAAAACCAAGCTATATTCATGTCTTTTCAATGCCAGTGAAATTGGCAGGAAGTGCGACCCAGGATGTTGTTCATTTCCAAAATGAATATAATTTGCTTAAATAATAGTTGGGTTAACTTATTTCTACCACACTAGTTCTCTGGTGCTGCAGTGCTTTAGCAGAGAAATAATCTTGAAAAGTATGGGAAGTATTTATCACTGGACGACTCATGATCACCAAATGTGATTGTCACTCAGTATGTTTACATGTTAAATACATTTACAGTCAAATCAAGCCACAGCTATAGCCCCCTTAGGCAATTTAACTGGATTACTGTCCCTGTCCCAGTGCACTGGCACTGGACAATAATCAATTTAGGTATGTTGGCCTCTGCTATGGTAGGTGTTGAAAAACCCACATTTTGTCAGTATTGAACCTTCTTCAGGTCGACCTTATACGTCACAAATCAAAACAATCAATGAACACATTGGCTCAAGGCTAACTAGCTGTATGTCGAACAGTGACAACATGTTAACGTCACAGCTGTGTAGCTTTTATACATGCTACAAAGGCTTTGTCTTGTCCCCTCTCTTCAACCTAGGTTTGCTCAAAATGCCTCCCTTGTGCGTTTATGCTGCCCAGAGCATGTGCAGAGTGCCAAGGCCATTTTGGGGCCCATTAAAGCATTATCTATTTACTGGATGTTAGCAGTCGAGAAATTCAGCTTGTTGGGATTTTGGCCATTCGTACATGTTTTTATGTGTTTTAAGTTTCTGTTTTAGTTGAACTAATACAGTAAGTATTTTTTTTTAAATCATGTTAACATATTCATTGTGCCTCTGGGAGTTTTTTGATTTGGTCCACAACAGCAGAATTTGAAATGTCCTTGAAGATGCATTATAACATAAATTTGGGTGATGGTAAAGAATAAGATTTTACAGCCTGTTAGATAAGGTTGATGCCTGTCAAGTCATGTATCCTGTCTTACATTTGAAGGTTGCAGTTTCAGTTGTTCCAGAAAGACAAAGCTGCAGTAGCCTCAACGCAGTTCAGCAAAATAGACATCATATGAGGTACTTTAATAATGCCTACCCTAACTTACTGATGTTTTGCATCACAGGGCTTCTTTAAGCTTCTGATCTCAAACAATTTGATCCCATTCCAGTGACTGAACTGTTGTATTATTATTTATCTTCAGGGACAGAACTATGACAACGCAGCATTCAAATTGGTATCCTCCCATTTTCCCTGTAGGCTGGTGAATCCATTTGTGTATCTTTCATTTTTTTTTTTTTTTGTTCTTTGACCAGTAGCTCTCACACCAGATCAGATTTAGTCTTAAAAACCAGAGTGTATTACACAATTGTCACAGGTTGCTCAGCATCCCAAAGGAGGTTTAAAATAAGGGAAAAGTTATCACCAGATGAAAAGAAACTATTCATCTGTAACTTGCTTTGCCACTTCATTAAAGTATTATTAGTATTTGGATGCAGGGTAAGTTATTTCTCACAACTTTATGAGACAACTTGAACTATTACCATTAGGAATGAAAAACAGCAAACCCATTCAGAGAGAACATGGTTTCCCTATAAAAGAGGCTGAAAAACAGTGAGTGCACATTTAGAGAGAGAGAGAGACACCCAAATAAGACTGATGGTTTTAATTTTTCCTGCCTCTGTGGAATGACTGCTGCTCCAGCTGAGCTGATGGCTCAAACATCACTCCACAGCTACGTCAATGTGCCAGGTAACTGTGGCTATGGGATGCAGGGTGCATAAAGGGAAAGAAGAGGACATTTCCCTGGCCTCACTTCTCCATCTCCCCTGTGGTAATGAGATTCAGCTGTGGGCCTGTCAGATTCATGTGGATCTCTACGTCTTGGTTTTTCCCCTCAGTGGTGTCTGTGGTGATATGTTTTGAGAACGGGGACAGGACTGACAGAGCTGGGGACCTGTCTCCTGGGGAGGCCTCACAGGGGTTTTGACAACTGCAGCATCAAAACTTCCATAAACATATTGTTCATCGAGAGACCTTTGGAGAGGATGTTGAAAACAGGAAACGCCTTGAAAATAAAAGCATCACCAATGTCACATCACCAAATAAAAAGCAGATGAATAGAATAGGAACTGTGGCACTTTGCAATGAAAGAGAATTTAATGGAATTATTTTTATAGATATAAAAGAATACAGAATATATAAATCTTTTAAAAGAGGAGTTCACAATTTGGTCCATGTCATCCCCCTTCTCTCCCAAGTACTTTGTGAAATTTGCTTTGTAAAAAAACAGAGTACAGGAAATACAAGATTCATCCAGTTTTGACATAAACAGTAGTGCTTTCAGCACCAGCTGGGGGTGGAGAGGGCACCGTGTTCCCATACATGCCCTGTTGATCTTTGAATGTCTTGTGTCAATAATCAAACAGGCTGCTGGAAAATAAATCTTCTCCCATCGTCTTTGTGTTAAAAATCTATGCTAAAAGCCACTGTGTTGGCTCTGAGCAGGGTCACTCACCACACAGTCCTTGGTGGATGCTATTTGGAGCCTGAGGATGGGAACCATGAGTGCTGGCTGTTTTCAAGAGACAGGAGTGAGGATGTGATGAGTGGAGGACAAATATTCTTACTTAGAAAATCAATATGTAGCCTTTGTTTGTTTTTATGAATATTGGATTACTCTTAGTTATGAGCAAGAATGATCTTCTATTTATTAAAATAATTCAGCATCACCAAGAATTAAAGTCATTAAGTGAAGAAATGTCTAATTTCTGGCTCAAGCTAGGAGCACAAGTATTAGTTGAATATTATGCCTAGATTTTTTTAAATCCATTGATTAGGATACGTTTTTGATCACAGAAACAACAAGCACACTTTGTTATACACATCTTGTTCATTTTTCAGAAATTGCATATGCTGTAAATCCAACACATTTTCTTTTCCATCATCTGATAGTCTGTAACATTTTACAATTAGATAATGATTCAGTGATGATTAATGATGTTTATCCTGCATCTAAGCTGTTTAGATGTCCATGGCTATTCTCCTATCTTTTAAGAAATTTAAGTATGAATAAATGGAATATCAGGAGAGTTAATCAGCAGAGCAGGAGCACAGATGGATGCATCATCGCAGCATTGGCAGTCTCCGACATCTTTTGTGCATCTCTGCACCAACAGCTAGCATGCTGCTATGTAGTTTCTGGCCCTGACCCACTTTTCTTGGAGCTGAGTGACGTCACGGGATGAAACATCCTTTTTCTTTTTCTTTTTTTTTCAAAGGGTGCATCCGTGCAGCAAAATCACATTTTCCATACAATCCCTAAGACGTGTGCCTGTGTCTTTGTGTCTGCATGGGGGACAATGTTACTGCAAGTGTTAGCGTAGATGGCTTACAGTGCAGCCACCTGGACAGTACAGGCGAGGCCTAATTTTAGCACAAACGCAAACTGACACTCTCTCTTTGTCTTTCCTTTGCCACACCGACACAGTTTCTGTCTCTGAAGCACAGACTGAGGCTGAAAGTGATGGATGTCTGAGGCCATTTCTGGAGGGTTTTTTTCATGCCATGTCTTTTATGACTTTCTGTTTGTGCTGTCAGGGACAAGGGGAGATTTCCTCAGACAGCGTCTTTCTCCTTGGCCTATGTTGTCAAATCCTCCCTCTGAGGTTAGAGAAGTGGGGACTTAAATCCTGAGACTTGCAGTGAAAATGTAATTAATAGTTTCCTCCATTTCTGTTAGAGTAGAGAAACACCATTACTCAAACAGCTGTGAACACCTGGTAATTTGCTTGTCGGACATCACATTATTAATTCATATGCATTAGTATGGGTTTAATTCCCACTGTAACTGCTGACACTCTTCTGAAATAGATTTTGAAGTAGTCCTTGGAAATGTTTTCCCATTTATCCATGAAATCATGATTATTTTGTAAATAAGCATTAATGCTGGTCAAGAAGACCTGACTCCCAGTCAGAACATTAATATCTCAGAAAAAATTAATTTGGCTGAGAGTACTTCCACTGAAACTAAGGACCTTTGCAAAAACCCCTGGAAAGCAGAAAAAAAACATTGTTGCATCTTTCAAAAATTTTAAAGATATCTTGCATTACAGAATCCAATAGCCTTTTATACTCATCATCGCTCCAGTTAATGCCTGGTGTTGCCTGTGATGTGAAGCTTGTGAACACATATTTGGCTTTCGAGCCCCTGACACACAGTTTGATATTTCTTGTGTTTATATGAGAGCTACTGACATCTCTCTTCATCAATGATACTTTGAGACATGTTGTTTCATATTTAAAGGTTGAATCTGAGAAAGAAAAGAATACTCTGCTGAAGAACAAGATTTATGTCTGCTCATTTTCAGTAAATAATTTCATCTCTCTCTCTCCTCTGCTCTGCTTTTTTTGACTTTTTCACTTCTGTGCCAAGACGACCATTTATATTTTTAGCTCCATGCAGGTCTGCAGGAACAGTGCATGCTGTGAAATGGAGGCTGCACTCACATACCTGCACGTGTCTCTGCTTGTTATCAGGGCATACTTCTGCCTCAGCATCATTGCAGCATTGCGAGGTCCTTGTTAGCATTTCTGACAGTCTTTAGCAGCTTTTCTGTCCTCACCTGCGTCCTCCTCCTCTTCCTTCTGCCTCTTGGGGCCTTGAGGATGGATGAGTCACTGCAAAGCGAAGAACCCTTTAAACCTTCTGATTACAATATGCTTGTCTGTCTCATTCTCTCTTTGTCAACTTGCTGTCAGTCTGTTGATTTAGTCTAGTATGTCTAGTCTGATTGTTTGCTGCATTTTTGTTTTGTCTTTCTTCTTGCTTATCTTTCTGCCAGCCTTCGTCAGTTTTCCTAATAACTTGTCTCCTTGATGGCTCACCTGTCTGCCTGTCAGTGGCTCTGCATACTTCACCTCGATCAGGCCTGGTCAACAGCATGACTTGACTCCAACAACAACTCAGTGTGTTTTCTAACTTCAGTTTTCCAGCCTGTGCCCATCTGAGCACGCTCTGTTATTCATACTTAAAGGCACTGAGAGGACTATCCATTTGGTGTTGATAACAGTGACAATGGTCAGAATTGTTTTTTTCCCCCCTGGAATAAAGACAAAGCACCATGCATTGGACATGCACTAGCTTTGGAAGATATTGAATGCATGCTATGTATTCATTTGTAGTCAAGTAGCACTATTGCTATTTCCAGCTTTTTTATTTTCCCCAGTCCTGCTCCAGTGTCATTAAAGGGACTTTCAGTTAAAGTTTTGTACAGAGATTTGTGTCTTCCCAGGAAAATCTACCTAACTATTGATACTCAGATATAGCATTTAGAAATAACCAGTTTTGGCACCGATAATCTCATTTTAAAATTGTGGGTTGTGAACAGGCAAATCTACGAAAATGGGACTTTTCAAGATGCATTATAAAGGCATAAGAGGAGTACTGAGAGATTGTTAAATTATCCAAGCACTTCCATTTGATGTCTCTTAGATTTTTATTATGAAAGAAGGAACACATGAGAGGTCAGATGTGTCATGCTATTCTTAAAATAGTGTTTACATAAACATAAGACTTTTTATCAACTCAAAACCACATCGGCTCGCCTGCTCTTACCTCTCAATGGTGTATTATTGTCCTCTCTGTTTACTATGCACAGCAGCACAGGTCTCTCATCCAGAGTCTGGAGTGGCCCGGCCTGGTCCGCTCTGCTGCTGCTGCCAGAACAAGCTGTGTGTGTGTTTTGTTGGTTGGCCTAAAGGGCCTCTTCATCTCTTCCCCCTTTTGGAGAAGCTTGTTAAACGGCCTCTGCTCTGCATTTTCAGAAGCAGAGCTTTACTTTGAAAAAAAAAGTGTGTTTCTGCAGCTGTGTGCAGGGGCGCACATGTGCAGCCTTGTGCGATTTACATTTTGTGTGTGTGTGTGTGTGTGTGTGTGTGTGTGTGTGTGTGTGTGTGTGTGTGTGTGCGTGCATGTGGTGTGTGTGTGTGTGTGTGTTCGTTCTCAGAGCCTTCCATTTTATTTCCCTCACTATGTGTCTAATATATCTCAGGCTAATGCATCAGAAAGCTCTTGAGGAAGCAGACATTTGCAAGCCTAAAGAAAACCACTGCCACACAACAGCAACAGTTTACACATAGTAGATAACGCCTGGAACAGTTTTAAAGAATATTTACACGTTTTCCTATTGAAAGAAAATAGTGCACAGTAAATTCAAGGCTGTGGTTAACTCTAAAAGGACTTCTTTTTTGCCCAAATTAAAGTTTCAACTAATTTAAGCACACTAATGCAATTTAATGTTAGTTTTTGGCAGCTCTCAGGTGTTAATCTGCATTCTGTTGGTAGAATGAGAAAATCTATCTTTCTATGATAATGCGCCAAATCCATAATTGCTGTCTCTGAAGATGGTTCTTTTTTGTAATTGAAAGTGGTATATGTGGTTGGAGGGTGGACCTCACAGAACTATTATAATAATAACACACTATGTGCTACTCAGGGTGGTGTTTTACTCATGTTGTGAGTTTGTTTTCACTTCATGGGACCCTTTCTAATGTTAACTTCCCCTTTCCTAAACCTATAAGTGTTCTCTAAAGACCAGATAAACATCGCTTCGGAAATAGTTCCACAAAAACAAACCAAAAAAAAGAAAAATCCTGTCCACAGAGACCCCAGAAAAAGAAAGCTTTTTTTTTTCCAAAGGTCCCATCTAGTGCCAGAAACTTTTATGTGTAACTCTGGTCAGTGTTCTGCCGCTCTGAAGCTGACATGTAGAATTTTTTTCTCTTCGGCTTGGCAGCGTCCTGTCCTGTTTGGCTTCCTATCCATTGGCTTTTCCTTGAATTACATTACTGTGTCTTCAGAAGAGACCGCTAATTATGTTAGCAACTTGTGCTAGCATCCCTCTGAACGGAAGCCATTAAGTCATTACAGTGTGTACACCGCATGCTCTGTGATTTCGCTCCATGTTAATTAAACTCTGCCATACGCTTCCACATTAGCATAATCCAGTCAGATTTAACTCCCACAGAAAACATGGAGCATTTCTACATGTATTGCATTAATATGAAAGGACTCTGGTCAATGTAGTTATGTAAGAAAACAAAAGCAAGTTTTCTGTTCAAGGTCAGTTCTGGTCTTTGTGTGTCCAAAAGTTTTTTTTTTAGATACAAACTCAGCATGATAAATAAATTGTTTATAACATGTTATGCTCTCTTACAATTTACCTATGAGAGAATTATGATACTGCCAGTTTTTCTCAACAAGACCATGAGGTAGAACAAGTGGAGGGAAAAAAAATGAAGAGGAAATAAAATGATGCTTTATCTCCTGAAATCCAGAGTACACACTTTCTGCAGCCAGGTCACAGATGCCATGTGCACAATGACACAGGCACAACACACCCAATATTCTTTCACAAGCACCACAGTAAACCTGTCAGCTCTTGCTTGGGGGCCAAAGCTGGTTTTACAGGAGACAGAAAAGAAACCTAGGGGAAGGAGCACAGAGAGGCCAGTGGAGGGGGTGAAGAGATGAGCAAGATAAACGTTGAAAACAACCACTTTAGCCTGACACAAGATAGGGACAAACAAGATTCTGAATTATGAACGTAAGGTAAAGCTGTTATACTGTTACACCAGTTACATTCCTTATTGTGAGGAGGAAGAAAAAATGGTGCTAATGAGTAAACACTGTCAATAGCAACAGAAGAATAAACTGTTTGGCATTGGCTGAGAAGATCTGGCAAATTCTTAATAGACGCAACCCACAGACTCAGCTCTTCTGCTCACCCTCCAAAGTGCATGTTCCTTACAAGTGTGGCACCATATAAACGGGAATAAAACAGGTTGTTCAATGGTATAAGATTATTGCCATGAAGTATTGTTACAACAAAGAGGTAATCAACCCAACACTAACTGCATTACCGCGTGTGATAAGCTTACAATAACAGGAACATGTCTGACATGTTTCATGACATGATATCAGAGGAAAATACTTGTCCACAGCTAGGACAAGATTTGTAGATCAAGCTGCCTAAAGCAAACTGTGCAGCTAAAAGCTGAAACATCAATTGAGAGCATTGATTAAATTGTGTGTTAGCACATAAGCTGTTCAAGCTGTATAGAAGTGTTTAGAGTTGTTTTGGCTTAGGGGAACAGCTGTTGAAGGAACAATTAAAGCTCTCCCCCTGTAAAGATCATGCAGTGTCCTCACTCACCACACAAAGATCGGAAACCCAAAACGAAAGAAGCGTCACAGAAAGGAACCACTGAGAAAAGTAAAACTTGATCTCTCAGTTTTAGGGAGTGAAGCGTCTGTGTGTTTGTAATACTGCAAACAGAATGACCAAACAACACATACTCACAAGCACCCACACAAGCATGATGACGGTTTCAAATCTCTTTCTTCTCGAGTATTGTTCCAAAGAAGATACTTATAAAGAAATGTTGATGTGCTCTGCAAAACTGCTACAGCTTTTTCCTCTCCTTATGTTCTGTAATATCCTGTAGAAGATTTTTGATGTTAGAAATTAAAATAGATATCAGAAACTATCACTTTCTTCCTTGTTAATGCCTGAGTTAACTGGTTTTGAGAACCACTTGCAGATAAGAATAAGGTCAGGATACCTTAGCTGTGCGTTTGTGTGTGTGGCTGAGTTCTTATGTGTGTAGGTTAGCAGCGGGGAGCATCAGGTTCCCTCTGCCTGGCTCAGTGTGCGTCTGCATGGTGAATGACAAAGATTATGAGACGCTGTGATGATTTCTCAACAAGACAGAGAAACTGAAGGAATGAGAGTCGAGGAATCACCTGAAAAGAAATGGATGGTGACAACTGGGCTTTTATCTGGGGTAAGAATTAGCCAGGAGATTCGTCAACAGGGCAATGTAATGAATTATCAAAAATATAACATCTTTACTGTAAAAAAAAAAGTAGAAACATGGATAAGAATTGTATATATTTAATTTAAGGGCCACGTGTGGGAATTTAGATGCAGTGTGACGATAAGAGGCAGCAGAGAAACTCCTGAAACTCTGTAATGAGCATGTAATCCAGTCTTGTCTCTGAAAAGACTTAGTCAGTTGTAGTGTGCTAAGATCTTTTTATTCCTTTTACATCTGTGAACTTTTTTCTGTAGTTAATCCACACAGAGGAAACCCCCAGCACTAACCTAAGAGTGACTGTTCTGTAAAAAAAATGCAACAAGCTAAAACACACAAATAGTACCTTCAAATCTGTGTTGAAAACTGCATCTTGTGTTTCATTCAAGTGCAAATTTAAATGAAAATGACGTATCGGTGCATTTTCAGACTGCCTGTTTTTTTCCAAGACAGTCAACGTTTGTGTTGTTGGTCCATGAGCAGCTCCTTGCCCTGGTTAAAACATTCTGCCCAGACACACATTTAACGTTTGGAGGGTAGGGTTCGTAAGTATCGTGGAGCCTCTCAGCTTATATTTGTCGAATATTTAAACCAGCAACTGCTCGGTGAATTGTTTCAATAGGACTATTAAGTATTTTATATAGCATCATAGATCAAAGTCTCATTATCAGCTGCCTGACTAACCGGCAGTCAGCTCCTTGGTTTTGCCTGAGCTATTCTTGGTTAATTTTGCTGCATTGATTTTCACGGTGTAATTGCATTTCCTATTCCTTCATAATGCCGTGAGTATCACAAGGCCGTCGTTCCATCTACAGTGACCATGAACATGTATTCAGCTGTGAAAAAAGTGTTCACCTTCACAGGGATGCAGCCAGTCACTCAATAATACATTAAACCCTCTTTTGATCTCTCAGATGATGGATGTTTAACAGCTGACCCCACTGAACCCACCTATAAACACCACCCTGTCTCTTCGTACGGTGACTCACCTTTTTTCCCCTCTTCTTTCTGTTTCTGCAGGATTGAAAAAACGTACCAGGAAGGCCTTCGGGATACGGAAGAAAGAAAAGGACAATGACTCCACGTAAGTCAAGTGCACCAGCTGATGTCGAGCTGTAAGGTAGAGTGTGGGGTAAAATATTCAGAGTAGCAGAAGTTATTTTAAGATAAATATTTGTTCCACAGCAGTGGGCTGTGCAGATACTTTATAACAGAATAAAAGGATTACAATAAGTTACAGCAATAGCAGGATTAGTATAAGGCTTGTAAAACGAGTAATAGACTCCTAGTCCCATTAAAAAGCACAGGTGAGTAATTTTAAATGCCTGTGTATAATCCTTATCCAACATATTACTATGACTGTGAATAAGGCGTTATAGTGTACACAGTAATGTGTGTGAGAGCGTGCTTTCTCAGTAAATAAGAGTGTGTGGGAATGCTGGTGCAGAAGTGTTTTCCTAGGACGCCCCCTTTCAAGTAATTTTCCTTGACTAATTAGAAAGCACTTGATTCTCAAAGAAGTGCTTCGACGTAAAGTGTCTTTCATGCTCTTTCTTTCTCTCTCCTCTTTGACTCTTCACAGGGGGTCGCCAGACAGAGATGGGGGTGTAAGTAGTAGAAGATATTATTCATGATTCAACCAATTTATGCATTTGCTAATTCATTCCACAAATGTTGTTTGTTTTCAACTTGACAGGAACCTCAAGAGGTTGAATCGGTACTGAACTCTAGACTTTGGTCCTGTGATGTAGACTCACCTCTAGAGTAGTTTGTTTAGATATTGTAGACATCGCTGCACATCCTTAGACTCATTAGTCAGCGGCTAGTGTTGCTGTGTCAGCTCTCTGTTTATTAGTAGGAAGAATGAGGAGGCTTAGGAAAATACATTCTCATTAGTCTTTTAAACATTGTAAAAGTGAAGTATGTTTGGAGCATGTGTTGAGTTGTGATAATGTGAATCAGAAAGAAAAATAAGAAACCAGTTTGAATGAATCAAAGAACGCTGAGGGACATCCAGAGTTCACAGTACTGAGGTTTACATGGCAGACTTAAATGCACCGCAGTCACAGTGAACAGTAGCTCATGCAGAAAGTAGTTCAATAGAAGAGGATACACTGTACTGTGATGCTATGCTGGGATTTAATCTAACTCTTTTCTCAGGCGCAGAAGAAAACCAATGGGGCCCCCAATGGTTTTTACGGAGACATCGACTGGGACAGATATGTAAGTCCTGATGTGGGATTAGTATCTTTAACTGATTCTAAAAGCGTCTCAGCTTGATCTGCACCTCATTAACTTTTAATAAGGCCATAGTATTGATCCATGTTATTAAGAAATCAATATGTGAACAGAGCCCATTGAAAGCAGAACAGGTAGTAAAAGAGGAAGATGGGTGATCTGTTTTCATTAGAAGTGTTACTCTTTAATCCTTTATCCAGATTAGACTTACATTTGTACATGATTTATTTAGATTAAGATCATCTTGTAGTTTATGGTTTATTCATTACTGTAGTTTGTTTAACCTCTTTATACTAACTGCTGTGTGTTGCTGATATAACTGACAGAGATGAAGACAGCCTCTGTGTTTGTTTCCAGAACTCTCCCATGCTGGATGATGAAGGCTACAGCATCAGACCCGATGACGAGACAGAAGAGGGAGATATCCTCAGCTCTGCTTCATTTGCCATTAAACTTTTTCCCCCTGTTGTCTTAAACACAGCACAAAAAGATTATTGCTTCCGTGCTGAGAACAGGGTTTGTTTGCTTGTGTATACTTTTAAGTTAGAACTTAGTGGTGAATCTTAGTCACACAGGGCCGAAAAATCAAACATGATCCTGTTCTCCAAAAAGAAACTCGACTGACAAAGCTGAAGAAGTGTAACAGTGGAGTGTAAAAGCATTTAATTAGCAAAGATCTAAATAAAGAGAATAAGATACAACATGTAGAACATCAACAAAAGAATGAGTCATTGATGCTCCTGATGTGAGAACAAACAGAAGTGTTCTAACACATAGACCCAACCCTTTGGCTCATTTTCCAACAGAACTACATAAATGGCTTTACAGTAATCTTGATGGGGCACTGCAATTTTGTGAGGAGGCACATATGAAAGTATTTATATGTATTTGATCTTTGCCGGAGTCTTCAAATCTGTAAATTTAGGGAAGGATAAGTTAT
This sequence comes from Thalassoma bifasciatum, assembly GCA_008086565.1. NCBI lineage: Eukaryota > Metazoa > Chordata > Actinopteri > Labriformes > Labridae > Thalassoma > Thalassoma bifasciatum. The sequence continues at coordinate 550,559 of RPOG01000211.1, forward strand.
TCTTGGGTTTTGAATAGTATCTACTTCTCCTCTTTTATCAGAGATACACTGAAGATATTTTTAGAGCAGTGAGATAGTAATTGAAATCCGAAATTAAATGACTTGCGTCGCAATTATAGAGCGTGTTAATTAGAAGGAGGGCAAACTGATGTGGGAGTAAAAATAGAAATTGGGGTAAAATTGCTTTAGTAGGTTTTTAGAAAAGCCAAGATTCCAAGGCAGTCCCCAAACAGAGTTGCTAGGATGAAGGTCACATGTTCTTTATATCTTTCACTGATAGAGGAAAGGATCTTTTGTTTCCCTTAACACCTCAACACAGCCCATAACCAAAAAGACCCATTTCTTTTCCTCTGATGAGTCTGAAGAAGAGGAGGACCACCGGAAAAAATTCAAAATCAAAATTAAGCCACTACCAGCCGATCAAGTTGCATCAGTGCCGTCGGTTGACGAGCTCAAAGCCTCAATAGGCAACATAGCCCTGTCCCCGTCTCCTCTGGTGAGTAAGCCTTTCAGTTACACACTGACTGCTGTTATGTTCAAATCTTGAAGTGTATCATAATCTTCTGTTTTTAGGTTATCTTCATTATCTTATGAACAGAGGCAGATCTCTAAATGCATGTATTACTTTATTACAGCATCATTTTCTCACTTTCTGCATTACAACAGAGCAAGTTTGTTTTTAAGACTGAGAAGCAGAGTGTCAGGTCTCTGGTGGACCCCAGATCACAACCAGTGAGGGGTTGCTACATGATCAAGACTTTCTGAGAAGTTTTTGTCCTTCTCGTTTGTATGGGGTCATTTGACTCAACACAGTTGCCCCGCCACAACAGAGACAATTTGACACACACCCCGCTGAACAGCAGCTCTTGCTGCAAGTGTTGCAGTCTTGCTGATGAATCCAAACTGAAGCAGCCATCCTCTTGAGAGTGGTTGTTAACAACGGTCAGACTCCACCATAGGCCAGCCTGTAATCCCTCTGTTCTTCGGAGGGGACAGTTAGCTTGGGTGTCTGCTTTGAATAATTCAGGTTGGAAAGTGGGCACATTGGACCTGTGTGTCAGTCTGCTGTACAGTGAGATTGCTAGAGGTCATTTGAGCTTGTGGACTCAATAATTTAATCCAGCCTGCTAGCTCTGTTAACCTGATCAGGTGTGAAGGTCTTTCCATGCAGGTAATGTCTTTGTCCACGCAGTGAGTGGGTGCAGGACGGTGTCTATTTTTATTCTGTGTTAAGTAGTTCAACTTAAAGGTACAATACAATACTAGAGTAAGTAGTTGACTGATAGAATATTTATTGAACTCAATTTTGGATTAAAATGACAGAATCATTTCTTTTTCTTGGTTCAGATTGAATCAGGTTTTTTAGCAGGATGAACCCCTTGAGATAATTGCAAGATATATAGCAAAGGAGTAGAAATTCATGTAACCATAGACAACCATCGTAACTACAGAAAGAAAAACAAAAAAATATGGGGGGGAAATAAAAAGAAGAGGACACTAAAAGGAGCAGGATCATTCCAAAATTACATAAGGAAATAAACAGTAGTGAAGGCTTCCTGAAAACATATAAAAGTTTGTCTTAAGATTAGAAAATGACAGTTTTTTAATAGGGGAATAAATATAATGGACAAATATTCATTGGTAAGTTGTTCCAACATGAAGATGGAAGTGAGGATATTCATTTTTTTCTGTTTTCTATTATTGCTGTTCACTTTTTGAAGTTGAAGACTGATGGTTAGAAAAGTAAATGCTGTGAGGCATCAGCTTTGACATCATGGAGGACATTTATAATAATTTGTTGTTTTCAATCAAGTGAACACATGACAGATCTGGAACTGACACAATGCTGTATAGCCATTACCTGGGTGTTTTGTTGTTTTGTTTTATAAAAATTAATTATTACTCAATAATCTTTAAGAACGTCCTCAAATATTTCTTTCAGTTTTCTTCAGATTCAATAATGAGATTAGCTCACCTTAAGCTGTGGTTACAAAACTGCGCTCCGTCCTGTTTCTAGTTCAAATTAGCAACACATTTGTCTGGACAGAGCTAAACCCTTAACATATAAATTACACCAGTCACACAGTAACTTCCAGTCCCTGGCAACTCTGGGTAACCTTGGCTATGGACTGAAAATAAATGTCCTGATACAAAGAGGAAGAGGGGCCAAGAGTTCAGAAGGCAAACACTGCTCATGCCCTCTTCTGTCTGTGAGTCCTCCTTTTCCTCAAGATTGAATGGGGATGTTCATTCTCACCAAAAACATTCATGTCTCGATGTTTTCAAAAACAAGACAACAACCCCAAAGCCATTTGAATATCATTGTGCTTCCCAAAAAAAAGACTTCTTGAGACTTTTGAATCACATGTAGATAACAGATTACGCTGTATATAGGTGCTTTGCATTGCTTGTGCTAACTTTCTCTCAGAGCCTCCTAACTGTTTCACACCTTTCTCCTCTTTATGTCGCTGTCTCTGTGGCTGCTAACCCTGTAGAGGAGTCCGGTAAGCCTTTGCTTGCTTATTTCAAAATCTTGTTTTTATTCTTTACTGTTTATACTCTCACTCCCTATTATGTTAACCGCTTGCTTATGAATGTGTTTTCCAATAGCGTAAGACACAAATCTTGTATGTGATAAGTGGGTTTTATATTTGTGCCCAAAGAGGTTTTATTGTGTAACTTCTCTACATGTGTTTCATTGTAGTATCACACATTGTGGTGCAGATTCTCGCAGCATGTGTGCTCCGTGGATAAATGACACTTTTTTGCCTTGAATCTTGCAGCAAGTTGTTTCCACCAACTAAGACATCTTAAATCTGATTTTAATTGGTTCTGGAGTCTTGAAATTCCAGTTCTCCGTCCAAGTAACAAGTCTACAAGCAGCATTTGCTGTGAGGAAAAGGTCAGGAGTTGAATTAATACATTAGACATGACAAGAACTAGGTCTTAATTTTCATTTAACTCTTGTGTCTCTTTTTTCCTTGCATGTCAACCAGAAAACAGCTTAATATGCAGGAAGCAAACATCCCTTTTGCAGGATGGGCTCTGCATATTTCATAACAAAGCAGCTGATGTGCAGCCAGGTGTTAGAGGAGAGTCTCTCACGGCAAAGTCAGTTGTAAAACAGCTGATATTTTTCAGAAAACATTCTACTACTCTTAAAGCAAAACCAAATACAAGTAACTGTTTAAAAAATGGGAATACAACAAATAGGTGCAAGCTTTTCTTCTATTTTCTCAAAATTTTCTGATCTTGAATACGTTGCTTAAATAATCGGAGAAATCCTTTTCAAACATCAGCACATCCGTTGTTAATAATCTCTTACAGAGACTAAAAGGTCACACTGTGTCACACTTAACACTTCCTGTTGTGCTTCCTGTTTACGTGCCAGCCGGAGCAACCTGATTGGTTATGAATGAGAGTGTTAAGCTTTTTCTTGCGCCAGTTTGCCCAATGAAATTAATCCCTTCCGCTGAAATGTCCCTCCCCCTTGTTACATCACTTTAATCACTCATGGCTCGCTGCACAACTGGAACAAGCACAAGAGTGAGGGATGGAGAGAGAGAGGGATGATGTGAGGTGGAAGTGACGCAGGCAGATGGAGACGTTTCAGCATGAAGTGACGGAGAGGGCAGATGGGACACTGGAAGGGGAAAGTGAAAGGAAGGGAGTCTAACAAATGCATTTTTAGAAGGATTATGAGACAAAAATTAGGGACAAGAATTTTTGCTTTTAAATGTCACTACAAATCAGAGATTCAGGCAGTTACCCATATCTAGCCATGAACCTTTGGTAACTTTTTTCTCCTCAGCTTCAATGAAAGGCACAGATATACATGTAAACACAAACAAACAAACACATGCCTTTAAAATGCTCCCAGCTAGCTCCCAGCTGACTTTTTAAGCTGTTTGCATTTGCAAAAGCCCCAAACCCTCTTCCCAAATCTCGCCACCTGACCAAAAAAACTTCTTCTTCTTCTTCTCTTGGTGTATATTATGTCTCTTTTACTGATTTGTCACTCTCTGACCAGGTATCTCTTCTCTCTTCCTTTTTGCTGGTCACAGAGACGTAGTCCGGTAAGTGTCCTTTCCTTCTCTCACCCTGGGGTCAGGCTTGAAAAATTTCACATGCTTCTTGTACCCTTGTGTCTGTCACTATCCTCGGAGGTGATGCAACAAGACAGAAAATACGTAGGTGGGTTCAGTTGCTGAGGCTAAAGGTCAAAGCTATTGGCTTCTTTTTTTTAGCACATTAATTTTTTAACACATAAATACATATTTAAAGACCTCTGTCACAGATTCTCAAGATCACAAGTGTGCTTGTATGCTTGATTTTCATCTTGAAAAGTTGCATGCGTGGTCTCAGTAGTGAGAGAAAATTAGCACTTTCGACAGCTGGACCCTTTGATGTCTTACTTCAGTCACTCCCCACCATCGTGTCTTCTCCTCTCATCTGCTCCGGCCCCTCTCTCCCCCGTCCTCCTCTGCCTTTTCTTGGCTCCTTAGTGAACTCACACTCACACACCATGTTTAAAGCCACAGCTGGAGAGGAAAGAGCCTTTCTCTATCTCTGTATCTCTCTTCCCAAACATCAGGACTCATCTCTTTTAACTTTCTTCCACTTCTGCTTGATCAGGCTCACACCTCTTGTGGTTCTGGAGGTGGCTTTTTAAGACTTCAGACGCATGTTTTGAGAGCTTTCCAATTCGTTCTGCTGGCAGCAGCAGCAGTTCACAAAGTTGACATTTTCTAACCTGATACTAACAATGTTCCTGTTATTGAATTCTGGACTTTTATTTCCCTATTGGCTGATGTTTTACTGTTCTATTGATAGGCTGCCGAGAGACTCACTCTAGTTAACTAAGTTTGCCTTCTGTGTATTATTCCAGAAAATGCAGTTTTTACTATACCATGCAGCGTTATGTTCTACAAAACTTTCTGTTTAACCATTGCAGTGTAGGTCAGAAAAGTCTTCCTAATATCACCAGAACATAATATGAACAAGCATATACGCAGGTGTTGCTATATTGACAAAAAAAACATATTTGGTAATTCTGCCACAACTTTGGGCCAAAGTTGCTCCAATTTTTCCTACTTCCCACCTATGTTTTACAATAAGTATAACAAAAACAAACAAATATATTTAGCATGAATCAATCTTTAAATGAGAGATCTCTTTTCTCCAGATATGTTGTCTCACTCTGTATCTGTCGATAAAAGCAGAAATGTATTGAAAAGATGAAATGTTTGTGTATTTCATCATATACTCTTTTGCAGTCATTAAATCAGCAGATAGTTCCATCACAAGTTCTGTCATATTAAGTGAGCTGAAAGCTTGAGCTCAGTCAGACAGCCATCTTCATCCTTTTGCTCCTTTTAAAACAAAGCACCTGTCAATAAAAGAAAACTCATTGAATCAATTCTCCCCGGCTGCTCTGACATTTGAAATTGTTTCTGTTTTCAATAAGAGAACATGATGAGCTCTATGCAGGAGGCAGCTTTTACATACTAGTTAAACAATTAGAATTGTTGCAGCAAAATATGTGACCTAGTGAGTTTTTATATTCGACTCTTATTTTTCATCTTACAGGGTTTAAAAAGAAATACATCCAGTAAGTACAAGTCTTCTTTACCTGGTTCATATTTGATTGTGATGGTGAATAACAGAATGTGAGAGAGCTACACAGTGTTGAGAGAATTTATTCTGATTCCAGGTGAGGATATCGTCAGACCAAGACGTGTTGTCACAAATTTACCTTCTGTGGCCCCAACACCAGCTCCAGCTCCAGCACCACAACCCTCCAGGTATAAACCACAGAGTTGGAAATCTACTGCAATGTACCACAAATATATGGAAGGGGATAAAGGCACTTGGGAAAGAAAAGCAACATTTTCACGTTCTTTTGTTTTAGATCTTGTTCTTTTTCATTGGATTTATAACTTAAATCCCAGAATTCAGATTTGAGAATTTGCATAAGCCTTTTGAAGGTTTTGAAAATCATATTCAGCTGCTTGGATACATGTCCATTAATTTCTCTACTACCTTTAAATGACAGTCTGTGGCTGTTTTTTACAAACAGGCTAATTTTTTGTATCATCTTTTGTCTGTTGCAGCAGTCAATCAACAGCTCCAGTCCCTGAAGACACCACAGCCTTATTTGGTCCTCCTTTGGAAACAGCCTTTGGAGAACCAAAAACTGAAGGTAAGCCTCTTGTGTTTGTTCCTATTGTGAGCTTGTCTGTGTTTCTTCTCAGCTGCGTCTGTTCTGACAGGTGATAACCATTGTAGTGTCTTCATTTTTATATCAAACTGTGAGTAACATAATGAAAAAGACTCTGAACTCACTTTTTTATCGCATCAAGGCTTTTAATGTTGCAGTAGATCCCGTCTCTCTTTCTCTCTCACCCCCCTCCCTCTCACCTATTTCTCTGACATCATTTGTTCCTCCTCCAGGCACACTGTTCAGCGCAGGAGTCACTCCATCTGTCTTAGCTAAGGTCAAAGTTGAAATTTGCTCAGAGGTTGTGTTCATGTACACAGTACAGCTTGTTGATATGCAGACTTCTCTATCACCCGCTCTTATCCAATCCAGCAGGATTTAGTGCTACAGGCTGAGGAAGAGCTCTTAGCTGTTATGCAACTACCATGTCAGGCATAACTAACGTCAGCTTGACACAAATTCCCTTTATACATTCATTCATTCAGACAAATAAGACAGACCTAGCTTTGACACTTGCAAAGTCTTAGTTCCCTACTCATTTTGGTTTCAACTTCACCAGACAGGAGCCTGTGATGTGGATTAAGTCTTCCATCATGTTTATGTAATTCTACCCTCAGATGACAGTTTTTTTTAGATTAGTCTTGAAGTAAATAACTCCATGAAGGTTGTCAGGCTCAGTGTTTGTTGTTAGTAAGATGCTAATTCAGTCTCATATGTTTGAGAGGGGTAGCTTGAAGTGCTTTGACCTCAATCGTTTCGGGGATGGTAGCATATTTGAAGCAGGCTATTGTTATTGACCATCTCTCATTGATACTAGGAGTGGATAAGTGCTGCACTATGGTAGTTCACCAAAACCAAAAAAACCTACAATTGCATTGTATATGATTAATGTAAACCTGATAAGTAATGTATGAATGTTATTTTTTATAGCAATGTGAGAAACAGCAACTATTCACAACAATAAAAAAGACACTGTTAATTTATCGAATAAACTGCTCTCTCTTACATTGTTTTTGGTTGCATAACCAGCAGAAAAACTGTACAACAGTTTGATAGTTATAAAGAAAGCTCTGTGTGAACATAAACATAACTTTTATTGGTAACTTATTGCAATATAGGCAGTGTTTGTGTCTCATTTTTATCACAACTTGTCTCATCACACTTAGAATGGACCATATCCTGACAAGTTCAGAAAACTTTGATATATCAAGATAAAAAAAGACAAGAGTGAGGCCTGATTTGCTTGTAAAGAATAAAAATAAATTGTCCGTTGCGGTTGGAATAATGTGCTTGAAAGGAATTCTCTAATACAAGAAGATAAGCATTTTTAATGCCCTATTTTTGTCTTTCGATTCCTTTAACTGCGGCATTTTTTCTACAAAGTGATACATCAACACTAGCTTAGATTATGTTTTTGCTGTGTATGATACGATGGCTGATAAACAACAAGTGACACAGTTTGTATAAACCTGATTTGATATGGTCTGTCTTTACACATGCACTCGTTACTTTTCTATCCTCTGAAAAATAAGGCTGCAACTTTGAAGAAAAAATTTAATGAAATAAAAGTGACATTACATCCAAAAGTCTTTAATGACAGACTTTGTAATTTGCAATGAAAAAAGATATTTTACAATAATATTGGATCTCTGCACATGATATCTGGATTTTCTGCAGCATTTAAGTTGTACCGATATTCTGTTTGCATGCCAAAGAGTACTCTAGTTGGACAGTAAATAGCCCACAGCAGTCTGTTTTCTCTAGCTAAAGATATATTGACATCCTGCCCTCTGTTGTTTCACCTCTTAAGCCCCCAAAGAATCAGAAAACCCATCATTGTATTGGTTCTATTGCCCCTGACTCAGCCTGTTCTGTCCCCTCCTAAACTTAGTGGTTCTGTCTGAGTCAGATGCGTGGGGGGCTCCTCTGTCAGAGCCTGAATCTCCTTTGACAAGATCCTTCCCGACAGGAAGTAAGTTTTTTAATTCCCTGCATTTGGTTTTCTCCCTGGAATGAGAGTTCAGAACTCATCAGCTCACCTCATGAACCCTGCCATAATCCCACTAACAAATCCACACAAACTGACCCAATCATACAGTGTTTGGTTTTGTGAGCAGCTGAGTACAAGCAGTTTCATTTCATCATCAGCCATATAACCAAATATTAATGGTTTATTGATGGGAGAGTCAGAAATGAGTCTCCCGTGATGCACCAAACGTATCCCCATTGCTGCCTTCCTCCTGCATTGGGCATGGTGGTGTCGCTGTGCTGCATGGATGATGATTTGTGGGATGTTCCTCTCTCTCCTTGCATTCTCTGGTTGTGTTTCTGTTGGATCTGTTCATTTTAGGTTCTTCGTTCTCTCAGCTTTGTATGCAGCCCTCTGTTTGTTGTTTCCAAATCAACATTAACTGTAAACTAACACTGCCTAATCAACAGTCATTGATTCTCAACTTCCTCTTGGACTTAACCTGTTGTTTACTGTGCATTACTTTTTATTTCACAGCTCCACCTCCTCTTCCACCTAAAAATGTCCCAACCTCCCCTCCACCAACTGGCTCACCCTCTGCAGAAAACGCTGGTGAGACATATTTTAAGTCATTTCTGTCTGTTGATGTATCACTTTTACATTGAACCCTAGCAGCTTTATCTCCAAACCCAATCTCTAACTTTCTCTGCCAGTCATGCCGTGCCTCTCTGCAAATACAGCTTCTGATTGGCTCTTGGTTGTCTGTGTTACAGAAGTGTCAACAGAAGCAGACAGCTCTGCCAGGAAGCCCTCAATAGCTGACCTGGACAACATCTTTGGGCCCGAACAAGCTCCCCCTGCTGGTGAGGATACAGGTGACTCTTGGATTTGCTTCAGTGAAGAATCTGCAGCCCGGCCGCCTCTACCAGAAGAACCAGCCCCACCTCTGCCAGCCTCCCCGCCTCCTCCTGAGTCTCCTGCCCCACCTTTGCCTACATCACCACCTCCCCCAGATGACCCTGCACCACCTCTGCCTACCTCTCCTCCTCCGAAGGATGAACCACTGCCCCCTCTACCAACCTCCCCTCCCCCTAAAGAAGAACCACTGTGCCCACTACCAACTTCTCCACCTCCAAAAGAAGAAGCACCGCCCCCTCTACCAACCTCCCCACCACCTACAGAGGAGCCTGTTGCACCTCCTGTTCGCTCAGGTCCTCCTACACCTGAGGACAGAAATCCACCTTCACTTGCCACCTCTCCTCCCCCTGCGCCACCAAAGGATCTTGCATCTCCTCCTGCTTCCTCTCCCCCTCCTATTGAGTCACCCACCAGCGCTCCACCAGCTCCTGCCCCAAAAGCAAGAACCCCCCCAGCAGTAACGTTTCCGACTGAGGAACCTGCAGCACGCCCCCTTCCGACACCACTAACCCTGTCTCAGGAGGAGCAAACCAAGAACACAGATACCACCAAGCCCAAAGAAGATGGAGGTGAGAGTGTCACCTCACCTGTTGATGCTAACCAGAGCAGCAGAAGTACACCTCCCCCTCCTCCTCCCCCAACGTACCGGGCAGTTGTGTCATCACCAGGTCCAACAGCTGGAGCTGGAGGCACAAACAGTGGTGAGTAGTCCAGGATTCTTTCAGATGTGGGTACTACAAACAATGAGCCAAAGCTTTGATTGTAGGAAATTATTTACTCACAAAGCAATGATTAGAGGGAATTTATACACTTGTGCCTTTGAAATTAGACCAGTCAGGTGACCAATAATATCAACAGTTTCTTACAAAATGAATATGCAATAATTTGCCCAAAGAAAATGCAAAATTACTTTTGAAAAACTTGCACAAATTAAACTTACTTTGGAGAGTGATACTCTGGTTATCACTCATCTGCAAAAAAAGTGTGTAAGAGTAGCAGAGATGACTCATTATAGTCTGACTAAATATGCTAATTGTGTTGCACTTAAAGAAGACCTTAAGCAAATTCTCAATCATAGATGTCAGTGTTTTTTAAAATCTCAATATGTAGAGCACATTGTAGCACACAGAAGCCTTGATGCTTCTTCCTCTCTCTCTACCTTACCCTTTAATAAGTGTAACAAATCTATTTTTAAAGAAATAACTGCTGCACATTCAACTGTAAGTTAAAAGAACTTTTTTATCTACTTTCAAATTTATTCTTATTGATTCAAATGAACAGGGAGCTTGAACAGAGAAAATGAGTAATCTAAAAGAAGTAACTATTTGGAAGAAACTGAAGAAACTTTCACTAGATTTAAACTGGCACAGCAAAAACTGAAATCTAACCAAGTGTTCATGTCTTTTTTTAAGTAAAATTGTCTTATTAGACTTAATATTGTCCACATTCACCTGAACAATGTCTATTTTCAAGATAACAAAGTGAAACAAATATTAGGCCTGGATTGATTGTAATGAATGAAGAAAATCTGCTAATGGGATTAGAAAAATGTGCTTGTTTAGTTTTCTTTATTGAGACATAATTCTTATTTAAAGAAACTCAACAAACAGCTTTTTTGTTTTGCTTTTTGCAGTTTATAAATCACAAAAAAGTCCATGACTAAAGCTTAGGACAGACTGTATCATTTTTTATATTGCCCTCAGTTTTGTAGTTTAAGAATGGGCTCCCAGCTCCCTTACTACAATTTAAGTTTGATTCTGTCCATCCATTGTTTGCCTGTTTTTCCAAAATAGAACATCAAAAGAGAAGATTCAGTTTGATAATGCTTCTGTTTTCTTCTGCAGGCTCTTCTTCTCCTGTGCGACCTGCCACTCCCTCGTCAGTCAACCAAGCCCCACCACCTCCTCCACCTCGGCCCCCCTCACGACCAAAACTTCCTCCAGGAAAACCTTCTGTGGGAGATACAGTAAGTCTTGTACTTGAAAATATTTTCTCTTCTTGCTGAGACAGTATTGTGTGAATAGACAGGAATACGTAAAGATTGCAAAGATGAAACTGTGTCACTTTTGGAACAAGCTCTGATTTGATCATTAATCCTGTGAGGTTCAGTTGCTGCTGTCCTGTTTTCTGGGTGGTTTGATCTTTGCAGTGACCACCAGACCATAGGTTTCCACAAGGGCAGGCTGTTGACCAAACCACATTCCCTCTGCTGCTTTTTTCCACTGGCTGTCTCCACACGTTTGTAGGGAGCCTTGATGGACTATCTCAAAACTTCCATCACAGCTTCTTAGAGCCAGACAAAATTTCCCTGGTAGCTTTCATTAAAATTTGATTACACTTATTTCTGTACATCAGAAGCCTCCACAGATGGAGGTTATATGACGCACATAAAAAGTAATGCTAAAATATTTTCGTATCTTTAATCTAATGTGTCTTCTTCTAATCTTTTCAGAGTCGCCCATTCAGCCCTCCAATCCACTCTGCCAGCCCCCCTCCCATCGCTCCATTGGCACGAGCCGAGAGCACCTCCTCCATCTCCTCCACCAACTCCATGAGTGCCGCCACCACCCCCACTGTGGGTAAAGAGCTCTCCGTGTCCGTGTCAGGTGTGTGCCCCCTCAACAGCCACTGAGCTGAGCAGCCTTCTGCCAGACAGAGCTGGGGTGATAGCTGAATTCAACTCTTCATGTGTGATATTAAAAGTTTATTGATGATTTTATGCAACAGCCTTGTCCTTCCTTCTGCTCAGAGTGTAAATACTTATTTTTTAAACCATCCTAATTCATTTCATGAAAAGGTGACAGTTTCAAGACACTGATGCTCCAACAAGTGATGAATTGAAGAAATCAAGAGCCAAATCTTGCTGTTGATTCCCATTCTGTGCATCATTGAGCCAATGCTTGGAATTGATCACTACCATGCATTACGTTTGAACAAGTGCACTGTAGTGATCCTTATCTGAATTTATTTTATTGGAAGCAGGAAATAAATACCCTTAGGGGTCGATTTGATACCACAAATTATTAAACTGTGCATAAATATTGTCTAGTTTAGTCTAACACACATACACATACACACACGTACACAATCGTGCTATGAGTGGGAGGTGAGGGTGTGAAGGAGGGTGTTCATTTTATCTTAAAGAGCGAACATTCCTGCCAGCATTTCTTTACCAAATTAAGGAGTTCACACTCCTTATTCTAACTTTAGAGTCAGTGCTGAAGAGCCTGAGTGGGTAATAGCAAATCTCAGCAGACTTACATGGCTGAGTCATTTGACATTAAAAGACAAACAGAAATAGTTACATGAAAACAGAGTATGTTCGTGTTTGGAGCTGCTTTTTTAGGCAGATTGCAGGGACTATAAGTTAGGAAATGTGTTAATGGCATTCAGGGTTGAAGAAACATAGTTTGAAACTGCACCTCCTCTGCTTCCAGTCCTTTCTCATTTTTATTTATTCCATCTTGACTTTGAAGATTTTTTCCCCCTTTTTGGTGTCTTAAACCAACACTTTATTATTACTTTTTATTTAAATTTTCCTTGGTTCAATTTCTTGTTTTATTTTTACTGTTGTTTTTCTGTATCCTCTGTTTTCTTTTTCCTTTGGCTCTGTCAGAAGACGATGCTTATGTAGACAAACTGCCCACCTTTGGGAGACACTTTGATTCATTTGCAGGTAGAGTAACAGTCCCCTCAGTAGAGGGGTCCAGGTGGTAAAGGATTTTCTTGTGTTGTTGTTTTTTATGCATTGGTTTGATGCTCTTGACCCAGAGTCCTTTACTCATCTGTTTCCAGAGACATAGATGGGTAAAGGTCATTACTGAGTGTTTTGAACTTTTTGGATTCATGTGGGTCAAAAAATGTAGGTATTGGGACACTGAGGGAGGAATTCACTAAGAAGGGATTGCAGCCGTAAGTAGCTCAAAGTATAGTGCATCATTTGCCCCAACTATATGCTCTGGCTCAATTTGTAATCCGCAAAGCAAATTGCTCTCATGATATTCAAACACAAAAACACGCTGTCTTATCCTGACGGTGTTAAATTTTATCCATGAGCATGATGACTTGGTCCAAGAGGAAGCCCTTACCATTTTATTTAGGATTAGATTCATGTCAGACACTAAATTCTCACTTCCTGGAGCGAGATTTTCAAAAGAAAGCTATTCAAATTGAAAAATAAATCAATAAGTAAAGCAAATAAAGCAAGTCCTGTTCGTGTAGGGCTTAAGCAGACAAATCCTGACTGATTTAACATCTGGTTACAGGAATAATCCTCATATCATTGTAATAAAACAGATTTTATGTACAGATATGTTACTTTTAAGTCATCCCCAGGGGGACTTGTTTTTTTGATCTTTAAAAAGATTGAGCCTATCTCACTCTTAACTGTACCGAGCTTATACTGGTAAATAAAGTGTTATTTGCCATGGGGCTCATTTGAAAAGGAAAGGGCCTGATTCACTCCAAATGAATACATTATGGCTCATTTACATTGCTGCAAAAAAGAAACACCAATGCACAGTTTTTGCTCTACAGCACAGCTTGTTGAGCGTTTCACTCTTTCAATGCTCTATGAATAAAATAATGTTGTTTGGCTCATTCAAACTGGTTCAGGGGCCCAAAGGCAGTGCAATCCTTTAGTGAATCTCATCCCAGGACTATCGCCTTTGGTCTTTCCTCGATTGTAAAGACTCAAAAAAAAAAAAAGAAAGATTCTTCATCAAGTAAGTCCTATCAAGTTATAAGAAATTTACAAAAGGAAGACCTCTCTGTGTCAGTTCCACAATACCTACTTATTTTGATCGGTCAGTTTCAGGTTTTTCTCACAGATGTAGGGACAATACCACACGTTCATTTCTTCTTTTGACACATGGCAGCATTTTTTTAGTGAATTTGTCATCTTTCATCCTCATTCTGCACTTGCAAGCTCATACCTTCCCACACATTTCCCAGGCATTAAATAGATACGATAGCCCCTCTCTCTCTTTCTCTCTCTCTCTCTCTCTCTCTCTCTCACACACACACACTCTCTCTCATTCTCTCATATATCCACAGAAAAAAATCTGCCGAAAAAAGAAAAGAAATCTGTGGTCACACAAAAAGCTGCATTGGTGTAAAAACTTAAAAAGTGTTTTTGCCATTTTGCCCATCATCAACCTGCTCGTGGGACCTTTCTCTCTGTTTTATGACTGTGCACCAGTGGCTGTCTGGCCATGTCACTATGGCAACCTCCTGTTTCAACTCTTGGCGACACACATGATAAATGTGTTGTGTGTGTGCAGAGTGCAGAGTGCAGTGCAAGCTCCGCTCCTACATACCTTTACTCTCAGTCTGCACCACAAGAGTGTTTTTATGTGACGTGTGTTAAGTAAGTTCATCTGAAGAGCTCTTCATCTGTGGGCCCTTGAGATCCATATTGTCTGTCTTTCTCTTTCACACACTGAAACACACACACACACACACTATCATACATACTAAGCTGCTGTTCACGGAGTTGTTTGGAGTCTGGCATGAGAATCAAGTTGAATTAGACAAGCAGCATCTGTTTGGTATACTCTTGATCCACACTGTGCCACCACAGTGCTTCACACACTCAGCCTCAAGTTCAATCAAACCTCGGTCTCCTCCCACACTCGACCCTTGACACCTACCTTTCACACCTGTCACTCACACTCTCCAGGATTACACAAATAAGGCTCTAAAGCCGCCCTCCCCCAACTGAACACCTGCCCTTTTGTTCTCCTAGTGGATCACTGCTCTCATCGTTCCATCACCGAGAGCCCTGATAGTGCTCTCACTTATTCACTCACTCACTCATTCACTCATTCACTCACTCACTCATTCACTCACTCACTCACTCACTCACTCAGAAACATTGCCACAGCCAGAACCTCTCATCACAACAATAAAATGGAGAAGAACAAGTTAACCCTGTTCTGCTCAGAGAGACCTTGAGTCACAAACATCTCTTAGATGTGTAAAATCTTTGCCGGACTTATTTTTCCTGAAATCCGGAGACATTTCTTACAAAACACGGCCACAGGTCATTCTTTTTCTGTGCAGGCATGAGGTGCTTCCTGGGTCTGAGTCTTCTAAAATCCAAATAGATCATTTTGGTCCAGAAAAGCCAGCCTCTTTTTAACTGTATAATCCCAAAGCAACTGAGAAATGAGGCCTTCTTTCAGCCGAAGTTTGAGGACATACTCACCCTCAGCAGCAGCATGTGACATCCTGTCCTCTCTCTGGTTCAAACCTTTTTTGCCTTTAAAAAATGACAATGCAGTGATACCCTCCCTCTCCCAAATAAAAAGTCTAAAAGTATAAAGCTGGTTAGAATTCAAAGGGATTGTGGGGACTTTCTAAGTTACCTTGAAAAAGGATGAATGCCAGATGAAATCTACAGTTTAAAATGAGATCATCAGCACTAAAATAGGTTATTTCTAATGCTATTTCTCAGTCCCGATTGGGTTGGACTGGACCAAATTGATTCACGGCACTCCTAAGTCTCCATGACAACATTATGCCAGCTGACGAAGTTTAGTAGTGAGAAGAGAGATCTGAGTTTTCCTTTGCTGAAAATGATTTCTTGGATTTATTTTGTAGTCAAGCAGTAAAGAGAAGACCAGAAAGCTAAACAGGGGAGTGAAAGGGCATGGGCTAAAACCCAGTTGAGCTGTTTGTGATAATGTTGATTCCAACCCACATGCAGCAGTTATACTGCAGTGATCTGTTAAAACTTAAAAGTCGATCACCAGAGAGCTGAGAGGAGCCAGGCTATGTTTGCTCCACTTGGTAGATCAGCACTGTTAGGACTTAACCAGGATTCGCTAATGTTACATGTCATAGACATGGCTCAGGGCACCAGGCTGTATTGCTCTCAATTATAGCTGGCTTCAAAACTACATTACAACGTTTGCTTGTTGTTACATTTCAAACAACTGTAATACTTAACTGTTGAAAAACTAAAACTATCACATCTTGGTTCATCACAGAGGTGGGGAGCGAGGGCTTGTGGGAAACAGAATCTTAATCACTAGCGCAAATGCTACGTTTTCCAGAAAGTCCACACAGCTACTGTAAAGGCCCTGGGAAGACTTCATAAGTGGTATTGCAAAGCTTAACTTTTAGAGTCTGTTAAAATCCATAATTCAGGATGACATTATCAGCTCCAAATCTAGGTCTGTAGTATTTTTCTTAAACCAAACTTGACTAATAATTTCAGAAAATGTGAAAGCAAGGTGCATAGTTTGTCCGATGTCCATCCTGTAAAAATGATGTTTATGCTTAAAGTTCACTGAACTAGTTTGTTGAAGTTTTCTTGCTTTAGCCTGCTGTGTCTCCACATCCCTCCTTCATAGTCTGAAATCTTGGCAGGATCCAGGCCCTTGAAAGTGAGGAACAGCATCTGTCAGTGCATCACAGTCCCTCCGTCCCTCTGACCTCAAGTCTTAGACTCATGACTGCCCCCTGCAGGGTGTAGCTGTGTATGACAGGCCACTTCCATCTGGTTCATAATAGAAAGAAAAGAGGCCTTGAGGAAAATTTCAACACAGCGGGGGAAATCACAAGAAAGATTGATGCAGTTCACCTCTGAGGAAGACACTAGACCTAGTTCTGAATCCCAGATTTTAACTGTGGGAGCATCAGGGTGTAGAATGACTGTCTCTTTCCTATCACATTGGATGGCAAGTTATTCGATTAAAGTTTCAGATTTTGTATATGAAAGAATGGAGATTAATATCTATGGAGAATGTTTGGCAAGCCCAAGATTGATATTTTAGAAAAATTGCATCAAATCAGTGCAAATCATTGGAGAGAGAGTCGAGGTGACAGAGATGCAAGCATCCAAAGAAACAAGTCACATCTCTTTTATGGTCAACAATAACACCATGCGTAGGATAACAGACTCAAATTAGGGTTTTTTTTTTTTACCATGACCCTTAAAAGCTATCATATGCAAACCTTAAATTTCCCCCTCATGACTCAATTTTTGGCAAACTGTTCAGTCCCAACTCCCACTTTTCAGCATCGCTCATTATGCACATAAAATTACACCACAGCTGGAGTCCATATGCCAACAACTGTCCTTACTCCTGCACTCCCTCACACACGCACGCATGCACGCAACATCCCGCCACACCTCTGTTATTCTGTCTCAGCTTGTCGCGGCCCTCTTGTCCCCATTCGCCCCACCCAAACCTCCACCTCCACGTTCCACCTCACTGTGACGAGTGATAGACCTGCCATGTGAGACTCACGCTTCTGTCCTTCTCTCCCTCCCTCCTCTCACCCCTCCTCACCCACTTCCCTACCTTTCGAACCTCCTCCTCCTCTCTCCTCCCTCTCTCCTGACCCCATCTCTCCCTCCTCCTCCTCCTCCATCCCTCAAACCCCACACAGAGAATGACCAGCCATCCCTTGTATGGTTTGACAGAGGGAAGTTTTATTTAACCTTTGAAGGTAAGTTTGATCTACACCAGGGTAGTGGCACATGCACACACACTCTTTTTGAGGCTCATCCGTGCAAGCTTCGCCTCTCCCTTGCCCTGCCCCCTCTTTCCCCACTTCCTTCCCTCCTTCCTTCCTTCTCCTTCTTCCTCCTTCCTCCTTTGCAGTCCTTTCATCACCCCTAACCCATGCCATGCTAACTTCTGGCTGAGCTCCAAGCAGTCTTTTCATAACTCATTCACGTTCTCTTCCTGACATTGTTCATTCTCATTTCTGATCACCTTTCATTCACTCGCTGAAGAATCATCATTCTTCGTGTTCTCTGCTAATCTCTCTGTCGTCACTTTTGGCCATTTGGTTCTTGGTTTTGATCTTTGGACTGTCTGATCTTTTCCGATCTTGTCAGAACGATTCAGCTTCAAGTTGCAACCAGCATGCACATCTCTTTCTTTCTCTTTCTCTTTCTCTGTCTTTCCTTCCTTTCTTCTCTAACTTTGCATAATGAATGAAAAGAAGTGTGCAGCATGCTGTAAACTATCAGACCTTTGAGGGAGATTTCTGAAGTAATTATGTTTAATTTCAGTCAAGAGCAGAGAGAAATGGGTGTCCTCTTCGCACATAACCTGCTACTTTCATGTCTCTTTACTAACAATGATATTTGTTTCTCATTTCAAACTGTTGTAAAGTTTCATTCCATTACAATAGTTTGCTCACCATGTGCTGTTGCTCATCTACATTATTGGTCAGGAAGAGTGCAGTGTTTTGCTTTACAAGTCTCAGGATGTACATAATTACTTTGTTTACAAAAAATGTTGAAAGTAAAAACTGTGTCACCTTACCCTCAGACCACTTTAACATGTATTCATGTGTTTGATGTGTGTGTGTGTATGCTCCTCCTCCAGGCTGCTCCAGAGGGCCCAGTCCTCTCACTATGGGGGCTCAAGACACACTGCCTGTAGCTGCTGCGTTCACCGAGACGGTCAACGCCTTCTTTAAAGGGGCTGACCCCAGCAAGTAAGTCAGTGAGTGATTGTGTAGACGGTAGAGGAGAGAAAAATATTAAAACATCTGATAGTTTTAACTTATCCTGTGTCTGGAAAGACCAATAGGCAAACAATGTAGAACAAAAAGCTTTGTGAAGGTGTCACTTATTGATATAGTAATCATATAATAATAATTTATTAATACAAACAAATCAAAGCCTGTTTATTATTATTTTACTTTTAAATGGTGCCTCATTTGCAAGGAACATGCATTTGTTTGATGAGCAGCACTTCTGAGTATGTGGCTTGCAGTGAAGAAACAAATCTTCTCTGCCAATGCCAAACAGCTTATTCTGCTGTTGTCTTTTGTTTGGTGAATTGGATAGCTCAAGTCTAAACTAGCAAGATCAGGATTCCCACAGGTCCTTGCAAACCTTGAAAATCTGTAAAATTTTTGGGCAGTTTTCTAGTCATGGAAAACATATTTAAAATGAGAAAAAGGGTCAAATGTCCTGGAAACGGGTGAGTTATCCTGGAAAATTATTCATCCTTCCCCTGCCTTGTGAGCAAATGCAACCAGGTTAAGTGTCATGAGAATGCTATGTTCTCACCTTAAAACCTGGGCAACACTGAGGTACAGCCCCCTACGTGACACCACCAGCCAATCAAATTCACATTTCCACCTTGAGCAGTTCTGCCACCCAGTGCT
This sequence comes from Thalassoma bifasciatum, assembly GCA_008086565.1. NCBI lineage: Eukaryota > Metazoa > Chordata > Actinopteri > Labriformes > Labridae > Thalassoma > Thalassoma bifasciatum. The sequence goes on from RPOG01000211.1 coordinate 569,806, forward strand.
TCCAATTGAACGTGTCACTAAATTTTGCAACTTTTCAGGCCTTAACTTGGCGCCTACAGACAAAACTAACGACTGTATGTTGAAAGGTGTCGGTAGTATTGGTCTAGAAGTTTAACATTTTTCTCTCCGGCAGCCTCAGGCTTCTCTCAGTCCTCCTTTGGGGAACAGGAAGAGGAGAGTTATCGCGGGTGTGTCACATACTGAGCTGGCTGTACGCTGTGAGATACAACATCTCTAAATAATAAACGTAGAAACAATCTGGGTCAATGCAATTTACAACTGCAGAGTGAGAAGAATGAGGGGGGAGGGGGATTGTATTGGTGAATAATGTGACAATTTTTCTTCTGGCTTCTGAAAATGTCCTGGAAAATAATCAACCAAGGAAAGAGTTTATTCATTTAACAGGAGTTTGAGAAGTCTGTGCATGTTCTGAATGATTACTTGGTTGGTGTTTGAAACAGATGTGAGCCTGGAGTTACCAATTGTTTACTTTATCACAAAATGACTAAGAGAAAGAAATCCTACGGTGAGTTTTTTTCTCTCTCTGTGTCCCTCTCTCACCCTCTCCTCATCTTCTTCTTCCTCTCAGGTGTGTCGTGAAGATAATAGGTGAGATGGTTTTGTCGTTTCCAGCGGGAATCACGCGGCATTTTGCCAATAACCCGTCCCCCGCCACGCTAACCTTCAGCATAACCAACTACAGCCGACTGGAGCATGTGCTGCCTAATCCCCAGCTCCTCTGCTGGTAATGACACCACTGTGAAGTCACCACCTCAGAATAACAACAAAAAACACACCACGCTGAAAAATTAACATTTTTTTTTACCAAAAGAAGTGTCTCAGTGAGGAAGTGAGGTTGTAAAATAACCCAAAATAACACTTATTTCACTTTCCTGACAAGAATACTGTCTTATTCACAATCAGTATTAATAGTTTTACACTAACAACATGTTTGATAATGGTGGTAAGAGGACAGCAAGTGGTAATAACAGTTCACACAAACTTTACCAACTTACTATTCACTCCTAATAAGCAGAATATAACCTCTATCATTACAATAACTGTTTCCACACAACAAATACTTCTTTTGCTATTTACTGTCTGGTTTTTTGGCATTAAGACAAACTGGATTTAACATATTTTATAGTCATTTAAGTCTTGATCATTGATTAAAATGCCCCAAAATATCCAGCAGAATAAAAATATGCTAATTCTAGACTCTTTGACATCAATAAAACATCTGTGATGGTGTTTGCATTTTTATACTTTGGAGTAATAATGTGGACTTAAAAAATCTGAGAACGGGTTCATAGTAGTTAACGCAGTTGTTGTTTCATCCCAAGCAGCAGAGTTTTTTGTGTGAAGTGGTTACTTCACAGGATGAGTAATGTACAGTGAGGTCATCTCAGACATAAATGCTGACCACATATTAAGTCATTCTGATGTCAGTGTAGCGTTGTGCTACACTTCTTTGATCCTTAAGAAAACAGAATTAATCAAAATGAAAAGATAACAAAATGTTGTCTAAGGTTGTAGTCCAGGGCTAAAAAGGAATTACTTCAAATCAAAACCTTAATTAAAAAATCTGGTCTTTCGTATATTGTTGCGATTTAGTGGTTGGGAGACCTCTAGTGGTTAAAGTCTGTCACTCTCAGCCTCTGAAATGCAGTGCAAAAAAGTTACTAGTGCAAAAAAGTAACTTACTATGATCAGCCATCAGAGACTAGGTTCAATATATAGCAGGGCAATTAATTGCAGTTAGATTGGACCACAATATTACCTGCTGCAATATTCTAATCGTAGATAGTGCAGTATTTCTTTAACTTCAAATGTGTCACAATACAAGGTACACTTTTCATGCAGTAGATGTTTTGTGCTCTACACCAGTGTTACTCAACCCTGATCAATCAAAGAGCCAAATTGTTGAAAACTTCCTGTGCAAGAGAAATAATCGAAGTGAAGAATAGTGGCACAACAGCATGACATAGTGACAAAAAAATATTTTAAGGTGGTAATAGTGGTCAAAAAGCAGCAAAACTGGGAGAAAGGAGGTGGAAATTGGAAGAAAGCTCAAAAAATGGTCAGAAAGTAGCAAAGTTTTTCTGTTTAAAATTTTCTTTTGGTATTGATATTTGATATTCTAGTTTTCTGGGACACTGGAATTTTGGGTTTTTATTATCTGTAAGCCATAATACTGAACATTTCAAGAAAAAAAAGGCTTGAAATAATTGACTCGATATATTACAAGTCAATATTGGTTTTCACTTTTCCAAATAAGTGACCATAAATATTTAACTTTTTCATTATATTCTAAGTTTTGAGATGCAGTTGTACATGCAAATAGAGTTTCTTTGTGGATTTCTTTTTACAAAAATCCCACTTTTCTCCTTTATGTACGTGTTTCTCTTATTCAAAGCGAATATAATTTGGATAGGGGATAAGATGGGGAACCTGGAAATAATGGCACAATAAATCGCAATATATGGAAAAATAATTGCACTTAGATTTTTTTTGCAAGAATATTCAGCCCTAGCTCAATACGATTCTATGCATTAAACAGAGAGATTTTTAAAAGTTTTCCTGCTATGTTAGATGTTTTGATTTTTATTGCGCTTTTCTTCTTCTTCCCACCAGCGACACCACCACTCCAGCGAAGGCAGACTCTAAGAACTTCTGGGTGAACATGCCAAACCTGATCACGCATCTAAAGAAGGTGGCAGAGCAGAAGCCACAGGCGACATACTACAATGTTGACATGCTCAAGTATCAGGTAAAATCAGTTGGAAGACGTTGGTTACACGCTTCACCCTAACCCAAACTGCATCTGTTACTCATTAGACAATGTTTTGGCGTTGTTAAAAATTGTGTTGGTTTTACTCTCTTTTAGGTATCGACGGACGGGCTGCAGTCGATTCCTCTAAATCTGGCAGTGAGCTGGAGATGTGAGCCAACCAGTACTGACCTGCGAATAGACTATAAATACAACGGGGAGGCTATGACGACGGCAATGGCCCTGAACAATGTGCAGTTCCTGGTCCCTGTGGATGGAGGAGTTTCAAAACTACAGGCAGTCTTACCTCCTGCAGCATGGTACACTTTGAACTTTGGTGTTGGTGTTTGTAAAACCTTCCCTGAAAGTTTATACTATTAATTCCACTTTGATGTCTTTTTATATATCTTGGATATTCAAATTCACAACCACTGACTGTTTCCAATTCCACTTCCTAGATTGGTGCTGAACATTAGGTAGTTTCAATAACAAAATCAAAACTTACCTATAAATTTTTTCAAAAAAGATTACTGATTTTAGAGCAGTGGCTAATTTCATTACAAATAATATTTCTCTCCAGACTGTCTCATATATTAAGATTTCCGTGTTTTGCAGCTTCTGAAAAACTTAAAAGTTGTGTACAGCATTAAGAATTCTGATGTTTAGATGGTTTTGCTTTGACTTTTCCTTGTAATTTTTCTTCAGAAGCTTGACTAGAGTGGTTTTACATCATTTTTCAATCCTAACAGGAATGCAGAGCAGCAAAGAATCCTCTGGAAGATCCCGGACATCTCACAGAAATCTGAAAATGGAGGTATGTATGTTGTTGAATCTCTTTGCAGAATAAAGAGATGAGGGTCTTCTGATGAAGAACATTTAGTTATCTGCATCATTTGTGATGATCTGATGATGAGTAACCCTCGTGAGTTGAATCTGTCTTAAACCTGACCCTCCATTCTCAGATGTTTTTAAGTGTAACACCTGTTGAGATATACATTATTTTTATCATGGAGAATAGTTCTGACTCATCAATCTAATGTCATTTAAAATGTTTTCAGAGAGCCTCCAGGGCTCACCTGAACTCCAAGAGAGCTTTCTAGAATCAGATGATATATTTGATTAATGTTGGAGGAAACAGACTCAAGCATGATGCGTTGTTTTTGAAAACATGGATGACCTTTGAATATAACACTCCTCATCTTTTTGTGCATCTGTGTAATGCTCTCTGTGGAAAAATTACCCATAGATTGTTTCACGTTTTCCTTGTTCATAGGTCCTTTCTCCAAATCTGTGTCCAGCAGATTTAGGTCAATTATATAAATATCTGCTTTTATTTGAAGTCGCTGACATAACTTTTTCCATATTTTACATCACTTAAGTTTACATTTAACATCTTCAAGCTTCTCTCTCAATCTAAGTCACCTCTGTTTGTTGACACAAGTCTGTCTGAATTATCTCTCTCCTCAGGTGTCGGGTCATTATTAGCGCGTTTTCAGCTCACAGAGGGACCCAGTAAACCGGCTCCACTGGCCGTGCAGTTCACCAGTGAGGGCAGCACGCTGTCAGGCTGTGACATTGAACTGGCTGGGCCAGGATACCGCTTCTCACTCATCAAGAAGAGGTTTGCAGCCGGTGAGTTTCACCTTTTATATTGGATGTGTTATGAAACTAAACACACTGAACACGATCACTCACAGTTCCAGCCTCTGTTAAATGAAAATCTTTCAATTCTTCTCGTACAGAAAACCTTTCTTTAATCATACTAAAAAAAATGTCACTGTAGCCTTGAAATTTGGATCACAAAAATAGCTTTGTGAATTTTCTTTTGATCCTCAGTCATGCTCATGCAAGATTGTAAGTTAAGGTATTATGTCCTGTCTCTAAAGGAAGATAATATATTCTAATATCTAATATTTTCATGGCTCATACCTTTTAATTCTATTCAATTAGAAGTCATTAAACTGCTCTATTTAATTACCTTTTCCCTCATTAATAATCTATAATTCATGCAGACTAATAATGGAAAGTAAGAGCACAGCAATGAATTTTATCAGAACTAAAATTATTAGATGCATTCAGTTTAATAAAACTGTTTACAATACCTGAAGTGACCCCCTGAGGTAAATCGAAGAAAACTTAAGGACCTGTAAATGACTCAGACATTTCATTGACATGTTGCAGGAAAGTACCTGGCTGACAACTAACTGATGCTACTGAGAAGCGCACTGTTGAGCGAATCGATCGCAGTGGACTGAGGTTGACCCCGAGGACAGAGACAAACCGACACCAGACAGACTTTCCATTAACCCTTTCTGAACCCACACCAGACAGGTTCGCAGCCTACCCAGCAGTATTGTATAACTTGCATATAGCATCGTGGAGCTGTTTTAGGTCACGTAATTATCGTATTTGTATTCATTTCATAACATCTGTATTGCTGCAGTTAGACACCTGGGTTCTTCTTCCCTCTAAAAGTCTGTGCCTCTGTCTCCATCCTCCTCTGGTCACTGTGTGGTGGTGTGTTTTTTAAAAGTTTCACTGCAGCTGCCTGACCAAAAACACAGACAGATGTGTTTGGTTCAGAGTTGGATGACGTGCTGTTTGTTGTCCAGAAGGATTTGGCTGTAAAAAATATACCTTTGAAAAAGATCTAAGTGGTCACAGACACGCACCTCAACCTCTGGCACATCTCAAGTTAAAGAAGGGCAAAGTGAGTTAAACACCTTCATTAGCAGATAAAAAGTCAGCTCTGTGTTTCACCTTGAACTCAGAGCCTGATACAGCTGTCTCGCCCTGATGGCGCCCTTTTGCCAGCAAGTATATGCATTTCCTGATGCTGTCACACAAAGCTGAGTGAACAATGTGTTTTGTCTGTGATGCGATCAGATGAAACACAGAAACAAGTATCTAAGTAAAGAAACTGATTTTCATGCATCACCTACTGGTACTACAGGGTCACACGACTTTGGATCTCATCATTTTGAATATGAATGCACTGATCAGTCAATCAAACTGTTATTTAATTTCTCTGGATTATGCAGACATGGAGCGGTTCTTAGCTAGTTAGGCAGCTGCAATGATAAATCAGTGTACTGGTTGCAAAATAAGAAACTCTGTTTTCCCGTCAGAACAAAACAATTGTACAAAGTGTCATTTTAAATCAGTAATATATATCTTAAAGGGCGTTTGGTGTTTTCCTCGTATTGTCAGATAGCCTTTCTGTTGTTCTCACGACAGCAGTCTATTTTTATTTATTGATGACGATGATTTGCTGTATAAAACGTGATTCTGTATACGAATAGAATTTGAATGGTCACGCGACTCAGAACCCTCGAAGGTATAAATATTTGAATTCTCTCTTTTTTGTTATCTGTGTAGTTGGGTAACCTGTGTACAGTATGAGGTATAATTTTTGAATTTATTTCAGATATAATTTTTTAACTCAAGTGCAACAGAAGATTTGAGCTATATATGGGTGGGGAGGGGTAATTTAAAGAAAAAGATGAATATCTTCCTGGATGCTGTGTTATGCTTTGTGAAAGCAGTGTTAATGTAGAGTTAGTTTTACCATGGGTAAGGTCTACACGTTAAAGACTCAGTTCACATTTTGGGAAATTTGCTTGTCTGGTTTCCAAGGATCACAGATGATTAGAGTCACTTTTATATTTGTGCGATCTGAGTGAGATTGTTGACACAGAGTAACTTTAGTATAGAGACTGGAAACAACTGGACTCAAGGGAAAAAGGATTCTAGAAAAGTCAAAATATTATAGTTCACATGAATAAAAACAACACATCAATTGTGATCATTTTTGATTTATTAGGTTGCCATTTAAATGTTTACACACACTTTTGTCATCCATTGATTGTAGCTAACTGTCTCATAACTCCAGCTCGGCATCTAGCAAAAATAAAAGTGACTTCAGTCTTTTCATCTGATTCTTAAGAACAACAGCTATCAGTCTATTTTCCCAAAATGTTGTACTGTTCCTTTCTATAGAAGTCAAAACAAAAGCAACAGGAGAAAACATTTCTCTCCAGCAGCCGTGATGAAGTTTGGTGACACTCCTGGATCAGGATTGGTTTCCTGGATTCAGCTTGTTTTTTGTTTTTTTTTTCTAGCAAATCAAACTTCATTGTGATGAAACAAGGAGTAAACAGTTTTATGAATCATGCATCCTCAGTTTCCACTTTTACTGTCAATCCTCATCTTTACCTGTTTCCCCTTACCTGTGTGGCACCTTAACCCCCAGACTTTATCATCCACCATCATCCCACCAGCGCTTGAATCCATGGCTTTATTTTGCATAATCGTAATGGTCTCTGTGAGATGACATGAGTGTAATGAGGTTGTGGAGCAAGGTTAAGTTGACCAAAATGCTTTTTTTTTTTTTTTTTGTATTTTATGTGTGTGTACCCCAGACAGTCAGTCCTCTGTTAAGGAGAATAAGCTGAATATTTTTAAAACAAATAAAAGTGGAAAAATATTATATTGTTTAATGTGTAAAAACACTGTGCTGATGATGTTGAACTTCCTGTATGCTCTGACACTCAACGTGAAGAACAAAGTGTGTGTGATCTCCGTACTGTACCATATGTCAGCATTCTGCTAAATGCAACCAATCATTGTCCTCCAGAGCACCCGTGGAATTTTATAAGGAGAATTATCAGAAACAGGAAGCTGCTTCTTATCACGATGAGGTCATTGTTGTTAGAGTTCAATTTGGCTGTTTGGCCACTAAAAAGATTGTGTTTGAACAATGTAATCAAAGTAAGAATCTTGCCTTTTACTAAATTCATCATGATCCTCATGCACACTCGCTCTTAAAGAGCCTGGTGAAATACTCTGAGGTTGCATTAGTTTGTTAATGCAAAGTGATGATGATTGGCGCCATTTAGCTCGCACATGACTTTGGTAGCACTTTCTCTCAGCCGTGGCCATCCGCCCTCCTGTTGACGGGTTGGATCGACATGTCTGACAGAAAACCGTTACCTTCCTCGTAAACCTTTTCGATATCAGCGCAACACTCACTACAGCATTATCTACAGAGGCCCACCATACACATTCCCATCATGCATCTGTTCCCTCTACACTTCAGCTTACAAGCTTTTCAGCTTGAAAGTGTGTCAGAACAAATCTCATCCTCAGTCCATTACTTCTCCTACTTTAGTATCTGGATAAAAAGTGGACTCTCAGATCTCCGTCTGTAGTGAACTCGTCCTGCAGTAACCTAGCATGCAGTCGAAGGTGGGTGATCTACCTGGGATAGGTAGTACTGAAATGAGGTGTTGTGCTGAGTGTCAGTTACCTGTATTACTGTTGAGAAGAGAGCAGGGAGTGTGTCTATGTGTGCTATAAGCCAGAATGCTTTTTGGTTCTGTACCGTTAACCTCAAACACATGTGCAAGCTGTTTGTACAGTACCTAACAACAATGCTAAGATGAACTGAGAAATTAGTTTGCTTCTTTCCAAAACCAATAAAAGTTATAACTGGATGAATGTGTTTGTTGTTTTCTTTTATTATGTATGACCAGGGTGTCTATGCATCATGAAAAAGCCCCCAAAAAACCCTAAAATTCATAAATCTAAAACAAAGGCCTTAAATATCTTAAACTGACACTAAAAATGTTATATGCCGGTCTTAAGTAAATTACTCAAACGTCTTAAATTTGTCGGGGCAAGACAATTTACTGTCATGTATTGTTTCAGGGAAAAGATGTATAGGGACTACTTTCTTGCTAGCTACTGAAATGAATTATCTGCATACTAGCTTGTCATTTAGTGACACACATGGTATGCTTGGGTTGTAATACAGCAAGATCCCTCAGCTATCGCCTTTATTCATAGTGTTTTCAGTCTTAAATTTCATTCAAAGTAGCATTGAAGAGGCTTTCAAAAGTCTTCAATATGACATGCAGATACCCTGTGCTTCACAGAGATGCACCAATCCAACTTATAAAGCCCTGGTACTAATACACTGTAAAAAAAAAAATGTTGTTTTACAGAGAAAAAACTAGCAGCTGTTGCCAGGAAAATATAGTAAAATTGTACACAGCTTTACAGAAGTACTCATAAATTTTTACAAAAAACTGTTATTATAAACAAAAACTTACATTCTAAACTGAATTAGTTTTTGATAAAATAAGTGTGAAAAGCTTCTCAACCTGGCTCTGCCTTTCCTGTCCCCTTTCTAGCATCTCTCTTCAAACTCTTTTCTCTGTTTTACATCTTTTTCCTCTCATTCCTCATCAGTTTTGGAGTGGAGTAGTAAGGAAAGTAGAGGATACAACTTCAGTCTTCTTTCAAACATCAGACTCTTTGCTGTGTTGTGGGTTGTTGTAGGGGAGTAATCAGGGCAATGTGTCACTGAGAACTCGTCATATTTTTGTTTCTGCATAGAGACTGCTCCTCAACTCTGTTTTAACTTCAGATGTGAGCCAAGGAGGAGAAAAAGAGTCAGTAATCGAAGTTCCCAACTGGACTCCTAAGAGTAGTTAATGCTGGATGTCCTGAACCTCAAGAGTTCAAGATTTGCCTCTTTGTTCTATTTGTGTTGTAGTGGAGAGTATTTATTTTAATGTCAAGGAGTACAAATTGTAAACAAATATCTCACTTCGTAAATTTTAAACTGTGCAAGAACATTTATTTGCCAAAAATTGTGAAATGATGACAGGAAACAGCGAGGTTTATCCCCGATTACAGAGACTGAACTGACATTTTACAAACATGCAACCCTGTGAAGGTTCCCAAATCAGGGAACAAGCAGAGATTGGGGCTGAGGCTGAGATTTCTGTGTCATCTTCAGCTGTTTGAATATCAAAATTCCCATAGGATCACATTTTTAATAAACATTCCTATAGTTTCTCGTGAATCTTCCAGCTTAGCCTCAGAAACATGTTCAGTGAGACAACAAAAGGTGAAACACACAACAAGTCAAGAGAAAATAGAAAAAAGCAGCAGCAGTTATTTTACATACACTGAAATAATTGCTCGTCAGTTTTCAACACCAGCAGTTGGATTTAGATTTGGACGCTTGAGGTGGGAGCAGCAGGAAACAGGTCGGTCTCAACAGAGGAAGGTGAGGTCGCTCTTCCTGCAGCCCACCTGGCAGCACACGGTGGTCAGGATGTTGTTCATATCCCGTCTGCTGAACTGGGAGCCTGAGGTGATGCTGCTCAGATCCTCAAGACTGTTGATGTCAGGTGCAGGCAAACCTGGAGCTACGGAGGACATCAGGAGGTGAGTACAAATCCAATGAGTTCCATAGATGTTCTCATTACAGAAGGAAACGAAATGACTCCAGAGTAACTGAGTGTTATTTGTCTTCTGCTGTGTCACTCTACTCTTTGTAATCAGCTCGACTGATCAGCTAACAGGGTTTGTGTGTGTATGTGTGTGAGAGAGAGAGGGGGAAAGAGTGATAGAGAGAGAGGAACAGATTGCTGCAGCTTTTAATCAGGATATATGGGCTCCTGCCACATAATCATGTAAAATATCAGAGCACAATGTCTCTCCACTAGGACACCTGACTGTCTGCACTGAAACACTGAATAAATAATATGCAGCTCATATTGCTGCACAGCTGCTGTCATCATTACACAGCTTCCATTTATCATTACGTAAAACTGTATCATTCAGATTTATTGATGTTTCTCTTTTATATCACTTCTTTTAAAGCTATTTCCAGCTCTATAATGTTTTATTGACGGGGAATTACCTGCTCAGTTTTTCTTATATCTGGTGTATGACAGTAAATTTATTCCAATCTAATCAATTCTTCTTAAAAATGCATATAGAAGCCCCCAAAAGACCATAATTTTCTTCAGTAAATTTGCTTTTCTTTCAAGATAATGAGTTAATTTTTGCATTGTTTTCTCAAGATAATGGCTTATGTTTTCTCTTTATCTCAAGAAACTATAATTAAATTGTCAGAAATTCAATTGAACATTGACTGCACGATACCTTTTGACGAATTTCAAAAATTAACAGGGGTCATCAAGACAGGAAAGATTAGATTTCCATTCACTGGTTGGTAGCATCAGCCATTGGCCAAGAGAGCCTTAATTTCCTTGGTGTCACTGAACACATCACAGACACGGCTTTGTAACATTTGATCCATGTGTGCAACAGAATTAAAAGCCTGGTTGGTGTGTCTACACTTCACCCAACGATGGATAGCAGTTGATAGTTGTATGGAGGGATGGGTGGCATAATTAATTATCCTGTTATCTCTAGAAAGCCGGCTGAAATTAACTCATTATCTCAAGGAAACGGAACAAATTTATTGTAGAGAATCATGGCCTTTTAGGGCTTCCATACTGCAAACAATGTGCATAAGGACTGTTTCTGATCTCTTCAACAGAATTTTAAGCAGAGAAACATTTACAGGACAGATTTCACTTTAGGTACATGAACTTTTAGCTCCAAGAATTTCAAGGACATGAATAGTTCTTGTAGCCAATGTTTTACAAAAATGGATGAAAGCTTTTCTGTTTAATAGAATTTCTTCAATATTTGGATATGTCCCTTGTCACAATTTATTCTCATTATTGAACCTGGAGAACTTCATTACAATTTTAACTTCTTAAAATTGTCAGTAATGTCAGATTTAAATTCACTGAGTTGAGATGCAATGAAGAAAATTTAAAGCTAATGAATGTTTGAAGAGGATTATTTTCTCTGTTACATTTCTTCACATGTGTATATATTCATGAACTTCTGACAAGAGTTTCTCACATAATACGCTTGCTTAGATTTTCATTGAATAATGTTTTATGTTGGTGTAGCTGTAATTTGATGTGTTTAAAAAATGGTCACAATAATGTTTATGGAGCTTTTCAATCTGTTAATGTCACTGAAATCGGGTTGATGGGGATTGAAAAGAGAAGAGAGAGAAGAATAAAAACTGTAACCTGAACCTTTTCTTTCTGCATAAGTCTGACTTAAAAAGACAGGTTAATACTTTTTTTTTTTTTTAAAGGTGTGTCTAAAATCAATAACCAGGATCTAGATCGACTGTAATACAGTTTGTATTGACCATAATGAGATGTCTTCCTAATGTTATTCCAATATATGTTGGAAAACATGCACCACTGTTAGTGTTGTGGGAAAAAATGTGTTTTTGTTGTATGAGACTTCAGTAGATAAAGTTTGATTTAAGGCAGACTAGGTCAACCTTGAATTGTGTTAAAGTGAGTCAAAAAGAAAAGTTTTATAGAATACAGTCAAAGAAAATTAAACTCTAAACAGGAGAAATGTGGATTATGAATAAAATAAAGTTGTCTCACCGTCCACGTCTGTCTCAGTGAGGAATCTCCTCCAGCGGGAGCCTCCACAGGTGTAAACCACAGCCCTCAGGAACTCTCGCCCACACAGCTTCACTGCTTTCACCTCCGCTCTCACCTGCTCCACCTGCACAGCTGCACACAACAGCAGAGGTAACACCACCAGAGCCCGCATGATACCTGTCTATCTGTTTTTCTGTATCTATTTTGTCTGTCTCTACAGGCGTTTATCTCTTCTCTCAGTCTGCTCTCTCTGGTCACACTGGAGTCTTCTGCTTGTTTACAATGCTTACATCTCCTTTTATAATATACCATCCACCTCTTATTATCTCCTCCTCCTCCTCCTTCTCCTCCTCCATCATCCTGGCTTTTAAGTCCATCCCAACACACACCCTCAGCCCTCACTCTGTCGTGTCACTTTATGTTTCCGGTCATCTCCACCATGTAGCGCTGTCTCAGTCAGACTCACAGCCATCATCCTTTTATGACCCTCAACAGACAATCACATTATCTTCCTCATCCTCTCTGTGATTATGTGATTTAAGGCTGTGATTGCAACGACCTTTAGCACGCCACATGGTTAATTTACTGATTTAAAGTGCCTCCCCTCTTAGCCTCACAGGCGTTTCCTGTGTTTACAACACCATGATGGGCTTTACTGCTGTATTTTGGCCATATGAGAGGAAAAAGTCAATGTTGACAGTCCATCATAGGAGTCATTTTGATGCTGCTGATGGTGGGACGTCATACTCAGAAGGACATTTACTTCCATCGTTAAAAGTGGAGGGTCCACTTAGGATGTCAATGAAATTACGTTACCTGTGGTTGTTTGTGTGTTGAGTGAAACCAGATAATGGTAAAGGTGTAAATGCAGGAAAACGTCAATTCAAGACTGATTTCAATCCTTTCTTTTTCTTTCTTGTTAACTGAAAAGTTTAGCAGAGGGATGACATGAACACAAACATAAATGTATAAGTGTGTACAAACATAAATGAAGTAGCTCCAGAAAAAAAAGGTGTTCTAAGAAGTTTCACAACACATAGTTTTGCTTTCATGGTTGTCTAACAAAAGAAACCACCCCCTAAGAATAATTCTGGGTTTTATTCTGGGCTCTAAGAACATCATGTCACAGTTTACATTTCTCAGAAAACATGTGCAGGGGGAGAGCCTTTATTTGCAGTAGTTCAAAGTTTGAGAGAGTATGGGTAAATTCATAAAAAGAACGCTTTAAAAATGACCATAGAAATTAGAAACTTAACTCTGGCACCACAAAAATAAAGCTGCTAAGTGGAAATTTATAAGAGTGAGTCCATTCGTTGTTGTTTATGATGACGAAAAACATTAGCCCTAATGATTCAAACCCCTGAAGAGCTGTGTACATCGATGGTCTTAATCAGGAATCCTGTTGTGAAAATAGGATCTGTTTTTTTCTTTTCCCTGATTGATGAATCACAGGCTTTAGCAGGTGATGAAGGTGACCTTTATTGACCCTAAATAACCTACTTTCAAGGTAGAGGGAAGGTAAAAAGCAATGACCTGAAAAGTGGAAATAAGAGCTCCTGTTTCTCTCTCTAAATGATGTCTTACTGTGTTTTCATTTGGCTTTGATACCAAGTCAAAGTTTTTAAATCTGAATTGTAGCAGGACCAAGGACTGAGATTTAATCCAGCCATAGTAAGACGTTGCTATCTGACAGAGATCCTGTTTTGTTTTCTTCATTTCTTCAGGCTGTTATCTTCTTACTAAGATTAGAAGATCAGAGATGGATGTAATTTTTATATCATTAAGAGTATTTTTACTTTTTTCATGCTTTTGATACCCCATTTTTCAAATTAGGTTAAAGAATTGCGGTAGAGCTTCTTTTTAAAATCTTTGATGACAATAGTTTGAGCATCTGCAGGCTCTAGCACTACCTGATTCAGAGTTAGGATTTTTTTTTTTCTTTTTTCTTTTTGCACTTTTGCTCTGAAGCCATGCATGAAACATAACATGCACCACAGAGTCAAGATCAGGAGTCAAACTTTACTGTCAGAATTAATTATAACACTAAAATGTTAAGAACTATATTAAGTCCATATCTAAAAATTATTAGAAAAGGGTATTAAATGTTCAGTTGCTTTGTCCTTGAATGTATATCATATAGCATTATCGTGATTATTGCATGTATTATTGTGAAATTAAAATGTCCAAAAATATCAAGAGGGTATAGTCTTTATGTTTTGATTGTTTGTCTTTTCATTGTTTTGAAAGTTTGTTTTGTAGATGATATGTAAACATGTGGTGTGTATTAAAATAAAAAAAAATGCAATCAAGTTGAATCTGAGACTTTAAAATTTTGGTGGAAATTGTTTGTAAATATTTCTAATCATACTTGAAGGCAAACTTATCCCCTTTCTGCTCATAAAGCCTGGTGTGTATTTGAAGACTACAATAATGGCGCTGACTCTTTGAAACACTGGAAATTTCTTTTCTAAATCTAGTATGATGTCAAACAGGTAAATGTGATGTTTGCAGATAAAGTCTCTCCTAATGGGATTGTTTCTTTCTGTAAGAGACATCCAGTCGCCCATTTCTCTGAGGACTGAACCTCACAAGAGGAGATATAAGATAAATGTAAGAAACAGACGAAACTAATCTACTCAGGACTACATCAGTGTGTGTGTGTGTGTGTGTGTGTGTGTGTGTGTGTGTGTGTGTGTGTGTGTGTGTGTGTCCACAGCATCTTCCTGAAAGATGCTTATTCCTATGTTTGGCCTTGTTTGCCGTGTGAGCTGACAGTAAGGTGTGTGATTGTGGATGTGTGTGTGTGTGTTTGTGTATGTGTGTGTGTCATCAACTGTGTGGGAGAATAATGGTTTTAAATTGGTGACATAAAATGCTATAAAACCAGTAAAAGTGCACTAACAGACTGCGGAGAATCTCCATGTCAACAGAAGACAAAGATCACGTCTATGTACAGTCCATTCAATAAAAACTCATCAATAAGACAAAATCACATATTCACACACATATTCTATAGCCTCGGGTATTGAAGGTCTACTTTCACGGGCAGTATTGGCATTTTTTACACATTTGAGATTTTCTCTCATAAAGTTGTAAAGATTGGTGTCTTTTGTTTTCTGATTAATTTAATTCACACTTGAATTTTAAGGGATAGCTGTGACGTTAAACCCACATTTACTCAGTTTCCTCTCTGTTAGCTCATTGCAGCCTCCTACACACAGATGTCTGGCTTATGGGTTCCTTACAATGACGATTCCCTCAGTGAATGTAATTAAATAGCATTCTGGCGTATAACAGAGTACAATTTTTGGTGTAAAACAGTACCTTTACAACCGCCATCAGGTCAGATTTCTTTCCATTTTCGTGTCTTTGTCTCTTAGATAGATTTGTCAAAGTGATTTTGAATAGAGACTGAGAGTGAAATTCAGAAAATAATCTCTGTTTTAACTTGGGTTCACAGTTTTGAGGATGAGGGTAGTTCTTTGCTGACATACTGATGTTTTTCTCTAACTCATCCTTCCTTTGTTTCCAAACACATGGCACGTCAGTCCTCCTCCACAGTAGGAAAAACAGGGAGAACATGTTCACTTCTAAATGCAAATATGGTTACGTAATTTTATGTTCCTTGAGTTGTGAAAACATAGCATGACTCTGTGTGGAAGTGAAGTAATGCTTATGATATGGCTCATTAAATGTGTTTACAGGTAATTGACTTTTCATCTTTATGTCTTCCATTGCCTCTCTTTCCCTTTTAGAGTGAAAGCTTCCTGTTTGTAGCTCAATCAAGTCCAAATCAGAGTTTTACTGAATAAGAAATAGTGAATTTTGTGTCACATGCAACATTGTTTTTACCCAGAGGTAATCATAGCTAAGTTTTCATGATTTCTACATTTTTATATGAAGTTTTGAAGACAATGACCTGTTGAATCTAAGCAGAAAAAGGGAACATCTTGATGATAACGATAAACAGTGGTGGCCAAAATTGTTTGACCACCTGACTGTGCAGTCTGACTGTTTTCTTGTGTGTTTGTTTGTTTGTTTGTTTTTTTGCAGAAAGGTCCTGTAGTGGGCATCGAGAGCAAGGGCAAACAAGAGTAGCAGGTAGGATGACTTAACATCCTTTTTTTGCCCAGAAAAATAAAGTAAAATTATTTTGGCACATAATAAGTCAATTTTGAGATAAAAAGTCAGAAAATTTGAGACAAAATTGATCAAAATTCTGCGATAAAATGCCAATTAAAATAAAGTCAAAATTGTGAGACAAGTGAAATTATGAGTAAAAAAAGTTAAAAAACAAAAACAAATTTTTGATAAAAGTCAAAATGATAGAACAGAATCAAAGTTTTGAGCCAAAAAAAAATCATGTAATGATTTGAAATAATGATTTGAATATTTTGAGATGATTGAGTCAAAATTTGGGGTATTTAGATCAAAATTCTGTGATAAAAAAGTTGAAATCTTGAGTTAATAAGTAAAAATTCTGAGGGGGAAAAAAATCAAAATTATGAGATAAAAAGTATATATTTAGACAAGATAAGGTCAAGGTTGAAAAGTCTAAATTTTAATGAGATAAATAGAAAAAAGTTTAAATTTGACCTCTCTGTCTTAGATTTTGACTTCATTTGAGCAAAAGAAAAAGAAAAGAAAGGAATCTCAACCAGCCAGTTTTTCATTTTCTGTATTCCTGAATGGTGGAAATGGGCTTTTAGAAATACGATATTAATAAAACAGACTATCTCTCAGTACATAAGAAATATTACAAAATTACAGTTATTAACTTTAAAGTATAAAAATATTATCAAAAAGTTTTCACAGTCACTGGAGCTGTATACAGGCTGACGGCTGAAGGCTTCAAAAAGGCAAAAGGATCAACAATTTTAGATTAAATCCTCTATTGTCACACTTTGCAGGGTCAAATAGGTTGAATTTTCCGTCTGTTGTTGATTGCTGTCCTCTGCCTTTCAGTTCCACTTTGTGCTGGACCTTTTTTCCTCCAGACCAACAGGGGGCGATGTGTCTTTGTGAGGCCAAATCTCAGAGCTCAGTGTACGGAAGAGAGCAGCATGGTGGAAGGACCTTCAGTGTTATGTAGTTTGACAGTAAAACAGAAATGACAGAATTTACTCTTTTACTCAGATAATTAAACGGAACTAACCAGACTGAGGGTCGGTGTCGTGGTGAGTCTTGTTAAGTGCGTAATGACGTCTGTTTGTATCATCTTAAGGAGCCTGTAATCATGGAAGCTAATGCTAAACTATGGTGTTTGTGGGCTTCAGGGACTTTCATTTCTTAATTATTCAAACAGTGGACGGAAGGACGACAGTAGCTTTTTTAACCACAGCTGGACTGTCACTGCATTTAACTTGTTGAACTACTAATTTTCTGTCGTAGTTATGACGACATTGTCTTCAAGCGTTTTCAATTTGCATACTGTGTCAATCTTCAACAACTTCAACCACTTACTGCTCTATTTCTCCTAAAACCTCTAAATGTAGGACAGAAGCAGTTTTAATTCGTTAAAAGTCCAGTGACTCCTAAGCTTTTGTCTATTGTGAACCTACCGAAATTAAACATGAAAATAAATTCATTGTATTTTGGTTTGAAAAATATGAATGAAAATACATAAATAAAATAGTATTAAAAAATCAACTTTCATTTGTTATACATAGCTCTTGTATTTTTTACCACAAAAAAACTGGAGGTCTGTTGAATAAGTCTCCTTTAATCCAGCATTTAAACTTAAAAAAAAAAAAGTTTGACCTCTTTCTCCATGAGCTCCTCTGAAACCCCTCCCTGAATTCAGAGCAACTTGACTTTTCAGCCATTTATCCATATTTTCCTGGCTGCAGGTAAGCAGCTCTTTTGATTTCAGCACAGCTGTACCACAGGTTATTTTCCCCCTGGGAAAATTAGTTGTATCTCATAGGTACCATGTTATTGACAGGCTTATCTCAGTACTTCCAATTTGGAAATGAATTATCAAATGTGCCCACAAACCCCTGGTTGTGAATCACTGATCTCATCCATTACTTTCTTTATCCAAGCAGTTTATATCAATGTGCTTATGTGTCCAAATGCTTTATCAAATTCCTGAATTTTCATCTCAGACTTATCTCCGTAGGAGATCTGAATCATCATGGAGCCTATAATGAACCAGATATGGCCCAAAGTTTTCCAGCACATCCGCAGAGCCTCAGTGCTCTCCAGGAGGAGCCATTCAGGATGTGCTGCTGAACATGCTGCCGTCCCTGCCTCCACCACCTCCAGACATGTCAGACCTCCACTTCTGGTGTCACGGCTCTACCAGCCGGCAAACCTGCGTGATGTGGGCCCAGACACCCGGCTTCAAGGAGAGGTGACGTGTAAGAGCCAGAGGCTCATGCAGCAGGCTGGGCTCATCCATCCATCCAACCCAGGATGTTACTACTACCTCCCTGCTACTGTGCGCTCCATGGAAAAGCTGGTAAGACTCATTTTTAGAGAAGATATCATCAAACCCTCATCATTTTTATTAACTTAACATGACATAATTTTCTTTTTTACATTTTATCTTTGAAGAGGAACAGAGGGTAGGTTTGAATGTTCTGACTTCACCTGGTCCTGAAAATTTAATAATCTCTGTCTTGAACCAACAGATAAGAATAATTGACCAGGAGATGCAGGGGATTGGTGGGCAGAAACTGGACATGCCCAGTCTGTGCTTAGCTGATCTCTGGAAAACAAGTGAGCGCTGGGATTTGATGGGAAAGGAGCTCCTCCGTCTGAAAGATCGCCATGGAGCTGACTACTGCCTGGCCCCTACACATGAGGAGGCAGTGACGACTCTGGTCGCTCACCAGACTACTCTGTCCTACAGACAGCTTCCTCTGCTTCTCTATCAGGTGGTTTTCACTCCCTGGACACTGATGTGTTTGTTGTGATATGATGAATCTCTAACATTTTGATTCATTCTTTAATATACAGATCACACGAAAATTCAGGGACGAACCAAAGCCAAAGTTTGGTCTTCTTCGAGGGCGGGAGTTTTACATGAAGGACATGTACTCGTTTGATGTGAGTGAAGAAGCGGCTTATGAGACCTATGAGTCTGTGTGCCAGGCATACACCAGGCTGTTCAACCGGTTGGGTTTGCGTTGTGTTCAAGTGCAAGCAGACACTGGAAACATTGGTGGTAAGCTCTCCCATGAGTTCCAGCTGCCAGCAGACATTGGAGAGGACAGGCTGCTGATCTGTGGGAGCTGCTCCTTCTCTGCTAATGTAGAAACCCTAACATCAGACAGAACTGAGTGCCCACAGTGTAACACTGGCACACTGATAGAATCAAAGGGTATCGAGGTTGGTCACACCTTTTACCTGGGTAAAAAATACTCTCATGTTTTTAATGCAGCCTTCAGTAATGCACAGAATAAGCCATGCATTACAGAAATGGGATGCTTTGGTCTTGGGGTGACACGTATTCTTGCTGCAGCCATTGAGGTGATGTCAACAGAGGACAGCATCCGCTGGCCCGGCCTTCTTGCTCCTTACCAGGTGTGTGTTTTACCTCCAAAGAAAGGCAGTAAAGTGGATGAGGCAACAGTTGTAGCAGAGGAGTTGGTCCACACTTTGGGAGAAACTCTGCCTCGTTTGAGAGGTGAAGTAGTTCTTGATGACCGCACGCAGATGACCATCGGAAAGAGGCTGAAGGACGCCAGCAGACTGGGATACCCCTATGTTATAGTAGTAGGTCAAGGAGCTCTGGAGGAAACGCCAAGGTACGAGGTGATCTGTCAGCAGACAGGTGAGACGGTGCATCTCAGTAAAGATGGACTGATAGACCTCCTGGGACAAGTGGAAACTGTGTGATAATCAGATCTGAATGTTGAAATAAATGCTTAATGTGTGTTTGTGTTTAAGTATAAAAATGTGTGGGATGTAATTAAAGAGGTGAAGGGATGAGGAGATTGGGACTATCATCTTTGTCATACCGTCAATAGAACAGTAGATGGCAGTGTTTTACACCAAAAATGAAGCATGTTAAACTGTTTGAGCAGACTGTCACCACTGTTCACTGAATACAGTTTTTTATATACATCTCTTTACTTTGATGTCATGAACAGAAAAGTCCTGATTTTTTTTTATGTCATTCATAACTAAATAAAGCTCTTGTTTCCATGCAGGCAAACTTGACAGACTTGTCTGCTGTACTTTGCTTTTGTGTTTTAGAAAATGCATCAGTGAGAAACAGAGTGCAACATGAAGAAAACTGTTCATATTAAGTTTTACTGAAAGCATAGTGGCTTGAGCAGTGACATGATAGGATGAGTAAGAATTACTCCAACTCAATTTTTTTACAATGTTTATTGAGTATTAAACATTTTTCAAGACACACAATTACAAGACAATTACAACAATATAAAATGTAAGAAAAAATATTGATTTCAAGCTGTTTCTATAGTATTATTGTCCATCTTAAATAACAAGGGCATGTTGCCAAAAATGATTTATTAAACACAAACTTTCTGTCCAAGGAAAGTTGTAACGACCACAGTTAGAGACGTTGTAAACTCTGTACCAGAAAAACTTATGTCAAGATATTCGATAGATCTTTATGTTGTGAAAAAAAGAAAAAAGAAGTCCCCAAATTTAGTCAAATAATTCTTGTTTGTCTTTTAAGCGTATATTCTCGAACTCATTTTTATTTCTGTTTCACCTTTCAAACATAAATATATTTGGCCCAAAATGATCTTAAAAAAATAAAAGAAAAATATAATGGCAATATGTAAGAAGAACTATAAAATAAAGTGAAATGAAATCAGTGTAATAAAAGACAAAACAATGAGATCTAATTAATACCATAATATCAGCTGAACAAAAGAATAATAGAGAATGGAAAAATGAACTGTTTAAATATGGAAAAGAAGATATTTCTTAATGGATGAATGTGGAAAAATTGGGAAAAAAGTAATTGTGTCGACAACGATGACGAGGAAAAATAGAATATTCCAAAATAAAGCTAGATTAAAACGTGAACTTTTGCTGAAAACAATAAGTGGGATTGGATTTTCTTATACATAAAATTCCTAATTTGTATACAGAATAAATTTTGTTGTTGTTTTTTTTTATCTCGTCTTTCGGTATTTTATTTTTCAAGCGGAAGTGGAACTATTGCATCAACGCTTTGGTTCCACACGGATCCTTATTCGCGTGGCACCGCTCTTCCACATGTGTAAACAAGGAGCGAGGTAGCTCCGAGAAAAAGTGGATGTATTAATTGGAAAGGTGAATTTAGGATATAAGATATTTTATTAGTTTCATATTTGAGGAAAATAAATCTGAGTGTTAAAGTCTGATTTTAGTGAAACATGGCGTCTTCAGAGGCTCAGTATGACAGCGATGATGGTATGGACGAGTTTATGGACAAATTCAAGAGCCAGAGATACAAAAATGCTTTTAGTGACAGCAACTGGGAGGAGGTGAGTACTCGTTTTTTTTCTTTTCTCAAAAATAAACTTGTGTGTGTGAATCTGTTTGATTAATTCTAATTCGTTATAAGCTTGCTAGCTCACATGATGAATTGATAACTTCATTAGAGAGATTTTTCTGATTTCTCTGTCGTTTTTATTCTATGTAGGAGTTTAATAAAGTCCCCATGTTCATGAAAACCGCCCCTGAAGAGATTGACCCAATGCAATACCCAGAACTGGCCTGTATTCAGGCCATTATCCACGATGAGGACAGATCTCCAGAGGGTAAGATGAGAACAGCTCTCTGTTTCTTTCAAAGCATAAAGAAACATTTATTGATCATAAATGTTTTCCACATTCCTCCACAGAGCAAGCAGTGAGTCTGAAAGATGAGGGAAATGTGTTTTTCAAAGAGAAGAAGTACGAGAAAGCAATCGTGGCATACACAGCAGGTTTGAAGAAGAAATGTGGAAATCAGGAGCTGGACACTGTCCTGCTCACTAACAGGGCAGCAGCTCATTTCCACCTGGGTGAGGACAACACTTACTTAGGTTTACACCAAAAATAGAAATGTAACAGCATTTTAAGACATAAATGAAGACTAAGCAAACACAATGAATGATATTTCCCCTTGTCAAAAAATCCACAGGTGTTTAAGACCTTATTTAATAAAAGGTGTTTCTGTTTTTTTTGTCACACAGGTAACATGAGATCTGCACTGAATGATGCTACCGCTGCAAAGAGGATTAAACCAGACCACCTTAAAGCCTTAATCAGAGGTAGGAAACAAGAATGCACAACATGTTTATTGGCAAAAAATTAAAGGTGTGGACATACAAGAAATTTGCATCTTAAAAAATGAATATGAGGGAATAAATAAGAAATTTAGGATGTTCAATACTGTTGATACATGAAAAAACTTTTATACATAAAATTTCAATGACACCATGACGGACCGTTTTGAACAGAGACTTTTATGCCTAAAAAAGACAGCACAGTCACTCTGCTATTAAGTTCAAAATAAAACAAAAATAACGCTTTCTGAGTTTACGGGTTGTTTGTCATAAATCAACAAACTTGCAACATAAAACTAACAACTCTCAGAGAAAAAAAAAAAAAAAAATTTATTTGAATCCTACTTTATGGACCATAGTCATGAACGGGTATAGATTACTGTTGATTTACACAAAAATTCAAGAACACGTGATCTACTACATCTTAGCTTAACAACATTTTAGATTTTGAAGACCTAAGTAGCTCCAATCAGGACAAACCTAATTTTTGCAGGTAAAAAGTTCCCTCTGGGGGCTAAGATGTGTGTCAACAGAAGAACAAACGCAAAGTTACAGACGTACTGGAAACAATAGTGCAATGACAAGCATTAAAGCTTTTCTGAAAAAAAAGATAATGCAAAAGTTTGTTGAGTAATTAGAAAAACAACATCGTAAAGAATCTACTTTAAGGTCTTTCATCTTGGATTTATAAAACATTTAATGACACTTGAGTTTTAAATTATTCTGCAATAATGTCCAGGCTCAGGGTTGCAAAACTTAATTACATGATTATTAAGGAAAGGATTCAAGCCTCTGCCTGTCTTGTGTTGTTCTCTTCAGGTGTTCAATGTTGTATCCAGCTGCGCAACTACACTGAAGCCCTTAAGTGGTGTGAAGAGGGGCTCAAAGCTCATCCAACAGAAAAGAAGCTGCTGGAGCTGAGAACTGCAGCTGATAAACACAAGGTTCAACCACTCATTGGGTTTATAAAGTTCTGTGATGTAAGTTTATGTTGTGCCAAAAAGCTTAACTTTTTCCTTTTCTTTCATTTTATTCTCTAGAGAGCTGCAGAGAGAGATGCTAGGAAAGCCAAAGCAAAAGAAAAGAAATTGCACGGTGTGAAAGAAGCTCTTCTAGCCGCTATAAGGGTATGTATCACATCCTCATACAAATGTGATGCAAAACTTAATTCGACCTTTCTGTCAATAATCTTCAAACTTGCGGAACTTTGCAAAAACTCGTCAGTGTGTAAAATGTACTCTCAGGGGTTTTCAGGTCCAGTCCTTTCAGGGCTTTAGCCCAGCAGTTTTTTATTTAAAAGAGAGCCTCTTGTCCCTTAAATGCCTTGAGGAAACAATCCACTTGTATCAATAGGGCTGGACATTTTGCAAAAATATCCTAATTGAAATTATTTTGCAATTGCAAATTATTGTTGGATTATTTTTGGGTTCCCTATCTTATGCTTTTTTAAAAGAAACCCACAAGCAATGTTAATTTCTATACACTCAATGATCATTTTGCTACTACTTTGCAGCTTTCGGCCCATTTTAGTCACTTTGCATTCATATTTTTTTTGCTACTTTCTGACTTTTTTTTTTTTTACAAAAATTCTCCCCCTTTTTGCCCCCTTCCACTCATTTTTGCTACTTTTTGACTATTTTTGCCACCTCATACTTGTTTTTATTGCTACTTCTTGCCACTCCTTTTGTGCCACTTTCACCGCTTGAGATTAAAGAAATATTACACTGTCTGAAATGAGAATATTGCATGTGCAATATGTCGGTTTAATCTAATTTGCAACTAACTGGCTAGCCCTAATCAATATGAACCTAACGCTGAGTTTGATATTAGCAGAACCACATCTAGATTTGTAACGGGGCTCTTACTTATGAGCTTCACTCTTTTATTCTCCAACTCCTCCTTCTATGTCTTTCTCACTCCCAGGTCAGAGAGTGAGATGAATAAAAGGAATTGGACCGTCTCAGTCTTTTAAATCTGACTCTGATTCTGTCTCCGTCAATCCCTTTTTCCTTCATGTCTGCTCAATCCAGGGATTTTTGTAGCTTATATCAGGTCTATTTCTTTGGTCTTCTGCTGACAGGATCGAGGCATCAAGCTCCTGCAGCCTGTGAAGTCTGCTCAGGGAGGTTCAGACAGTGAGGATGAGGATAAAAGCTCCTCTGCAGGGATTTCACAGCTGAGTCTGGACGGGCTCAGCTCTCAGGAAGTGACCGGGGCTCAGGTGTTCCTGGATGATCAGGGCTTACTGCACTGGCCCGTCCTCTTCCTCTATCCTGAACACCAGCAAAGTGACTTCATCTCTGCTTTCTGTGAAAACAACTGGTAAACTCATCTTCTTTTTTTAGTCCTCTATATAATGTGGTTAATGTGAATAAACTGTGGTGAACTGATCTTCCTTTAATTTGGCATGATAATAAGATATTTGTGCAGTAACTAGAATTGATTTTGGTCTTGAATTCAGTGGAAGACTTTCTTCCTCCTTGTTAAATCTCTTTCTTTGTTTTCCTCCAGTTTTACAGATCATCTAACGGTCATGTTTGGAGAAGAACTTCCACCTTGGGACGTAGACAGAAAATATCACCCACAAAACTTGCAGGTTTGTGTTTTTCCCTTAACAGCTCCTTTATAAAAGGGGAAGCAAACACAAATTGTCTGTTTCCTTTGTAAAATACACTCACATACACCAGAACTGATTTAAACCCTCTGATGGCCTCAAAATGAGTTCATTTTGTTTAGTTTTCCCTGCTGTGCATCTTTGAAAGATATTGGATATTTTTGTTTGTTCTCCCAAAGAAGTGCATGTAGGGGGCTTATATAAGTGTGTGTAAATGAACAACATCAGAATAATGTTTCAAAGTGCCCTAAAAATCAAGCCCAGAGTTGTTCTGTATATAGCATCAGCAAAGACTTTTGGCAGCGATTACAGCTGCACACGGACCAATTACACCTGCATTTGCATTTAAATGTGTGTGTGTGTGTGTGTGTGTGTGTGTGTGTGTGCTTACATAGACAAAACATAAGACTGATTCACAATTCCCTTTTTATCCATGTGCGTAAATCAAACATCCAATGCAAAACCAGGCACTGTCTGTTCAGTTTAACGTTTTCTATGTAAATCAAACACATTCGCCCAGAGACACACATCGTCATCTTTATTTCTTTCTTTATTTTGTACTTTACTTTTATTCAACCAGGCTTGTCCCATTGAGATTAAAAGTCTCTTTCAATGAGACCTGGCCAAGACATGCAGCAGTAGAAACACAAAGTTACAGACAGAACTACAAAGAGAGACGAAACAATTTACCAAGCACATCATTAACGCTTTAAAATGGAGCCATCTTTCAGTCATGTCTTAGGAACAATTTGTCAAACAGCCAGGCCAAAACGTGGACTCTCTATGGGAACTGCTTCAATGTCTTTCATTTTAGATTTAAAGCATTTAAAGACACTGGCTCCTTTAGCTTTAAGTCATTCTGAAACTGTTTCCAGGCTGAGGTTTACGCTGTGTTGATCTCCATCTGACTTTATCTGACTCTTCGTGTTTCTTCAGCTCTACTTTGAAGATGAGAAGAATGAAACTCTGTACCAAGTCCACCCAGAAACGTCGCTTTTAGAAGTGCTGAAGCATCAAAGGTAAATTCATATAGAAAAGTCTGTTTTTATGTGGATGACACATCACTGAGTTACAGGGTGGTCATTTTAAGCTAAAATGCTTTTTTATTGGCATCTATTCTGCTTTGATTGACTTTTCACTCTGTTTATAAGTATTAAATAACCATGCAAACTACATTAGATACAACAGAAAGATTCAAGTAGTGTTAATAGTTTAAATTCATCAACTTTACATATTCTTGTGTTTCATTCTATATGTTTAAGGACTCTAGATCGCCAACTAAATTACCTGTCACCTTGCTGTCTATATTTCTCATTCCAACTTCCCAGAAACACACCCTGACCTATAACTCTTTTGTCTTAATTATCGTTTGTGACCAGGTTTTTTGTCAAAGGAGGCACTCCCAGCTTCATTGTTCTGGTTAACGGCTCACCTTTCAGAAAACAGTTTTTATCAGGAAAGAAAACTCAAGGACTGTAAAGACACAAATTCCGGGACTGACGGTGAACATGAAACTCAAAGGACTAACTGGGTTCTTCACCAAAGCAAATTTATTTCACTCTTTTCGCCAAGAACAACATGCTCTCTTCAACATCAGATATAAATATAAATGTTTGTATAATCAGTGAACTGGACTCCTTTTGTTTTTTACACAAACTTATTCAAACACTTTATCATATTAATATACTGAAATGACCAAAGAGAAATAGAATCAAAAGACCCCGTGGAAATAAAGATTTGCTGTGAATGCTCATCAAAAACAAATCATAGAATCTTTTTTGTGTTTTTTTAACAAGACATTATCTTAAATTTGCATTTATTTTCCTAAAGTTACTTCCTTAAAAAGAATTTGATTATTGTGATGACAATGACAAAAAAACAAGTGATGATAGCTTGAACTCATTAGCTTTTGATGTGATGTTCAACTTTGCAGTTTTCTTTTTCTGTGATCTTCCCTTGGTGAAGTAAGTAGATCTTTGATGCTTATTTGTCGTCCAATTTTCTTGACACATCCTGACATGTATCTCCTTTGTCTTCATTTGTTTTATTTGAGGTTTATGAACAGGTTTATGTTGAAGAAGACACTCCCAATTTTATCAACTGAAGTAGCCACAAGCACTGTGGAGGCAACTCTTAAGCCATTTTTTCAAACACTTTATTGATCAAACTAATACAATGAAAACCAGAGAAAATCCTTTGCCGTGAGTAGTCATAGTAAAGCAAAAAAAACCCCAAACAAACAAAAAAACAGGGAAGTGTAAGGTTAGTTCAGCTCCACATTTTATCTAGTTTTATGTTGCCTATGTGACCTCAGGGTTGATGTGTATTGTTGACAGAAAACTCTGGGTCCACAATGTCATCATTCTCATTTAGCTGCATGCTTGAAACAACACACACACACACACCAAACACATCATAAACCAGCTTTTCAACTCTGCTCTTATTCATTTAATGCCGATGCACAACAGGTGTCTTTAAATAGTTTCTGCTGTTCCAACCCTTTAATTACAAACAATGCCTACGTTCCTGGAAGGAGTCATCTATCAGCACCTTTCTGTGTCATAAAGTCAGGCAACAGTGCAAAAGTAACATAATTTTGGCACAAATGTGAGGGTATGAGTAATGGAGTGTATTGATGGTTAAATGTGATGCTATACTTAAGAGAATTAGACAAAAAAAATGTTTTATTTATTTATTTTTTAAATATCTGGAAACTGATTCTAGAAGGAATTGACAGTCAGTGCACATCCCCATAACAAAATCATGAGTACTTAATAATGCTGGGCACTGGACTAAACTCAGTGGGTGATGATTCACAGATTTCTCGTCCCAGGTTGCTGTATCACCATCCCTGATACAAGCTGTGGGCTGAAAATGTTTATATTCTGCACGTTGACGACAGTGGGAGTTTTCTTACGATGTTTTAACTCTCGGTGCATCTGACACCAAGAGCACCAACAACAGCAGCACGCCTCTGGTATGTCCTTGCAAGGATAACCCTGCAGAAGGATACGTTTCAATATTTTGACAGCTTTCTGTAACCGGTCACATATTAGAGATCACATACATATAGACATCATACCTTGATGTTATATTTGGTTCGCATGGAAGCCCTGAGTGCTATTCCTGCAGGAGGTGCAAACAGAGGAATCCCACAGGCTGTCAATACAGCTGGGCTGAAAATATCACACAAAGGGAGACACTGACTATCCCCATACATTGCAGAAACTGTGCAGGCAAGGCAAGGGCAGCACCAGAAACCATAGCAGCCTGAAAACAGAGTGATAGAGACTCTTCAACTTACATGTTTTTTCTATAAAAGCAAAAGTTACCCTTGAATTAAAACATTGCACATTGATGGAAGTTGATGAATCCTTACAGGTACTGGCATTTACACAGCAATCAAAGAGGCCAGTCTCCCAGTCTACCTGAGTGCGTCTATCCATCACTTGTTGGTCAAATTAAGCAAAAGACACGGAGGTATGAACCTGTGAATTGAATTAAATTAAACTTTAAATTGCAGAAGCCATCACCCAAGAGCAAGTGTTTTTCAGGTTGTTTAAGTTTAATGTAGTAATTTTTGAGAAAAAATAAAGCAAATTCTGTCTAGTTATGTCATAAAAAAAGGATTTAGCTTTCTGAGAAATTTAGCAGTGACACCCAGAAGTGTTCAAGCCAAAGCAAAGTGATATTCTACAGTTATCAAACTCAACCTGTGAACCTTGATTTAAATTTCATTTTTCACTTAAGAGAATATGAAACCACAAATAAGCAGGGGCTAAATGATCTCCTCCTCTTTAGAGTAACACAATTTACTTCAAGACAAACTAAAAAAGTGAATATAAACCTTAGATGTCTCTGTGCTTGAGGGAGCGACGAGTTTGTAGTATCACAAAATTGCAACCTGATGCCAAATTACAAAAAGTTAAAAAGTTGATTGTGGTCCGAAGGAATTTTACTTGTGTCCATTTTGAAAGGTCCTTAAACAGCAGGGTAAATAAACTTTCATCTAGTTGTTTGAATCACAGCCTCAGAAGAAAAACGTGGATTGTCTTACCTGACTGAGCAGTTCACCTTGTTAGCAGCACTGAACAAAAACGAAATATACATAGATGTGTTTTGCATCAAGTAGTTTTGTGTGTATGAGAAACCTCAAGAGAAAAAAAGCCGTCAAACCTGTAACCATTGTTTCAGATCAACTATAAATTAAAGTGAAAGTGAAAGAAGGCAAAAAAATTAATTTGTTTTACTGTAACATAGGCGTTATTTATTTCCTGGTAGATGTTTGAAAGCTGCTAATGTGATTTATTAACATTATTCAAGAAGTGCAAACTGTTCCCAGGGATAAAGAAATGATTGCGTCACTTCAAAAAGGAGAACTCAGGCCAAAAAAAGAACACATTGGATGTTCGTATTCACCAGGACATAGGGATTTGATCTGTGTGACCCAGTTCCTGACATCTGATGAAAAAATTAAGACCTCAACAGACACTAAACTGCGCCTCTGTCAGACTGCATAAGAAACATGTTATGATCTTTTTATTGATGGGTGAGTGAAAAACAGCATTTTTAATGATGTGATACGCGTCATATGTATGCTTTGTGGTGTTGAAATGAGTAAAAATAAACACTTAAAACAAAAGCAGTGAAGGTCATGGCTTTGAAGAAGACTGTTACTACATTTATGCTTTGTGACAAACTTTTGAGAACTAAGGATGTGATCACAGCTGGTGTCCTCAGTTTGTTTGTGAAGGGAACTTAACTGATATTGGTGGGTACAAGAAAATCAGGCCCTTTTCCCTCATGTTAGATTTTATAAATATAAAACTAAGAAAGATTTTTCAACAAGTGAAACTACGTCTGGTGCTGGTATACAAAGCAAGTAAACATGACTTAAAAGATGGAACATAAACAAGTTTGACAAGGCAGCAAGTTCATGTTTTATTTATTCATTCAATACATTTCCAGTTTGTTGTTCATACAGATCTTCAAAACCAAATAGCTTTTAAAATTACCAATTGGATTTTTTCAGTTTCCTTGTGACTAACAATCTCCAATGCTCCAGAAGCGTTAGTCTGTTAACATCATATGGAGACGACAGCATAACTGAATTATTCCACCTGAACATGGTGAATTTGGGGATTCCAATGCATACAGATTCTCAATGGCTTAGAGATTAGTTTTATGTTTCAGTACAACAGAGCACAATAAGTGGGAAAAGTCAACACTAAAATAACTTAAGACAACAAACAACACTGAAGAAAACGAGAATGGATATTTACCAGCATTCATTTTATTTTAATTTGGTTTGACAGTATCCTAATATATTTATAACAGGATGAATGAACAAAGCCAGAATTTTTTCAAAGTAAACTTTCATAAACTGAAAAGTATGCTCGGAGTATATGACTTGGAAAGAGCAGAGCAGTACAAAATAAAACATGAATACAAACTAATAAGGTACTCAAAGCATATTTCTTTCAACCTAAAATTATACTACAGTATATTTTTTTCAACTAAAATTGGGTCAATTTAGTCCTAAGAAGTACTGAAAAAGTGCAAGTGTGAGTAAACTACTATTTACCTGCTGCATAAGTGTACTTGAAAAAATACTTGACCTTTTACTTAACAAAATAAACTTGACATAAACCTCTTTTTTGTAAGGGTAGTGAATTCTGTCCATTGGTCTTTCTTTCCCTCCATGTTAAAATTTATAAAATTAAAATTAAAATGGAGTTTTTTTAACAAGTAAAACTATAGCTGGCAATGGTACATGATGCAGTTGAATATGGTTCAAAAGATGGAGCATAAATAAGTTTGACAAGGAAGTTAAGTTGTTGAGGTTTTCTTTCTTTTTTTTTTCTTTATTAAATTTCATTTCCTGCTCACGGTTACTACTCACCTTTACTATTGACTGTCTAAGTGGTATCATGATTTTGATTCGTCAATTTCCTTTTGTGTGACTAGCAGCCTATGATCAAGCAGCTTTACTACATTGACACCACATTGGGGTGTTTATTTTTCCTTTTTTCCATTTTCCTTTGATTTTAGATTTAATTTTTAAGTTTTCTTTTTCCTTGAACTTTTAAAGGAATGTATCTCTTTGACTAAATGACCTGTGAGCCATTAGATAAGCATGTCATTGGCTACTTTTGGTTGGTCTCACTTCCTTGATGCACCTAGACATTTATCTCCATCTTCCTCCTTCATTTTTTTTTTTACATTTCATCAACAGGTTCATGTGAAAGGAGAGACTCTCAGTTGCAGTAATGTAGAGAGAAACATCTCATTACACAGGAAGAAAACACAAGCTTATTTCTTGATTTATATTTGTTCTATCTCTATGGATGGGTGCATGAATTTCTTACTTATTTTATCTTATTTACTCTGACTTTTATTAAACCAGTGAGAAAAGTCTCCTGCCTTTCTCCTCCAATTTAAGAGGAGAATATAGAGCCACATTTTGTTATTAGAGGAAATAGAAAAATGGATTTTCTCTCAAAGTTATTTTTGTTGTCAGTTTAACAGAATGATATGACGCAGTCACTGAAGCTAGGAAACAAACAAAACAAAATGAAAAAGGAAAAAACAGATTGAAAGTAAAAGCAAGTGAATTTTCCTCACTTTGAAATAAAGTTACATGTTATTCACCTGAACTTAGCTCTGTGAGAAACATCCCATATCACAATTTTCTACGTTGTCCATTGCTCGGTTCAGCAAGTAGGGTGTCAAAATCAAGCTTTTCAACTCTGACGTGTAACTTTACCTCAGCAGAAGAAAATCTGATAAGCATCAGAAACTTTAAGCTATGTGATGCGTTTCTTGTTTCTTTCTTTCTTTCTTTCTTTCTTTTTTTAAGGGAATGGAAAATTAGATCCAGATAA